>CM057451.1:645557500-646770000 GCA_016271365.2 Neoceratodus forsteri
GGTGGTGTGAAGAGAATGTCTCAGCTTAGGTGGAGCCCACTCCAATTTGTTGCACAGTTGTACTGGCCAGGAAGCAATGCAGAACTGCAACATACTGCAGTACAAATACTACAGTAAAGAAGGTGATTTCAATGGAAGCTTATCAATTTTGTCATGCAGTAACGCTAGACGCTGCATCGCTTCCTGGCTCCTCCACTGTATTTAGCACAGTGATTGGTGCGAGATGGGCAGGCCATGGCAAATGATCAAAGTGCATAAAATAATGCAGTGACTTTGGAGATGCAAAATTGAGAAGCAGTGGAGAAAACCACACACAACCAAAATACAGTGTAGGAAAAATCATACAGTCCATTCAACAGTACTCTTTCTGGTGCTGAGGAGGAGGCAACTGTTCACCCTGTACAGAGTATCAACTGTAGTTTAATAAAACACCTGAAACCAGACCATTAAAATGAGCAGAGTACAGAGCTGTTTTTTTCTAAAAGACACAGATGGGGGATAAAAACATAGAAACATAGAATTTGATGACAGATAAGGACCGCTTCGCCCACCTAGTCAGCCTGTTGTTCCCTACCTAAGGTATCACTGCAGACCCTACTTGATCTTGGTCATACCCCTCCTCTTGTCTTATCACTAAGGTTTCCTTATGCCTATCCCATGCTTTTTTGAATCCCATTACAGTTTTTGCCACCGCACTATTTAAAAAATGCTAATACTTTTAACCAGTGTTTCAAAATTCTAATTGCTGCTAAAGCAGTCTGAGATAACATACAGTACCCAATTCCATTCTATGTACTGCTACCAGAACTTACTAATGCAGTCAAAGTATACTTTTATATATCTTGTTCAATATTACTTCTGGAGATTCAATGGAGCCAAATAGCCAGATCTCAGTGGCATACAATTTATTTATTTTATTTACTTAATCAGATTTCAAAGATACACCTTTTACCAAGGTTCCACGTCAAATTATATGTGGCAAACTTCAAGTTGAGACAGAGATGTAACATAGTAACATGGACAAACATTTCAATAAAACAGTACAAATAGTCAAGATACAATTAGCTGTTAGAGGAGCATTGTCAGAGTAGGCAAGAGCAGATGGGGAAAATATGGAGGGTAGTAGAGAGGAAGTAAGTAGGAAAGGGAAAGGGGAAATTGTTTAACCAGGAAAGGCATACTAAGCCAAAGCTTGTTTCCAGGTGCGACCTGGGAGTACAAGGAAGTTAATTGACTTGCTCAGGGTCACACAGTATGCAAGTTGGGGCTGACAAGATTCAAACCCAGGTCCCCATATTTGCAGTACAGTGCCCTTAACCACTGTCCTATACTGCCTCCAAAAGGTGAAGGGGGATGAGGGGGGAGAAGGAAGGTGTGAGCGGACATGTTGGTGGCTAAAGTCAATTAAAAGAGTTAATTTAATGGCTGAGTGCAGTTGCAGGCTCCTTTCGATAAACAGTGCTTTTTCAAGGCTGATTTGAAATGACCGGAGGAGATCAGGTACCATATATCAGTTGGGAGCTCATTTAGCCATTTCGGTGATCTAACAGAAATTTAGCACTTTACCAGACTGGTCCTACAGAAGGCAACTAGTAGGGATCCTTTGAGGGCGCTTCAGGTGGAATGCTTGTTATGAGTAGAGCAGATAAGTGAGTTAAGCCAGGGGAAGGAGAGATCAAGAAGGGCCTTTTTTTTTTCCAAGTAAACACATTTGGTATTTGATTTGAAGGTCTAGTGGTAGCCATCCTGAGTCAGTGTAGAAGACACAGATGTGTGTCAGCCTGTCAGCACCTAGAATTAGGTGACACACTTTTTTAAGTGTGAGCTTCACTCTGTGTAAGACTGAGTCTGCAACTGCACCATAGACTACTAGCCCCCAGTCAATCACAAGGAAGACTGAGGTGGTGACTGCTAGCAATCTGGCCTCCTCAGTCATGTAAGCTTTGTATCTATAAAGGGAACCTAGTTTTTGGTTTACTGTTTTTACTGTATTGTCAATGTGATGAGCAAAAGAGAGAGTTTCATGTAGGCAGACACCTAGATATTTGAAAGTGTTGACCTGTTCCAGGGCTGTACCTTTATGGTGCAGGATAGTAAAGTGTTTGAGCTGATTAGTTTTTTGGTGACGTGATCTGCATGGTCTTAGTTTTCTTGAAGTTTAAGAGTAACTTATTGATAGGGAACCATTGCTCCAAGACCGACACGCTGCTCTGGAGATTGTTTGTTAGTACTTGTTGGTGGTTGTTCCTTGTGTAGATTACTGCATCATCTGCATAGAGGAGGACTTGGGAGTCTGGGCATGCCAGGGGATGGTCACTGATAAAGACACTGAAAAGTATTGGCTCTAGGATTGAGCCCTGGGGTATCCCTACCTTAACAGGACATGGGTTGGACACAGTCTCATTTATTTTCACCTTCTGGGGGCATCCAATCAGATAGTTTTTGAACCACATAACAGTGTCAGGGGAAAGTGCTACTCTGGAACATCTGCTAAGGAGAAGTGGATGGTTATCTAGGTTGAAGGCCTTAGTTAAGTCTATTAAGATGGAGCCTACCAGTTGCCTATTATCGATAGCCTGATGTGTGAAGTTGGTGCATTCTTATAATGCATAGATAGTACTATGCTGTTTCCTGAATCCATGGTATTACTGGCACTGTAAATTATATTTGCTAAGGTGGGTTATCAACCATTCAGCAACAATCTTTTCTAGGGCTTTGGAAAGTGGGGAAAGAACTGAAAAGGGCCGGCAGTTAGCAATGTCATCTTTAGTTCCCCCTTTATGAATAGGGGTTACAAGTGCTGTTTTCCATATGCTTGGGAATTGTGCATACCAAACTGAGTGGTTAAAGAGCTCGGCAAGTGGGATGGCTAGTACATCAATAGCTAAAGCTAGTAGTTTCATGTCAATTGAGTCACTACTCATCCTTGTTTTACCTAAAATTCATTTGACATGTCAGAAGATATCGGATACGGGGACAGTTTTAAAATAGAAGTTAGGGCAGGATACGGTGGTGTGGGCCATACTAGACACATCTGTTAGGGGTAGGGAGGTCAGACAGTAGAGTCCAGATCAGCCAGGATGTGACTGAGATCAGTGAATGCTTTGTTGAAGAGATGGACTATTTTGCTTGCATCTGTTGCCATTATGAATTTGTGAGATTACTGTAGGAGAGGTCTTATCTTCCTTCCCTATGACATCCTTGAGGGAGTCCCAACAATTTCTACTGTTTCCCCAGCTATATGACTGTTGTGATTTATAATAGGTGGCCTTGGCATGCCAAATTTCCTTTGTGCATTTGTCCCTGGCTGCCCTGTATTTCTGATGATCCTGCGGTGCCCCCATGGCTCTGGCCCTCCTACAAAGTTGATCTCTTAGTCTCATTAGTTAGCACACTTGGGGTGTAAGCTGCCCCAATATGTTGCCATGGATCATACACTTTTTAAACAGCACAAAGTTGTCCACAGCAGTGCTGAATTAATTTATGAAACAGTTGAGGGCTAGGTCTATGTTGTCAATTAAGTCTAGGAGGCTCTAGTCTACAGAGGGTAGGTGAAGCTTTGAGGCTTCTAGTCTGCTTTTGTGAGGACCCTACTATTTATTATTTTGGAAGGGGGTTTGGCAAACTTTGTAGACCATTTGCAGAGGATCAGTAAGTGGTCACACAAGGTGTCTGGAAGAACTTTGACCTTGTCGACTCTCTCCAGGTGAGCGATGAGAACCCAGTCAATGAGGGTACTTGTGCCAGAATGGTAATTTGTCCTGGTGCATTCATGTACAACTTGTGTCAGTATAAATTTCTGATCTGATTCTTCTGCACAAGGTTGGGCTTTGTGTTCCAGTCGATATTGAAGTCTCATGTGACCAGGGTCTCATGGGAGTGACTTATCTCCTGGAAATAATGGCTGAAAGAAGTGAGACCTGATTGAGTGTAGCAAGGGGAAATGTAAACTGTCATAATATCCAGGTTCTTGCACCTTTTGCCCAGGGATATTTTTGTCGATAGACATTTGCAGTCACTTGTGATGCTGTTCAGGGGGATTATTTGGGCCTGGAGGTGGGACCTTGTGTATGCTTCCCGACTCTGTCCTGTCTATGAATTGACTAGCCATTCATGGCAATCCTGGAGTCAGGAACCCTGGCACAGAGTCAGGATTCTGTGATGGATACTATGTCTAGTTTAATGTGGGTTACCCAAGCTTCAAATTGTGTGAATTTTGGGAGTAGACTGCCAGTGTTTATAGATACTATTTATAGGGGTCCAAGCTTATCTTAAGGGATTGAGGCTTCTAGTGGTGGGCCAGGATAGGGGTGATTGTTCTGAGAAATAAGGAGGTGGATCAACATGGTATTATGTAGCACCCTATAGGAGACTGGTTTGGGAGTGAATTTGTGGTTCCTATGGAATATTTTTGAGGGTGGACTAAAGATTCCTTGCAACAGGGCAGACCAGCACTTTATACAGTGGTTCCTGGTTGTTACTCAGGACACCATATGTTTGTCAGCAGGCCAGTGGGTGCCATCATTCTGGGGGAAGAGGATGGCTTGCTGTGACCAGTGTGGTGTATGGATAGAGTAGCTGATGGAGGCTGCAAGCACTGCCAGAAGGAAAGTATAGCTACAGTCTACAGTCATAATTGGGCTAGGGTGACAGGATGAGGCTGGGAGGTATAGTCACACTCGAGTCACTGATGATAATTCATCTTGGCACTAATACTGTAGCTTTCAAAATGGGCAGTCCTGTTTTCCTGCCACAGAGTGTATTAAATATGTTCAGATCCAACATAGTTTCAGATATTTTAATTTTTTTTGGTAAATAATATTTTAGTACATGTTCAACTTTAACAAACATACAACACATGGGGTGTGCATAGAATAATTCTAAATGGAACCAAAATTGGATAACTATTAATATAAAAAATATATATATCTTCTACTTGCTGAGTCCTTTTATAACATTCTGGCTATCTGCCACTAGTACAGTAATCATAGAAACATATAAACACAGAATTTGATGGCAGATAAGGACCGCTTGGCCCACCCAGTCTGCCCTTTTCCCTACCTAATGGATAAGCTGCAGATCCTAGTTAACCAGCAGCCTACTTCTTCCTACCCCCACCCCCTAGAATTGCCTTATGACTGTCCCATGCATGCTTGAATTCCACCACTGTTTTTGACTCCACAACCTCATCCGGAAGGTCGTTCCATGCATCCAGAACCCTCTCTGTGAAAAAATACTTCCTTAAATTACCTCTGAGCCACCCCCCTCATCTTCAAATTGTGCCCCCTTGTTCTTGCACATCTCTTTTTTTGAAAGATGCTACCCTCTTGGACTTTGTTGATTCCCTTGAGGTACTTGAAAGTTTCTATCATGTCCCCCCTCTCCCTCCTTTCCTTGAGGCTCTACATATAAAGCTCCTTAAGTCTCTCTTCATATGTCTTTCGGTGCAGACCCTGCACCATTTTAGTTGCCCTCCTCTGGACAGCTTCCATCCTGTCTATGTCTTTGCAGAGATTGGGTCTCCAGAACTGCATGCAGTACTCCAGATGGGGTCTCACCAGCTGTCTGTACAGAGGGATAATAACTTCCTGTTTTCTACTGGTGATGCCTTTCCCTATGCATCCCAGTATCCCCCCAGCCCTGCTTTCTGCCCTTTCACATTGCTTGCCCACCTTTAGGTCATCTGATATGACTACCCCCAGGTCCCTTTCCATTTTTGTTGTTGTTAGTATCTCACCCCCCATTGCGTACTCTTCCCCTGAGTTTTTGTTTCCCAGGTGCATTACCTTGCACTTCTTAGCATTGATTCTAAGCTGCCATACATTTGACCATTCCTCTAACCTTGCCAAGTCCCTTCTCATCCTTTCCACCCCACCTTGTGCATCAACTCTGTTGCAGATCTTTGTGTCATCTGCAAAGAGACATACTTTTCCTTCCAGTCCCTCTGCAATGTCACTTATAAAGACATTGAAGAGGACCGGTCCTAATACTGAACCCTGCGGTACCCCACTAGTAACCCCCCTTTCTTCAGAGTGGACTCCATTTACTATTACTTTCTGTGTCCTATTCTCCAGCCAATTCCTTACCCAGGCTGTCATCTTGGGACCCACTCCCAGGTTGTCTAACTTGTATATTAATCTTTTGTGAGGGACTGTGTAAAATGCCTTGCTAAAGTCTAGGTAGGCCAAGTCCACAGCCCCTCCCTGATCTACTACTTTGGTCACCCAGTCAAAGAAATCTATCAGATTCATCTGGCATGACCTTCCTGCTGTGAATCCATGCTGCCTTGGGTCCTGTGCCCTCTGGCCTCTAGATACTCGACAATTCTTTCCTTCAGAAGTGATTCCATCATTTTCCCTACCACTGAGGTTAAACTAACAGGTCTGTAATTTCCTGCTTCTGCCAGATTCCCACTTTTGTGAAGGGAATCACATCTGCCCTCCTCCAATCCTCAGGTACCACCCCATCCTCCCATGATTTGTTAAAGAGGGTAGTCAGTGGTGTCACTAGTTCTACCCTTAGTTCTTTTAGAATTTGGGATGAATCCCATCAGGCCCCATTGCTTTGTCCGCCTTCAGTTTTAAGAGTTCTTTCAGAACCCTTTCTTCTGTAAATGGGCTGGTATCAACTTCTGTACCCAGAGTGTTTCTACTGTTTGTTTTAGGTACTTCCCCCTCTTCCTTTGTAAATACTGAGCAAAAATATTTGTTTAGTATCTCTGCCCTTTCACAGTCACCCTCTGACCACCCTCCCTCCCCTTTATTAAGCCTCACTATCCCTACCTTGGTCTTTCTTCGCTCCCTGATGTACCTATAAAAGGTTTTATCCCCCTTCTTAACTGAGTTGGCTATCTTTTCCTCGGTTTGGGCCTTTGCTGTTCTGACTGCCTTCCCAGCTTCCTTTTGCTTTAACTGATACAGTTCTCTGTCCTGCTCCTTCTGTGAATTCTTGTACTTCCTGAATGCTTTCTTTTTCTCTTGAACCTTCACTGCCACTTCCTTTGAGAACCATAGTGGTTTCTTACATCATTTCATTTTGTTTATTTGCTTCACACAAAGGTTTTTTACCTCTGTGATGGCAGTTTATATTATTCCCCATTGTTCTTCCACCCCTCCTTCCTGCCCATTTGCTAGTGCATTCCTTAGGCACTCACTCATTTTGGCAAAGTCAGCCTTCCTAAAGTCCAGTACTTTTGCCTTCGTATGGCTTGACTGTATTGCTGTGTTTATTGTGAACCATACTGTTCGATGTTCTCTAGTTCCCAGATGGCTACCCACTTCTACATCTGTGATCCTCTCTTCATCTCCATTTGAGAGAACCAGGTCTAAGATTGCTCCCTCTCAAGTGGGCTCCAATACTAGCTGTCTAAGGCATGCCCCCTGTAGGGCATCTAGGATAACCCCACTCTTAGAAGTGGCTGCTACAACTGCACTCCAGTTAACATCTGGCATATTCAGATCACCCATCAGCAGTACCTCCCCTTTTTCTGCCATTCTAAGTATACTTTCTATAATTTCCTTGTCCATTTCCTCCCCCTGAGAAGGGGGTCTGTACACAACCCCTGTGTGGATTGTGGTGCCATTGCCGGTCTCCAAATTTACCCACTGTAATTTTTCTCCTCCCTGTTTACCCTTTTGTTCTGTTGCTTTGATTCGTTCCCTTATGTAAAGAGTTACTCCTCCTCCTCCTCTTTTACCCTCCCTGTCCCTCCTGTAGATAGTGTATCCTGGTATGTTTACGTCCCAGTCATGGTTTTGTGTGTACCATGTTTCTGTGACTGCCACGATATCCAAATGTTCCTCCTCCATCAAGGCCACTAATTCAGGAAGCTTGTTACTCAGACTACGGGCATTGGTAGTCATTGCTCTTCATTTTTTGATGGCTTTACCTTCTGTTGCAGCATCCCCCACTGACCTTTCTACCTCAGTCTTTTTATCATTTAGTACCCTGTTTTGTAGGGAGAGGCTGGGATTTTCCTGCTGCTTATCAGTGCTTCCCCCCTTGACTAGTTTAAAAGCTTGCCAATGAAGCATTTAAACCGATTGCTCAAAAGACTTGTTCCCGTCCTGGACAGATGCAGACCATCCTGCCAGTATAGGCTGGTGTCCCTCCTGGTGGAACCCAGTCCCCAGTGAAGCCAAACCCCTGTGCTCCACACCATTTTTTCAACCATTCATGAAACTGCATGGTGCAAAGTACCCTCACCTCACTCATGCCATTGACAGGCAGCACCTCTGAGAAGGATACTGTGTGTGCTACTTGTCTTAGGCCCCTCCTTAATTCTACAAAGTCCTTCTGCACTGCTCTAATCTCATGATTGGCCAAGTCATTTGTCCATAGGTGGACAATGACATCCAGCTCAGACTCCCATGCAGCTGTTCTTGTGATCCTGAAGATGCGCTTCCTGTCCCTTCAAGCCATGGCACCAGGCAGGCACCTTACTTCCGTTTTCCCTTCTCCCCCCAGTTCTATCCCCCTAATAATTGAGTCCCCCACCAGGAGCTTCTTCCTTTCCTTGTGGTATCCTCTGCCTCTTTCCTGTGGGCCCCCCTTGTGACAGTTGTCCTCAGCCTCCTTAGTCACCTCTGCGGGTGCATCCATAGGGGAGCTATGCTCCCCCAGAATGGTGTATGGATTGTGAAGTGGAACAACTGACTGGGTGTGCCTCTGTTCCACCATCCTCACCCTCCTCGAGCCCACTGTGGTCCAACTGCTGTGCTTTCTTCGTAATCTCTGAGGTAATGGTGGTGGCTCTGGTGCTCCCTGGATGGAGGAGGTTCCCTTCCTACTTTCCAGTGTGGCCTGGGGGAAGGTTCCCTTACTACTGTCCAATGTGGCCTGAAGATGGGCAACTTCCTCCCTCAGGCAGAGAGTTGTCTGCAAATAGGGCAGCATCTCAGCCTCCAGAAAGACTCCCAGAAGACTGCTGCCCCACAGCCATTACATTGCACTACTCCCCACATGTTTATCTACTTTTTTTGTGTGTGTGTGTATGTGTGATTGGTTTGTTATATAGAAATATATATATTATACAATGTGTATGCTTATATTGTCAGTGCAGTGTGCTAGAGAGGATATGACAGTGATATGCACCTTGCACTCTTGAGGAAATGATGTCAGAACCCCCAGGTAAAGGGAACTATTTCCAGGGGTGGGTCGGGTGAGGGGTGGGAAGGGGTTGTGCCTAAACTGTGCCCTCACAAAACAATCAGCTAAAAGCTCTGACCCACCACTGCGATGAGTGCCTTCCTGTCAGCAAGATGTCCTACACAACTATTTGACAGAGAAAATACCCTGCTAATCAAACAGTGAAAAATCCAGACATCCAAGTCAGACACAGGTAAACCTCTCCAGCCCCAAAACAGCCTGGTGGTTTGTGCTCTGAAAGCAGTCAGCCCCAAAATAAGTCAGCTGTGCTTTAAACTCTTCCTGCACTGAAAATCTTAAGAATTGTAAAAGTAAAGCTAGATCCACCTCCCTCTGTTGCTTGAAAGACTGTCTTTTTCTGATAATTCTAAGTTCCTTATTTCACCTTTCAGTTAGAAGTAGCCTCCACCTGCAGAATATCTGCTACAAACCAAAGACAATTGCAAGGTTCACCTCCCTCTGTTGTAAGCACAATTCACTTTCTTGCAAATCCTATGTTCAGTATTGCAGCTTCCAGCCAGAGATAGTTTCACTTGAAGACTATTAGCTGTTCTGATGAGTTTGCTATAAAACACTTGCTTATAATACTATTGTTCTCAGGTCTGTTACCAAAGCTGTTGGCTGATAAGTAGCTATGATGTAAGCACTTCCTGACAAAGTCTGTTCTGGCCTTTTAAGGCGCACACAGATATACACAAAAAACAGTTTTCACCCCCTAGGACAATATCTGGGTCAAATACACAACCTGTACCTGCACTTATTTCAGGACTTCTGACAAATTCTTAGCCCAGGGTTTAAACTCTTCCTGCATTTAAGTTCTTAAGAATTATAAAAGTAAAGCTAGATTCACCTCCCTCTGTTGCTTGAAAGACTGTCTTTTCCTGATAATTCTAAGTTCCTTATTTCACCTTTCAGTTAGAAGTAGCCTTCACATGCAGAATATCTGCTACAAACCAAAGACAATTGTAAGGTTCACCTCCCTCTGTTGTGAGCACAACTCGCTTTCTTGCAAATCCCATGTTCAGTATTGCAGCGTCCAGCCAGAGATCGTTTCACTTGAAGACTATTAGCTGTTTTGATGAGTTTGCTATAAAACACTTGCTTATAATACTATTGTTCTCAGGCCTGTTACCAAAGCTATTGGCTGATAAGTAGCTATGATGTAAGCACTTCCTGACAAAGTCTGGTCTGGCCTTTTTAGGCACACACAGATAAACACAAAAAAAAAACAGTTTCTACCCCCTAGGGCACTGTCTGGGTCAAATACACAACCTGTACCTGCACTTATTTCAGGACTTCTGATAAATTCTTAGCCCAAGATTTAAACTCTTCCTGCACTGAAAATCTTAAGAATTGTAAAAGTAAAGCTAGATCCCAGTTCATTTTCTTGCTGCATCCATTCCCTACTTCATGGAGCTGTTTTAACATCTGTTTCATGCTATGTCCAGCCCTACATTTGTACGGCCAAGGCACAAATGTGAGGTCTTTGCTTATTATGTAGTGAGTCCAGGCCACCTATCCATCCTTGAACTAAGCCAGTCACTCACTGAGTCAGAACATGATCCATTCCATTTTAAATATGAGGTTCATGATATCTCTCCATTCCTGTACAGTGGTGATTTCTGGGGTGAGTCACTTTCTGGTAACTGCTTTTTTGCAGCTATGATGTGCACTCCCAAAATGTATCTTTTATTTGTTTCTTTGTAGCTGATGGGTATTGGTGAAATAGGAAGAGAGAAGCATTAAAAACTATGTCACTGCCTAGCACCAGCCCCCTCTTGGATCTCAGATTGTACAGTATGGCCACCAAAATGGTCTTATGGTGGACAGACTCATGTTATGTGGGTATTGTCATAGAAGCACAGATCAGAAAGTATAGGAAAAACCGGGAGCAGTTACAGAATTCACCCAAAATTATTTATACTAGCAGTATCATTAAATAAATAAACTTGTTCATAATAACTATGTACATAGGCAAAATAAAATAGTTTTCTTTCAGTCTCCATCTCCCTTGTTCTCCTAATCTTTCTTGCAGTTGCAGCTTAGCTCTTATAAGTCTTTTCAGCTCACACTCTTGGCAAGCATCCTGATTTTGTAAGTGTTCTGTTCTTGTAAGTTTCATCAGCTGCTAGAACACAGTGTGCTTCTTGAGGTCCCTACAGCTTTTGCAAAAAGCTCAAACATTTGCACTCAAGTAACCTCTGGAGTTTTCCATTAGCCTTTTTACAGTCATCTGAAATTATATTTACATACATTTCAAAAGTAATACTATTACATTTTCTAAACAAAAGTATCCAATATCAGTTATATTTCCATAAAATGAATTAGATATATATTTATATTAGCAGATATGCAAGGGATGAAAAACAGACAGCAAGAGAGAACTGAGAGAGAGAGTGGGAGGCAAATAACTGCAAAATTGTTGGGTTGATCAATTCCAAAGTCTCACAAGAAAATGTGGTTGTCCAACCAGACAGAGAAGAAACAGAAAAGGACAGGTCCTTGCATTTAAACCCCTTCTCCATAACAAATGGCACAGGGTTCTATTCCATCCTGTCACAAGTATGTGACTCTTTCTCTTAGTGCATTGCCACCGACAGCTGCCATTAGCCATAGGGAAGAAATGTCTAGTAACTGGAGTTGGGCCTGCATCATCTTTTCTAGCTGGAGTTCCAGATCTGCAGTGGTATGTTTTGGAACAGATAAAAGAACCTAGGAAATATGAGCTTTCAAAGTGAATCAAATGGCAGAGGTGCATACCACCCATACCACCTGTGGTTCCACTCTACATGTCCTACTCCATTGTGGCTGATCGAGACTTTTCCATGGGGCACCCACAGTGGTGGACAAGGTGGATGCACAGAACTTCTGTAGTGGAGACTCCCTGTGTTAGGAGTCAAGGGACCCCAGAGAAGAAGGAAGCAACTCATAGTTGGGGACTCTATTATTAGGGGGGTAGAACTGGGGGTGGGTGAGGGACAGTGGTAAGGTTCCTACACTGCACCTCAGCTTGGAGGGATAGGAGTTGAATCATGAGGATCTTTGGGGCAACAGCACAGGTAGGGGAGCTAGATGTCATTGTCCAATTGGGGAAAAATGACCTGGCAGACAGTGAGGTTGGGGCAGTACAGAAGGGGTTCATGGAGTTGGGGGGTCTTAAATGGGTGGAATGCATAGTAGCCTTCTCAGAAATACTACCTGTCATGGCATGGGAGATGCCAGAATGCTCCACACCAGGGTATTCAATGAATGGCTGAAGAACTGGTGCTGAATTCATGGATTTGGCTTCACTGGGGATGGGGGGGCCCATCTGGAGAGATGTGGCCTTGTATGTGAGAGATGATCTTCATCTATACAAAGGGGGGACCAGGATCTTGAGTGAAAGGTTTAAAAGTTTAATTGGCAGACATTTAAACTTGTCAAGGGTGGAGGTGGAATTATGCAGAAAAAAATAAACTGCCTCCCCCCACACACATAGGTCAAGATAGACAGACAAGAGGATACTAAGGATGAGGAAACACAAAGGACTGAAATAGTGGGTAATGACAGGGCAGACAAAAGGGGAAGGGACGGGATCAGAACAAATAGGAGTGAAGCCATCAAAACATGGAGGGCCATGTGTACAAATGCTCACATCCTGGGTAACAAGATCCTTGATCTAGTGGCATTGACAGCTGAGGGAGACCTAAATATTGTGGCAGTCACTGAAATATGGTATACAGAAAGTCATGACTGGGATGTAACTATACCTAGATACACAGTCTACAGGAAAGACAGAGAGGGCAAAAAGGGAGGAGCTGGAGCAATCTACATCAAGGAAGGGATCAAGGTGACAGAGATAAGGGGAAAGAAAGGAGGAGCAGAGGCACTTTGGGTCACATAGGAGTAAGGAAATGGCACTACTATCCACACAGTGGTTATCTACAGTCCCCCATGCAAGGGGAGGAAACAGATATGGTAATGTTAGATAATATCCTTAAAATGGCAGAAAAGGGATGAGTGTTGTTGATGGGAGACCTAAATATGCCTGCCATTAACAGGAGCACCTATGATGCAGCCACATCTAGGAGCAAAGCCATTCTGCATGCCCTACAAGTGACATGCGTCACACAACTTGTGGGGGAACCCAACTCTGAGGGGGTGCCATTGGATGTGGTGCTCACAAATGGGACAGAATAATGGATGTATCGATGGTCAGCCATCTGGGGTCCAGTGACCGCCATACAGTATGGTTCAGGGAAAAGACAGTAGAAGAATCAAACCACACTTAAGCCATAGTCCTTGACTTCAAGAGGACCAGCTTTACTGAAATTGGTGAATGCCACAAGAAAACACTGGCACAGGGTGAAGAAGAGGAAGTAGAGGTAGAGTGGGAGAATCTCAAGAGAGCTATAACAGAGGCAACAAGCCTTTGTGTGAAGTTAGTGAAAAAAGCCAGAAGAAAAGGAAAACCATTATGGTTTTCAAAAGAAGTGGCAGGGAGAATCAGACAGAAAAAACTTGCACTCAAAAAATGCAAGGAAATGCAAAGGGAGGAACACAAGGAACTGTATAGTGCAGAGCAGAGGGAGGCAGATAAAGCAGTCTGAAGTGCAAAGGCAAAAGCAGAGGAAAGGATAGCCCAGACAGTGAAGAAGGGGGACAAAACCTTCTTCAAGGTACATAAGGGAAAGAAGAAAGGTCAAGGAGGGATGGTAACCCATGAAATGGGCACATGAGGAAGGGTGCCGTCCATTACGGCTACTCCTTCCGGCGTAATTCACTCACGGCAATGGGAGGGTAGGGCGACCGGATGAGGCTGTGGGTGAACTGGATGACAGGATGTGTACATGTGCGGGGTGGATGGGAGAGCACGGCAAGCTGCAGAGAGGCTGTAGGCTGATGCCAGTGGCTGCTGGCTGAGCTGTGTCGCGGCGCTGGGGCTGCATAGTGGTTGGGTGGGTGAGGTACCGGGTTCAGGTCCAGGTGCTAGTGCAATTTTATTGCGCTGGCCCGAACTTAATTTTTTACTGCTTTCACCCTCACATGCACCCCCCTGGAGTTGAAAATCTTTCAGTAGGTGCTGGGGGCAAAGCCCCTGCAAGGAGGAGGTGGGGACTGCCCCAGACAGCAGTAAAAATTTGCAGTTTTTCTGGTGCATCAGGTTATCAGAGTGTCGAAATGCTTCGGGTACTGATCAGAAATAACAGTGATCGCTCAGGCGCTTACTGTTATCACATAAACCCAGGAGGGCTAGTGAGGCTTAGTAAAGGAGGGGTGAGGCAGAGGGGACCTGGAGAACACTGAGATATTGAACTAATGCTTTTGCTCTGTATTCACAAAAGAAGGAAAGGGAGATGGACCAATATTATCAAGTAGACACACACAGGAAAGAGGGGTGGACACCAGTCCCTTCACAGAGCAGAGAGTCCTAAAGGAACTCTTGAAACTGAAGGTGAATAAGGCAATGGGTCCAGAAGGGATACACCTCAGAATACTAAAAGAGCTCAGAGAGATGATACTATCACCACTGACAGAACTATTCAACAAATTCTTGGAGGAGGGAGTAGTACAGGAGGACTGGAGGAGGGTGAATATGATACTACTTTACAAGAGTGGGAGCAAGGTAGAAGCAGGTGACTATAGACCAGTCAGTTTGACCTCAGTGGTGCGAAAGGTGATGGAATCATTGTTAAAAGAAAGGACTGTAGACTATCTAGAAGCCAGCAGGGCACAGGACCCAAGGCAATATGGTTTAACAACAGGAAGGTCAAGTCAAATGAAACTGACAGATTTGTTTGACTGGGTGACAAGGGTAGTAGATCAGGAAGGGGCAGAAGACATGGCTTATAAAGATTTTAGCAAGGCATTTGACACAGTCCCATGCAAGAGGTTAGCAAACAATTTGGGTAATCTGGGAATAGGTCCTAAGGTAGAAAACTGGGTCAGAAATTGTCTTAGCAACAGGACTCAGAGGGTGGTGGTAAACAGAGTTCAATATGAAGAAAGAGGGGGGTAACTAGTGGGATGCCACTGAGTTCAGTGCTGGGGCTGGTCCTCTTTAATGTCTTTATAAGTGACATTACAGATGGACTCGAAAGAAAAGTATGCCTCTTTGCAGATGACACCAAGGTCTGCAATAGGGTTGACATCCTGGGAGGAAGAGGGGCAAATGAAGGGAGACTTAGACAAGATTGAGGAGTGTTCAAGAGTGTGACAGCTTGGATTCAATGCCAATCAATCAATCAAGTCTTTATTTAACCAGGCATTCATCGTTGAGCAGAAGCTCATTTGCAAGATGGACCTGGGTGGAGCATGAACAATTGTATATACAGGTCAACACAGGTATTTACAAGGCAATACAGATAATACTCTTTACAGAGAGGAAGAAAAAGAAGTTCATATGTACATAGAATTATACAGATATTGTACAGATTACATGGTATTTACATACATAGAAGTGTCTATAGGAAGATAAAGCAGGTTATCTAAGGTTGCAGGAGGAAGTAACAGAAGAAAAATAAAATAAAAATATACACCAGGTAGAGGTGAAGGTAGGGGGAAGAGGGAGGGAAGTAGGGGAGAAAGGCTAGGTGGGCTTGGTGCACAGAAAGGAGTTGGTAAAGCTGGATGTAGAGAAGGTGGATGGAGAAAAGGAGTATGTGAGCCCCGGGATTGAATGCTATAGCACGGGCATGGTAGGATGTCACAACCCAGGTAGTGAGCTCCTATCCGAGGTTGGGAAAGGAAGAATAAGGGGATGGATGGGCCTAGTGTTGATAAGACAGGGGGATAAGAGAGAGAACAATTAGGCTGGTGAGGAGCAAGCTGGGGGGGGTCAGTACTTAAAATTGGGTCTAGGTGTGGCTATATACCAGTGCAGAAACTGGTACTGGGTCTGAGTGGGTGAAGCAGTTACATACTTCTCTGATTGTACAGAAATAAAGCATCTTGAAAGCATTTATACCGATTAGAGTGCTTAATTTGAGGGTTTTTTGTAGATCGTTCCATAAGGTAGGTAGCACGAAGCTTATGGCTGCCCTGCCGAAGTGGGATTTTGCTTTGGGTACTTTACGTGTAATAGTTGAGTAACTTCTTAACGCGTATTTCCCAATTATACTCAGGGAAGACAGCAGAGATATAGTAAGGCAGCTTATTAGATATGGCTCTATAGGTCCAGAGAGCGGCGTTTCTGTGGCGCCTGAACTTTAGTGATGTCCATCCCACTGCTGCATATAGGGTGCAGTGATGTGTGTCGAAGGGGAGTCCCGTTGTAAACCTCAGTGCTCGATGGTAGAGTTTGTCCAGTTTAGCCATGTAAGAGTTGGGGCATTGGCTGTAGAGGAAGTCAGCGTAATCAACCAATGATAGGAAAATGGTTTGGACCAGTTGTTTCTTGGCATCTCTGGTGAGAAATTGGCTGATTCTAAAAAACAGTCCAAGCCTTTGCCGAAGTCGTTTTAGCAAGTCCTCGATATGTTCAATGAAGGAGAGTCTTCTTGGAGATGCCAAGAAGTACAAAATCATTCACTTGGGAACAAAAACCAAGGGGAGGAATACACAGTGTGTATGTGGGGGGGGGTGGGTGGTACTAACAGCAACCAGAAAGGGACCTGGGGGTAGTTACAACAGATTATCTATAAGTAGCAAAACAATGAGAGAAGCTGGTGAGAAAAGACGGTGGAATGCTGGGGTACATAGGGAGAGATATCACCAGTAGGAAACAGGAGGTGGTGATATTGCTGTACACGCAGATAGTGAGGCCTCCTCTACAGTACTGCATGCAGTTCTGGAGATCTCATCTCCAAAAGGACATCAACAGGATGGAGGCAGTCCAGAGAAGGGCAATAAAAATGGTGCAGGGGCTACACCAGAAACCATACGAGGAGAGGTTGAGAAAACCCAATATATATACTCTGGAGAACAGGAGGGAGGGGGGATATGATGGAGACATTCTAAAATATCTCAAGAGAGTCAACAGAGTTCAAGAGGGTAGTACCTTCCAGAAAAAGAGGTGTACAAGAACAAGGGGTCAAAATATGAGGCTGGAGGGGGAAGACTCAGGGCAATGTGAGGAAGTATTTTTTCATAGATAGGGTGGTGGATGCATGGAACAGCCTCCCAGAAGAGGTTGTGGGGGAAAAAACAGTTGTCAAAGTCAAGAATGCATGGGTGAGACTGAAGGCAAACTACTGGTAGGAAAGAGGAGATAGGCCGCAGATCAAATAGGATCTGGAGCTTATACAGAAATGGGCAAACTAGGTGGACCAGGCAGTCTTTATCTGCCATCAAGTTCTATGTTTCTATGTGTCTATGATTCATCAAACTAACCCCAGTGGCAGGGTCTCACATCAAAGGAGGTCCTCCTCCATCTGGTGGGTAGTAGGGGGATAATTAGCCTCATATACATCCTGTATATTCTTTTTTTTTTAAATTCAATATACTTTATTGATTTTATAAAAGCTTACAATCAGACAATCACAAATGCCATTACTATAATAATTTGAAACAGAGGTTCAGTAAAACATGGCCTTAGGGTTACATCGGCCTACTCAACACAAAATTTCTATCTCTACAGTGTTAACCAACTTAATCTAGTTAACTTAAACTTATTATAACCTAACATAACCTAATAAATTCTACAACCCACCATTCCTTCTTTAGTAGCTAGACACATCAACAACACATCCATAATGAAATACTAGTTAGTATGTGTATTCTGAATAAGACTGTATTCTGTACTGTAAGAAACCTATTAAGGGATTAAAGTCAGTTCGTAGATGTTCCCCCGTTTTCTACTAAAACTATTAATATTGTATCTGAGACTCAATATAATTTTCTCTATCCTTAAATTATGGAAGAAAGCATTAAGCCACTCCAAGTGAGTTATATTATGAGAGTCTTGCTTGAGTGTCAGTACGAGTTGTTTAACAGTATGTGAAATTAAAGACATGGCATATCTACATTCTAAAACAGGAATTTGAGAATAATCTCCCAAAATACAAATACTGGGTTCAAATAGGGACTCCAGTCCTAACAAAGGATCAAATTTACCTTTGATTGAAGTCCAAAGTGATTTAATAGTGGGAGAATCCCAAAAATATGATAGAATACCTGTATCCAGCCCACATCCACTACATTGGGGGTCTTGCAACTTGCCCATAGCATACAGCTTGACCAGGGTGAAGTACAAATTGTGTAACACATTGAACTGAATTAAACGTAGTTTGTCATTGGAGGAGTATTTGTATACCGCCTGCCACAAATTTTCCCATGTGAACTGGATATTTGGAAAACACTTGGACTAAAATTTTGAATTGCCTTGAATATCCGTATATACAAGTGGATAGAGTTCAGCTGCAATTTTTGACACTGCATGGGATTCCCACGCTAATGTACGAAGTAAAGTGATGAGAGTAGTTTGATCATCATTCCAAACTCTGGGTCTCATCCTGGTTATTAAAAGATGTCTGATTTGAAAACCTTTGAAAGTTTGGGTAGGAGGCACATGTAGGATCTGCAAAATTTCCTGTAATGATCTAACCTTGCCATTCTCCAGCAGATCTGCAGTCTTGGTCGCTGACATAGAAGTGCCTTCAATTAGTTTAATATATTTCTTGTCTATTACAAAATTGGGGTTTAGACATAAGGGTTGAGAGATATCTTCAGTATTACTGTAATTAATAAGTCTTCTAAGTTGAGCATGAACTTTTAGGGACATGCAGATTAGGTTGTTATTTAATATTTTTGCACCCAATTTATGAATAATGAACAATAGACTGTGGAGAGAAATACCACTGTCCTATATGGTTTTCCACTCTATTTGTATCCATATTGGAAGTGTATTCATCCCTGACATCCTTGAGGATGAAGGGTACCATCGGAAATATTTAGCTATATGGCTTGCTAAGTAATAGTGTAGAAAATTTAGCAGGTTAAGACCTCCTCTAGGTTTTGGAGCACCCACTTTAACATAAGATCTTCTGGGTGGTTTCGATTTCCACAGAAATTTAGAAATTATTTGTTGAACATTTTTAAACCAAGCATGGGGAGACAAAAGTTTAACATATTTAGGGGTAAAATAATCTCAGAAGAATGTTCATTTTAACCACATTAACTCTGCTCTGCAAAGATAAGCATAATGGTGACCACCTTTCAAGATCTTGCCTTATTATTTCTACTTTGCCATCTAAATTCAATTTTTTAATCTGCTGAAGATCAGCTGTTATTGTAAGTCCTAAATACTGGATCTTTTTAACCCACTGTAATTGGAATTTTTCTGCATGACTCTGGTTAAGGTTGGCGTTCAGAGGCATAATTAATGATTTGGAGATATTTAATTTATAGTTGGACAAAGCCCCATAAGTCTTTATTAGGGAAATTATTATTGGTAAGGAGGTTACTGGCTCAGAAAGGTGTAACAATATGTCATCCACATATACCAGCAGTCAGAGGTCCCATCCCTCAATCCTTACACCGCGTATTGTGGAGTCAGTTTGTAGTCATATTAATAGCAGTTCTAAATATAAATTAAATAGAGGAGAGAGGGGACAACCTTGCCGCATGCCAGAGTATAGAGGAAAAGGCTCAGAGATAATCCCGTTACAGTAGATCTTTGCTGTGGGATGCAAATACAAAAGTTGTATCCATTGAATGAATTTGTGTGGCAGAACAAAGATTTTTAAGACTTCAAATAGAAAAGTCCAATTCACTCTATCAAACGCCTTTTCCACATCTAGGGAGACTAAGGCAATTGGTTGAGTTGTTGTTCTAGAAGCAGAAATAACATGAAATAGTTTCCTTAGATGATCCATAGAGGAACGACTGGCTACAAAGCTCACTTGCTGTGGACTAAGAAGGGTGTTCCAAACCTGGGCTAATCTGGTAGCCAATATTTTGTCAAAAATTTTAATGTCATAATTCATCAGGGAAATGGGTCTGTAGTTTGTAACCGATTGGGGGGACCTATTTGGCTTAGGAAGAACTATTATGGTAGCTTCTAGTAAGGAAAGGTCAGTAATTCCAGACGAACATAAATAATTGAACATCTTCGGCAGTAAAGGTGAGAGCAGGTCTTTAAACTCTTTATAAAACTGTAGTGAAAAACCATCTGGACCTGGTGCTTTGTCATCTGGCAATGATTCAATAGCTTCCCACACTTCCTGCTGTGTTATCTCCTTCTCCAGGTGTTGTGCTTGCTCCTTCTGTAAAAATGGAAGGGGAAGCTCTTTAAGATACTTTTGGATATCTTGTAACAAGGGTGGGTTGAGCGGTGGACTGTATACATCCTGTATATTCTTGATCCCAGGACTTTCATAGTGGTAAGAGACCACTTAAAGGGACATTTTTTTATTAAGTGTGGATGTGGACTGGAAGTTATATACCTTTGTCTTGCTGATTTTGATTTTTCAAACTGGCACTAAACAAAAGCTGTCCAGATTCTGAATGTTGCTGGAAGACAATGCTCCAGTTCCCTGATGTACAAAATGACGATAACGATGTAAAGGTATAATCAATAGTTTTTACCTCCAGCCTCCACCACCTAAATCTGGGCATCCTGTTGGATGTCCTGAACCAAAGATTTTATATACAGCACAAACAATAGTAGGGATAGGGGACATCCCTGTTGGGTGCCCCACACAAGATACAAGTAATGGGAGACATGCCCACTTACTTTAAGTGCTGTTTGTGGGCCTGTGTACAAGTTCTGCAACAGGTCATGAAGGAGGGAGAAGGATCCAAAAGCCTCAAGACTTCAGGATTGATACAGCTGGAAGTCCCTGTTGAACAACTTTTCTGCATCAAGGCTCATCAAAAAAGATGACATTATGACCCTGTCCACCTGTGCCATAAACTGTAATGTTTTTCTAATACTGTCTAGTGTTTTTTGGGTCCTTATAAACCCTGTTTGATCACTATGCATTATATCCAGGAGAACCCAGTCCAGTCATCCGGATATTATTGCCATGAAGATTTTGTAGTCCATGTTTAACATGGAAACTGGGTAATACGAGTTGTATTCTATGAGTTTCTTCCTAAATTTGGCAATATTAGATATGGTTGCATATCTTGAGGTATCTGGGATGGATTTTCCATTAAGCACCTCATTAAACATTCAGACCATAAGGGGAAAATAGTCATCTTAGAATGTTTTATGGGAGTAAAACTGATAGCCATCCAGACCTGGAGTCTTTTGGGTTTGTCCTTCTAGAGGGTGTGAAGAATCACTTCTATTGTAATTGGAAACATTGTCTCCCATTGATCCTCTGTTAGAAGCAGTAGGGTGGTCTCATGGAAGAACTCTGGAATGACCTCCAGTGGAGAGTCCCTTTCAGGGCATATAGGTATTCATAATGAGGACAAAGCACGATGCCAACACGCCATGGAAACCTGGTGCTTTGGCATTGATATGTGTGAATGCTGCAGAGTGGGGTCCCATGGATCCCATGCAGGAATCACGAACCAGGCACAACATAGTTACGCGCCTGATCCCCAGCAGCATGGACAGCAACGTGCTGTAGTGGGGGCATGCTGGGGGAGACTTCCACTATGCACCAGTCACACAAAGGTGCATAGTGCTGGCCACAGGGGAGAATAGTGCAGAGCAGATTATGGCAGCCAGTCCCTGCTGTAAACCACTGCACGCCCCCTCAGACATGGCCCACTGATTGTGGCAGAACATGGACACCAATCCCCATGAAGCCCCAGCCCACTATGCTGCTACTGGTGGCAGAGGCAGCTGATGGGGTGACTGCCCAGTCCATGTAAGGCTGGGCCCATAATGGCAGTTCCACTCCACATCCCCCCCATTATGGGCTAGCCCCAACCCTGTTTACCATGCACCCTAACCCTCCCCACATGTGCCCATCCTGTCCCCGTGCTGCACATGCCCCCCTCAAATGTCCAGTCCCCAGTGTGATAGACAGCCCAACACCCTCAACACCCTCTAATGCCTGGACTGGCCACACACGGCCAGACCTTGAACTCAGTACTTTTGAACTCCACCATCAGTGTCCAGCGGTTCCTCCCCACGACTCCCATGGCCACCTGTAGTGGTCACTGTGGTGGCTGTGAGACAGCCAGTGACACAGCTCTCCACACACCTCCACAGCCATGGGTTTTCAGTCATACACAGAGGCATGAAGCTGTTGCTTACCCATGTATGTCAGATGGCTGTGGAGATGTGCTGTGGGCTATACTGTTGGCCATCTCCAACCACAGCACCAATATTGCAGGTATGGTGGGGGGGTTGGTGCCATGGAGGGCACCACTGGACACTGATGGTGTGTTGGGGGTACTGGGTTCTGAGGTCTGCCATGTGTAGCCAGTCCAGGCACCAGCATTTGTTGGGGAGTGCCTTGCTACACTGTTGCTGGTAGTCACCATGAGATGGGGAGGGACAGCAGGTGACCCAATGCTCCAGCACCTTAGCCAGAGGTTAAGCACTCAAAGGGGCATTGCTGCATGGGTACTGGGCTCTGCCAGTGCAATTCACTCACCCAGACCAACGCCTAGCTGCGCAAGTGCTCCTCTAGTGATCCTTTTGGAACCCATGGCAAGCATCCGATTGGATGAGGATGATTTCTCTGTCTCAGAGTAAGGGAGTGGTAAGGCACTGAAGAAATATGAATGCAGACAAAATTGTCCCATTTCAGTAACTTCTCTCTTTATTGTATAAAAATGGCAGTGAACTCAATGTTTCACCTACGATGTAGGCTTTCTCAAGATTTGCCTTTAAAAAATACGAAAGATGTCTTTCATCAATTACGAAATCCACTTAAAATGAAATTTTCAAAGATATCACATGTCCTTTATCTCATATTTCTTCAGTGCCTTACCACTCCCTTGCTCTGAGACAGAGAAATCATCCTAATTCACTGATACATCGATACAGGCTGCTTGTAAAAAGAACAAAAAGAACAAATTGTTCATTGCCTGAGGACCTTTTCCTTCCCCTCCCTTTTCCTTTTTCCCCTCTATGAATGTCATCCGATTGGATGCCCAGCTGGGTCCACTATGCCATCCTGGCCATCTTGCACACAGCTACACAGCAGGGGTTGGGCCATGGACAGGTGGCAGCCGGTAGTGAATACCAGCTGGTGTGCATCTGTCCACTGGTGCACATCTGCCCATAAGTGTGGAGCGCCAAGGGTGGAATACGTGCCTCCAGCACATATATCCCGCCCATTAGTGTATAGGGCCCAATATGTGTTAAATGCCTTTACTTTTTCAGAGGCCTTACAATGTAGTATTTCATTATATTAGTGGCTTATTTCAACCACTGTAGCTTTTACCCTTTGGGGACTAAATTGGAAGGCCAGCAGTTTGGTGGCTTGAAATACAACTTTTATAGAATTTGTCCCACAGATACATCAGCACTAGTTCTGTCTGTTTTATACAGAGTTTGTTCAGGTCACTTTTTATCTGGTCGAGCAATGCCATGATTAAGGTGTCACCATGTTTATGTGCAAGCTATAGAATATATAACTAATACTCAAGCAGCTGTTTATGGGAATCTCTTTTTCTTTTTCTGTGTGGTGAAAGCTATTACATGTTCTCTCAGGACTGTCTTGGCAGTGTCCCGAAATATAGATTCCGCTACCTTTTTCTGTCAGTTGTCCTGAAGGATTTCAACCCATTTGTCTGAGACCACTCTGATGACTTCATGTAAAACTTATTTGTTCTAGAGGCTTACCCCAAAGAAGTGAGACCACACGTGATGTTGTCAGGATGTCTAAACTTCACTCGCAGGTTCTTGGCAACAATGGGAATGCAAGGAATCACAGACACATTGCATAAGAGTAATAAAGCTTGTTTATTACTACCAAAAGGAAAATCACAGTTCTCCTAAGCAGTTCTTACCATTAGGAACTGGGAGCCAATGCTAATTGTTCCCTATACCTCAAGGAATCTTTGTGTCTCCTGGGGTCTCTGAGGTAGAAGACATAATGTCTTACATTATAGCACTAAGATAATTACATTGGTTACTTTATGGTAGAAACATTTCTAGTTACAGAGATGAGCCCTGTTGGCTAAATTATATGTGGCTCCTCAGTCCTAGATAACATTACACAATTTTGTTATAGTCATCACTTTGCGGAAACAAAAAGTACAGTTCGTATGTAGCCATGTAGTAATACAAATCATCAGAAGATGGCAATGCTGACTCATATATCGTAACAGTACAAGGACACAAGTGTCCTAACATCTTGTAAGCCAAAAATACATGTGTATATTAGAAAATAAAGCATACAGCTATTGTATGCATACATATACTGACACCTACTCTTACACTGTAGATGACCTTAGCCCTATATGTTAGTATAACATATACATAAATGCTAGCTGTCTGCATTGTACCTCTGGGGGTACCAATTAAGGTGCAGGGATCTTGAGTAACATCCCCCCCTTGTTGTCTCACAAGGGGCAACACAGGCAAACTAGGGAAGTGTAGAGAGAGCAGGTGTTATTTACAGACCCGACACACGAGCCTTGTAAAGGAACTCCAGCTGCTCATGGTGTTGGTGGAGGGTGTGCCAGAGGCAGCAAACATAATCATAAGGAAAAATATAAAAAATGCTTGTATAATAACAAAACCTTTTAAATGTGATCTCTAAAAAAGTATTAGTAAGTGCACTATTAAAATCACTGTCATTAATAAGGTCAAATATGTCTTTGTCTGCTTTGGATATAGTATTGCTGATGTGGATGAGATGGATGTCTTTCCTGTCTAAAAGTGACTTCAAAGTTAATGTCAAAGGGTCAATGTGTACATTAAAATAAGGTAAATACTCTGAAAGAATAAGCAGATAATCAGAGTTACCATCAATGATATCAGGTTCCAAAAGGGGAGCAGGGGTAATAACTGTGTGCCCAAAATTAGTGGTCTGATGAGGGACAAAACAAAAATTAGAATCAGTAATATTACATGTGTTATCTCTGTATGTAAACTGTCTAACATTAGTTTCCACACAAAATTCACCATCCAAATGATATTGCATATTAACAGTAGGAAGTCTCCATTTTTAATTGTACTGGGCAAGTATAAGTCTGTTTGGAAATCCGTGCTGACAGGCGATGAACCTCCTTCCGGTAAGACTTGTACAATCGGGAATCATCTGGAGCAGATGTTAAGTCCTGGTATTCTGTGCCATTGGTGATGATGTCTTTGGTCATGGAAAAGGACCAATCAATACTGTCTGGGGAATAGCCACATACAGGTTTAATAGCATCAAATACGTCACATCGACACAAATAAATACACCCTTTCTTCATGCAGCAATCCATGTGTGGTGAGACTCACGCATCCAAAAGAGGATGGAAAACCAATAGAGGACGCAAGTCAAGGCGTACTGTGTAGATGTCTTCATCAAGGTGCCCAATGTCATGTACAGATGCTAGTTTATTGAATATAGATGTATTGGGATCAAAATGTGGTAAAGAAACATTAAGAGACACAAACATAGTATCCTTAATGGAACATTTCTTAGAAGTAAAACAAGGACCAGTGTTAAGGTGCCTGATCACAAATCCTACATTTCTAGCAGTAGAAATGGGAATAGAAACAGATTCTAACATACACTTGGCAACACAGTTAGGAGATTTGCAGTGAGGGCAATACCATTTAGAGATATGTCTGTCATGTATGATATCAGGGATTCTTCTGGATTCCAGATCAGGAAGAGGTTGTTGATGGCAGTGATTATGTATGATCCATATGTGGATCATAATAGTTCATGGGCAAGGTATTGCTTATATGCTTCCTAATTGTTTTGTGCAATAAGGGTGTTAATCTTTTCTTTAGAATCTGAAAATGCCTAAGCAATATTGTGCATATTATATACAGTGCATCTTTCTTCCTGACTAAGGCCATCCACACCATGCAATAATGGGGGAATGATGTCATTGATCATACCAGTTTCAAACTTCTGTGAATGTGCTTTGATAGTAGCAATGTCCGCTTTATTCCAGATAGACTTTGTAGTACCAAAGACACCAGTGAAAGTGCCTGTGGCACCATTGACATCAGATGTGTCACATGTATTTCTTTTAAGATGTTGATCATCTTTCTGAGAAGTAGGTTTTCTCCTAAAATTGCCTCTATGCTTGGTGATGTGTACGCCAGCAATAGGGTCTTGGTTAGAAAATCTGAAAAGCTGCTAAGCTATCAAGTAACAAAATACTATAAAACAATGATGTGTTAGTAGTATGACACATACCAAATTCTTTCATGTTCCAGTAAGTCAAGTTAAACAAAACAGGTACATGCATATATTGTAAGTTGTAAATCAGTGAACCAGGTAAAGCAGTGGCTGAGACCACTACAAGGACAAGGAATTTGCTTTGGACATTCCAAAAGTTGTTTCATAGTAGTGGATAACAAAGATACATCTGTGGCAGTTGAGGCCATGTTGTGCACAGCACAAAATTTTCTGGCAGAATCTGTAGAAAGTGAATCACAATATGAGGGGTCAATTAAAGCAGTGATATTGTATAAACCAGAGTGTCTAAGAGAGGTCTGGTGCAAGGACAAAGTACCATCTGAGGATACTTTTGCATTGGGACAACAATGGAAAGTTCTCTTGGAGAGTTTGGCCACAGAGAGTATTTGTCCTTGAGACTTAGTTTGCCATTTGATTTGTAGGGTTGATTTATCAGGAGCAATGACCGAGGCAGTCAGGTAGGCATCTGAATCTTCCTGAATGGTAATCAGATTGTCTGGGACATTGATGGAGACTCCATCTGGGGTAGTTGTAGGCAGATCAAGGTGAAGGAGGAGGTGCTTTACCATGCCTTGGATGCAGGGGATAACCTCTAAGATGACGAGAAAGTGGAACAAGATAGCCATCTAGTCAGTGTATCTGAAAAGGAAAACCAAACATTACCAAATTAGTACTGTTTCACCCAATGGGGTGAGGAAAAGTAACTACACTCCTTTATACAGTTTCAACTGGTTTGCATGTAACCATTTGTCAGTTTGTTGTTTTGTATGAGTCTAATTTGATAGACTGCTGGACTGAGCTTGTTGACAATTGGGTAGGATCCTTCTCACTTATTGGAGAATGAATGTGTTGGATGTGCAAATCTGAGAACCATTACCAGATCTCCAGCTTGCCAATCCACTTCTTGTGCTTGTTTGTCAAACTGAATTTTGAACTGTTGCTGGACTTTGCCCATGCAATTTGCAGCATACAATGAGTGTGTTTCAGGTCTTTTCTCAACTTTCCACATATTGGTCTACAGAAACAGTCTGCAGTGGGGGTATGCAGGTCAAATAACAGGTGCTCAGGTAATCTCTTACTTCTGCCAGTTATCAACTCAAAGGGTGTCAACTGGGTGGTGGCTGAGGGTGTGCCATGATTGCCATAAGGAGTAATGGCAGTAGGGAATCCCAATCCTTGGGATTGTCCTCAATGAATTTGGAAAGCATTTGCTTTATCCATCTGTTGGTCCTCTCTACTTGACCTGATGATTGTGGGTTGTATGGTATGTTGAACTTTTGATGAACTCCATGGAGTTCCAGGGCTTCATGCATCAGCTCACCTATAAAACTGGTTCCTTTAACAGATTCTGCCTTAAGAGGTAGACCCCACCTGGAGAAAATCTGTTCCACCAGGATTTTGGCAGTGGGTTTTGCAGTGCATATCTTGGTGGCAAAAGCTTCAACCCACTTAGAGAAGATACCAGTAACCACAAGGGTATATTTGTTGTTTCTACTAGTATTGTTAAGAGGACCAATAAAATCAATTAGTAGGGCATGCCAAGGGCCAGAATACCTTTGTCGTAGTAGTTTGGCGTTTTGTTTAGTAGGGATGGGGTTGATCTGTGCACAAACAAGGCAGTTGTCTATGTACTGTTTGACATCCTTGGTGACACCAGGCCACCATGCAGTGGTCATAAGCCTCTGGAGTGTGTTTTCCACTTCTTGGTGTCCACCAGTGGGGGTATCATGCACTTGGTGAAAAATTCAGACCTGAGATGATGAGGGACCACCCACAATTTGGTGGGGGTGTCATCTGGTTGGTACCAAATGAGCTTGTCATCTGGGGACAGGTGTAACTGACCTTCAAGCCTCCGGTATGGGTTATGGGCAGGTACATTTTTCTCAGTGCCTTTGTCCCAGAATCTGAACACATCTTTGAGTTCAGAGTTGGTATGCTGGGCTTCTGACAAATCCAGGGGCAAGAAGGGTTTAGATTTCTTCCTGACAGCTGCAATGTGTACAGCTGCTCTGGCCTCTGGATGTTCCATCATCCAGATGCCTCGGCGTGCCTGTTTCTTAACAAGGGTGTCAGCAGTATCATAGAAGGCATGATAGGGGTCATGTATGGAGTGGGCTTTAACCTTGTGTACATAGAGTTTGTGTGCAAATTTCTGTGCCAGTGAATGAATGTATATTACCAGTTCCTTATGTTTCGCTGGAGTGCCATCAGAAGAGGCAAAGGAGTTCTTCTGCCAGAAAGGAAGACATTCTGTAAGAGAACAACAAACCCAGTTAGAGTCTATAAAAATGATGGTATCCTCAGTTCCATGCTGGAGGAACTCGAGGGCACAGGCCACTGCTGCCAATTCTGCATAACTGTGATGATGCCACACTGCAGTGTTTAGAAATCTTAACAGTGTCACCAAAATGGCAAACTACAATATGCCCATTCCTGATATCTGTTCTCCCTGATAATAGGAAGCTGATCTGTCTGTAAAGACATGACACAGTGAGGTGTTCTCAAATAGTTGTGGTGTAGCAGGAAGGAAAGGACCTGGATCTGGTAGATCAGGTGGCTGCACTGTGCAATCATGGGGTTCTCTTTGGAAAAGGAGGCCATGCACCAGCATGGATGGCATTTTGGTTGGCTGGACCTTGATGTCTCTATCCTGGAGAAGGAGGGACCAGTGTGTCAGTCTGGTGTTAGAGACTGACCCGTCCTTTACTCTATCTGACAGCAGAAAGGTTTTTGGGGTATGGTTTGTATTAATAATCGGGGGAGTACCCAATGACATACAGAAAGTGCTTGACAGCCCAGTAGACGGTTGAAGGTTGCTTTCACAAAGGCTGTACTTCTGTTCTACTGGGGTTAAGAGCTGTGATGCACACGCAGTGGGTCTCAGGGTGCCATGGGCCTTCTGGGCCAACACTGCAGGCATTGCAATGTCCAACGTGGCAGATTCCAGATGGAATGGCAAAGCTGGATTGGGGTTAACCAAAGCTGGAGCTGAGGCCAGGGCCTGCTTCAGTGACATCACAGCTTGGGTGTGAATGGGGCCCCAAATCCAGGGGACATCCTTTTTCAGTAGTTCATAGAGGGGGTGACCTTCTGAGCAAAATCACAAATAATATCTCTGAAATAATTTACCATACCTAGAAACCTTCTAAGGGTTGCCATGCTGGTGGTCAGTGTTAAATCCTGTAGTCCCTGTATCTTCTTCCGTGTAGGGCTTTTGCCTTTGTCTGTTATCCTCGGGCTCAGAAAGAGTACCTCCTTCTGGCACAGTTGTGCTTGTGCTGGGTTACATTTAAGGCCTTCCCTCTGAATAAGGGTCTGTAGTTCATCTAAGAGATCCAGATGTTGCTCCTGTGTGGCTCCACATACTACAAGAGACACTGGGGTGTAGAGAAACCCTCAAGGGTCTCCATCATGTGCAGATGGAACAGGAAGGGGCTGTTATGGAACTATCATGGTAAGCAGGTCCACATGTACTGCCTTCCTTCAAAGGTGAAGGCAAACTTATATTGACTTTTGGGGGCCAATGGCAATGACCAAAAACCATTAGCGATGTCCAAGACACTAAAACATTGTTTGTCAGGGGTCAGTAGTCATAGCACATCTGGTGCTGATGCCACTGTTGGGGCACAACTGGGTGTGACCTGATTTTGTCTCCTGTAGTCAATACTAAGTCTCCAGGTGCCCAAGTTTTTTTTCACAGGCCACACTGGGGAATTTGCAGTGGAAACACATGTCCTGATTACCCCTTGCTTGAGGAGTGATTTGACTGTTTCCCTAACAGAAGGCAAGGCCTCAGGTGGAAAGGGGCATTACGCTGGGCCTGTCACTTCAGTGACAGTGTACATCTTGCCACAGTCATGCTTGCTGGTGGCAAAAGCCTCCAGATGCCTTTGTAGGATAGGAAGGAGCTTTGGGAAAAGCTCATGGTTCTTAAACAAATCTATGACGTCATACTCTTTGTCATTTGCGGAGATTGCTGCAACCACATGTGAGTCAGGGATCATGATGGTGTGATATTGTCCCTGACTCTGTATCAGTAACATGCTGGCCAAGTCCACCACACAGCCATGTGGCGCCAAGAAGTCAATTCCGATTATGCTAGGGTGATCATGCAGTACCATCAGCTGAAAGGTATGATACGCCTTCAGGTGTCCCAGTGTCACAGATAGTGGTAGGGAGTGGTATGCAGGTAGCCTAGTTCTGTCTACACCAGACATATTGGTCCTCCATCCGGTAGACCAAAGTGATGTGTCTGGCTTGTCATCCTGTAATACAGACACCGCTATGCCTGTATCCAGATGTACTGTGAGTAGGCGGCCCCCGACCTCGGCCTCTGTGCAGGGCCTTCCATTTATATCTGAGATCAGCTTGTTTACAATATGGACTGGGGCCTGTAACTGTCAATCTGTATCAGTGGAAGCATGGGGAAGCCCTTGAAAGAGAGTCTGGGCCTGGTTCCTGTGAACCATCTTGCCATGTTGTATTGATGCTATATAGGGAGACGTTTCTGGGTTCAGGCCTATAGAGGCCTGAGAGCCTGAGCTTCCTGTACCTCCATGGCCTGTGGAGGCCTACTCCCCCCTTGGATCACAGCAGAGGCCCATACTTGAACAGTGTCCACTTCAAAGCACACTATTTCAAGGCGGTCCAGGAGGTTTTGGTTCTCATCAGCCATTTCCCTGTATGACAGGACTGGCCTCTGTTGTTTACTCTTATTGTTTTTCTGGTGTTTCTTGTTTTTGTGGTAGTTCCAGTTCACACCCCAGGATTTCTGTTGGGTCTGCTGGGGGTGTTGGTTAAATGTGGGGAGAGGCTGTTTCCCTTGGGCCTGTCCCTCCGTTGTGTAGTGTGTCGTGGCCTCCAGAATAGTTTCCACGGCAGCTACCTTCTTGGAGTTGGAGCTTGAATCACTGCTATAGAGTTGGTACAATCTCTCTGTTTTCCAAAGAATATCAGAAAACCTCTCCATGATGTGATAGGTGGTTGGCTCTACCGTCTCTCGCACTGCAGAGATCATGTTCCAAAGGAACAGCATTTTGTACTCAATGAGGTCCACATCAGTGGCTTCTCCTGCAAGGTTCTTCTAACTCATTAGGCCATCCAAAGCCTCTGGTGGAAAGTCACTGGACTTTCCTTCACATTCTGTTTCACAGGGTATGTGAGCATCACTCCTACCACACCTGGGTTGTGTACAGTGATGAGTTCAGATGCCACTTCATCAAAGGTGGCGTGGCTGTCCTGCTGGATAGCATCAGGGAGTTTCACCCATAAGCCAGGATTTATGGCCTGGTGTAGGATCTGGACCTGGTAGTCTGCAGCAAGACTAAGCATTTCACATTTAGCACTCACCTTTTCCAAGTGGCAACTGAGGTTGTCGGATGGGCTCATCTGACCAGTACTGTCAGCTATTTGCTGAACACAGTGGGCCATTTGTAGGGGATTGCTGGGATGATTGTTTGGAGGTAGGTTGTCTTGGGCACCTTGCAGGGCTGTCTGAGCTGCAGCCTCAGCAACAGTGTGGACCATTCCATCCTGAGTCATGGCTTCCTGCAGTATCTGTCTTATCTGCATTCGGAGGGTCCATTTGCTTCTGTCAGGCAGGGTCACATTGTCTAAGGTGGCATCAATCATTTTCTCTATCTCTTCTTTATTGTTCACGGAAATAACAGTGATCAGTGGTGCCATTGGGACTAGGACAGGGCCTGCTGCCCCCTATCATGGGGGTCACCATGCTGGCATTGCCCATGATGGTCGTAATGCTGTTGAAGATGTGGGGACATGGTGTCATGTGACGGGGATCCGCCATGTTGTGGATGGTGGGGCAGGGATACTGGGCCATAGAAGGGGCATGACTGAGTGTTGTACTGGGAAATGTCATCATCTGACTCCTCCTCCTCAGATGGCATCATCAAAATGGTGGCAATGCCACCGGTTGCCTTGAAATGACCAGCCAGCACCTCTCACTGATGGCGCAGTTTCGCCATTTTGCATTCACAATCCTCATGACTCACTTTTGCAACATTCTGATCCACATTATCCTGTTACTGCTTCCGTAACACTCTCTACGTGGTGCTCAATTCATAAGTGTCCCTAGTAGCCATTCCTAAGTCATTACATACCTGCTTTATCTTGTCATGTAACTCTCCCAACTTCTCACACGTCTGATCATTTGTTCTACTTAGTAAGTCATTCATTTGCAATGCCTGTCCCTTATCCTGTTTCAAACTTTCACGCTCCTGCTTCAACATACAGTTTCTGCTCATTTGCCTGTGCAAAATGATGCAAAACGGAATCCTTTTCATTTCACAGGGTTTGAAGCTCAGAGTCCAAATCCTGCTCTCTTCTCACACGTTCTGTTTCCTGCAGTCCCATCTCCTGTTCAAGAGAGGAGCCTTGCAGTTCAAGCGTTCGAAACCTCACTTCGGAGGGTTCCAAAAGCAGTGTAGAGAGCCACAACCAACAACCCTTTAGCATCTCACTTTCTGGCTATTTGTCTCATCTCTGAGTACTGGGTTGAGATCTCCAGTATTGGGTTTTCAGATTGACTTGCACCCCGCACAAAGTCAGCCCATCCTCCATGGGAGGCAAGGAAATTCGAGACATTGAGTCCCAAGTCTGCGCAGATATTTGATATGGTGGCCATTGTGTAGGAGGGAATGAAAAATTGAACTGTGAAAAGATGCTGTGCTGTGTATCGATCCACACTAGTTCACAGGTGGGCTACTGTGCACTTGTAAGCTTGTAATTCAAAACTGCCATGGGGTGAGGTGAGTCGGCATCGACCATACTCAGTAAGCAGCCAGACTTTGCAAGTGATTACAAAGTGGACGAAAAATTGGAGAGGTGATGTGGGAATGCAGACTTACTGTCCCCGTTGGGAAGGAAAAGTTGTAGCAACAAGTGAAAACTTTGCAAACACCAAATATTATCTGCACATGGTCACAAATTGTAAGGAGGTCTAAACCTCACTCTCAGGTTCTTGCCAATAATGGGAATGCAAGGAGTCACAGACACATTGCATAAGAGTAATAAAGCTTGTTTATTACTACCAAAAGGAAACTCACAGTTGCCCTAAGCAGTTCTTACCAATAGGAAGTGGGAGCCAATGCTAAGCATTCCCTATACCTTGAGGAATCTTCGTGTCTCTTGGAGTCTCCGAGGTAGAAGATGTAATGTCTTACATTATAGACCTAAGATAATTACCTTGGTTACTGTAAGATAGAAACATTTCTAGTTACAGAGATGAGCCCTATTGGCTGAATTAGAGGTGGCTTCTCAGTCCTAGATAACGTTATACAATTTTGTTATAGTCATCACTTTGTGGAAACAAAGAAGTACAGTTTGTACATAGCCGTGTGTAGTAATACAAATCATCAGAAGATGGCAATGCTCACTCATATATCATAACAGTACAGGGACACAGGTGTCCTATCATCTTGTAAGTAAGAAATACATGTGTAGGGGGTGGGACAGGTACAGGGGAAGGGTTCTGGAAGCAAAATCCACCTAGGGTGGGGGCTGACCAAACGAGCAGACACGAAAGACCGTTAGGCCTATTCTGCTGGCATTTTAGTATGTTAGTATATTAGAAAATAGAGTATAGCTATTGTATGCATACCTATCCTGACATCTTTGCTTATACAGTAGATGCCCTTAGCACTATATGTTAGTATAACATATACATAAATGCTAGCTGTCTCCTGTGTACCTCAGGGGGGCACCAATTATGGTGCAGAGACCTCAGATAACAATGTTATGTTGGTTGCTCACTTGGCACACCTTTTACTAAAATTCTTAACAATTTCCTTATTTCCACAATACAATCCAAATTCCTTTTATTCACAAACCATGAAATATCAAAGCTACAGAAATTCAGAAGACACATAAGGAGCCAGATGAACTGTGTGTCACCCTGGGAACAGGAAATAGGACAGCCATATGAACTGGGGTTGTCTACAGGCCTCCAGACAAGGGGGAGGACATATACACATTACTGTTAGAAAATACACAAGACATGACAGTTCAAGGGGAGGTTCTGATAAGGGGAGACTTCAATGTGCCAGATACAGATTGTGAAGTCAAAGGTATACTTGCCCTGTCACAGGCAGCAGCCTGCACTACCCCAACAGGCTGCAGTGGTTGAACAAATACCACGTACCTGAGACTGACAGCATAGACCTCCAGTCCATTCTCATATCCACAGGAGGTAAAGAATCTGTAGTCTGCAAAATCTTTTGTGTCTGTTTCCCCAGGAATATAAGGAGGGGAATAGACAGCCTCTTGGACTCTGGGATGTCCATTATCTCCACAAAATCAGGCTCTTCCTGTTCCTCAACAGCTTCAACCAAAGGGAGCAGGAGGGTTTCAGCCACCTTTTTATAAAACAAATAGTGTGAAGGGGACTCAGTTAGCCTTGGAGCAGAGACATTGGATGGTCTGTCTGGGGAGATGTCCAGTTCAATAGGCTCATCCAGACCTCCATAATCATTATCATCATCATCATCATCCAGCTCTTCATCCACCTCCCACTCCAATTCATAAAAAGTATCTGGATCATAGTCCAATGGAATTGGGTCTGACTGAACCAAGTGTCGAACCGACGGCACCAGTTTGGTTGGAACAGGTCTAAGCGATTGAACAATACTAATCGCCTTGGCTATTTCCTCAGCAGTTGGAACAGCAGACACTGGATCCGAACCGGATGACTTCTTGTGTTTCTTTACCAGAACTGATTGCCAAAGGATATATCACCCAGGTCAGTGGGCATCTCCTCAGGTTTGGTCGGAACTGAACTGGGCTGGCCATCTGGGTCAGGGGAATTCTCAGCTTCCTTCTCCTTGAGCCTATCCAATCTTTTTTCCAGGGTGGCTTTGGGGACATTTTTACATATTTGGCAGTCTGTTTTGAGGTGGTCATACCCCAGACAATAAACACAGACTGGGTGGGGGTCGGCCTTAGCAAAGGCCTCCCCATACTCCGTACAGTGTTGAAAGACTAACAAATTACCCTTTACAGCCTTATGCCAGGTAATACACTCCTATTGGTAGCCAACCATGTCACGGGCTGTTGAAAGGAACCAAGAAAGTTTGGTTTCTTTGGAACTAATAGGAACAGGTACACCACACTAAAAACCCAGAAACTATCAAGTTCCTAAAAAAAGTCAGTTCCCAACTGGAGAGACCGCAAGGGAACTGAGATAACAATTTCTACACAGAAAAATTTAAACTCAGAGTCCACTACATAATACACTACTCACAGTATCACAGACAGAAACTGGAAACTGAAAATAAAGTAAACTGTTGAAAACAACCGACGATTTTACTACAACTGAACCGAAACAAAGTAGAAATCTCCAGAGCAACTTCTCATTTGGACGGAGTAAAGAATCTGACAGTTACACTCTGAGGCACGACAGACAGAGGTTTGAATCCAAGCGTGAGCTCAATGCTCTATGCTCCTGCATAGAGTTAACCCTTTCCTCTCTGGAGCAGTTCAAGTCCTGGGACTAACTGCATATACTTCATGTTGTTTGAAACAGAGTGGTGGTAAATGGTATACAGTTAGAAGAGATCCAAGTCACAAGTGGGGTACCTCAGGGATCAGTCCTGGAGCCAGTCTTCTTTAATGACATTGCAGATGGATTGGAGGTTAAGGTTTGTCTTTTTGCAGATGACACCAAGATCTGCAATTGAGTAGATGATCCAGACTGGGTGGGCAGAATGAGAAGATATCTGGATAAACTGGCAAAAATGGTCAGAAGAGTGGCAACTGGGGTTTAACATAAAGAAGTGCAATATCATGCACATAGGGAAGAGAAACCCTGAAGCCACCTGTAGGTTGGGAGGGTAGTTGCTGACAATCACAAGGGAAGAAAGAGACTTGAGCATCATCATCACAGATGGCCTAAAATCATCCAAGCAGATCAGTTAAACAGTAGGTAAGGATAGAGGGATGTTGGGATGCATTGGTTGAGGTATCGCAAGTTGTAAGAGGGAGGTAATAACCTCTCTTTACAAGACACTAGTTAGGCCCCATCTGGAGTGCTGCATGCAGTACTGGAGGCCACTCCTGCACAAGGACATTAACAAAATTGTGGCAGTCCAGAGAAGGGCAACCAAAATGGTGCAGGGACTGCATCAGAAAACATATGAGGACAGATAAAGGAGCTCAAAATGTATACCCTAGAGCAAAGGAGGGAGACAGGTGATATGATCAAAACATTCTAACATCTTAAGAGCATTAACAAGGTGAAAGAGTCTTACATGTTTCAATAGAAGAAAAATAGCAGGACAAGAGGACACAGCATGAGATTAGAGGGAGGCCTATTAAGGGATAATGGGAGGAAGTTCTTTTTCACAGAAAGGGTGGTGGATGCAAGGAATGACCTACCTCACGAAGTGGTAGATGTGAATAAAGTGCAGTGCTTCAAACAGGCATGGGATAGACATAAGGGGGCAATACAGATGAGTATGAATAGATAGGCCATTGACAGAGTAAAAGTCTATGGCACATTCATAAGGTAGACAAAATGGGCAGACTAGTTGGGCCTTGTGGTCCTTATCTGCTGTCAATGTCTATGTTTCTATGTTTCTATACATTTATTTCAGTCCACTTCATACCGTCATCATAATTTATTCAGCTTTATTTCATTTTTAGTAAGTGTTAATTCATCCCCTGGAGCCATTCGATGATGAAAACAAGTGATTTCTCACGCCTTCAGCTGAGCGAGAGCAATGAAGATGAGCTGTTCTGTTTCAAGTTGAAGGCCAATGAAACCACTCTTTTTCAGTAATGAGTGGAGACAGGGGATGTATTAATATATTATTGATTGAGAATGATCAATAATATATACATATTTTAAAAAACTCCTCCGAACCTGTCCTTTTCCAGGGCATCTGCATGAGAGATGGTCTTCACAGAATAAAAGCATCTCACGTGGAGGAAAGGAGCACTCCGACTGGTCAGGAGTGCTCCCTCGATCTATAATACATATTCTTATCACATCACTTTGTTATACTTTCACCCCCAGATGTAAACCCAAGGGGGTCTTTTCTTCAATCCTGAGCCAGGTGTCCATTCCTGACTCTATCTGTTTGCTATATTGGGTGTCCACACTCCCAGCTAGCCCTCCAAGCCCCACCTTGGTGTACACCAAAGTTGGGTTCCTCCCCCCCTCCCCTATTAAGGACTTTCTTCCTTCTTTGCTTTTCTTCCACTAGCCCATCTTCAGCTTGCACTGAAAGGCAGGCTTCCCCCTTTCACTAAACAATGTCTCCTTTTTTTTGCAAAAAAAAAACCAAAAAACACTCCCCTCTTTTTTTTGAAGACCCATTTATTACTTATGCCATGCATCTACAGTATGCCCCTCCCCAATTCTGTTATAAAAATGTGATTACCCATCTCTGATAGATGGACCATGTCCACCCTATACAACATTGCTATTTTCTCTACTAGCTCCTCATGACTCACCACTAATCCCCCAAGGCCTCTGAAGCATTTTCCTACCCTCCTGTGCATCCTTTTCCATGCTCCCTCTACAGCCTTATGGCCTTGCACATATCGCCACACTCCTTGGTGCCATCTCTGACCAGGTGAGGGTGGCATCAGGCCACCACATCTTTACAAACCACAGGTCTTCCTGAGTTTGATAAAAAATGTCCAGCCAAGGTTGAGTGCCCAGATTATTTCTTCCTTTTTCCCCCCATTCAAAGTTTATTAACATTTTAACATTTTAACAAAACAGATCTACATCATATCAGGAATATGAGAAGGCATGTACATATTCTGAAGACATCTGCCCACCCACCCCTCTCCCCAGTACCCCCAGCTCCCCAATCCCACCCCCTCATATGCCCCTAGCACAGTGGAAAATTGGTACTAAAGAGGCAAGGTGTAGCTGTAGGTGAAGAGCATGTTTATGTGGATTGCAGGGAATATAAAGAATCCGTGAAACCCCCTATCTTAGTAAATTTTGTGAGCTTATTATTGAGACTTGTAATTGCTCTCTCTGTTCTGAGATTTGTAAGCAGCTCTTGCAGCCACTCTGTATATGATATTACTTCCATGTCCTTCTAGTACTTAAGTACAAGTTTTTTTAACTAACATTGAGATTAGGGCCATGTGGTATTTACGATAACGTACTGCTACTTCCGCAAAATTGCCAAGTGTGCAAATTTCTGCAGTGAATAAATCTTCCAGGCCTACTAATGGATCTATTTTCTGCTTGATGGAGGTCCAGAGTGATAACACTTTGGGACATTTCCATAATATGTGCAGTAGAGAACCTTCCTCCTCTGCACAACTGGTACATGCAGGGGATGCAATTAAACCTAGCCTAGCCATTTTTTGTGGGGATCAGTATATGTTATGAAGGATTTGAAATTGCATAAGGTGGAGTCTATCTTGGGTTATAAAATTGTGATGTTCCTTCCATATTGCAGGCCAATGTATAGTTATATTTGGGAATAGTGGAGACCAATATGCAGTCAGTCCGAGATGTTCTGGATAAACTGTTTCATGTAGTATACTGTAAATTTTGAATACTGCATGGGGACTTCCTGCCATGGGAATCAGTTCAGAATGAAAAGGCATTCCCAGGGGCTGTAGGGGAGTGGTTTCAAATACCTTCACTAATAAGTGCCTTAGTTGAAACATTGAAAATTTGGGAATTGGGGATGGAAACTTTGTTCAGGATTTCAGGAAAGGTGAGCCACGATCCATCTTCTTTCATCAAATATGCAAGCTGGCAACTGTTCAATTGTGAGAGCCTAGAAGGTAAAATGAACTTCCCTGCCAGTATGATATTGGGGTTATTTTTCAAAGGTTGGGTCAAATCTTGTGTATGATTATATTTAAGGAATGTACAGTGCCGAGTGATAATTTTTATCAGCATTGCAATTGGGGACCCTTTTAGTGGTGCAGGAAGAAGTTTAGGTTTCATATATAGAAGAACCAGATGAGAGAGTCCCTGAGTTTTAATTTGGGACAGTTCTATTTTAAGCCAGGTAGGTGAATAAGCAACAGGTTACTGAGGAGTATCTGCAGTTAGCCATTGCAAATATTTATTAGTCTGACTGGCCCAATAGTAGAGTGCTATGTGGGGGAGGCGTAGGCCTCCTTTGGTTTTTGATGCAGTTAGTTTGTTCAGGGCTAAGTGCGTTTTTTTGCCTGACCAAACAAAACCTGTAATAAGGTGATTAACTCTTTTGAACTAGGTAAGGGGGAGCCAAATGTTTAAGAGATTTAGGGGGTGAAAAAGCCAGGGGAAGATATTCATATTAGGAAGATTTTACCCCAGAGGGGAATTGGAAGAAGTGACCATCTATATAGATCTTGTTTTATTGTCTGGAGGAGAGGGTCTAGGTTTGCTTTTTGGAGATGGATTTGGTTTCTTGAGAGCATTATTCCCAGGTATCTCAAAGTCCCTGTCTCCCATGAAAGGCCTATATCTGTGATAAGGTATTTAACTGCTTTGTGGTTGAGGGGGGAAAAAACACTGTCTTGTCCAGGGTCTTTTTTTAATTATATATATTGGCATATTCTGAGATGATGTGCAGCATGGGTGGAATGGAGGTGCTTGGATGGGATATCTGGAGAAGCAGGTCATCTGCGTACACAGAGACTTTGACTTCATGTCCTTGTATGGTAATGCCTTGAATCGGTTGGCAGTTGGTTAGTCTACATAGTAGGGGCTCGAGGTATATATTGAAAAGCAACGGGGACAAGAGACAGCCTTTTCTCGTTCTGGATTGTAATGGGAACAGGGTAGAAGTTGCCCTGTTAGTGGAGACATGTTGGGGTTGTGCATAGGGCTTATACCCATTTCTGAAATACTAAATGAAAGCCAAATGCATTTAAAGTTCTGAACAAAAAGTTCCAATTAACTCTGTCAAATGCCTTCTCAGCATCCAGGAAACCAATGCTGTGGGATAGTCTGCATGCCTGGATACCAAGAAGACATGTGCCAAGCTGCGCAAATGGTCTACAGAGGACTTACCTTTCATAAACACCACTTGTTCTGGGCCAATGAGGTCTGGGAGGACTGTGTTGATTCATTCTGCTAGTAGCTTAGCTTAGATTTTAATATCTTGGTTAGGAAGTGAGATAGGTCTGTAACTTGAGAACAATTAAGGCTCCAAGAAGGGACCTGACTGATGTGGCACCAGAGAGCATGTGGAGTTACTAGGATAACAGTAATGGAATTAATTGTTCAGCGAAGGCCTTGTAAAAGTGGGGGGAGAAACCATCTGGTCCTGAGTTTTTTACTGTAGGAAGGGTTTTAATAATTTTAAGTATCTCAGATTTAGTAATAGGAGCAATCAGGGTGAGTTTTTGGGTTTCTGAGAGAGAAGGCAGCAGAGACTGTTTTAAATATTTGTCCATAGTCTATTCAGAGGGGAGGTTTAACATGGTGCCATAAAGTTGCTTGTAGTAAGTAAGAAACTCAGAAACTATACCTTCTGGGGAGGTTTTTAAGGATTCTCCATCTGAGGAATGAATGGTGGCAATGAGCCTGGCAGGTTCTTGCTGTTTAATTCTTAAAGCGAGCATCTTACCAGCTTTTTCTCCTTGGTCTGCATATACTGCTTTGGCCTTTAAGATGGTAAATGCTGTCTTCTCTCTCAGAAGGTCCAGGTATACTGCCCTTAGCTTAACTAAGCCTTGCCTAAGTTGGTCTGGGGAATGAGGGGACAGCTTATCCTCTATTTCCCTGATTTGGGATAGAATAGACAATAACTTTTGCTCTCTCTCTCTTGTTTTTCTATTGTGTAGCCAGTCCAATTAGCAAACCTCTGAGTAAGCCTTCAGTGCACACCACTCTATATCTGATTTACCTGTGGAATTGTGATTGACAGAGGTAAATTGGTAAATATGGTCTAAAATGTATTGTATTGTTTGGGTCTTTGAAAAGCTGGCCGTTCAGTTTCCATCGCCCTCCTTTCCTCAGGAGGGAGAAAAATGAGAGTTTACAAATGACAAGTGCATGATCAGATGGGGGGCCCCGAGATAATTTCTTCCTAAATGAACTATAATTCGGTGTGGTTCTGGATTGGTCCTGCATGTTTCCTCAAGCAGTGGCAGGGATTTCTCTCATCACATCCGCTGTACTCCTTTCCAGAGAATGCGCACCTCCCAGTGATTGAAATGAAGCTGTCCCCCTGCCCCTAGTTTTCTCTCTGCTTGTCATTCTGCCAAGTAAATGTAGGAGTATCCCAAGATCCAAACTGCTAGATACTAAATGTTGTCTAAAATACATAAAGGAGACATGTGAGATGCACCCTGGTAAAAATTACCCTACTCCATCATTCTCTTTTCCTAAACTATGTTTGCCCATGGGGTTTCAGATCCTGTGAAGAGAAAATAACAACATCCATTTGTCATTGACACACCAAATATACTTCTTATAACAACTGGATATCCATCTGCCCAGACTCTTCAGACCCTCCTCTTGCACCCCTTTTGCTACTGCTTCAGATGCTGCACCTATCTAAAAATGAGTGTGAGGAGTATTTCCCTTGGTCTTCTCCTATAGCAGTAGTACCTTTCTTCAAAACTCCTGCCAAATTGGCCCCCATGGCTGCGGTCCCATTTTCATGTATGAACATCATACCAGGTCGCTGAGGCCTGATCGCCACATAGTAACACATGGCCTATACTGGGCAAATGACCTTTGTCACATTTTTGTGTAGGAAAGCACTGGCCCCTTTTCCCATCTGGTCAGTCTTGGAGTTTCTTAATATGGTAATCATCTCCTTGTGCCATTGAATGTCTCCCCACTATAGACCCATCTGCTGTGCTGATTGCACTGGGCACAGCAACTCATCTACCCTAAAGGCCTTACTATACATCGTCATGAATATTGCAGTGAACAAAACTGCTTCATAGGCTGACTAGCACACATGTGGTAAGGTGCCTATCAACCTGTCCAATATGTGCTCAGATATGGTCCCTCTTTTGTCCTGCTCTCTCCCTCTCAGCTTCAGCCATTACATAATTATCATACATTTTATGATCTGTCCCTTGCTAAGGTCCTATCAACTCCTCAGGGTACTGACCTAACCTATAGCAGCTAAATGCACATTCATAGTTGTATGTACCACTCCCGTCTGCAAACCTGAAACCACAAACCTTGCTACTTGTCCTTCAGTGACTACCCCCACTTACCTCCATGTTGTTCTTGACCCAAAAAGCCTGGAACATTCTCCAGGACCCCATATATGCTTTTAGAGTGTTGTTTGCCCACGAGTTCCAAAGTAGAAACTTCACTCCTTCCAGCCAAGGTTCCACATTCCCATGGGGATCCTCATCCCTGTATTGGCCACCTTCAGAGTAATATCGCACAACTTGTCCATCTGCAGTTGGAAAAGGTTGTCAGATATGGTATTCTGTAATCCTTCTATATGCTGGGCCCTAAAACTCATGTTAAGCTGAAAACCTTGCAGTACCATTTGTCTCAAGACCTGTAAAACTGTGACTGATGCTGCCCCTCTGTTGTTGAGTACATCCACTACTGCTTGGTTATCACACCAAAAGGTCACTGGTTGGTTGCACAGGGCTTCCTGCCACCCATATTAGGAATATTTCCAACAGGGTGATTTTTATTTTATTTTTTTTATTTTAAACAATTGTTTACCAGGTAAGTACAGTGAGCCAAAGGCCCGTTTTCATGTTCGACCCGGGGACTGAATACAGTCAAGATGTTTACAATACACAATAACATCACAAAACAACATTTAACAAACATAACATAACATATAATAAATATAAAAGAAATAACAATTAAAAACAACAGCAATATAATTTATCAAGAAAATATTTTTTTAACCTAATCTTAAAAGTTTGATGACAAACATTTTCATATAAAGCAATAGGAAGCTCATTCCAATTTTTAGCAGCAGAGTAAGTAAAAGAGCTATCCCCCATTTTAGTCTTAGTCTTAGGAACATTTAACTTAATTTGTTGATCTGAATGAAGTTCCCAAGAATTTATTTTAACATGAAGAACTGAATATAGTGGAGAATTAATCCCTTGGCAAAGAATTTTATGAGTTAGTAAACAAAGGCTGTATAAAGAACCCATCCTGGGAGGAAGCCAGGAAGATAACCTATACAGCTCACAATAATGAGTATAATAAGGCAAATTGAAGGTAAATCTACAAATACCATGGAACGCATTTGTAAGAAGTGATAAATCTCTACTTAAATTAGTAAAAAGAAATGAATTGTAATTCAATTGAGGTAATAAAACACCTTCAGCTATTGCACGTCTTGCTGGTAAAGTCAACAAAGATTTAAACCTAAATAATACCCCAAGTCTCTGATTTATCTGATGAGAAATATATTTTACATGATCAGAAAATTTCAAATGTTGATCTAAAAGGACACCAAGATTGGAACTGTTTAACCTGCTCCATCTCATTTCCTAATGGATCATAAACAGATAAATCCTGAGATCTTCTCAATCTAATTTGAGATCCAAAAAGCATACACTTTGTTTTTGTATTATTTAATGCTAAACAATTCCCCTTTAACCACCCACATAAAATAGCAAAGTCTTTATTTAAAGACTGATTTATTAGTTCAACAGAGGTTGAACTTTTATACAAAATAATATCATCCACAGAAATCAAACAATGCTTATCATTCAATAAAGATGGAATAACATCTACAAATACCGTAAACAACAAGGGGCCCAAAACGGACCCCTGTGGCACCCCCTGTAACAAAACTTTGCTATTTGAAAAAACTCCATTTAATCCTACCTTAAGTAAATGTCCAAACAAATAACTATGAAACCAATCAATGGCAGACTCTGACATACCATAACTCCGAAGTGTCCCAATCAACAAAGAATGATCCACTAAATCAAAGGCCTTGGACAGGTCCACGAACACAGCACCAGTGAGCAAACCCTAATCCATAGCTACACTGGTGTGGTTCGTGAACATGGCCAAGGCCGTCCCCGTCCCATGATACTTACGAAACTCATGCTGATCATGTGTCCTAAGACCATTATCCTGTAAATAGGCAGTAAACTGTTCATTTACAAGTCTCTCAAAAATCTTGCCTAAAGGTGGCAAAAGCAAAATAGGACAATAATTCGCCATGTCAATTCTATCACCTGATTTATAAATAGACTTGATTACTGTTTGTTTCCATGCATCAGGGAAACACCCAGTAAGCAAAGACAGATTATAAATATAAGTAAGTGGATAAGTAATATGCTCAAAAATCAGTTTTAAAAACCTAGTATCAAGTTCACATGCACTTGAACAAATAGGCATATATTTCAGGAGATAGTAAACACGAAAAGGTTCAATAAATGTGAAGGAAAAAGAACAAGATTTAGAAACGTCATAAGATTTTTCAGCATTACATGGATCCTTAACAAAGGTCCGAGTACACCTAGACAAATCCAGAAATTTATCCAAGAAAGAATCACAAATATCCGTGTATGTCCATAGTAAGTCCCCTCTCTCTTGAAGATAGAGACCATGGCTCGGCAAATCATTGACCCTTAAATACAGCCCCTATGCCTATCCCCCCTGATGCATCCGTGAATAAATGTAAGTCTGTATTGAATAACCACTCCTCCTGCCAAAAAGTTATCCCATTGTATGACTGTAAGAAATATTCCCACACCACAATGTCCTCCCTATCGACCTTAGAGATATCAGCTCAGTGATGTTACTGTCTAGCTCCTCTCATAGCCCTAGGCAGGTGATTTGTAAACACACGCTCAGGTCCAATGGCCCAACAAGCAAAATTCAGAGGGCCCAGCAGTTGTTGTACCATCTGAAGAGCCATCACCCTTTTCTGCATTATGCCTCCTAGCAGCTCCCTCAACCTCTTCACCTTATCAGCAGGCAAACAGAAAAGTCACTTGCCAGCATCAATCTCTGGTTCCAAGAATTCCAAACAAAGGCTAGGCCCTTCCATTTTGTCTGCCGCTAAGGGCACCCCCACCTTATGGCACATATCTTGAAAATCTTTGAGCATCTCTTCCATACCTTGTTTGCCCTCACCTATCAAAAGGAAATCATCTAAATAATGCAGTACTGAAAAATGCACATATTTTTCTTTAAAAAACCATTGGAGCCACGTACTAAACATCTCAAATATTGCATGACCTTGTTGAAATAGTACAACCCATCCACCTGGAATTTCAACAGATCCCAGTCTTCCCTCCTAACTAGCAACAAATGGAATGCCGATTCTATGTCCATTTTGGCCAGCCACGTCTCCTTTGAAGCCCTAATCAGTGCCACCGCATCTTCCTGTGTACCGTAACACACCCTACTGTGCTTTTCCCTAATGTAATCATTAACTGAATCCCTTTCTGGGTATGACAGGTGATGACTCACCCTGTATTCTCCCAGCTGCTTCTTGGGCATGAGTCTCAATAGTGACACCCTGAGATAGACCAAAGGGGGGTCCTTGAATGGACCTTCCACTATCCCTGCCTCTTTCTCTTTGTTAATATTCCTCACCAGCAGCTCCTCCTTCCCTTTTACAGAACCCACATTCTTTGTCCATTTTCTCCCCCCCATGGTATTGTAGATTAAAACCTTTCTGAAAGCCATCACTAAGTAAGTGTCCAGCCCATGCATCCAGATAGCCAATTACCCAGCTCATTGCCATTTCAACCTTAATGGGTATCCAGGCCAATAAAAAATATCTAGCCCATGCCCCTTCACTTACATCCCTGGTTATACCCTCTCCCATCCAAATATCCCCTCCCTCTCCCCCCATTGTGCCAATGGCACCCTTTCTGTCTATTCTCCCCCCCAAAAGGACTGCCTCTGGTGCTCACTCCCCGTGTTGTTATCCCATGTTCTGCATTTTGATGCCAGGTGTGCACCACCACACCCTGAACAGGCATGCTTAAATTTACAATTTGGAAAGGAGCAGAATGCTCTGTTGTATCTCCAAAAACAATTCAGGTACCCATTTGAGCCCTTAGACCACTCTGACTCAGATCTCCCAGCTCTGAAGAAGATCACCTCTCGGTCACTACATAAGCTCACCCAGAAGTCACTGTGCCTCGATCAAAGCTGGTCTCAGTTGTGACACTAGTGTTCGGCTTGCATTTCTATCTTTTGGGTCCAGTGTTTAATTTGAAAGGATAGTTACCCTGTGATTCAGACATTTATGCAGCAAAGGCAATCCATTATTATTTTTTCAAGAACACCCCAAGATGCCAAAAGGGGAGGTTCTGATAATGGAATACTTCAACAAGCCAGATACAGATGGGTCAATACCAGTAGGAACATCTGCCAGAACTAGAAACATGGTGTATTCCATGCAGGGAGAGGGCCTCAAACAACTGGTACAGCAACACACAAGACACAGGGCTATCTTAGATCTAGTACTGACTAACAGGGAAAGCATCACAAATCTCCAGGTAGAAGGTCACCTGGGGACCAGTGACCATCACATGGTATGGTTCAATTTGTCCACTAGAACTAAATCATCCCATTCCAAGGCAAAAATATGGGACTTCAGAGGAGTTGACTTTGATAAGATAGCCAACAGGGTTAAGCTAGCCCTGGCAAAAAGAAATACAGGTGAGGGGGTACAAGCAAAGGGGGCAAGCATTAAAGATACAATACTTGAAGCAACATCTCATTGTGTTAGAGAAAAGGAAGTGCAAAAGAAGAAGGAAACCACTTTGGTTATCAATAACAGTAGCAGAAAAGGTCACATCCAAAAGGCTGGCCTTCAGGAAATATAAGGGAACTCAGCAGGATTAAGATAAGGGAGGCATACCAAACTTCCCTAAGGGAAGCAGGGAAGGCAGTAAAATGCCCAAACTGAGGAAACACTAGCACAGACAGTAAAAGAAGGTGACAAGACTTTCTATAGATACATTAGTGAAAGGAGAAATTCCAGAGGGGGTATTGCTAAGATCAAAGGGGATAAGGGGGCATGTGAGGAGGAGGAGGACCATGTAGAAGCATCTATCCTAAATAGATACTTTTGCTCAGTATTTACTGAACAGAAGGTAGGGCAGGGCCCACAGCTCAGCACCATGGACACAGAGGGGAGGGAGGTGTGCACTAGTCCCTTCACAAAAGAAAGGGTCTTATAACAGCTCAATAAGCTCAAGATGGACAAGGCAATGGAATCTGATGGCATACATCCCAGGGTACTAAAGGAGCTAAGGGTGGAACTAGCAGAGCCATTATCAGAACTGTTTAGTGAGTTTCAAAGCACAGGAGAGATCCCAGAAGACTGGAGAAGGGCTCATGTGAGCCTTCTCCACAAGAGTGGTAGCAGGGAGGAGGCATAGAACTACAGACCAGTCAGTCTTACCTCAGTAGTGTGCAAGATTAAGAAGGCACTCCTTAAGGAAAGGATAGTGCAGCACCTGGAATCCATAGGAGCACAGGATCCAAGACAGCATAGGTTTGCAAAAGGAAGGTCCTTTCAAACTAATCCAGTACCGTAGGAAGGGTGGGGCGGGTGGTGCTCTGGCACTGGGCGCAACCTTCAGGGGGGGCGCAATTTTCAACTGAAGCTCATTTGTTTATTAACCTGCGCTACTGCTTTTTTAAAATTTATTTTGGCTTGATAAACTGTAATTACGCCTGGCTGTCAGTAGGGGGCATCTGTGGACCAAAGACCAGCAGATTGGGTTGGTCACATGAGCTGCAGGCAAATAATCATGTGGTGTGGTGTTGCTGCAATGAGAAAGAAAGAGAAACTGTGGGTGGGCCAGTGCCGCCCAATAGTATAAAAGGTATGGGCGGTGTATGTAGCATGGAGAGGCAGTTAAACTTGGAATCGGAGACAATGTTATTGTTGACAGTAGAGCCTAGAAATGGAGTATCTAGCAGGCAGCAAAAAAAGCGATAGAGTATATGTAGAGAGAGAAGACTGGGAGAGATGATAGAGAAGACAAGAGAAATCCATCCTGAAGATTTTAAGCAAAGCAATGTAGCGATCACTGTAGTAGTCCGTCTACAGTATGTGCAAGTCCATCCAGCCGCCTCCCATGTATTTGTGTGATTCTGTATTCCATATTGTTTTCAAATGAAAATTAATTCTTCAAATCTGTTTACTGTTTAGTTTGTTGTGTCTATGTGACAGTGTCAGTGAATGTGGTGTGAGTGTGTTGTATGTATTCGTGGCTGTGGCAGTGGCAGTGGTGGTGCTACTGGGGAAGGGACTTGATTGAATTTGAAAACGACTGCACTTCAGTGATCGGGAGGAAGGATTGGATCTGATTTAGAATTTGATTGTGGACTGGCCAAGGGACCCACGGCCCAGGCCTGACTCAGGTGTGATAAGATGGCTTAGTACTCATGAGACTGGGATGAGAGTGAAGACGTTCACGCCCTCCAATCTGCTGCTTGTGTGCTGACTTATTGCCATGGTGTGGGCAGGCCACAGGCACCCTCACTCCAGCCCACCACATTGTCTTCTCTCATCTTGACCCGCATTCCTCCTGCACTTCAATTCCACACCAAGGAGGCTCCCCCAGTCCCACCCCATGCTGTTTCCTTCTACTCCATGCAGGCGGGTGGTGGAGGGATGGCACAGACAGACCCAGTCAGAGCAAAGCCTGCAGTCAGACCAAAGTCACACTGTGACTCCATTGCACTAGACTGACTAGTCTCCCTCAAGTTGGTTGGTACATGCTTTTTTTCTTTATTGTACATCCGCTGGGACTGGATGCCAGCTTACAGACACTGTGCAGACTGTGGTCTCTGAATGACTGGTCGCATGACCCCTGAAGATGGAGACGGGTTAGAAATCTTCTCTAGCAACAGTCACATACAGGAGTAGCTGTGTTGTAGTATTTTGTTTTCAGAGGATTCCTCAGTAAGTGCACGTGTATTTTCTTATGTCTCAATTTTGAAGATACAGGAAATTCCTATATCTTCAAAATGGAGACCTAAGAAAATATGTGTACTGTGTTTTCCTAAGCCCAATTATCTCATTCAAATGTTTAGTATGCTGAAAATAGTTTGTCACTCTTACCCATGAATGCTACAAGAATCATGCATCTGCAGTGCATTGCTTTTAATAAAGAATCAAACTAACCTCACCAATAGATTGACACATTTCCAGGGACCACACCCCAACCTAGACCTCAAAAACATAGCTGCAATGTGCCCTACTTAAAGTAAACTGTAAAGAAAATAAAAAATACTGCCTGTCTAAATGTGCTTCTAGCCAGCCAGAGTCTCCTGGCTCAGTTGGAGCACATCCACTTATGGACAGAAGGTTGTGAACTCTCCCATGTTGGGACTGGACTTACACCTAAAATGCTGGCATCAGAGTGCAGCAGTAGGGGGTACTGAACTGCTGGGGTGTGCTGTCCTTGGATGAGACATTAAACTGAGGTCCCTCTACCTATCCCGGTGTTGTCCTGGTGGGTGTCCAGGAGGAAGTAAAGAACCAAGGGCACTCTTCAAAGAGCAGCAGACATTCCCGTGTCCTGGCTAACATTCCCTTCCCATAAACCAGTTCATGCAATTGTCCAGGCTGTGGGTGTTGATGTGCGATATGGCCACCACCACACATTTAGTCACTTCACTACTAGTCTAGCATTGCGTCTAAAGCACTTTGGGATACACTGTATATGAAAAGTGCTATATAAATGCTGATTCTTCCCACACCTCAGATTCATGGCAGGAAAATTTAGGGACTGACCATGTAGCAAAAGTGTTTTGTTTTTTTTCTTCAAGAAAAGCCCCAAACCTCATGACAGAGCTGGAGCATGTAAACCCTCCAGAGCTTCTGGCTCTTTTCGGGGGGGGGAGCAAAATTTGTCTCTTGCCCAGGGCACCCAAATGCCTTCCTACAGCTCTGAACTAATCCATCGATTTCTTTGACTGGGTCACCAGAGTGGTGGACCAAGGGGGAGCAGCTGATGTCACCTACCTTGACTTCAGCAAAACATTCAATACTGTTCCACATAGAAGATTGATTAATAAGCTGGGTAGGATTAGGGTGGGTCAGAAGTTGGTCAACTGGGTGGCAAACTGGTTCACGGGCAGAAAACAGAGAGTGGTGGGAAACGGTATACGGTCAGAAGAGATACAAGTCACAAGTGGGGTACCTCAGGGATCAGTCCTGGGGCCAGTCCTCTTCAATATCTTCATCAGTGACATTGCAGATGGACTGGAGCTTAAGGTTTGTCTGTTTGCAGATGACACCAAGATCTTCAACAGAGTAGATGATCCAGATGGCATGGGCAGAATAAGAAGAGATCTGTATAAACTAGCAAAATGATCGGAAGAGTGGCAACTGGGGTTTAATGAAAAGAAGTGCAAGATCATGCACATGGGGAAGAGAAACCCTGAAGCCACCTATAGGCTGGGAGGTAAGTTGCTGGCAGTCACAAGGTAAGAAAGAGACTTGGGCATCATCATCACCGATGACCTGAAATCATCCAAGCAGACCACTAAAGCAGTAGGTAAGGCTAGAGGGATTTTGGGGTGTACTAGTAGGGGTATCACAAGTCAGAAGAGGGAGGTAATAATCCCTCTTTACAAGACACTGGTTAGGCCCCATCTGGAGTACTGCATGCAGAACTGAAGGACACACCTTCACAAGGATATTAACCAAATTGAGGCAGCCCAGAGAAGAGCAGCCAAAATGGTGCAGGGACTGCATCAGAAAACATATGATGACAGATTAATGGAGCTCAATCTGCATACCCTCGAGCAAAGGAGGGAAAGAGGTGATATAATCGAAACATTCAAACACTTTAAGGGCATTAATAAGGTGAAAGAGTCTAACATGTTTCAGTATAAGAAACATAGCAGAATAAGAGGACACAGCATGAGATTAGAGGGAGGTCGATTAAGGGGTAATGTGAAGATGTTCTTTTTCACAGAAATGGTGGTGGATGCATGGAACAGCCTACCTCAGGAAGTGGTGGATTTGAATACAGTGCAGGGCACAAACAGGCATGGGATAGGCATAACTGAGCAATACAGATGAGTATGAATAGATAGGCCATTGCCAGAGCAAAGGCCGAGGGCACATTCATAAGGTAGAAAAGAAATGGGCATACTGGGTGGGCCTTGTAGTACTTATCTGCCGTCAACTTCTATGTTTCTATGTTTCTATACCGTGATGTTAAAATCAAAGTTCTATGGAGACTCAAGACCGTGGTTTCTACTCACTATGAAGCTGTGGCTTGTTATTTTAAGTCTGCATGACTACTACTGCTTCGGGTGAGATCTTTACCACATATAGTGTGTTTTTTAAGCTGTTGCTATATTTATTAAAGGTATTTGGATACATTGTGCTGACCTCTCTACCATTTTTTCTTAAGGTTTTATGATTGTTTTCAGCTCTGGGGTAATAGGGAACTTCCCCCTGTGATCTAAGTGAGCCCCCTTTTTCCTCTCAGATTGCTTTTTCATCTGGAATATAAACTTTTTTTTCTTATAACCCATTTGAGCCCTTAGACTACTCTGACTCAGATCACCTTGCTAGTGTCATTGTTTCTAACCACAGATCTAAGTGCCTTGAATCTCAGCGACAATCCCCACTAAAGTTCGCCATCTGCTGCCAAAACTTTTCATCATACTGAAACCAATTGGTCCTTCCCTGCATTGTGTATGCACTCCTGATAATCAGAGAGCATGCTACCCATCTCTGGCTTCTTTAATTACACTATGGCACTGTAGCTGGTAAAATCCATGGACCAGGCATCCCACGTATTACCCTTAAAATTTGGCTGCAAACTCTTTCTTACCAAAACCCTCCTTTTCCTCATATTTTTCTGCCATTGCTTTATCCACTACTGCAAGAATATCCACATACACCCTTTTCCATATTTTTTCTTTCATGGCCACAGGTACATGATCCACTATCCATACCCCTGTGGGGCCTATTACCCTCTCCGCAGTATACCCTTTTCTCCTGCCACCTTTTCTTCACCTTTTCCCTTTTATCAGTCCAGTTAAAGCCTTCTTATGTTTTCCAACGCCATCCCCCCATACCTCCCAACAAGTGCTCCACATATTCCTTAAAAATAACTTTCCTCTGTAACATCACCTATACCTGTGTTGGGTTTGGGGGTGCTGGATGGTCTTGGATGTGGCATGGGTTCTGGCACTGGTACTGGCATCTGCCCTATGTGTCCTGGCAGCAGTGGCTGTGTGGCGGGCATTGGAGCTGGAGCTAGCATGGGGGCTAGAGTAGGCTGAAGAACTGGTGCTGGGGGTTGGCCCAGTGTTGGGACCAGGGTTTTCTCAGGCACAGACACTGGTGCTGGCATAGGCTGTGGTACCAGAACTGGCAGTGGTTCCAGGATGGGGGCTGGATTGGGACACGGCATCAGCTGCAGTATAGGGACTGGCACTGGATTTGGAACAGGAAGAAGTACCAGCTGAGAATCCAGAAGGCAGTGGGTCAGTCTAGTGTCAACAACAATAGTGCTGTCAAGAACCATGTGGCAATTTAAGCACCAATTTGTTTTTTTACAGGGGCTGTACCCTCACACCCCAACACACAGAGGGCTCTGCCCCCACACCTCCTGGACTGAAAGATTCTCACTACGGGGGGGCAGGTTATAGGGTAAGTTAAAATTCACAGGGCCATGGAATACTGTTTCCATGGTCTCACGTAAGAAAACCTAAGTTCACAATGCAGAAAAATGTTGGAGACCAGGATTACATCCCTGATCTCCTATGCAGCTGGCTGAGCTGCTCAATACCCCAGCCCTCCAAGCCATAGGAGCAGCTTGGCCAGCATCCTGGATCCTGGTGCCCTTAACAGTTTTAAGCATCACAGACAGCGACCAGGAGAGTACTTACTGAAAGTGCTGTAAATCACCTCTCACTGTCCTTGTTAGTGCTACAGTAACTAGTGCTGTCTTGACAGGTGCTATTCCTGTAGCACTAATCTAGCCAGGTACTGATCTGGCATAGGAACTGGGTTAGGTGCCAGTGCAGGCTCTGGGAAAGGAAAAATGGACCTAGGTGCCTTTGGGGCAGGCACCCTCAAGGTGCCACCCTTTGGCTGTCCCTTTGTCTTCCCACTGGAACCTGCCCTGTCCTTCCTCTTCCTCACCTTCCCCACCGGTGTCCCATTGTCTGGGTCTGAGTCTTCCACAGTGTCCAAAACCTGGTGGTCTCTCCCAACCAGTTCCATGATTCTTAGACTCTGAGTGGAGGAGGTCAGTAAACCTCTCCTCACAGTGGTGGAACAGATCTGGAGGGAAAATATGGAAGGGGCAGAAAAACAGCTAGCAATGGGGGAAGTGGGTGAGAAACACATAAGAAAGGTATGTGGAGGGGTGCACACAGAGGGGATACATGTGAATAGAAGAATAGAGAGAAGAGGAAGAAGGTCAGATTCTAGCTGGAGGAGGTGTCTCTGAATGTGCAGAGTCTTGGAAACAAGATAGATGACCTGCAGACACTATTAGCAGACAGGAAGGTGGGCATAGCTGCAGTAACCGAGACATGGGCAACATCACACCATGACTGGGACCTTGCAGTTCCCGGATATGAACTATACAGGAGGGACAGGGTAGGCAGGAAGGGGGAGAGGTGGCAGTTTATATCAGGGATGGAATAACTTGCACGATGGAGGATTTGGAGGAAGGGGAGGTGGAGGCATTATGGGTTCAGTTAAAGTCCAATAGAGAAAGAAAGGTGAGGCTGGGGGTGGTATACAGACCACCTAGTCAGGTTGAGGAGAGGGTCAGAGAACTGAACTCACAAAGATTGAAAGCTGCAGGGAAAGGAGAGGTGGTAATTGTAGGAGACTTCAACCTGCCCATGGTGGACTGGAGCATACCATCCACAACATATGCTAGAAGTCAGGTGATCCTGGAAGGACTGCAGAGTGGGTTCCTGGCTCAGGGTGTCACTGAGCCAACAAGAGCTGAGGCAATTCTTGATCTGATGCTCACAAATGGAGAGAATGTACGGGAAATAATGGTCAGGGAGCCACTGGGTGGAATTGACCATTGCATAGTGTGGTTCCAGTTGGATATGGGCAGAGAAAGCATCCTGACTAAGACCAAAATCTTGGATTTCAGGAGGGCAGACTTCAGGAAAATGGGCGAAGTGCTAAGGATCCATCTGGTAGGCAACAGAGCAGATATGGGGGTGGACCAAAGGTGGTCCATCATTCAGGAAGGAATACTGGTTGCCATAGATGAATGCATTAGTCTCAGGGGGAAGAACACAAGGGCCAAAGCGCCTAGCTGGTTCAGTCCTGGGTTTGCCCAGGCAGCCTATAGAAAATTCAGGAACATCAATAGAGAGGTTGAAAGGAAAAATTACCTAAGGTTGGCTAGTAAATCAAGTAAGAAAGTTTGGAGAGCAAAGACACAGAAGGAGCTCCAGATAGCTGAAGGAATTAAGAAGGGGGAGGAGCCTTTCATTTGATATATAAGAGAAAAGGGACAGGAAAGAAGAGATTATTAGGCTCAAGAAAGGGATGGAGTGGGTGGAGAAAATGGGGGAAAAGCAGAGATGTTAAATGAATACTTCTGTTCTGTCTTCACCAGGGAGAGGATGGACCAGTGCCTTCAGGAGGTGAAAAGAGGAGTAGGGGGAGGGTAACACAGATGTAGTGACAGAGGAGGATAGAGTGAGGGAGGGGCTGCTGACATTGAAGGTGAAAAAATCACCAGGCCTGGACAAAGTACTTCCAAGTGTACTAAAGGAACTGTCTGAGGACCTGGCAGGGCCACTGGCAGACCTATTTAGTAGTTCACTAGAGTCAGGAGTGGTACCGCAGGACTCAAGAACAGCACTTGTAGTGCCCCTCCACAAAGGCAGTCCCAAGGATAACCCAGGGAATTACAGACCAGTCAGTCACTCTGACCTTCATTGTGGGCAAACTCATGGAGACCATACTAAAGGAAAGGTTGAGGAAAATCTAGAGAACCATGGTTTCCAGTATGTGAGGCAGCATGGGTTCATGGGAGGAGATACTGTCAAACAAATCTGATTGACTTATTTGACTGTGTCACTAAGACAGTAGACAGGGGCCAAGCAATAGACATCCTCTATCTTGATTTCAGCAAGGCCTTTGACTCTGTGCTCCACAAAAAGTTGATCAGAAAGTTGCTGGATCTTGGGGTTAGGGAAAAGATGTCCAGATGGATGGAGAACTGGCTGAGGGATAGAACCCAGAGGGTGGTTGTGGCGGGAGAGTTATCAGGCACTAAGGAGGTAACCAGTGGGTTCCCGCAGGGCTTGGTGCTGGGGAAATTGTTGTTCAATGTCTTCATCAATGACATTGGAGATGGCATTAAGGGCAAATGTGTCTATTTGCAAATGACACCAAGCTCTGTGGAAGAATGGACACAGCTGAAGGGCTTCAGGACCTACAGAAAGAGCTGGAAAAGCTGAGGAAGTGGTCCAGGATCTGGCAGCTTGATTTCAATGCCAAGAAATGCAAAGTTGTGCATATTGAAGCCAAGAATCCTAGGACAGAGTATTACCTGGGTGGATTCTGACTATCTACATCAGAGGAGGAGGAGGGGAAGGACCTGGGAGTGATGATCACTAGTGACCTGAAGCACTCCACACAGTGCAAGAAAACAGCAGCAAAGGCAAACAAGATGCTGGGATGCAAATCTAGTGGTGGACGAAGTGGCTGAAATTTGCTCCGCGAGTGATTTGCGGAGTAATACGGAATCCACAAAATAGTGGAGTACTTTGCGTTATAATGGGGACCGTGAAGTCCATTGAGAACAGTGACTTTGCATTATTCCACCTTCCCAAACCACTTCTCCACCAATTTTAAGGTGAAGTACATTGATTTGGCTTGTTTTTGAGCACCAAAGTCAAATTTTGCAGTGCTTCATGGGATTGCAGGTCACATGGGCTCTAGATTGTTCTGCACAGCCTCAGTTCTTTGTAGTGTGTGTGTAGTGGAAGATGGAGACAGTTTCCTCTCAGAGCTCTACGATTCAAATCCTTTAAAAGCTGTTAAAAAAGCCTCTTTGAGTTATTTGTTTTGCTCACAATTTAGTACATTGATTGTAGGAAACTCTCCTGTGCTCATATCATCAAGTGTTAATTGTTTGCGTGTGGATTTTGAATGTTAATTTAGAACAGTCAGTCTGTGTACTGTGAAGTGTGCTTTGGAGGAGGGGCGTATCTGTGGTGTAGTAGATTCACTGGGAGAAAAAGTCAGTCTTTCTCTTTTGGTTATATTTTTCTTGTATAACTGAGTTAATGTACACACAGTAATATTTTCAATAATTCTTGAAATTTTTTTGTTGATTGTTGTAGTGCTGCACTGTATATTTTCAGTTTGTATAAAACATTTGATTATATTACCAAAGGTTTTCAACTTGCTATGCGTTACTTGTAGTGTGTGTGCATCTCTGTGTGATGTGTGCCATTAAATTAGATACCTTTTATTGTGCCACAGAGTAATTGCAGCAGTGTGAACCTGCTGTCCACTGCACCTGCATGAATTTCTTATACTGCTTTGTGGTATATTTACTGGCAGTGGACTGTTACTGCCATGTAGTACCCCCCCAACTGGCAAAAGGTATTCTTTTCCAGATTTGGATTTGTGACTGGTGAGGACTGGTTAGATGTGCCTTCTCATTTGCATCTCATGAGTGTGCACCACAATCTTAATCTGTCTGTGCATTTGCAGTACACCATTAATTTTGCGAAACTTTGCATTTTTTGTTACCCTCTAATTTCACTTCGTCAGCACTGGGGAATTTTCTGGACACAAGACAGAAGCATTTTGTTGATGCACATTAATTCTAGTGACTGCGTGTGACCACTGCGCACATGACTGAGTGCGCCATTAATTCTAGGAGACTTTGCATTTCTTGTCACACTCCCATTTCACTTCATCAGCACTGGTGAATTTTATGGACATAAGACAGTAGCAGTTGTGGGATGCACATTAATTCTGGTGACTGTGTGTGACTACTGCATGCATGACATCTGAGTGTGCTATTAACTCTGGGAGACTTTGCATTTCCTGTGCTCTCATTTCACATCATCACCATCATCACTGAGGAGTTTTCTGGACACAAGACTTGAGCATTTTGGGGATGCACATTAATTCTGGTGACTGTGTGTGTGAAGGTCTGTCAATATGATTGTCACTTCACCTTACTTCACGTTAAGACAGAATGACAACGCAAAGTAATAATCACAAAGTGAAGTGAGGCTTTAGCATTGACCATTCTGCATAGTGGAGTGACAAGGCAAAGTGCCCACTTTGCAGGCACTTCACTGGTGAAATTTTAATTCGCTGCATCTTTCTATGCATATCTAGGGGGATTAGTAGTACAGTCGGAGAGTGGAGATTATACTGTCCTTGCACAGGTCACTGGTAAGGCCGCATCTAGAGTATGGAGTTCAGTATTGATGTCCACCCCTCAAAAAGGACATTAACCTGCTGAAGAAGGTCCAGAGTAGGGTTATAAAGATGTTAGCAGGTCAGCAGGGTAAGGCATATCAGGAGAGATTGAGGGCACTGAACATGTACTCCCAGGAAGACAGAAAAGAGGGAGAGCAAGGACATGATTGGGACCTTCAAGAACTTGAAAGGAATAAATAAGGTTGATAAGGAGAGTCTCTTTAAGCTGAGTGGCAACCATGACATGAGGGGGCACAGTCTTCAGCTGGAGGGTGAGAGGTCAGGAAGCACTTCTTCACAGACAGGGTGGTGAATGTGACACTTGGACAGTGGGTTGTGATCACTGTATCATTTTTTGTAATATAGAAATGGGTTATGGAATGTCTCTCTTGAGAAATGCTGAAACAGCATGTGAGATGACACACACACACAGGTTTTAGATACAAGGTGTTACCTGGAAGGCCAAAAGCTAATTATAGACTTTAACTAAATTATTTATAGCTGTAGTTGGTAAGAGGGAAAATCATAAACTTTTATAACGCTTAGAGGAAGAAGAGCAGGCTTGTGACGTTTTAGTGGGAAGTCATAAGAGATGCTTTGATGACCTGGGAAGGGAAGACTGATCATAGATCAAAGAAATGTCATTTGAAAAAGAAAATGAGTTGTACTGAGGATTGCAGAATTTAAAACTTTGAAAAGACATCCTGTTTTTGTATACTGTAGATATATTTTTTTATATATTCTGATAGGGAGGAGCCAGGCCTCCTCACACAAAGGGGTTGACCAAGAGAGTTTTGTTTAAACAATAGTGTGTTTTCCTTCAGAGAACACTTCTATCTAGACTCTGACAAAGAAACATATTTGAGCACTTTAAGCAGGTATTTAGAGAGAGAGAGAGAGAGAAATCTAAGTACTGTAGTAGGAATTGCACTGTTAAAACCTTATTGTTTTAAAAGATTTGTATGTTCTTGTGATATTGGTTCTGTATTTTATGTTTTACATATTTTCTTATCTATTTTAGTACAACTCTATTTTTAGAGCCTACTTGGTCTGTCTTTGAATTTCTTTCTTTTACAAGGGGAGTATATATGGTTAAATCAGACACTGTACATAAGCTTGAGTGGTGATACCAAACTGGAAAAAGGTAAGATTAATTGAATGTCTTTATTATAGTTTTTAAAGGTTCATTTCTGTACACCTGGTTAGGTGCCTGTAGGCAAAGATATCTGGCCCCCTGAAGACAGAATTATCTGAGCCTATGCATTGGGTACACTAGTAAGAGTTCACAGTTTGAATCCCTACAGAACTGAGACCAAAGGTTGATTTGAATCCACAAAACAGACAGGAGAGTTACCCTGTTTCTGTTAACTGTTCACAAGACTACGCTCGGAGGTTGGCACTTTGGGAGCAGAGGGCTGACCTGCTGAGTGGGTTTTTGATAGATTGGTTGGCATCGATGTAGATAATAATTTTGGTATTACAAGCTTTTATTGTTCAGTGTGTCAGCTTGAGACCATCAGCTCACTTGCAAAGAAAGAAAAAGGCAGAGTTTTATTTTTTAAAAAAGGAAACATAACTATATCACTTGCCATACAGTCAAGTTCCTACCTGTTTTTTTTTTCTAATGTGCAAGTCAAATTAGCCATAGTTAGGGAAGAAGATGGCTTCCAACTACAGCAGGCACACTGTAGACTCCTTAAGGCAGTTGTGCGGGGACAGAGCAGTCCTGTTTGAGGTGAAAGCCAGTGAGCAGAACCTCATAGATGCCCTGATGGCAGCAGATACCCAGAGCAGCGAGTCACAGACTATGATGGAAAAGGACCAAGCCTCGAGTGTGGCAGAGCTAGTGGCCAGTGCAGTGTCCAGATCTGGTGAAGATGTCAGCAGGGCCATTGTCAGTGAAGGGCCACAGCAGCAGCGGAAGGTCACCAGCATCCTGGATCCAGATGTACTTGGGTTGCAAATTGAGTTGTGCAGGATGGAGCTGGAGTTCCAGGAGAAGATAGAACGAGAGAGATGAGAGGCAGAGCGGGAACAGCGGGAGGCATACCGTGAAGAATGTGAGTGCCAGCAAGCTGCAGAGGAGAAGATAGAGTGAGAACGTCATGAGGCAGAGCAAGAATGCCAAGACGCACACTGTGAGGAGCAGGAGTGCCAGATGTAACATGAACTGGAGAAGATACGACTCTGAATAGTGTACCAGAGCGGGTAAGTGGCTTGGGTTTAACTGGGACTACAGGACTGGGTTACACATTGAATTCCAAATTAATAGCTGAATTTAAAGAGGGGGGAGGATATGGATGCCTTTTTAAATTCTTTTGAAAAATGTTGCATTCAGGCTAAAATTCCTAGAGAGTCCTGGAGCTTCGAGCTATCTCCGCTACTTACCATGAAAGCTTGGGATACATTGGGTCAAATGGACAATGAGGAGAGTAATGATTACAGCAAACTAAAAGCTGCACTGTTAAAAACGTTTTAATTAACTGCTGAGTCATACAGAGCTAAATTCTATAAGCTCAGGAGAAGCCCTGATATGAGCTATGAGAAGCTAGCCACGAAACAACGTCAGTTTTTAAAATGGTGGGAAGGAATTGAGGGGAACTCTGTTGATAAAATTGAAAATGTGATTTTATTAGAACAGTTTTATTGGGCACGCCCAGCAGAGCTAAAAACCTGGCTAGAGGACCGAGATCTGTTCACAAGACTGTGCTCGGAAGTTGGCACTTTGGGAGCAGAGGGCTGACCTGTTGAGTGGGTTTGTGACAGTGGACACTTGGACTGCACTGCCGGAAGAGTTCAGCTCATTGAAGACAGTGGGTAACTTTAAGAGAGGCTGGGATAGGCATAGGGGGAAGATAAAGATCATGGGTAGAGAGGATGGGAGGAGTGGGGAGGAAGGGAGGGAGGGACATTAGCTCAAGCTGTGGGCCCTGCAACATCAGCAGACTTTATAGACCAAATGACCTTCTTCTGCTGGCTTCTTCATATGTTTGTATGTATGTTCATATGATCATCTTCATGGCATCAGCCTTCATTGAATGCATTCCTCTGGTATCCATAGCACAGCTATACAAATGTTCTGAAATACAAAATAAACACATGTGAGCCCCCTTTATTATGTTTGTTTGTCCCCATGGCCTTTTTCTGTCACTCTTGTCTGCCTGTGCAGAGGCCCCGGGTTCTTACTTAAACTCATTCCACCATAGGTTCTCACCCCTATCTGCTACGCTGCGCCCAAACCTTCTTTGCTTTCACAGGCTCTCTATCCAAGTTTTTTTTTTTAAACATGCCCTTCCATCCTAACATCCCCAGCCTTATGTGATGTTTTTCTCCCTAGCTCCAGCCATCCAGACTAAAAGAAGCAAAAGAAGGTTCCAATAAGAATAATGTGTAGTTAGGCACTTTGGGCAAAACAGCACAGCCTTTAAATACAATGTGGGTGGAGCTGAGTTAAGAAATTCAATCAGTGAATGGGACCTGCGTATAAGACAAACCACAGCTTCAGAAACTCTGGACAGTTTGATAAGGCTATCGCTAAGTGCACCAAAATAATATCTGCAAGAGGCCCCTTATTGCACCAGAAAGACATCCTTAAAAAAGAACATAATTGAAAGTCGCCACATGGACCCATTGAACAACATAGTGGCCACCACACGGTCTGCCATTACATAAAGTGACAACAGCCACATGGCCCTCAACACCCAAGATGGCAGCTCCATGCAGTCCGCAGATCATTACAAAGATCTGCGTCCTACATGCCGGCTGCCATCTTGGGTGTGGAGGGCCATGTGGCTGCTTTCATTTTGTGTAATAGCAGATCACATGATGGCCACTGTGGCGCTCTGATCTAATGGAGGTGAGTGGAACACCAAGGTCTGAATTAATATGGATAGATGAAAGTTACCCAGACAAGGAGAGGCAGGAGTCATCCGAGAGATTTGATGCTCACAGGGCTTTATTCGATAACAGTGGGTAGGGAGACACAGTCACAGGAGGGGTAGGCAACACAACAATAGAGAGAACAGAACTGCTTTTATCTCACACTGCTAAAACAACTACAAGAAAATATGTTGAGGTGCACCTCGGCCTATTGCCACTGTACTCTTAAGATTTCTTAGCAGTTAGCTGTACATAAAATTACGATACAGAAATCAGGTTCTATTCACTATGCAAAGTATCTAGATTTACTATGACCATAGAATCATAACAAAGTCCAACTGTCTGAAGTCTTCATGCACACTATCGACCCCCATTGGTAGCTACAAGATAAACAGAACTGTAGAACACTTGGGCACAAATCCCAGCATGGACCTAGTTAAGGCCACTGGGGTGGTGACAGATTTTGTAAACAGATCATAGATTTCTTGGCAAAACCCACTCTCTCCAAGGCTGCCGGCAGGAAAGATCCAGAGAAGCTGATTCCTGGAATGAACCTCCCTTAAAGGTTGTCGGATTCGACACTGGATGCAAAGAATTCCCTGGCCAAAACTCACTTCTAGGATCACCCAAGATGAAAAGGAACCAGAAGATGCATGGTGACGAATCCACTGGAGGATTACCATGACCTGGACAATGCTACAACACTCCAAGGTCCAGCAAGACTTTGAAGGATCTGAGATGGAGATGGATCTCCAATGCTACCATGAACCAGAAGGATCTGAAGTGAAGTCAGTTGATTCTGAAGTAACAACACAAGGAACTGGAACAAAACAATGAAATGGCGGATGGCGTCCCACACTGAGTTTCGACGGACATGACTTGCGGCAAATGACCAGGGGACCCAGATAGGGTTCTCCCAAGATGTGCACACTCTTCTGCAGAGGGCGGCCAACTTCAGGATATCCAGATCAGGAACCAAATGAAATGACACTTGCACTGCAGACGTGATGCACTTGAACTTCGGGCGAATGTAACTACGAACTGAAGGACAGAAGAAATGACAGGTGCAACTTATACGAACTGCGATGGACTCGACTTCAGTGAATGACAAGGATGGAGTAGATGATCTGCTGGTTGGACACTTTCTGGAGAAAGATGATGATGAAGACTGATTCTGGATATGTAGAATGGCAAACCACACCATGGACAATCAATGTGGCAGAAGATTGAGTCTATTCCCATATGTTGGCAACACTGTAGCTAATAGGCACACTTTCTCACAATACCAGGAGAGCTGCTTGATGACAAGGTAATTTTCCAGGAGCAGGGGCAAATTATCAATTTTGAGGCAATTGTTTACTTGTGGGGCAATTGTTCAGATGCACAGGGCAAATGTACAGATACATGGGGCAATTGTTCAGATGCCAGGGCAATTGTTCAGATACATGGGGCAATTAAGATGCAAGGGCAATTGTTCAGATGCACAGGGAAATTATTCAGATGCCAGGGGCAAATAACCACAATCCCAATGTCACAATGCAGTCTTGGTGCTTTTAGCAATTAAACAATCTTTCAGATGCTTGAGCAATAAACAGTTGCATAAACAGTTCAGTTTTTGACGATCACTTCTTAGCATATTGTGAGCTAAGCACCCTTGATTAGACCCTTTTCTCACTTAGGGCCTTCCTGGATATGATTTGGCTACCCCTAAACACTTTACTATGAATGCCCCAATCACTGGACTTGGATACCACTTGCTGCTTGACCAGCTGCCCTGAATACTAGGGTCCTAAATGCCTTAACTGCTATGGGGCCTTGATACTCTTATTACTACTTGCCCTAACTTGCTAGGCCTGGGCTGCTCTTACTAGTTCGGGGCTGGCTTGCCCTAAATTGACTGGGCCTAGTGCCCTAATTACTACAGGGCCTGGTGCACTGAAATCTGTGGGCCTGGTGCCCTTTATTAAACTGGGTCTGGTGCCCTTTATTCAGCTGGGCCTGGTAGCCCTCTCTCTATTGTGCCTGACTGCTCTAATTAACTTGGGGCTGAGCGTTGCCCTTTTAATTCTGTGGCCCTTTTAATTTCTATGGCTCTCTGAGCCTCTTGCTTCCTTGCTCCACCCTAATCTTTGCCCTCCCAGTACATATTCATAGGCTTCCTATATGGCCTTTCTTCCTTGCCCCTCCCCAAGGTTGTTGCTAGCCTGCCCACTCTGAATAAATTATTTAAATACAGGGTCCTTGCTCCCCGACCCTCCTGCAACACTCAGTCGCTCCTCCAAGCACCTTACGCAAATGGTTTATTTTTAAATAAAAACACAGTCTTTTGTTCAGTATGCAGGCGGGCAGCATGAATTAGCGTGCTGTCGCCAACTCACCACACCATACAGGATCGGAGAGGCAAACGGGAGGTGGGAGGTGCTCTGGCAGTGGGAGGGAGCAAATCAGGCAGCAGGGTGAATGTCAGGGGGCCTTCAGGAAGGCCGACAGGACAACAGGCGATGCGGCACTGGCAAGCCGCTGACGAGGGATGGAGAAAACTTTTAAATTTAAAATAAGGGGGCACAAAACAAATAAATGACAGGGCTCACAAGCCCTAATGGCCGAACTGGATGGCTTCTCTTTTTCTGAGGTGCCCCAATGGCACCAACAACCATGCCACACAGCAGCAGGAGGGATTTTCAGGCACTGGAGGCAGAGCAGGCACAGATGCAAGACCTATGGGACGGCTTCAACCCAAGGTAAACCCTTTACCTGTCCCCTTGTCTTGCTGCATCCTCTCTCCTTTATAGCTGCCCACGAACTGACAAAAAAAAAAAAAAACAGTTTAACTTTCAAACTTGAACCCTTCTGTTCTAGAATGGCTGGAGTGGAATGCTGTGCATGCGCAGCTCAGCACAACATTCCATCTAGGCCATTGCTTCATGAGCTGCAACACAAAATCTATTTTTTGACATTAAGTGCACAGGCCACTTTTCTTTATTTTTTACAGTGGTTCCCACTTACAAGGAGGGGAATTTACTTGTGAGAGGCCCTGGTAGCTTATACCCTTCAGCTCTCAGCTACAGCAGGCACCCTGGGTACCTGTAAACCCGTATTTTATTTACTGCTTTCACTTTTTCTGTGATGCCCCAACTTTGGCATCCCCATCACCTCTTTTGCTGCCCAGCACCTTATAATACACACATCATCATGCTGACATGCTTCCTCCTCATCCACACACACAAGAGGGCCCTTTAATAGTCATAGCTAGAGGTGTGTCGGGGGGAGATTAGGACACCTATGCCCCCCTGCTATGTGGTAGGCTTGAGTGAGTAAAGAGAAATTTGACATGTATTTGCCCAGAGGGGTAAGGAGCTCACCTGACCCTGGAAAATGGGATTCTAAATAACTCAGCAGGGCATCTCAGATATACTGTAGTAAATTAAGTAGGGAAGATTATAGTGTTAATCTACACCTGAGTTGGTGTTGGTCCTTAAAGCATTTTTAAGCAGTGACAGAGAGATCACTCTTTATACTGTAGTTTCCAAGTAGTCAGTTCATACTGTGGGTCTAAGATAAGCCATGTTTCACAAATATTGCAGATTGTCTGTTCCCTGTCCATTCAGCCAAGCCCCTTCCCCTCCCCAGGTCCAGTCACCCCACTCATTCCCCCTGTAGGTTCCCTTATGTATCTCATCTTTGCACAGTCCCTGGGAAGTGGAATATTGTATTCTGATACTCTCCACAGGCTTATCTCTTCCCTGCCCTACGGAGTCCATAGCAGCCTCCAAACAATAAAAATCTTGGAGTCTGTATGATATAAGTAGGGCCATGGCCACCTTGGACTATCCATATCTGAGTCAGCAGACACTGCTTGTAGCACAGATATAAGTCACCTTCACAGGATCAGTCATTGTGTGGTGTGGGAGGGACCATGGCTGTACCTATCATCCACAATCCCTGGCCTATCAGATCTGACATCCACTCCTCCAACTGTATGCTCAGCAGAGTGGGACCCCAGTGCATATGAGGGGGTGGCTAACACCAGCTCTCTACTAATCTGCCCAAAGCAAATAAGCACTCATGGACTCAGGCCAGGATGTGAATAACTTCTAAGATTCCAGTAGTTGCTCTAAAAACATGTTGCATTATTAAACAAACATCCAACCCACAGTGTAGCCAAGATGGCTACCAGCCTCCAAATTAACTCCCTAGCATTTTAACCAAGGTGTAGTCTTCATCAGGGGGTGAAGTTAAATCGGGTGAATCCTACCTTAAATACTATGTTAACCAGGTAGCATTTTGGCACCCCCTTTTACAACACATTTATCTAATTGCTGATACTTAAGTGAGTCTTGGAGGATTCAAACTGGTGATCACATAGTTTATAAAACCGTACAAAAAATATATGAAAATCCAAAAACAACATATGAAGGTAAACTTAATACATCTAAACCTTAGCTAAAGATTCATAAACCGGTTTTAGTCATTTTAGTAACTCCAGTTGTGTTTTTGATATTTTAAACTAGTAGTATTTCAATTGCTTTGTCTGCCCCCTTTGGCACTTCAGTCAGATTTTTCTCACATTATCTGAATATTTAAGTTTACATTATGTGTCAGTCTCATATTATAATCCTGCCATCAAATCAAAGCAACAAGAAAAAAGAAAAGCAATAAGAACAAATTTTTCGAATTAACAATATCAAGTTTGACTGCCAACAGTTCAGATTTTTACAACAGTTACATTTTATATAGCTTAAATTGATATATAGCTTAATGAGAATAGATAGGATAAATGGTGGTCCCATAGTATGAAAACAGGATCACTGCCATGGCTTTTTCTTCTATCTTCTGGGTTGGTGTGAGTAACCTGTCTACATTTGTAATCTATCAGGTAAAGGCCAGAAGAAAGCAATTAGGAAAATACTCAAAGCTCTACAGAAATGCAGATAGAAGCTTACTCAACTCCATAAGAAAAATTTAGTTTTTGTTTATTGAGTGGTCCAAAAAGAGTTACATTTAAGAGCTGTCTACAACCACTGAAAACTCTGTGTTCTATTTGGGATAAATTAAGAAATCTCAATTAAATGACCCCTATTTACATTTATGCACATTTTTCTCTTCTGTGAATGTCTCTATCTTTAAAATATGGCTTGATGAGGGATTAAAAAGTACTGATCAGGTGATGAGTGACAATCAGATCGATACATTTATAACTCTAAAAAATAAATTAGATCTGTCCCACAAACATTTTTTTGTGTATTTACAACCTCAGCTTTTCATTAAGACTAATAATGCATTATTGGATAACCCATCATTGGAAGACATTTTTTTCAATTCTCCACCTATCAGGTGGACAAACACTAATCTCATATTTATATAAATTCTTAATATCACAGGCGAAATACGACAAATATGGGATTGAACTTTGAAACATTTGGGAAAACAAAATTAATTATAAGTTCACTGATATTCTGTGGGAACAGATAATAAATCTTAATGAGTTAGGTTTGAAATCTTCTAAAATGATTGAAATTTACTTTAACGTACTACACAGAGTTTATTATACTCCACATAGACTCCATCAATTTGATGTTAACATCACAGATAGATGCCCTAGGGGATGTAATCTTGATGCAGCACTAGAACATATGTTTATCACATGTCCATCATTGGAGAACTAGTGGTATGCAATACTTGGCAGCATATCAATTATTGAAGGAATCCATTTTTGAAAAGGTGACAAATGAATTATGTTAATTTCAGGGGTCCCTTTATCCCAAATAAATTCTGGGCAGATTAAATTTGTAAGACTCTATCTTATTTCTGGCCAATAAGGGGCTACATATGCATTGGAAAGACCAGACTCCACCAAGTTAAAATATTTGGATAAATTCATTAACTATGAGTCACCAATTAGAAAAAGTCCATTACACATCCATTAAGCAATGAAACTGATATATGACTATGTGGCTGCCTTTTGTGGAATTCCTTCAGTCAAATAGCTTCTGTAGATTAATAAATTGAAGTGTTAGAAAAATTAAACAACTCTCTTTGCTACGCTAAATGTCAACTGGCTTTTTTTTTAGTTAGATTCTTTAATACTGTGACATTATTTTAAGTGTATCTATAGTTTATATAATGTATGTATATTCAGTCCTCAATAATGTGCATGAACTAATGTATTTTTCAATCTATTGTAATAATATGACAATGACCAAATAAAAATAAAAAAATGAAATGATCAGACTGTAGTTTATTTTTTTTTATTTTTTTTTTTCAAACCAAAACTGCAGCCATGCTCCCTCAATGCAAAAAGCCTAACTGGTAGTAAAGGCACTTGTTCTGGCTCCACCACCAGTGAAACAGTAGCACAAGGAAACCAAAAAAGTAATGCTCCCAGAAAAGCCATGTTTGTTTAGAGTAAGCAGCACAATAGAGTGCAGTGATCGGTAGGCTGCTTACTCAAGAGGCAGAAGCATGAAGCAGAAAACACTTATACAGTGTCTGGCAAGGGACAAGCTCACTGCCAATGAAATTGGACACTCATTGTCAATCCAACAGCCCCTCTTACTGAACATTCTTTGGTACCAAAGACATCCTGTATGGAAATACATATGGTAGGGTGGTCTAATTGTTGAAAACAAGCAGAACCAATAAATACAGTGTGTGTGGGAATAACATGACCAAATAACATGACCTGTGTGTGTGTGTGTGTGTGTGTGTGTGTGTGTGTGTGCGTGTGTGTTGGAGTACCCTCTACTGGAGACAACACATTTCTGAAATTAATATGGGAACTATTTTTAATATTTCAGTTATTAAAACCTCCTTTATCACATTTTGGCAATTTATTTTGCTTTCTGTTCTCATACATTTACTTGGGGTACCCATTTTACAAGTGGAATAGGACACCCCAATGTGTGGTTTATGGGCTGATATGAGCACTTCCCAGGTGCTAAAGGCAATTGGCATAAGCACCTAATGCCTCATTACACACATGGGGCATGGCCTTATTAGCCCATAAACCACACCTCATTGTGTCGTATACCTTACACATGACACCACCACAGTTAATATCTTCCAAATTGTTATCTCATTTCACTTTGACCTAGTTTATTATACCTTAGTTCCATTAGTTCAGTTCATAAACTGTTTACATGCTCCAACTGTTGTTTTCCCTCACAACTCATAGCTTCTGTCCCAGCCTAGCTCAGTAACACTAGACTGGGCCAAAAAGGTGGCAGCAGTTGGTCCTGGTTTAACCATTGGCAAGCAGACGATCTTACCTGGGAGGAGAGGTGTCCCCAGATCAAAAAGAGGAGCCAAGCTGCAGAACAGACTTTAGTTCACATACTGATTACCTGCTCGAGCTGCTGTTCTCCCTCCCAGCTCACAGTTTCTTCCTCTGCCTAGTTTAATTACACTGGACCATCCTGACAAGGTGGCAGCAGTTAGTCCTGGCCTCAATGATGGCAGGCAGGCAATGTCATCTGGGAAGAGGGACACACCCAGTTCAAAAGGGGAGCACTGATTCAAAATTAACTTCAAATCACAAACTGTTTACCTGATCCAGCTGCTGTTATCTTTCCCAACCCATAGCTTCTTCCCTTGCCTAGCTCAGTAACACCAGACCAGGCTGACAAGGTGGCAACAGTCATCAGTCTCACCAATAGCAGCAGGCGACATCATCTGAGATGAGGGACAACCCCAGTTCAAAAGGGGAGCCACGCTGCAAAACAGACTTTAATTCACAAACTGTTTTACCTGCTCCAGCTGCTGTTCTCCCTCCAAACTCATAGCTTCTTCCCCTGCCCAGTTCATTAACCCTGGACTGGGCTGACAAGGTGTCAAGCAGTCCATCCTGGTTTTATCAATGGTAGGCATGATGTCATATGAGAGGCGGGGCAACTACAGTTCAAAAAGGGAACCATGCTGGAAAATGGACTTTAATTCAAAAACTCTTACATCCAGCAGCTACTGTTTTCCCATCCAGCTCAGTGCTTCTTCTCCCGTCTAGTTCTATAACAAAGGACTGGGCCAACAAGGTGGCAGCAGTCAGTCCCAGTCTCACTGACAGCTGGCAGGTGATTCCATTTGGCAGGAAAGGCATCCCCAGTTCAAAAGAAAGCCACACTAGTGGTACTTCACGTGAGTGGCTCCTGCAGAAGTGGTAGGAGTTATCAGTGGAAGTTCATGGAGGGAGGCTGTAGGCAGGCTGCCCTAATTATTTTTTATTATTCTTGAACTCTGCTTGTTCTTTTAGTAGTTTTAGTTGGTTTGCCTTTTTTTAAAATTGTTTTATTCTGTTCATGATGGGTTATTGGTTGGCCATGTATATTTTTATTTTTAACTCATTCAGGCCTAGATATGCCTGTAGGTAGCATCTGAAAGCATAGCCACTCAGGCCAATAACACCAGTAGGCATACTCAGCTGACTTTCACTCAGGCCAGCAAACAGCTGAAGTAGTCAGTAGTTTTTACCTAAATACTAATCAAACTGAATTGCTCAGAATTGATTGCATAGCACCATTAGAAAGGTAATTTTGTGCTGAACAATTTTTCTGCTTATACTTTGTGTCTATCATGTATACTTTGGGAGTTATTTGCATTTGTTTAAGGTATGATGTACATGACTGACATTTGTCTCTCAAGCCTCACCTAAACACCTTGGCCCAGATATTCAAAAGGGTTGCGCATGTCGCAACAGTGTTGCACCATGCGCAACCCACTGATGCACCCCGACGTGATATTCAAACTGGAATTGCTCCTGGCACAAATCCCAATGCACCGGAGCACATCAATAATGTATGCAGGTGCAGGTGGGGGGGCTTGCCTATGCATACTCTGTACAGCCCGATATTCAGACTGGGATGTGTGGAGCCATGCACGTGCAACCCCTACCTGTGCCAGCACAAAGTTGATCCAAAAAAATAAGGAACAATGGATGACCACCCACAGGTGAGCTGCTGCATTGCAGGGTGCAACACGGCAGCTGCCACCTGTGGGTGGCCACACGAGCTCTGGCTGTACCTCCATGGTGGCACCCCCCATGCCCGATTGTGGGCATCAGTAAAAAAAGATTAATCCTAAATCCCTGGTATTCCAGTGGACTAAAGTCTGCCCGATTGCAGGCTTAAGTGTGAAAAAAAGATAACTCCTATATCCCTGGTGGTCCAGTGGACCGCTGCCCGCCGATCGTGGGCTTAAGTGTGAAAAAATATTACTCCTACATCCCTGGTGGTCCAGAGAACTGACGTCTGCCTGATCACAGGCTTTAGTGTGAAAAAAATATAACTCCTACATCCCTGGTGGTCCTGTGGACTGAAGTCTGCATGATTGCGGGCTTAAGTGTGAATGTGGATTTCATTCACATATCTGGAATGTGAAGTATGGTATGGAGCTGCCGCCCATGGCTCGCACCTGTGGACCAATGGTAGCCAGACGGTGTCAGTGCGGCAGGCGGCAGAGCAGGCGGGTGGGGTACTGCCGCCCGCCACTGACCTGGGGGGAAGTGGGGCAGTGGAGATCAGTGGCCAGGTGGGAAGGGGGTCCACTGGACCACTAGGGCTATGGGGGTCGGTACTAGTTCACTTAAGCCCGTGATCGGGCAGACTTCAGTCCACTGGACCACCAGGGATGTAGGAGTTATCTTTTTTTTCACACTTAGGCCCGCGATCGGGCAGACTTCAGTCCACTGGACCACTAGGCATGTAGGAGTTATCTTTTGTACTGAAGCCTGTGATCGGATGGGCATCGGTCCACTGAACCACCAGGGATGTAGGAGTAATCTTTTTTACTGAAGCCCATGATCAGGTGGGCAGCAGTCCCAGGGACGTGGGATTCTGTTTCTTTTTTTACTGCAACCTATGATCGGGCTGTGGGGCACATTGCCACTCTGCAGGTGGTGTCGGTCCCCAACAGCTGCTGCCTGGCAGGGAGCCAGGTGCAAGTCGTCGGGGATCGGTGCACCTGCATGCAAGTGGGGCCATAAAGACATGCAAATGGCCCAATTTGTGCCTTGCATACATTATGTCCCCATTTGCATGTCAACTTTTGAATATCGCAGTTGTTGCACCTAGTGCAATGGAACTTTGTGCTAGCGCATCCCAATGCTCCACTCTGGCCACTGGTGCTGGTGCAGTGCTACCGCACCAAGTGCACTGCGGGTGGCCAGGGTGCAATATTCAACTATGCTGAGCCATGGCACAGCTCCGTTGAATATTGCCAAGCCAATGCCACTGCGCAGCCAAGTTAAGCTGTGCCCATGCTTGTGCCACAGCCTGGTGCAGTTTGAATATCTGGGCCCTTGAATAAATCTGAAAAAAAAACACAGTTGTTTGGTATTTCAGCTAGTATAAAATAAAAACTAAATGAATTACAACTGCTTGCATAGCACCATTAGAAAGGTACATTTTTTGCTGAACAATTTTGCTACTGATACCTTGTGTCTACCACATATACTTTAGGAGTTATTCACATTTGTTTAAGGTATGGTGTGCATGGCTGACATTTGTCTCTCTAGCTTCACGTAAGCACATTGAAAAAAATCTGAAAAAAACACAGTTGTTTGGTATTTCAACTAGTATAAAATAAAAACCAAATTGATTACAATTGATTGTGTAGCACCATGGGAAAGGTAATGTTGTGCTGAATAACTTTGCCGCTCATACTTTGTGTGTAGCCCTTACGGTTCAAGAGTTATTCACATTTGTTTGTGGCATGCTGATTATGGCTTGCTTTTGTTTAGAAAGGCTCAGGATGCAGTGCTGGATCAAAGTCTTAAAGAACTCTTGTGGTGTGAATGAGTTAATACAGTTTTCATAGCATTTTCTTTAAACCCTGAGGCTGAGTTTCTCCAATGTCCATTTTGTTTTTCAACTTTTATTTCTCCTTAGTTGGTTTCTGCTCAGATCAACCCAAGGTTGACAACTATCTGTTGCCTGTTGAATTCATTTCCTTAGATTTGCTGTTTTCAATCCACATTTAATTGAAACTTGGATTTGTTTTTCCATACAGATTTTTCTTGCTTCTTCATCCCGGGAGACGTCTGCATCATCCTGGTTCACAGTCACTCTAGGCTGGCTCTCTATGCACCAAGTGGTGGTGCGGGTATGGGGACAGCTGGGCTGAGCTTCATGAAACCCATGGATATACCATTTTCTGCATTTTCTGGTCCCACCTCTACTATGGAGCATCAAACTCATGTGTTAAGACATACCTATTTGATGTTTCCCCACATTCCCCTACTGTACATTGCTTCTCTGACTTGCTTGATCCTCTAGCCTCCATTTGTGGGAAGCATAGGCTGGGATAACATGCATCCCTACCTCATAAGAAGATTGCATGCCCTTAGATGCTTAATCTGTGCCCTCCCCCACCCAACTGCCAATGACCCAAATCCATTCCTGAACCCAGGTCACCAGTGTTGGGAAAAGTAGGCACATGGTGCCTCTGCTGTCTTCGCCATTGGGCCAGCCTGAAATTTGGATTTTTAAAGGAACTTCACATTTTCACTTTATAGGAATGTTCACTTTCTTTCTGATATTGATTTATTGTCCCAGCTCAGTCTTAAAAGAGCAGGCTAGATGGGCCAAGCGGTTCTTTTCTGCCAACAGATTTCTATGTTTCTATATGAATGTTCATTTGGCATCCATGACCTTCTTAATGTAAACTATGCCATTCTAACAGTTAAAGTGTAGAGCTATCAGACTGATCAACTAACAAAGTCCCAAAGGTTAACAGTTTTGAAATTTAAAAAATTAAGACAATTAGTTTTGTTCTGACTCTTGCTCACAGGCAATATTCGCCCCATCTTGGGTTTGCACCAAATTATTACCTTCACCTTAGGTTTAATTACAAAACAGGTTTCCATTCTACACTGGACTGGATTGTGGTAACACATCCATCTAAGGTATATAATTGTAGCGTTCTTCCTGACAGTTTGAGTGACCACAGTCCGGTTTACTATAACTGGCTACCAAGAAATGTAACTCTGGCCATGTGTTCATTAATGTTTGAAATAGAAGGAAATTAGACGTTAAGCAATTTCATTGCACCTTTTCCACAGCCCACAGTTGATTGGTCCCATCTCGATAGCCTAACTGACTTACATTTAGCTTATGATCGCTTGTATAAAATCTTTAATGATATTTGTGACTTATTTGTTCTTCTTAAGAAAATTTGGATTAGTGGTCAAAAAATGAGTCATTAACGCCTGATATTTTGAAAATGCTTCAATACTGAAACAAAAAGTGGGCCCATTATAAAAAGACTTGAGATCAAGTATCCCTGATTGATTATAAAAAGAGTCAGAAAGTTTTGTAAAACTTTTATTCATAAATCTAAATTACAACTTTTTTTTAAATAAAAATAGCTGAACTGTGTTTGAATCACCTGTAATTTATAGCACATCCTCAAGGATTTTACAGGATATAAGATAAAAAGTGAATGTTATTCTCTTCATGTTAATGATCTGGTAATTAGTGATCCTTCATTATTGGCTACTATGTTTAATGATTTTGATGGTGACTTTTCCAAGTTATGTGTACATTTTTGAAACACTGTGTATACTGTGAATGAAACTGGTGTTTCATTTATTCAGAATTATCCCCAATTTTATTTTAAATATCTTTCTGTTGATCAGATTCTGAATTATCTAGATAAACAAAATCCACATTTGTGTATTGGTATTGATGGCATCTATTTAAGGCTCTTAAAAATTGGCCATGAAAGTATTGCTTCTCCTCTTGCTAATTTTGATAGATCATTCAGTTTTGTTTTTTTTGGCATCCTTCCCTCAACCAGGAAACAGGTGACCATACGGCCAATTCATAAGTCTGGATCTTAGTCCATTATGTCAAATTGCAGGCCTACCTCATTATTGTTCCCTTATCTAAAATGTGTGAGTAAATTGTAATAGAGTAAACTGATGATTTTGTGACTAAGAACAGTCTACTGACACATGCTCAACATGCCGTCAGGTCATTAAATAATATTAAGGCTGCCTTTGTGAGGTTCACAAACTACGTTCATCATGCCACATATTCTGGTAATTTAGTGGCCTCTGGGTTCATGTCCCTCACTAAGGTATTCAACTTAGTGGAGCATGACCTTTTTTATTGTCTCTACTCCAGTGTTATTTTTCTAAAGATGTTATTACTTGTTTTGAGAGCTATCTTGTTGACCGAGAACACAAAATCATCATCAATGGTCAATATTACAGTTTTTCCAAAGTTAATTGTAGTTTTCCACAAGGCTCAATTTTGGGATTGCTTATCTTCTTCCTTAAAGTGACCGTTGTTCTACGTGTCCTTGCTTCTCTGTATAGGTGACAAAGTGATTTTTAAAAAGGTATGAGACTTAATAGCCCTTTACATTATTATACAAAACTTATTTGACAATCTTCAGCAGTGGTTCTTGGCCCACAGGGTGGACCTCGACACCATAAATACCATGACTATGATCTTTGGAAAGACCAAGATTCATTATGATGGCAAGTTTTCCATAAAGTGCTTGGATGGAGAACCTCTTGAGTCAGTTAATGACTGGGTTATCTTGGAAAGCACCCTTACTTAAGATACCCATATTAATCATGTAGTAAAAACCATACATCAACATGTAGGCTCATTATTCTGAGTCTGTGGAAGTCTTTTGCCACAATTGTTTTTATTTTAGTTATACTTTGCAAACTGTGTAAGGCCCAGTAGGCACAAGTGCCTGTTTTTAGGGCTGACCCAGGAGCATTTTCAAGGTTACATGACTTGCCCAGCATCACAAAGTATGCATGTGGACATTGTGAGACTCAAACCCAGATCTGCTGGATGTATCAAGCTCATTTGCCACTCATTACGTGAATCTCAAGGCTATACTGCCAGCCACATCATGGGTTTTAACAGCTAATAATTTACTCTTTTCTGTTTTGGATTATGGTATTGTTTTTGTTATTCATCTGTAGGGAGTGGGGCACTATCCAGGATAAGAGTTGTCTATAATTTTATATGTCTATTTACAACCAGCCTCCCTTTGTGCACACACAATTGCTTCTTGGATCATTCTGCTCAAATACTTTCTTTTGATGATCATGTAAAATTTAAAATTTCTGCCTTTTTTTACAAAATTGCATTTAGTAAAGTCCCCTCTTCTATCTCGGATATATTCCCTATTCGTGATAATAATAGTCTTACCAGATATCATAATACCAAGAGCCAGATATTTAAAACTTATCCTGGCCACTAAGAAATGTTTGCCGGCACTAATCCACTTCTGTACCTGATTTGTGGGTGGGACTTATTTCAAACACCCCCAGTGTGAGAAAAACCCTTAGCACCTGAGTGCTAAGTTACTGCTGTGCTCATGTAAATGAGGGACCATCCCTGCATACAGGAGCAGTGGGACACTGAAAGGTTAGCACAGGTGGTAAATGCCACCTGAGCAGGTGAAAGTTATTGCCTTTGCAAACCTTGATGTAAAAGGACATGAGGCACTGGGGGAAAACTGTGGTACTACAGTTGGCTTCCCCCCTCACCACCCTGACTCCAGCCCATTGCAGCCATGGGTGCTCTGATGTCTAGTGGCACCACCCACCCATATGATCACTTGTCCTGTGAAAGTAATGTGGTTCTCTGGTGTTTAGTGACACCCCCTCTATCCAAATACCTGCCACTGAAGTCTACATGATGTCCCTGGTGTTTAGTGTAGCCCACCCCATCCTCCACTCAAAATCTGTCACAGGAACAAGGGGTTCCTTGGTGTCCAGAAGCACCCCCTCCACCACTTCTAGGCACCCATGCCAGTAGAGACCCCATAGACCCTCATTTCTAGCAGCCCCCCACACTGCTTCCACCAACCACAGCACCCATCCACCCCACCACCCCCACTTAACTCAGTCAAAGGAGACATGTAGATCTGATATTGTGACCGGTACAGTCCTCCTTTCTCCACCATGGCTGGCTGCTGTATGGAATGGAAGGCTGTGTGTGTACTGTGTACTGTATAGGGAGTGCTTGTGCTATCCCACCTTGCCTTTTTAAATACCTACTGGCTGCCAGACAATGCTGATCCTGATACATGTCATCTTCCTTTGGTGCTCCATGGTGTGATTCATGTGCTAGTGCCCTAGTCAAGCAGCATAGATGGAGGAAGAGGAGATGGGAAAGGATCATTTGGGATGTTAGCAGCTCAGAGTGAAGCAGGTGGAGGCCCATCTTGCATCATGGTTTCAGTTTATTCTCTCTCCACCCAGGCATTCTGTGTAGATGTCTGTGGCACCATCCTGTGGGAATGGGGAGTGGAGGTGAGGGATGAGATCATCAGGTCACCCATGATGACACTGCCACCACTGTTCTCACTGTAGGGGGTGCTCATTTAGCAAGAATTATCAGTGTCAGTGGCTCAACAGGTAGCACACCTGCCTCTGAGGCTGGGAGATCAGAAGGCTGTAGGTTTTAACCCCCACACCAGGCACTTAGGTTAAATCCCAATACTGACACTGTAGTGCAGAATAAGAGGGGTGCTGTACTCCTGATGTGCCATCTTTTGGATGAGATGTTAAACAGAGGTCCCATCTGCCTGTTCTGGTGGTACTTCAGGTGGATGTTAAAGATCCCATGCCACTTCTAAAAAATAGTAGAGGAATTATTTTATTATAAGTTTAAAAAACAAATAATACAAACATGTTAAATGATGCATTTTCCGATCTCTCTTCTATACTACCTGCTAACTTTTTTGACCCCACTCCCAGTCCTCCCCAAACCATTCTCCAATGCTTACCTTTCCACTTCTGACTTCTCTCCCTGTCTGCTGCAAAACCCTATCTACTCAAAACCCTAAACAGGGCCAGACACAGCTGTGACACTCTTGATCTCAATCTCCTTTGCACTGCACTGGATGTTGTCCTCACCTCCCTCACCAAACTTCTCAACCATTCCCTTTGCCTTGGACAGTTCCCACTTGCTTGGAAAACTGCAGTCATCACCCCTATACCCAAGGGCAGTAATCAATCCTGCCCTGGAAATTACAGGCCAATCTACATCCTCCTTCCCCCATCCAAAGCCTTTGAAAAAATAGTCGCAGACCAAATAACAGACTACCTCACTGCATGCAACCTCCTCTGCATGGAGCAACACGGCTTTCATCATGGTTTCAGCATCACAACCACCCTCCTAGAATTCTCCACCTTCATTCACTCTGCCCTTGACAAAGGTCACCTTGTCAGCACAGTCTTCATTGATCTGTCGAAGGCTTTTGACACAGTCTGCCACCCCCTTCTCATAGATGCCCTCACACAACTTAGTTTTGCCCCTAGCCCAGTAAACTGGGTCACCCACTACCTCAATGCCCAAACACAAGATGCAAGAACCAACAATATCCTTCCTCTCAAGCCCCTGTCAGGTCCACTCCAGAGTCCCCCAAGGCTCCATTCTTGGGATGCTTCTTTTTAGCTTATACCTAAACACACTGCCCAACTCATACTCAGGAAACATACTCCTTTACGCAGATAATGCAGTCCTTTTCGCATCCCACCCTGACCCTGTCCAGCTTCAGCATGCACTACAAACCTCCTTTGCTCAAACTGAACAATGGTTTCTAGACCACAGGCTTATAATTAATCTAAAAAAAAAAACATGCTTTTCACCCACAATCAAAATAAACTCAAGGGCTCCACACTGTCTGTTCTGTCCCGCTCCCACCACCTCCATGAGCAGGTTAATACCTACAAATACCTTGGTATTGTCTTTGACTCTGCCCTCACCTTTCATGATCACATCCACAACCTCTGCTCAGCCATTAAGAAACACGCATAGGCCTACTATACCAGCATAGAGCCTGTCTCTCCCTTGAGGCATTAAGACTTGCCATCGACTCCTCAGTTCTATCCCATGTGGATTATGGACTGCTGGCATACGATGCAGCAGACAACACCGCCCTGGGCAAAATCATGCTCTCAATCAACAAAGCTTGTCAGCTACTCACAGGGGCTGACATGCTCACCCACACCTGTATGCTATACTCCTTGTCAAATCTCCTCTCCTTTGATGAGCGATTGCTCTACAAATCCTGTTTACTCGCCCAACAAATTCTCTTAGGACTAACCCCTGCTGGTCTGTCTAAGATATTCAGCACCTCCTTTCCTACTGTCTCCACCCATAGCTCCACCAAAACCACACTTTTAGTCCCTAGGGTCAGGACATCCCTAGCGCAGAGGTCCTTCTGGTATAGAGCCCCCACTTGGTTTAACACCCTCCCTCCTAGCATCATATCCGAACACTGAATTGGGCCATTTAAATCAGCCCTCTGTAACTACTTGGGCAACTTCCCATAACTGTAGCTGCACCTAACGCAGCCCCTTGCGGGTCCTGCCTCCAACTCAGTGACCCCTATTGCCCACACTGTATATGTATTTCTGGGTTCTCCATATTGAATAGCTACAACCATGTATAGACCTGTTGCATGTAAAATATTTTCTATTGTCCTTTTCCTCTCTCACTGTTATTGTTATAATTCTGTAAATAATGTAAATAATGCACTTACATCCACTTATGTCTATTATTCCACTTACTGTCTGTATACCTGCCCCATCCTGTTTTATGTATGACAAGGAGCCTTTGTAAATGAGTCCCTGACTCAAAAGTTTGTAATTCCAATACAATAAATACATAAATAAATGTTAGATACACATCAAATCATAATATGGAGCAAATAAAGGAAAAGTAAATAAGCGTTTAATGCATACTGTAAGTAATAAATAGCAAAACAATCAAATAATCAAAACAATCAAATTAAGCAAAGAAAACAGTATGGAGTGAGAACTACCTATGGAACACCAAACAGTATAGTCTCTTTTTAAATCAGAGTAGTGGAACAAAAATTATTTAGCAATTATTTCAGCATATTATAATAACAAAAGGCACATTTTGTTATAACCAGACACAATGTTTCCAAATATTATCCCACAGAGCTTGGCTTAAACTATGTCATTCCAGCTGTTGAATAGTTTGCATTTTATTTAAAATAATAAAATGAAGTTCTAATGGTGAAATATTTTGTTGTTGTACAATGAATCTGCCATATCCTATATAAGAAACATGCCATAACAATGTGCATAGTTCTAATCGAATATCTTCTCCAGGTGGAGGGGTATATTCGTAATATAGTTGTGTAGGTTGAAAATGGAGCTGTTTTTCCATTTTTCATTTAATGTCCCAAACCTTCAGTATATAAGGACATCTCCGCAAAGACATAGACAGGATGGAAGCTGTCCAGAGGAGGGCAACTAAAATGGTGCAGGGTCTGCACAAGAAGACATATGAAGAGAGACGTAAGGAGCTTAATATGTATAGCCTTGAGGAAAGGAGGGAGAGAGGGGCCATGATAGAAACTTTCAAGTACCTCAAGGGAATCAACAAAGTTCAAGAGGGTAGCATCTTTCAAAAAAAGAGGTGTGCAAGAACAAGGGAACACAATTTGAAGATAGAGGGGGGACGGCTTATAGGTAATTTAAGGAAGTATTTTTTCACAGAGAGGGTTGTGGATGCATGGAACGGCCTTCCAGAGGAGGTTGTGGAGTCAAAAACAGTGATGGAATTCAAGCATGCATGGGACAGTCTTAAGGCAATTCTAGGGGTTGGGGGTAGGAAGAAGTAGGCTGCTGGTTAACTAGGATCTGCAGCTTATCCAGTAGGTAGGGAAATGGGCAGACTGGGTGGGCCAAGCGGTCCTTAGCTGCCATCAAGTTCTATGTTTCTATGTAAAGTAAAGGTGGCCCATCATTTCAATCTGAACTACACAGGTATTTCTGGGACAATAATATTTTATAAGGCCTTTGTGTTTATGATTTCCTCTGATGTTAATCCTGCCATGTACTCCTAACCAAACCAGATCCCACATTTTCCCCTGGGATTTTTTTTATCTATGAATAAACTTAGTATTTGTTTCTCTCTGTATCTGAGAAGGTCAAAAATGGATGTTCCATGAACCGCTCTGTCATAATAGAAACATATAACTGTTTTCTAGTACAGATCATATCTGTGCTATACTTAATGCCCTATTTTATTACATAATTAAATATGTGAGACCAAAAATGAGTTATCACATATTGTCTTTTATTCTCATGGATAAACTCTTCCCATTGCCATTCTTGCCATATCTTGCTCAACAGAGAGCATAGCCATAAACCCTAAATTTTAGTTTTCTTTGCTTGTAATAAAGGTATAAAATTCATAAAAAAGAAATTTGTAAAGAATAAGACTATAGGATTAGTCATCCATATTCCACCTTCCTTCTTATCTCTTTATAAAACAGTATGCTTAATGGGGTTAAGTCTGCTGCCCCAAAAGCAGGAGAAAAAAACATGCCAATACTTTAGTCTCTAATACATTTGGAAGTGGGAAAATATGACTTACAAACAAAACAACTGGTACCAAAAAATTTTTATAGTATACATCGTTTTTAGTTTCCCCATTCTCCAGGAATTCCATCTACCAGTCTGTGTTTAACCTTTTGCTAAACATAATTCCCAATTATAATGAGCCATGTCCCCCATGCTGAAAAAAAACCCTCAAATTTTACAAGGGGCAGCAGCAACCTGAATACCACCAATGTCAGGCTCTAGGGCCCAGATATTCAAAAGGGTTGCTCCATGCGCAACAGGGTTGCACATGCGCAAGTCCTACATTGCGCCATTCTGCGATATTCAGCAGGAGGCAGTTGCTCCACTGGCAACAGGTTGCGCAAAAGAGCAATGCAAATGAATGCATGCTCAACAGGAGGGAGAACCATGCATAATCCTGCGCAACCCGATATCCAGTGGGTTGTGCAGAGTTGTGCATGACAACCTCAACCTGCGCCCTGCACAACCCTGAGCCAAAAAAGGATCAAGTTGAGGGCCACCACAGGTGAGCTGCTGTATTGCAGGGCGCAACACAGCAGCTGCCACCCTAGCTGCCCCCAACTCGGTCCCTGTGCCCCCCACCAGCCCGATCGCGGGCATGAGTAACATGAACCCCCACACATCTCCCACAGCCCGATCGCGGGCAGAACATGTATGAACCCTCCCAGTGCCCGGATAGCGGGCAGAATGTAACCCTCCCCCAACCGAATGTCTCCCTGGTGGTCCAGTGGACCGTGAGCCGATCACGGGCAGAATGTCACATCACAACCCCCCAAACATCTCCCTGGTGTCTAGTGTCCCCCACCCACGAAGCCCCTCCACCCCACCCCCCTCAGCCGGTGGGCAACAGCATCCCACCCGCCTGCCGCCCCGCCGCCTGACTGTCGGTGGGCTGCCGCCCATTGGTGCAGAGCTACAGCCAATGGGCGTGCAGCCCATATCCGTACATGACAGTCAGATCTGCTGCACACCATTGGCTGTTAGCTCTGCACCAATGGGCGTGCAGCCCTACCGGACAGTCAGTCGGGGGTGGCGGGCAGCAGGCGGGTGGGATGCTGTCGCCACCGCCTGCGGGGGGACACTAGACACCAGGAAGATGTTTGGGGGTTAGATGTGACATTCTGCCCGTGATCGGGCTTTACGGTCCACTGGACCACCAGGGAGATATTCGCTGGGTAGCCCGCGATCGGGCTGTGGGAGATGTGTGGGCGGGGGTTTCATGTACCTGTACTGCCCGCGATCGGCTCGGATATGTGCGGGGGGGGGTCATGTACCTGTACTGCCCGCGATCGGGCTCGGGATATGTGTGGGGGGTTTCATGTAACTGTGATGCCCGCGATCGGGCTGCATTGTGCGTCGGTCCCCGACGGCTGCTGCCTGGCAGGGTGGCCAGGAGCAAGTCCTAGAGTCGGTAGCACCTACATGCAAATGAGCATGCAAATGGGGCCATAAATAGATGCAAATGGCCCCCTCGGCCTTGCATAAATTATGGCCCCATTTGCATGTTACCTTTTGAATATCGGAAATTTGAGCATGGCGCACTGTGCACTAGCCACCAGCAGGTTTAATGCTCAACTCTGGCAGCTTGCGGTGGCGCAAGTTCCACTGCGCCATGCGCAAGTGCTGTGGCTGGGGGGTGATATTCAAATGAGTTGCTCAATAGCACAAGTCCTTTGAATATCACCCCGGCCACACCCCTGCGCAACTATTTTGAGCAGCGCAGGGGCTTGCGCCTCAGAATGGCGCAGTTTGAAAATCTGGGCCACTGTCTCTAGTTTGCTATATATTTAAACAAATGCTTTTGGCGGGATTTATAGCTGATCCCAATACAGACAGGAAGCATTTCAGTACCTTATAAGCTAAGTACCCTACCTTACCATCTGGTACCACTAAATATAAATCATCCGCATAAGCAATCATTTTTACCATTGGGGCCACTGAAGTCCCAGTCCCTCCTATTAGAGGTGATCTATTAATAATCTGAATAATCAGATCTAATGAAAATAAATATAGCAAAGGACATAGAGGACAGCCCTGCATGACCCCCACCTATATTTGGCATTTCTTTCCTATTCGACCATTACCACATAGTCTAACATAGGCTAAATCATAACAGAGTTGCAATCAGTGAATGAACTTTGCTGGAATAACATACCATGTTACAGCTAACTCTACAAAATCATGGGATACACAGTCAAAAACCTTTTGTTGATCAAAGCTCATTATGTATCCTTCTGTTTGTTTCCTAGCTCCTTCATCTGTAATTTCCCTCAGGAGAATAAGGGCATCTGTTATGCTTCTCACTGGTACAGATCCAAATTATGTTGGATAAATTAACAAATCCAAAACTTCTGACAAATGATTAAATAGTTTTGCAAACATTTTTAAATCAACATTCAATAATGTAATTGATCACCAATTATTAATATCAGCATGATCCCTCTTTAAATAAAAAAAAATCATGCCTTTGTACATTTTATCAGCAATCCTGTCTTCCTGTAAAAAAGCATTATACAATACTACTAATTCTTTTGGGATCTAGTCCCACAATATATTGTACAGTTCCCCTTTTAGTCCTGCTGACCCTGGTGAGGTGTTTATTTTTAATGATTTAATAATAAGTTCTAGCTCTGTGACAGTAAAATCCATTATTAAATTTGTAGCTTGTAATTTAGTTAATTGAGGTGCTGCTGCTGCTTTTAGAATAGTAGTCATCCCTTCATTTTCTATTATTGAATCCACAAATTATTGTTGCATGTGATTTTCCAATACTAACATTATATTATCATTATTAGACATTGTATGTCCAGATTTATCATATAGAGTTAAAATCTAATTTGTCTGCACTCGGTATTTACAGTCCTCATAGGGGTTTGTATGTTCTTTTCTCCCTTGTGTACCAAAGCATTCTTCCTTCTCTAAAGAAGTCTGTCTCTCGTATTGATATGACACCATACGTTATTTTAGCTCTGTGATTTCTGTTGAAAAATCCTGTTTTACAGTAACTTGGGCAGTTCTACTGTAAGCTTATAAAATTGTTCTCTAAGTTCTAAATATTGCTTGTTTTTTCCTGGGAATATTTTTTTGCGGTCTGCTAAAAAAAAAATAATCAGACAATTCTTAGTGTCTTCCCATCATGCAATTGGGGATTTATACAGAAATGAAACTGACTTCCTATCAGCCAGTATAATTGTTATATCTTCTGTCACCTGCTGCTGTAATAAACTTGAATTCAGTCACCATATACCTCTCCCTGGTGCTCTGAGGGGGGAGTAGAGGCTACATAAATTTCTATTAATGTGTGATCTGATGTTTCAATTAACTTAACTTTAGCTTTGCATATAGGTAAATTTTTTGTGACTAACCAATAATCAATTCCTGTGGCTAGCTTACCCTTAAAAAAGGCAAGGCAAGGCAAATTTATTTAAAAGACGCCCAATCCCGGAGGCTCTGGGCGCCGTACTAATTTTAAAACATTATACACAAAAAATCAAACAAATAAAATAATAAATCACAGATTATATGCTAAATCATACTCTAAACATCGAATGCTTGTGAGAATAATAATGTCTTCAAGCGAGCCTTGAAAACATCTATAGTGGGGGCCTCTCTGATCATAGCTGGTAAAGAGTTCCATAGAACGGGAGCTGCAACACTAAAGGCTCTGTCACCAGCTGATTTAAGCCTCGTTCTAGGAACGGTCAGGAGGCCACCACTGGGGGATCAAAGAGGGTGGATAGAGGAAGTAGGTGTCAAAAGGACTGACAGATAACCAGGGCTCTGTCCATGTAGGGCCTTGAAAGTGAGAAGACCCACCTTAAAGAGGATTCTCCACCTGACTGGCAGCCAGTGTAGTTTGCGTAGTACCGATGTAATATGACAGAATGTTTTCTGCCCGGTCAATAACTGGGCAGCTGCATTTTGCACCAGGTGCAGTCTGCAGAGAAGTCCCCCTGTGACCCTGAGATAGAGTGCATTACAGTAGTCCAGCTTAAATGTGACTAAGGCATGTATCAAGGTAGGGCGGTCCAGAGGCGGAACAAGGCGCTTAATCCTGGCAATGCTTCTGAGACAGAAAAAACAGGTATGAACCATGGAAGATATTTGAGCCTCCATGGTCAGATTCCTGTCCAGAATCACTCCAAGACTACGCACCCAAGAGGAGGCCTTCAATGACACAGCCCCAAGAACAAGTCCAGTTGCTGAGTCAGAGGCCATCCTATCATGAGCTCTGTTCGACACCACTACCAATACCTCCATCTTGTTAGGGTTCAGTCGCAACCAGCTGGAAGACATCCAGTCATTTATCTCGGTCAGACAGATGTTTAGCACATCTACTGCGTTAGATGTTCCTGGGGCAAAGGACAAATATAGCTGAGTATCATCGGCATATCAATGAAAATTCAGACCATACTTCCTAATGATCCCCCCCAGGGACAGCATGTACACTGCGAACAACATTGGGGCCAGTACCGAGCCCTGAGGGACTCCACAGGGAAGGAGACAAGGTATAGATGAGAAATTACCCATCGTAACCTGTTGCCTCCTGTTGGTAAGAAAGGACTCAAACCAGTTGATGACAGTACCGGTGAATCCACACAGCTCCCTGAGGTGGACAAGCAACACACAATGATCCACAGTGTCAAATGCTGAGGAGAGATTGAAGAGAACAAGAATTGTCCTGTCCCCCCAATCTCTAGCCTTGAGGAGGTCATTCTGCACCTGAACAAACATAGTTTCTGTACTATGTCTGGCCTGAAAAGCTGACTGGAAGGGATCATACAACTCGTGAGTCATGAGGTGTTCCTCCAATTGAAGCGCTACCACCTTCTCCACCACTTTCCCCAAAAATGGGAGGTTTGAGATAGGACGGTAATATGACACGATCTCTAGGTCCAAAGATGGTTTCATAAAAAGGGATCTCACCAGAGCATCCTTCAAGGCATCCAGAAAAACTCCCTCAAGTAAGGAACACCGTACAATCACGGCAAACACCGGGCCAACAGAGTCAACACATCTCATTAAGAAACGCGTTGGCACTGGGTCCAGCTCACAAAAGGTATGCTTCAAATTGGTTGCCACCGCGATAACCTCACTCACCTCCACTGGTCTAAACTCCCTCCAACTCGGTGGAGTGCACTCAGAACACATTTGGCGACCACTGTCAGCTATAGTATTGCTGGCTGAAGAAGCCACCCGCCGGATCAAGGACACCTTGTCCGAGAAAAACCGAACAAACTCCTCACAGTATTCGTGAGAAAAAACCCTTCCGGGCTGCAAACAGACAGGATGAAGAAGTCTATCTACAGTCCGGAAGAATGAAGCTGGTATTTTTTTCCCGGCAGCAATCTCCCTGGATAGGAACATTGCCTTCTTACGGTTGATTGCCTCCTGATATGCACAATAGTGCATAAGCAGGACCAGTTTGTCCGCCTCCCAAGCAGGATCTTCTCTAGCAGTGCTCTAGTTTCCGACCCATCCTCTTCATCTCCCTGAGGTCCCCATCAAACCATGGGGACCTCAGATATGAAGTTCTGGGTCATACCCGGACAGGTGCGGGGGAGCTGATGGTGTCAGAGAGCACCCTATTATAGGTGTCAACCCCAGCACCAACACCTCTGATGCATGCAGCACCCATACTAGACAAAAAAGGTACTGTATTATTTTGTTTATGCATTTTATTGTCAAATACATCTTTTAAAGATGTTTACTTTATCAAGATATATAGGTATGAATGATCACAATAAGTTTTTACTTGTGATGTTACTGTTTTAGCTTCAGTTAATTGATGTTGAAATCACCCCCCACACACAATATCTGTTGGCTTGTAAATAAAAAAAAAGGCTGCATTTTATTTAACAGTGCACTGGGGTCCATAAATATTTATGAATCTACAGGCCAGACCCTGAAACATAACATCAACTACTAAAGCCCCACCTGGCTCCACTTCTGGTAATTTCTGAAGAAAAACGTCTGATGTCTTAAAACAAATACCAAACCCAGAACATTGTTCAAACCCTAATGACTAGCATGAAGCTCCCACAAGCCAGTCTTTTGTGGCCATGTCTATTTGAGATAATAAATGCAATCTTTTATGCTGTAAAAAATAACATCATGGTGTAAAGATAACAGTATCAAAAAAGTTGCCTTTCTTTTATAGTCAAATTTTATACTGTTAGCATTTAGGCTTACTAGTGTTATAGTCGGGAGTGACAAGAGCGGTCAAAAAGTGTTCACACTTTCTTCCTGCTAGCAGGAGTCATCCTTTTTTCAGTTTCAGAAGGATCTTTTTCTTTTCTGAAGGTCCCTCTGCAGGCGACTTGCTTTGTGTTGACTGGTAAGAGACATCAGAGTCTCCAGCGTCCATTGTTTCTCCCAAAGATTGGAACACTTCATAATAGTTTGTAGTCTGCAGGGATTCAGGTAATCCAGATTTAAGCCCCTATGTGCCTGCAGTCTGTTTTAATGTTTGTATAGTTTGGAAAGTAGCAGGATCTTCATTAGAAGTGCTAGGAGATGTGACAGATATTTGCAAGTACATTTCTGGTGGTGTTGGGGGGGGGTTCTCCATAGAGGTCTTTACTATAGCCACTGGATCATGCTGCTCTACTGTTTCTCTGCAGCTTTCATATGGCTCAGGACACACTGTAACTCTTGTATGTGTTTCCTGTATGGCATTTATTGGAGCTGAAACATATTTTGAGGCTGAAACAGTTCTACTTCCTTCTGGAGGTACTCTTGGAATTGTCATTACTGGACCTCTTTGTGGTTGTGTTGGAAGTTGGGTGGCTATGTTGTGGGAGTGCTCCCTATGTAAGTTCTAGTAGCTTTATTGAGGTATGAATCCTGTTCTGCAAAGTCCGAGGTATTGTGCACCACCCACAGGCAAGAAGGAAAAGAATGGTCATCAGTCCCACAAAGGTTACAGACTGATGGAATTGTACGGTGGGCTGCCAGACGACCCAGAGTTCCTCAAGAAAAACATTTTAATTCAGTACAATGAGTGTGCAAATGAGTCAGAGAACCACATCAATAGCATGAGTGTGGCTGGCCTGGTTAAAATAAAATGCCATGGTCGTGGCCGAGAAAAAAACAATTAGGCAAATGTTGAATACCTTCTTCAGCTTGCCTAAGCTGTATATGGAATTTCCACTACCCCATCCAGAAGCCAGATTCATCTAGCAATGCGTATGGTATACCTTGCAAAGTACATTGCTTTTCCAACTGGTAAATGATGTCATTAATGTTGACACCTTTGTTCCTAAATAGAATGGTGATTTTCTTGAAAGTAGGCTTTGGGATGGGAATTGCAACAAATGGAAGCCAAAGTGTGGTGTTGTTACTGACTAGTAGGCTGCTGAGTGAAAACTAATATCAAAATGTTGATCCCCAGAAGCATGAAAAAACACGTACACCTCTGCTGGAGAAAAATGTAGGGAGTCAATAATTTGTTCTTTGTCAACATAGTTTAGATCTGGAGGCATATCTAAACTCTCTTTATAATGTAGACGGACAACATATCTACATTTGGCTGCCCCAGCCAGTCTGTGAAATAAACTAGCACAGCTAGTTGGTCTTGGGGGAACAGTCTGTTCAATATTATTCATTGGTGTTACATCTAAAATGTCATCATCAGGATAATGTGTTAACACAATCTTACCTGCATCTGTAGATGTCGATGATTGTTCTGATCCTTGGAGTAAACTATCTGTTCCCAGAAGTCTGCCAACTTGCTGGTTCTTGTATGGGCTAACTCAGGTCATTAGCCACAGTGGAAATAGGTGGCTTTGCTGCATCTGGCGCAGTTGCGTCAAGTATACCTGCTGCCACACCCTTATATTTGGTTCAAGCTGTAGTTTCCTCAGGTTGCAGACCATCCACATCAATATCAATATTATTTTCTGTGCCATCTGATGTAGGAAATGTTGTCCCGCTATGTATTTCTGGTGTTTCAGGAATCAGAACAGTCGGATCTAGCACCCATTCATCATTCTGGAAAATTCAGCCAACACCCTGAAGTGCAACCTCCGGCATCCATTCTGCACTGCTAGCAGAAAGTGAAAAATTCTGTGAGTTCAAATCTGCTAGTTGAGCATCTTGTGAGGAACCCGATATTGTATAATGACCTTTTTTTTACAACTAGTATTGGACTTTTTACAGAATGTTTTCTCTTTTTTTTCTTCCTCTAATTTACCTCTGATAAGTTCAAATTATTTTTCAGTTTCAGTCAGCTTGTTTAACAAATAAGTTCATTTTGAGTCCAATTCTCTTTGCAACTGTTGTTCATCTTCAGTATAGTCCATTGCTTTTGTTTGCAAATCATTTATCTGTTCAGTAGCAGTATCCATAAAATGAGAGTTCATAGCTTGCTGTGACTGCTTCAGCATAGGAGCAGATCCTTCCCCATGCTCATCTTCCTCTGGACTGGTATCCTCCATAGGGTAGGTTAATTTCTCCTCATTAATGAAAAATTCCACCAACAGCTTAATCTAGTTCAAGGTCAGTTCGCATTCATCTGTATCGCTTTCCCTTGGGTCATGCCTAAAAACAGGCAGAATTTGCCTGGTTCACTTACCCGGTCAACAAAAACTAGCTAAACCAAACTAAGAAAATCAGCTTCCTTCCTCTGGATTCAGTGCATGATGCCTCTACAACTCACGTTAGATACCACCAGACAAGGGTGGAGAAGTCAGGATCTGGAGTCAGTTCCCAGTCTGAGCTGCCTCCCACATGGCAATGCTGTGGGCAACCAGCCTGCAACATTGGATGTAACATCTCATTGTTATGAGGGTCTTGTTTCTATCCAGTGTTATAGCTAGGTTACACTGAAGAAACACAGGAAAAGATAACACTGCAGTGCAGTCTATCTAGGCTGCCCTATGAGAAATAAGAACTGCCAAGTATTGTGGTCCATGGCTCACAGTGGGTAAAAGTACCAGGTGGGATTTAACCCGGTATTCCAGGTGCACAGGTCTACCTCTAACCATTAGGCTACAGTACACTACCTTCCTACTCTGCATTTCAGGGTAGAGTCAGATATCTTCCTAGTCCAATTCAACACAGCCCCTTCAACACAGAGTGTGACACACATTTCTTATATTAGTGTCAGGTGCAGAAACAGTTATGTGCTTGAGGTGATTGGACTAATGAGTGTTTCCTACAGTATGCTTAATAATAGTACTGTAGGGGCAGTCAGTGCAGTGTCTACTAGATTGATTACACATAATGTGGTATTGCTTTTGTTCTGGGACTTGGATATTAACATGTGAATGCAGATCAAGCACTCCAGAGCTGACAACAGGGAGTACTTGTACTGTGTACTGCATAGGGAGCACTCGTCCAATCTACAGTGAACAGTACCCATGCTCCCTATACTATATGCATGCTCCCTGTCATCCATATGGTGGCCAGCTGAGGTGATGAGCTGTGCTGGTCATTATATCAGATCCCCTGCATGGCACCAGACAGAGTGGTACAGGGGGGTTGACAGGCAGTGTGTTTGATGCAGGCATTGAGGGGCACTAGCCACTGGGGCTCTGGGTGATATCTGGACAGGTGTTTAGTGGTTGAGGGTACCATTAGATACCAGGGACCTCCTAATACTTATGATGATGTGTGATCAGAGGGTAGAGGGTGCCACTAGCCATCAGGGACAGCTTCCTAAAACAGCACTGGATGATCAGAAGGTGGGCAGAACTAGACACCAGAGACAGCCTTACGAACATGACGGCAAGCAATCAGAGGGTGGCAAACCACTAGACACCAGAAAAAGCTTTAATAACATGGTGGAATGTGATCTGGGGTTAGTGGTGCCACTGCACACCAGGATATATCTAAACAATTATGGTGCTGGGTCCTCAGAGGGTGGGGGTGTCACTAGACACTAGGGACTATGTGTATGTAATGAGGACAGATGATCAGAAATTGAGCAGTACCACCATACACCAGAGTGGACATGTACATAGTGGTGACAGGTGTTCAGGGTGGGGGTCACTTGCCACCATGCCTGATGTGGTAGGCTTCCACAGGATGGATGCAAACCTGCAGCTGTTCCCCATACAACTGAGCTCATAATGGGCATGCTTGAGGCCCTTAGTGACTTGCATGCCCCATGAACTCATTTGCAGGTTAATGGTTGAATTTCATGCTGAGGGCTCCTGGTGCTATCAGGTCTAGGGATACAGTTCCCTGCACCATCCTATGGGCTGCATGCAACCGAGATCCATGTTGAGGCAGTACTAGTCAACTTTACGCTGCCCTGACATAGCCCTATATTAAGACAGATAACACTGGTGCGTTATCCAACTGAATATAGCATTCCCAGTGTTAGGCACAAGGGCAAGAACAGCACAAACCTTTGTGCTCTACTTTTGCCCTTTACTGAATATATGGCCCCATATTACCTAATAGCACTGAGAAGATCAGCTCTTGGATCTCTGTTTATCATTGACGCCAGGGGTTGACTGGTCCAGACAACATTTGTGCCACTCCTTGATTACATGGCCATCCTTTATGGTCATTGTGCAGACTCCCTTCTACACCATTTGGATACACTCTGTCATAGAGCAATATGATCCATTTCAAATGCTCATCATCGTACTCACCACTGTGATTTGTATGCATCACTGGGCTGGACATCATTAGCCACTAGAAGACTCTCTCGCTCCCTCACCTTGTTATATAAAGCCCTCTTGTTAAAAATCCCTCCATACATGAACAATCTCTTCTGGCATGCCCTCTCCTTATACACACTGCGTAGTACCACCTCTATTATGCTTGAGGTTCCTAGTATCTGCACCCACTTTGGGGGCCTGGCCCTAAGCCATGCTCTACCAGCTGCTGGGAATAATGCACAATCAACTCTTAAACTACATCAGTTACTCCCCTGAGCAGCTTCAAAAAACTACCTGCTAGCAAGTTATGTGACTCCTGCTATTGTTACGGACCACTATGCTCTCCATTGACAGAGTGTCCTCTTGTATTCTCACCCTGACATGAGAACTGCACTCTCCTTAATGTTCCCACACCCTTTACCCCATGTCTCATCCAACCACACCCCTCCCCTATCCCCCAAGCACCATGAACAGCTACTTTGCACCTCTCTCACTGTGTACCTGACTTCCATCCTGCTTGTTTACTTTATCATTCTTTCCTGTCACCTTTACCATTTTAGTCTACAAGGTCTACCCACCCTCTCCACTTCTTCTCCATTTCTCATGGCCATCTCCCTCCACTAATCCTTCTCTTCAACCCAGGCTCCCCTTCTCCACTTACCCCCATCTGGCCTTCTATATACCTACCCCTCCACCCTTCCCCTTACCCACGGTTACTTCCTCACTCTCCCACCTAAAATCTCATACTCCTCAACTCCAGGTGCTCATTGCAACCCATGTCACCAGAAATTTTATCTGCCATCTGTTTTCTCTGGACAGCTGCTTGATGGTATGCTTAGATTTTATGTAATCCCTATTATGATGGCATCGTAATGTAAATTCTCTGTAAATCTTCATGCTTCATGTATGTTTTTTTCCTTTTTCTTATTGGAAGCTGTATGATATTGTATATTTACCATGTATATTGATTGATATATTGTACTTGTTTCTTTTTTTTTACTTGTTTCTATATGCTTACACTTTACTGCCTTAGGACCTCCTTGTAAATGAGCTTGCTCAATGGAGTTTTCTTCATGCCAATAAACTGGAACTTGAACTTGGTTTTGCTGTTTTTTAGAACTGCAATAATCTCTCAAATGCTCATACATTTTATAAATCAGTATTTCAGTTTAAAAAAATGCTGTCTTCTTTGTTACTGGACCAATCACATTGTAAGTATAAATAATGTTTCTTGACTGTATCTTGTGTCATTTTATGTTTGCTGGACACATTTAAGAATAGAGAATTTGCTCAATGTGCCTTCCAGGTTAAATAATAAATTGAAATATTCACACTATTTTGTATGGTGATGGTGACAGATGATCACTTTTGGCCCAAGCTGCTATCTTAGGGGGTGCTGCAGTATATGCAATGAAAGAATGAACAGAACACATAGCATAATCTACTGCTGATGCACCCTTATTAAAAAAGAATGCTTTGACTCCAGTGTGATCACCATCTAGCCTACCATCAAGTACTATCAATATGTTCCTACTTACATATTGACCTAGCTTTGTATTAGTAACAATAGTAATATTACTGCAGATCTGGAGCTATACGTACCTTCCATGTGGCAAGCAAGTTACCCAAATGAGTTGGAAATGTGCTATTCTGAGGTTGGGGAGAATATTATGTGAGTAGCTGTGGCACTCACAACTATAGTTTTGTTCCTTTATTTTTAAAGAGGTGAGATGATTGGTAGATCTTTAAAGTGTCAGACTGATTTTGGAATTAAGAATTTATTTTATAGTGGTTTCAGGGGAGAGTTGCAGTATGGGAGGTCATTCAATTCAAAATTACAGTTTTTTTTGAGTGTGACACTTGACAAAAATACTATACTGAAATGGGTATGATATACTGTACGTCACAATAAATATTACACATTATGAGTATGGCACCAGCTGAAATAAGTATGACACATGCCAATATGTGTATAACACACAATAAAATGAGCGTGAGACAAATTGAAATGAGTACAATGCATAACATAATACTATAGTATAACCCATGCTGATATGATTGTAACACATCAAAATGAGTAGGACATATACCAAAACTGATGTAACACATATTGAAATATGTATAACACATACTAAAACAAAAGTAATATTTACTTAACTTTATGAAACAAATACCAAAATGAGTATATCATGCATTAAATTGAGTATATCGTGTTGAAATCTGTAGTACACCTACCAACACATCAAAAAGCAAAAGTACATATTGAAATGAGAACAGCACATCTGAAATGTTTGATATACACACTAAAATGAGTACAACACATACAAAGAAAAGGGGGGAAAAGGGTGGAAGGTGGTTACCCTTAATGCTAGGAGCCTTGGGAGGAAAACTGCAGAGTTACAGGTTCTCATGGCAGAGGGAGAGGTGGACATTGCAGTCATCAGGGAAACATGGGCCACCCAATACAATGACTGGGACCTGTCTGTACCAGGGTACAGATTATTTCATAGGGACAGAGTGATTGGGAAAGGAGGGGGGGTGGCACTGTATGTGAAGGAAGGACTGAAGTGTGTAAGGGAGGAAGGGGAGGAGGGTAGTACGGAGTCACTTTGGATGCAAATCCAGGATTCCAAAAATAGGATTCTTAGAATGGGAGTGGTGTATAGACCACCATCTCAGACAGAGGAGTTAGACAGGGAACTAGCGGGACAGATCAGGAGGACCTGTGAGAAGGGTAGTGTGGTGATTGTGGGGGACTTCAACATGCCAGGAATGGACTGGAGCACCCCAACAACCAGGAACAGAAGGGAGCAGATACTGCTGGATGCCTTCCAGGACAGTTTCCTGCTGCAAATGGTCAGTGAATCAACCAGGTTAGAAAATACCCTTGACCTTGTGCTGGCAAATGGGGACTTTGTGAGAGAACTTACAGTGGAGGAACCGCTGTCAGGGAGTGACCACCGCTCAGTATGGCTCACATCGGATATGGGCAAGGAAGGAGTGGAATCTGGCACAATAGTGCTGGACTTCAGGAGGGCCGACTTTGGGAGGATGGGGGAAGTGGTAAAAGGGTACCTGGCCAGAATTCAATCTAGTATGGACACTAACCAGAGGTGGGAGCTCATAAAGCTGGGGATAGTGGAGGCAACCAAAACCTGCTGCAAAGCCCAGAGCAAGAAGGCTAGGGCTAAGAAACCGATCTGGTTGAGCAAGGAGGTCATGGAAAAGGTAAGGAGGAAAAGAACTGCCTTTAGGAAGTACAAGAAAACAGGGAGGGGGAGGACAGGGAGGAGTACTTGACAGAATCGAAGGAGGTGACAAGGGCAGTAAGGGGAGCCAAAGCATCTACGGAACTCAGGCTGGCACAAGGCATTAAGAAGGGGGAGAAGGACTTCTTTAAGTACATCAGGAGAAAAGGGCTGTAAGGACCACATAGTAAGGATTAGGAAGGAGGGGTTGGGTGGAAGCAGGGTGTGATAAGGCGGAAGCACTAAATGAGTACTTCTGCTCAGTATTTACTAAAGAGAAGAGGGTGACACCAAGGTGGGAGAAATGGCAGAAGCAGGGGAAGTGGTGACAGATGGGGAAATCATGGAGAGCAGAGTTCGAGAGGGTTTGAAGGCACTGAGGGTGGACAAGGCGCCAGGCCCAGATGGCATCCACCCCAGGGTACTGAAGGAGCCAGCAGAGGTCCTTGCAGGACCTTTGGCAGACCTATTTAGTGCCTCACTACATTCGGGGTGTGTACCTCAGGACTGGAGGATGGCTCATGTGGTGCCCCTCCACAAGAGCGGCCCCAAGGATGAACCGGGAAACTACAGACCAGTGAGCCTCACATCCATCGTGGGTAAGCTAATGGAGACTATCTTGAAGGAGAGGCTGGTGGCCCTTCTAGAGGCCAAAGGACTACAGGACAGCAGACAGCATGGCTTCATACATGGCAGATCCTGCCAAACCAACCTGGTCGAGTTCTATGACTGGGTAACTAGGCAAATGGACAGGGGCCATGCAGTGGATGTCCTGTATCTGGACTTCAGTAAGGCATTCGACTCAGTGCCACATGGAAGGCTGGGAAGGAAGTTAGTATGCACAGGGGCAGGTGCAAAGCTGGTGAGATGGGTAAGAAACTGGCTGCAGGGAAGGCAACAGAGGGTGGTGGTGGGTGGGGAGCTCTCACACCCAAAGGCAGTGACGCGGTGTTCCACAGGGCTCAGTGTTGGGACCAGTGTTGTTTGGGATATTCATTGCAGACATATCATGGGACATCAAGAGCAAGATCAGTCTGTTTGCTGATGATACCAAGGTGAGGCGGTGGTGGATGACCTAGGGGGATGGCAGGGTTGCAGGATGATCTGGCAAAGCTTGAAACCTGGTCAGACACCTGGCAACTGGGCTTTAATGCCAAAAAGTGCAAGGTGCTGCATTTTGGGATGAAGAACCCAAGGAGGAGTTACCAGCTGGGGGGAGTGCAGCTAGCACAGACAGAGGAGGAGAAGGAACTGGGTGTGCTCATTACAGGGTCAATGAACAACTCGGCACAATGTAGGAAGGCAGCTGCAAAGGCCAACAAAATGCTGGGTTGTATTGCAAGGGGTATATCCTCAAGGAGGGAGGAGGTGATTCTGCCACTGTATAGGTCATTAGTTAGACCACACCTGGAGTACTGCGTGCAGTACTGGTGTCCGTATCTGAAGAGGGACATTAAGTTACTGGAGGGGGTGCAGCGCAGAGTGACAAAGATGATCAAGGGGCTGGGGGACTTATCATATGAGAGGAGGTTGAAGGAGTTGAACATGTACTCACTGGAGGAGAGGAGAGACAGGGGTGACATGATTGAAACCTTTAAATACATGAAAGGAATAAGCAAAGGCAGATGCACGGAGGGGCTGTTCAAAGTAAGGGAGGGAGGGCCACCAGGGCCATGATATGAGACTGGAGTGAGGAAGGTTCAGGAGGAAATGCGGAGACACTTTTTACAGAGAGGGTGGTGGCTGGGTGGAATGCATTACCTGCTGAAGTGGTATGCAGTAGAACAGTGGACTGCTTCAAACGAGGATGGGACAGGACAAGGGGAGGGTTAATGAAGGGGAAGGGTGGGAGGGAGGGCAGCTGCAGAATAAGGGGTGCTAGCTGCACATTCGAGTGAAAGACTTGATAGACCTCTAGGCCTTTATCTGCTGGCAAATTTTGTATGTTCGTAAAGAAGTAAATAATGTGAAGGACCAATCATAATGCAGTTAGAAAACTGCCTAGGAAGTTGCCCTAAAATTCAGTTTACCTTTCTGCTCAGTTGCTGGGCATAACATTTTTCAGATATATTACGTTTTCAGATGTAAGTATGCAATTACATTATTTGTGTAATAAAAATATATATATTAGCTTGAACAGGTGCATTACTTTTTCAGCTTTTATACAATAGTATTGAATAATAATGTAGAGTCAATTCAGCAACCCAAAATGCTATATTGATAAACGGAGCATTGAAAACAGACACCTTTTGGTGGAATGCTATAACTTCTACAGTTGTACAAATCCTTTAAGCAGATTTAGCTAGTTTCACAGTTCTCCTTTTTGTTACGGATTAAAATACTGTAGTGTTATAAACAAAATTCTGCTTTATGTTTAAATTAGTATTTTTATAGCTGACCCCTCCGATAGAGCCATTTTTATACCAGGCCAAGCTCAAGTCTATGAACTAATCAAGAAAGCTAATATACTGTAAAAAAAATAGAGGATAGTGTATGGTCATCCATCCATAACAAGCCTGTGTATGGATCGAGAGGTTGCCATGGCAACCAATAACATCAAGATTCATACACAGACTTGTTTATGTATGGATGACCATACACAATCTTTTATAGTGTATGGTACTCCATTCACAGAAAGTCAGAGTGTCAGAGTGCTCTGTTTCACAGAAAATAAAATGTTGCAGCTGCCATGGTTCCGCAACATTAGTGCTGTGATCATTGTGATCATAACTGAAACTGACAAAGCTTACTTCACAGCAGTAATGGTGGCAGGTGCAGCTCATGCAGGCTCATGCCTACAAGTAAACTGATAAGATAAAAAAAAAAACTCATATCTTCTGGCAATCACCGAAGTGGATTAAGAGGCAAGCAGCCATGCAACAATTTTCAATGTTATTGTGCTGTGGTAGTGACTTCTGTACTGCAGCACAACAACATTTTGACATCACTATTGTGTTCCAGGCATGGATTTTTATGCAAAACAGAGTTCTACTATATACTATAAAAAATATTATTATAGCATGATATAACATATAACGGAATTGACTACTTTTTTCCTTTTCTAGTAGCACTGTTGAGAAATTGTTTATTTCTGGGTCCCAGTTGGTGACCTCAAGCAGCATTGCCATTGACTGTGAAGACAGCGGTGCACCAACTCATCCCCCCAGCCGGAAGAATGGTGGGAGGCAGGTGGAAGGATAACCCAAGAGGGGAAATGGGAGAAATACAATAATCAAATACAGTTATGGCCTTCCAATTCAGAAATGTTCTTGATTCTTTTCTGTAAGATCAGGCAAGAGAAAAGGCATGTACTGGCATATTGTGAGCCTAATGTTTTTCCTGGAAATAAACAATTTTCCCAGTTCTCAACAATACTACTGGAGAAAAAATAAGTGGCTGATTCCCCATATGTTGTATAATGCTACATTTTAAGTACCTGTTAACTTTTCAAAATAAATCTTAGAACTAAACTTGGTGGCACACTCTATCACTTTAGTCATGGGTGCCAATATGTTTTTATCATAACTCTAAAATGGACTCTGTCAAAGGGGTTGACTATAAAAAAATGCTAATATAAAAAATAGAATTATTCTTATAGCACTAAGATTATTTAATCTGTAACCAAAAGCAGAATTGGAAAACAAATAAAATAATTGTCCAACTGCTCAGTTATACTATTTCACTACAAGGTGATGTTTCCTGATTCTCCATTGATCAATATAGTACTTTAGGTTGCTCTATAAATTATGCATTATTTATTCATGCAATTCTATAAAAGTGAAGAAGTAATGAACCCGTACAATCTAATAACTTTGTATTAGAAACATAGTATAATTACATATTTATGGCTGACACTTAAAATTGAAAGGCTTATGACCTGCTACAGGGCAATTTCCTGTGAAGTTTTCTAATTGCATTCTTATTGGTCCTGACATCATGTGCCTTTCCATATGTGTTATACAGTATTATTATTTTATTAAACAGCTGGTGACATGTTCAGGAGAAGTTTAACAAAACATAATATTTGCACACAATCCAGCATGTTATTCATTTTAGTTCTGTATTCCTCCTCCCCATTATGTATTACTAAGATCAGCTAAATGAAAACAGGATCTTACCTCAAGCAGAGTTTTGCTATTTCTGCTGCTTTCCCCCAACCTGAAGCATAATGCACTGTGTGTGGCATTACAGTTACTCCCTTGGCAACAGAATGTGATGTCACAACAGAGGATTATGACTTGAAGTAGGAAGTAAGCTATAGAGGCAGATGGACTCTAGGGGAACTCCAAGGGATAAATATAGTATATTCATGCAAATGTCATAGTAAAAAAAATAATGACAAGGAGAAATATATATAATATTAATAGAATGCAAGAAGAATTATACCTAATTATTATAGTTTTTAAAAGTTTTCTTTGAGACATCAGTAGCTTGTTATTTCTGCATGTGTTATCCTATCCCGTTATGTTTTATTCATTTCGGTATATCTCATGCTAATTGCATCATGAGTTACACCCATTTTGGCATATGTTATACTCATTTTAGCTGGTGTCTTACTTCTATCATAATGTATTATAGTTACTGTGACATAATACCCGTTTTAGTATGTCATATTAATTTTGGTATGAATCATGTTCAAAAAGCTGTAATTATGAATTGAATGGTTTCCAATATTGTAGGGAAAGTATTGTCTATCATGACATTTGTGCTGGTGAGAGAGGTCAGAATGTTTCTGTGATTCAGCAGTCAATAGATGTTTATCTTTAAAGCAGTGCTACCAACTACTTTTTGGAAAGGAACATCCTATTCTAAATGCAATCACGTAACCACATTTTTGTCCAGTGAGGTACCCGGATTTGAATCCAAAGTTTAAAAAAGACATTGATAATGTACCATTCCAACATACAGTATAATGTTTGGAGTTTGATTTGTAAATGTGGTGTGAATGTGGACAACAATTATATAATCCCTATGTTTGACTATATTTCTTTTATCACCATGTCCATATCAGAATAAAAAAGCATTTCCATTAACTCCCCTCTATTCAGAAATGGGATGCAAATAATTGATGTAGTGATTACTGTAGAAAGCAAACCTTTTTTTTTATTCTTTTTAATACCTCCTTTATCCACTGGCTGGGACCTCCTTCGGCGATCCGCAGCTACTGATGTTCTCCACTTGTCCACTGAGAGCCTCCCTGACTTGTAAATCTAGCTCCCCAGTCCACCTGCATCTCACTTGCCAGAGCAGACCCTCAGCTTGCCCCCCCAGCTAAGGCAGGGTTGCCTTCAGCTCCATGGCACTCCCATATGTCAATCAAGTTCCCCAGCAGGTAGAGGAGAAGGCCAGAGGACTATGGTTCAGTAGTGAGGATGGCAACATGGAACAACATCTCCTGCACAACCAGTAGCATTTTTCTTTTTCCTGGTTTCCCCCTGGAGTCATGCCCATGAAATGACATCAGCACAGGGTGTGTACGCTCTTGCACATGTCCCGTAAAAGTCCACCATCACCTCTTCCCATCTGCTCATTGTTCCGACGGACCCATACACCAGGAACTGCAACCCGCCCTGGAGGAGAAGAGCTGTCTGTGGGATTCTCATCGTATCTCTCCACCAGCCAGTCCTATGATGCTCTGGGCTCTTTCCAAACCCCAGGTCACCAACGTCGCAAATGGTAGTGTTACCTCTGTGCCAGTGGGCTAGCTTTATAGAAAGCAAAATTATCATGTCACATATATATTGTGGGTTGGGCTCATGACCCATATTAGTGAAATTTTAATTTTGCCCTGTGATATCTGACCAGACAGTGACTGCTAATCACAAACAACTGCTGAAGTGTGCTCACACATTGGCTACAAAATACAAGCCTGCAAGTGAAAAGATAAAAATCTTAAACGAAAAGTAAATGAAAAAGTTTAATTTACTTACAGCTTTTAATTGAAAGGTGCATGCCTGTAGTTATGTGGGGGAAGAGCTCCTCCACCACATCCTACTTAAACTAGCAGGCTAATTGCTGCCCTGCTTAGAGTGAGTTGCATTAGCTGCACTTGCTCCTGCTGCATGCTGGGGCCGGGTTCCTCCTCTCTTCCTCCTGTTTTCCCCATGCATCCTCCATTTGGTTTGTGCTCCCTCCCCCTCTTTCCCAATGCTCTTACATCCTTGTTCCTGCCTGCTTGCCCCCCAACCCCTTTCTTTCCTTCTGTGTTTTTTATGGAGGGGGGTCTTCTGGCCCCATGTCGTGGCATCGCTCAGTTCATTTGGTCTGCTGCTGCCACTTTCCCCATTTAGATTACCCCTGCAGGAATTTTTCTGAGCTCCTTCTGTCATTCACTGCCATAGCACCTCCGCTTGTGGCCTGCATGCCACTGCACTGCTCTGACATTGCTACCTTGTTTCAGCAACCACCTGGTTCTCTCTCTCATGTGCCCCCATCCTGTGGCTGCCACTGCCTGCTGCTCCTGTTTGCTGCTAATGCCTTGCTCCACTCCCAAAGGTGCCACACTGAGCAGCTTCTCATAAAGTCTCCATGCACACATCCTCTGTTCCCTAACCTGCCTCAAATCTTCCTTGCCACCTAACACTTTCATCAGGCTGCTGAGCTTCTCCAGGTGCAAATAGACTAGAAAGTGTACTGGGAGATGATTAAAGAACAAACTATTTCTAAACCCACTTCTCTACTCAGAGGTTAGCCTGTGCACGTGTCAACAGCACTGCACTGCACTCTCAACCTTGCGGCACATTTTAACTTCAAACTGCCATCTAATTCTATTCTTTCATGCTTAAAACATTACAATATAACTTAAACTTACCAGACGGGATGAGTAGAAACACCTACAAAAACACAGAAGTGGAGCTATACAAATGCTGGAAGACAATGTGGGGGAGAGACTGAGAACAGCAGACTTCAAGACAGTACACATGAAGCACGCCACCTGCTGGGAAAGCTTCTTCAGCTTTGTACTTCTCTATGATGCTGTCAATGGACTTTATTTCTGGACAGGACTCAGGGCAGTGTGTCTGATTCCATAGTTTGGTGCTGTTTACCCTTAGCACATTTTAGTGACAGGCAGCTTTGCATCGATAGCTCCATTGGCAACTACTCACCCTGCTTGGCTGATGCATCCGTTTGGCATGTTTCTGGGTCTTCCATGCTTCTGCACATCACAAGCCTATTTGTATTCCTAGGACTCCTGCAGACTTTAGCCTTCCTTGCCTCCTGGCTTCCTCAGCTTCCACCACATCCTACTACTAATGTAGGACTTCTAATCTGCTATCTGTCCTTGGCCCGTCATACTGGTGCAGAGGTTTGTCCTCATTTGGGCCTTGAAGGGAATGGACCACACCACAAATTTGAATACATCTCCAGTGGTTCTGTGTTTCTCCCTAGCTGCACTCCTCATTCCTTGACTACTTCTCTATTGCTGTTATATTATGCCGACCTCCATGTGGGTCCACCTATTACTACTCTGCCAGTGCTTCATTGCTTCTTACCTCTGTGATATCCTCAGCTTCAGCCTCTGGGATATCAGCTGCACCAAGCAGTCCTCCGTGGCGGCTTTCTTGCCATGCTTAGCCTTCATGGGGTCTGGCTTGACTCTCTCTCTCTCTTCTTGCCTGGCCTACATGGGGTCCGAACTTTTCTGCTGGCCACACGGAGGCCAAGCCTGGCAAACTTCACTACTCCTTCCTGCCCTGCATGAGGGTTTTGCAGTTCTGCTAGCCTTTGTGGGGCCTAGATGCCTGTCAAAGGGTATAATAACCTAGTTACAACCCCCCCGTTCATATTTCTAGAGAGATACTATAGTTATGCTTCGACTAGACCCCCCCTTTCCTACTTGTGTCTCTCCTATGTGTGTAATTCTACCTCTGTTGTCTTTTTCTGCATAGACTGGCCACCTATGCACCCCTTTTTTTTGTTTTTATTGTCTTATTGTCTGCTTTTCTTTTATTTATAACCCCATCCTGTCTAGTCGCTAACAATATCTCTACATTCAGTACCTCCTAGAAAGTGAATGAGGTCTTTCTGTATATTCGGTATCCCCTTGAAGTTGTAATGGTCCCTTTAAATTCAGCAGAGAACACTTGAAATTGTCCGATAAAAGGATAGCTTTATGAACTCCTTTTTATGGCTAGAACGCCTTAAGTATGCCTTCTCTCTCCAAACATGTAAGAATTGTTGTCATTTACTTCGGAAACGAGTATATTATCGAGACACTCCGTCTCGGCATTCTTTTCGAGCTGCACGAATGTGCTCACCATCGCACAGCTCATAAACGCCGCAAATCTGTAAAATGGCTTTTCTATCACTAGAAAAGTAGTGTGTTTAGTCGCGCGTTGTCCGTTTTGCGCTAAAAGCACCTTGTAGTGTGAATTCTCTTCAGGTTTAAAAACATCCTGTGTAATTCTGCTGCTGTCTGTGGCTGAGCTATGTTTTAGTATCCACAGCTCAGCAGGCAGCATAATAGACGGTTTGTTTTGAGTTTGTAAATAACCCCATTACAATATGAGCCCCTCAAGTGAGAACAGAGTAAATATAATAACAGAAAATCAGAGGGAAATGGTTTTACCTGCTATAAGATTGAAGGGCTCTCTGTGTGGTGGATTCTCTCCCTAGGGGCTGGCGGGCCATGTTGTTAGACATTATATAGAGAATGGGTAACAAGAGGTGGGGTTTAACCCTTAAAACCTGAGGTTTTAGAACCAGAATTGAAAGAAATTATTATAAAGCATGTATATAAGAGAAAGACCTCTGTAAAATATTTTATAAGCCCTTTTGAGATAGAAGTATTTACTTTTTGTAAAAAGTGTTCCATGTAAGCTGAGTAACAGGAACTTTAGCCAATCAGGAACAGACTCATTATATATATAGCTGCTCTCTTCAGAGAGAAGGCAGATGTGTTGCAGGGTGCTGAAGCGTATACACCCTAGCTAGTGCTCTAGTGACTACGAATTATTATGCACAAGACTTGGATTTTTTTTCGTTTGCTGCTGCATTACTGCTGTTTGTGCTATGCTCCTTGAATGTATGTTATTTCTATTATTTTTGACGAAATCAGTCCGCCTTTTTTATTGTTGATTTTCTCATTTTACATCGGAGTTTTCCAATAAAGCAGCTGTTGAGAGAGCCTTCCAGAGAAAATCACCTGTGTTTTGAGCCCTTCTGTATCCCTAGCCTCTTACAATGCCACTATCTACTGCTCCTGCTGACCTACATGTCGTCCTGCCGTTAATCTTACCCCACGTGATGGCCTAGTTACTTTAGTCTTGTCTTCTATTGTTTGCCTGCTGGATCTAGACTATCTGGACTTCATTTGTCTGCCTGCCTTGTCCAAATACCCCCATTTGAGCACTTTATTGGATCTCATTCTGCCAATAGCCTTCATTCCATATCACTTACCCATTTCTGACTTTCCTTCATGATTGGATGCTTGCCAGTGAATCGTCTTCAGTCACACACTCAAGCTTCGGATGCTGCAGCCCTCACTTTGCTTGCTCGCACCCACTCCACTAATCCAGGGTATCCTTCTTCGTTCTGCTGTGGACTTCTTTCCGGACTACTTATCAGGATATTCTCAATCAATTCCTTTGGATGCTTCTTGCCCACAGTCATACATACAGCTCTATACAGAGATTTTGCTCAGTGAACTGAAGGCTTCTATTTCCCTGCTTATTTCCATGCCTCACTGGTCTCCATCAGGTGCCATATACAATTTATTCAATACTACTTGCCTCGCCCAGCATTGGGCCTGGAGGTTTGAAAAATGTCCATTTTCCACCTGCCTTGTCCAGTATCAGGGCCTGGAGGTTCATATACTTCTATGCCACATCTCCCTCACCACTCATCAGCTTGGAGGTTTGATTGTTCTATTATACTCCTTCGTTCGGCTTGGGGCATGGAGTTTCTGTTCCTGACAGTACTTTCTATGCTAGTATGTCTCTTTGCAGATGACACAAAGATTTGCAACAGAGTTGATGCACAAGGTGGGGTGGAAAGGATGAGAAGGGACTTGGCAAGGTTAGAGGAATGGTCAAATGTATGGCAGCTTAGATTCAATGCTAAGAAGTGCAAGGTAATGCACCTGGGAAACAAATACCCAGGGGAAGAGTACACAATGGGGGGTGAGATATTAACAACAACAAAATGGAAAGGGACCTGGGGTAGTCATATCAGATGACCTAAAGGTGGGCAAGCAATGTGAGAGTGCAGCAAGGAGGGCTGGGGGGATACTGGGATGCATAGGGAGAGGCATCACCAGCAGAAAACAAGAAGTTATTATCCCTCTGTACAGACAGCTGGTGAGACCACATCTGGAGTACTGCGTGCAGTTCTGGAGACCCAATCTCCGCAAAGACATAAGCAGGATGGAAGCTGTCCAGAGGAGGCAACTAAAATGGTGCAGGGTCTGCACTGGAAGACATATGAAGAGAGACTTAAGGAGCTTAATATGTATAGCCTCGAGGAAAGGAGGGAGAGGGGGGACATGATAGAAACTTTCAAGTACCTCAAGGGAATCAACAAAGTCCAAGAGGGTAGCATCTTTCAAAAAAAGAGGTGTGCAAGAACAAGGGGGCACAATTTGAAGATAGAAGGGGGGCAGCTCAGAGGTAATTTAAAGAAGTATTTTTTCACAGAGAGGGTTGTGGATGTATGGAACAGCCTTCCAGAGGAGGTTGTGGAGTCAAAAACAGTGGTGGAATTCAAGCATGCATGGGACAGTCATAAGGCAATTCTAGGGGTTGGGGGTAGGAAGAAGTAGGCTGCTGGTTAACTAGGATCTGCAGCTTATCCATCCGGTAGGGAAATGGGCAGACTGGGTGGGCCAAGCGGTCCTTATCTGCCGTCAAATTCTATGTTTCTATGTTTCTATGGATGGATTGGAGGTTCCCAAGCAATTCTAGCTAATGTCACAGTTCTGTTTCGCTCACTCAGGACCAGAAATTTAATTGCTCAGCTTTCTTCAGCTCCATGATGTGCATCCAGCTTTCTCATTTCACCTTCAAGGACTCCGTGCTTCCATATCAGAACTCAGACCACTACTTCAAGATGGACTATGCATTCAACTGAATTCTAATGACCTTTTATCGACAGTTTGCCCTGGTCATTGATGGCTCAGACTGGGAATTTGCTCAGGATGCTACCATCTTATAGTACCATATGCAATCTATTCTTTACTCCTTCTCTACTACTTCTGCATTGAATGCAGGTTCGTCAGTTGCTGCTACTACTACTGACCTATGTGCAGGTCTACTCTTGCTTATGCAATGATTGCTTATACTTATCTCCATCCTTGGCTTTAGCCTCTGGGATGACTGCTGCACCCTCTACCACTGCTCTACAACCTGCCTAGCCTCACGGGGCTGGAGGTATTACCACATCGCACTTTTAATGACCTGCACCCCTATGGGGTCCAGGGATCTATTAAACTTCTATTACTAATGTGAACTTGCTTCACTCTCAGGACCTAGAGGTTCATCAAGAGTATCTCACCTGCTTACAAGAACTGCTTCACCAGTTCAGGCCTGGAGGTCTTTCCAGCTCTCCATCTACTTGTTTCGAGCTCTAGTGCAAAAAATCTACTCCTATCTGCTTTGCTCTGCTCAGGACTGGAGGTTCCAACCGCTCTACCTCCAGCCTCAGCTTGCATCTAGCTTCCTTGATTCACCAAGGACCTTCTCCTTGAATAGCTTTCCACTGAATCCAGGACCACAAATCCTCCTTTCTGGATCACAGAGTCATTCGTTCAAGCTCAAGTCCTCCTTGGAAAGAATTCTTCACCTGCTGGATTGCTTTGACTGGTACAGCTTGACCCTTTCAGATTGCTTAGGTTCACCTGTGGATTTGAACTTACTTGTATCAGATTTTTGCCTGGACATGGATATCTATTGGACTCGGACTTTGCTAGAAGGATGTGCTGCCATCTCTCGATGGACTCTGATCATCAGGGTCCCGATTCCAGCTTCTCTGTTTTTATTGGATTCTGGATTTACAATTTATTGGATTTTGGATTAGCCGAAGACCTAATCTGTTTAATTTAGGATTACTCTCCTTTAGCATGCCCAGAAGGATGGGCAGGTCAATAGCCATGGGTCCTCAGAGGTTCCCCCCAAGGGGGGGGTTCTTTTCCTGCATGCTACTGGCCACACTCTTCAGAGTTGGAGGAGATAATTGTACTGATAATCATTATTTGTTTTGTGGGTTCTCATCCTGCTTGACTAACCATCCTTCCTACAGTAGGATACAAAGAAAGGCCAAAACATCAGGTCATAACAAGTTACTCATCAGTTCAAGCATCTAAGCACCTTGCATATACTATCCAGTTCATATGTGCTATAATCACTGACTTGTTCATGTCTATGCTGAAGTACCTAAGCTCTAATTCCATACAACTAATACCTCATAAGCATTGTCCTACTTACTGGTCTGGCCTCTGTATCCAAGCACAACCTACATTAATCAGCTACAGTACATAGCACAAGCACTGAGCTATGAGCCACACATAATTGAAAGGCGCATGCCTGTAGTTATGTGGGGGAAGAGCTCCTCCCCCACATCCTACTTAAACTAGCAGGCTAACCGCCCTGCTTAGAGTGAGTCACACTCACCATCCATCCTCCCCATCCACCTCCTCCTCCTCTGGCACTCTTATCCCACCGGGGGGGGGGGTCTCATCATACTTGGCTAACCATCCTTCCTATGGTGGGATACAAAGAAAGGCCAAAACATCAAGTCATAGCAACTTACTCATCAGTTCAAGCATCTAAGCAGCTTGCATATACTGTCTAGTTCATATGTACTATAATCACTAACTTGTTCATGTCTATGCTGAAGTACCTAAGCACTAATTCCATACAACTAATAACTTGTAAGCATTGTCCTATTTACTGGTCTGGCCTCCGTATCCAAGCACAATTGTCAGCTACAGTACTGTACGTAGCACAATCATTGAGTTATGAACCACACATAATGTATTTTAAGCCCAGTAGCTAGGCTGTCACTATACATAATTTCTGGTAGGCAATGTGAATGCAGATTTAGTAAGTATGACCTTTCCATGTAGGGGTATTGTGCTGTGGTTTAAAAATCAAAAGTTCATTGACACACCTGATTGAAGTAGTGTACAGAAATGTGGGTCACATTTGAAAACTGTCAGTCTCTGGTAGAAATTTTTAGAAGCAAAAATTAATCTAAGCAGTCAATTACATTTTATGCAGTTAGTAGGGTAATGATGGTGCTGGCATGCTTTTTACATTTAATTGGCTTTGGTCTTTTTCCCATTTCCTATTCTAGCTGAGCTCATACTTAGGGCTACAGTGAGCAGAGCCCTCCAAACCTCTTGAGAGCAGATAAGGACTCCACTCCGACCGAACAAAATTTAGGAGTTGCATCACAGTTGCCCCTATGGTCTGTGAAGCACTCTACCATGTTAATGCAGTCTTCTCATAGGCACAATTTTTCTGCCGTATGAGTACAATAAGCAGGAAAGGAAAAAAACTTTTCTGTCAGAGGCATTCTAAAATGGTGACTGATGCATTCCTATGTGCATTTTGTCTCATCTGAGTGCCATAAGAGTGTTCTACAAAAATTTTTAAATGTAGTGTCTATGTTTTGTGCTTTCGACAGTTCTGATACAAAACCCTCCAGTAATAACATGTAAGTTTTCTGCGATGTTTCTTCCCCCATTAATTTGCTGCATGACTTACTTTAGGATATGACAAAATGGAGCTTTGGTTAAAGTGTGTCAGTGTTTTTATTGTGAATAGAGACATCCATGGAAAGCGGGTGTGACTCTGGATCTTACTCTCCTGTTAAAATACCCTTCAATTTTTTTATTTTATTTTTTGTATTTTAGCCATGTATTGGCTGTATAATAATAATAATACAGTTGACCTAATCCTTAATTTGCTTAGTAAATCCAATAAAACTCTTTACGGTGTAATTCAGGGACACAATCTCCACAAACTCATCACTGACCCCACAAGGTTCATGTCTGCCTCCAAATTTAGTACACTAATTGACTGAGCCCTTACAAATTGGATTGACAGACTAGCTACAGCTGGTACTGTCTCTGATGCCATAACTGATCATTCTCCAATATACTGCATTTGGCATTATAGGGCAAACCCTTCCCCCCTCCTAAATACATCACCTTACGGAACTTTGCCAACTTAAATCAGACTTGTTTCCTGTGTGATCTCTCTATACTCAATTGGTCCTGCTTCTATACAGCCAACAATGGTCAGATAGCATGTGACCATTTTCTAATTATGTTTGGGCACTACAGGACATGGACACCCCCTTAATCTCATGTCAAATCCATGGCACACCAACTAGGTGGCTCCAGAAAGATCTTCTTCCACAAATCAGAGCCAGGGAAAAAGCTGGTTACGCTATAAGGTCGCGGGTCTCTCATCTGATTTCTGTGATTATAGAAATAGGAGAAATGTGTGCAAAAGAAATATTCACTTAGCAAATAGATCCTTTTGTAAAGGACTACTAATTGATGCTGCTGGAGACTCAAGGAAATTTTGGTCACACATTAAGTTCTTCCTTGGAGCCAAGCATTCCCAAGTAACAAATGACATGGTCTCAAATGGTGTACACAGTAATAATCCAACCACCATCGCAAACTCCTTTAGCCTCCATTTCTCAGATCTGTTCAAGAATACAGGGAAGGGGAATCATGAGCAGGAGTAGTGAGGTGATTCTACCACTGTATAGATCATCGGTCAGACCTCACCTGGAATATGGAGTTCTGGAGGCCTCACCTCAGGAAGGACATTAACCAGGTGGAAACAGTACAGAGAAAGGTGACAAAAATGATTCAGGGTCTGCAGTACATGTCCTACCAGGAGAGACTTGTGGAACTGAATATGTACTCCCTGAAGCAGAGAAGAGAAAGGGGGGACATCATTGAAACATTCAAACACATAAAAAACATTAACAAGATATACAGTAGGCACAAAACCTTTTTTACTTCGAGAAGGGCTACAGGACCAGGGGATATGACCTCGGGCTGCAACGAGGAAGGTTCTTTACCAACACCGGAATTATTTCTTCACAGAAAGAGTGGTGAATGCCTGGAACAGCCTGCCCCAAGAAGTTGTGGGGGTCAACACTGTGGAGGGATTGAAGAATGCATGGAATAGACACAAGGGAGCCCTGACTACAAAGGGCATCTAGAGTGTCAAAATAGATCTAAAACAAATTGGCAGACTAGATGGACCTAGAGGTCTCCTTCTTCCATCAACTTCTATGTTTCTGTGTTTCAGATATCCTCAAACTGTTATATAACATCTTAGACTGCACTAGTGTATGTTTTGAAGGTCATGAGCCTAGGTTCCTGAAACTAGCTTCTCCCTTCATTGCTTCACTTCCGGACAAAATCTTCAGTTTGTCCCTCTGCCACAGCACAGTCCCTAGCATCTGGAAGATTGCTAGAATAACCCCTGTCATTGATATGGGTGACTCTAAGTCTGTTTCAAACTATCAACCCATCACCATCCTCTCAGTTCTACGCAAAATACTAGAGAAACTGGTTGCCCAACAAACTATTACTTTTTTCTTTGATCACAACTTCCTTTCCAACTCCCAGCATAGTTTCTGTAAAAGCCTTAGCACAGTCACAGCCATCCTCAAATTCAGAAACAATGCCATAATAGCCATGCAAATGGCCATCTCATGGGTGTGGTCTTTATAGACCTAACAAAGGCTTTCAACCTGGTTGACCACCCCCTTCTCCTAACCAAATTGAAGTTACTAGGTTTCTCCCCTGATACTGTGGCTTGGTCCAACAATTACCTGTCAAACAGGGAACAAGTAGTGAAATTCAACCCTGCCACTTCTGTCCTCACTACTATAAATATTGGAGTTCCCCAGGTCTCTATTCTTGTCCTTTTTCCTATTTTCATAAACAACATCTCTTGCCACATCCCTACTTGCTCGTCCTTATTGTATGTAGATGACCTGGTTCTTTACTTTAGTTCTAGGAACATCTATGGCATTAACCACTCCCTCTCATCTGACTTCCTTTGCATCCAGTCCTGGTTCTCCAACTTTTCCTCAGTGCTGGTTAAACTCAGGCAATGCTTTTTGGTTCTGCCTCCAAGCTCAGAGCCAGCCAGGGATGACTGGAAATCTCCTGTCTTGATGGCTCCCAATTTGACAATATTAGCTCCTTCAAATATCTTGGTGTCATGCTTAAGGCCTCCCTTTACTATGAGCAACATATTTCCATCACCTGCAAATCTGTTAATGCTAAAATCAAAATTGCATATAAAACTAGCTGTGCTCTGACCCCCTCTACCAGGATAGCCATTATCCAGGGTATTTTTCTCCCAGCTCTTGTCTATGGCTCAAGTCAGTTGTGCCTGTGCATCAAAAGCCAGTTGCCACAAATGGGACACCACATACAATAATATTTGCCAGGTTGCCTCAGCCTCTCCGCATGCACCACTGTGAGTTTTATGCTGACCTAAAATGGCCTTCCCCTAGTGCCCACTGACTTCTCTCCTTTGGTTCACTGATTGATGGCATCAACAGGTTGAATGCTTCTTCATCTCTAGCTAACATGCTGTACCCACAAAACTCTTCTTATGGCCTTAGATCAGCAGACCAAACTCTCCTCCATATCCCTAGATGTAAAACTTCTATGGGAGTTGATGTATGCTGCCTCAAAATTTTGGAACTCTCTTCTCTTAGTTATCTAGCTGGCCCCTACTCATTCCAGCTGCAAAAGACAGCTTTGTAAACACCTAATTAAATCTGTCCCCTGTATATGTTGTTATCCTTCTTGAACCTTTCTCCTCATACCCAAGACACTACTGTCACTTCTAGGTCTCCTGACCCATGTTTGCTCCCTTGTGCACTTCTCTATTTAAACCTCACCTCTCCCCTTTTTGTCAAGCTCATCCTTCTCTGCTATCTCTGCCCTTGCTGCCCCTTTTCAATCAATTTCTGCCCCTCTGCTTGGCATATACCACTGCTACTTCTCCATGCCCAATGGAGGCCTCAACCATTATGAAAATTGCTGGCCTGTTATCTATTTTTATTATTTTTTGAGTCACCACTCTTTCTGTGAAGAAGTGCTTCCTGACCTCCCTCCTAAAGTTCCCACCCTCCAGCTTAAGACTGTGCCACCTTGTGATATGGTTGCCACTCAGCTTAAAGAGACTCTTATTATCAACCTTATTTACCCCTTTCAAGTACTTGAATGTCCCAATAATGTCCCCCCTCTCTCTCTCCTGTCTTCCAGGGAGTATATGTTCAGTGCCATCAACCTCTCCTCATATGCCTTGCCCTGCTGATTGGCTATCATCTTTGTAGCCCTCCTCTGTACCTTCTCCAGCAGGTTAACGTCCTTTATGAGGTGTGGGCACCAGTACTGAACTCCACACTCTAGATGCGACTTTAACAGTGACCTGTACAAGGGCAGTATAACCTCCTCTCTCCTACTACTTATCCCCCTAGCTATGCATCCCAGCATCTTGTTTGCCTTTGCTGATGTTTTCTTGCACTGTGTGCAGTGCTTCAGGTCACTAGTGATCATCACTCCCAGGTCCTTCTCCTCCTCGTGTGCAGATACTTGGACTCCACCCAGGTAATTCTTTGTCCTGGGATTCTTGGCATAACTTTGCATTTCTTGGCATTGAAGCCAACCTGCCAGGTCCTGGACCACCTCCCCAGTTTTTCCAGATCTTCCTGTAAGTCCCTTATCCTATTGGCTGTGTCCACTCTCCCGCAGAGCTTAGTGTCATCTGTGAATAGGCACATTTTGCCTTTAATGCCATCCCCAATGTCATTGATGAAGATATTGAACAACACCAGCCCCAGCACAGAGCCCTGTGGAACCCCACTGGTTCCATCTCAGGTGCCAGATAACTCTCCCCCATCACCACCCTCTGGGTTCTGTCCCTCAGCCAGTTTTCCACCCATCTGACCATCTTTTTCTCAACCCAAGATCCACCAATTTCCTGATCAACCCATTGTGGGGCACAGAGTCAAAGGCCTTGCAGAAATCAGGATAGAGGATATCTACCACTTGGCCACTGTCTACTGTCTTAGTGACACAGTCAAAGAAGTCAATCAGATCTTGTATTGAAAGTATGTTCTATATTGGAATTGTTGCATTCCTACGTGTTTGACAGTATTTCTCCACCTAATGTCTAATGCTGTTCTAATCTGCCTGTGACAAATGCTCTTATGCATGAAAGTGTTGATATTTGTATTTTTCTGTACAATTACTACCTTGTGTTTACTATCCACTGTTTATGTACCTTATCTGACTTGTATCCTCCCAGATCATGCCTGATAATAGGCATCTCTATGTCTAGATCACCTATCCAGTTATCAAAAACAAAATAAATACAACTATATATGAACATACAAATGTGCTAGCAGAAGCAGACCTCCTGGTCCATCAATGTCTGCTCTAGCGTGCAGCTAATGCCCCTAGGTTGCAGCTTCCCCACCCACCCCTTTTGTCCACCCTCGGCCGTTCTCAGCCTCACCCACCCGTACTCTCTCCTGTTCTCTGTCTCATGCCCTTTTAAAGCTACCCACAGTTTTGCATGGTATCACCATCTCTGGTAGGGCATTCCACTTTGACACCACTGTGTCTGTGAAGTAATGCCTCCTCATCTCCCTCCTAAATCTTCCTCCTCTATTGTTAGCCTGTGCCTGTAGCATCCCTTCCCTTCTTCAGTTTAAAAACCCCAGTCAGCTCCATCCTTGTTTACTCCCCTCAGATACTTAAATGTTTCAATCATGTCCCCCCATCCCTCCTCTCCTCCAGGGTGCACATATTCAGTTCCCCAGTCTGTTCTCATAGTCTCCCACCTCGATTCCCTGTATCATCCTCTTCCTCCTCTGCACTCCCTCCAGTAGCTTGATATCTTACCTCAGGTACAGCCTCCAGAACTGCACACAGTATTCTAAGTGTGGTCTGACCAGTGACCTTTAGAGGGGCAAGATCACCTCCCTCCATCTGAATGAGAACCCCCTCCCTATACATCCCAGCATCTTGCACACCTTCGCTGCTGCATTCATGCATTGGGCAGAATTGCTCATGCTCCCTGTTACCATCACCCCTAGGTCCTTCTCCGCCTCAGTGATCCCCAGGTTTACCCCCCCCAACCAGTATTCTCTCCTTGGGTTCTTTGCCTCAACGTGCATAACCTTACACTTCTTTGCATTGAACCCCAGCTGCCACCTCTCTGACCACTCCTCCAGTTTGGTTAGGTCACTTTGCAATACTTCCATCCCTCCTCATCCACCACTGCACCCATTTTGGTATCATCTGCAAACAGAATTAACCTGCTCACCACTCTGTGCGCAATGTCTGAGATGAAGATCCCAAATAGCACTGGGCACAGCACTGAGCCCTGTTGCCCCCTGTTCATCACTGGTCTAGGTGTTGAGAATTACCCACCACCGCCACTCATTGTAGTCTCCCATGCAGCCTTTTTGTAATCTAGTTTGCCATCTTCATACCTACTCCCATACTAGTTAGCTTCCCTTAAGCTGCTCATGAGGCACTGAATCAAAGGCCTTGCTGAAATCCAAGTAGAGCACATTCACTGCATGGCCACTATCCAGCTGTTTTGTTTCCCCTGTCATAATATTGTATTAGCTTAGTTTGACAGGACTTCCCTGATACAAACCCATGCTGCCTCAATGCTGAAGGTAATTGTCCTCTAGAAATGACACCAGCCTCTCTTTCAGTATTGTCTCCATAAGCTTGCCTACTTCGGAAGTGAGACTGACCAGCTGATAATTACCCAGTTCATCTCTTGGGCCACTTTTGTGTATCAGCCCCACATGGACCATTCTCTAGTCCTGAGACACACATCCCATATCCAGGAGGTACTGAACAGATCTGCCAGTAGTTTAGCCAGCACCTCTGGCATCTCCCACAGCACCCTGGGGTGAACACCAGCCAGTCCTGGTGCCTTGTCCACTTTTAACACCCTCAGTCCCTCTAATACTCTACTTCCCTCAATCATTTAGTCCATTGCCTCCTGCCCCCCATCCTCCCAGTCCAAGTTGATAGTGGTCCCCCCTTCTCCTGCGTGAACACTGAGCAAAAGTATTCAGTTAGTGCTTCTGCTTGTTACTCACCCCTTTTTGCCCACTCCCCACCACTATTTTTCCTCATTGTTATCCCTGCACTTCCATTTCTCTCTGACATATCAGAAAAAGTCACTCCCCCCTAAATTTACTATGCTAACCTTAGCTCCCTTGAGGCCTTAGCTTCCCTTGCCCTCTTGGTCACTTCCTTGGACCATCTTGCATACTCCTCCTCCTTGTCCTACCCCTTCCCTGTCCTTCTGATCCAGTGGTACACAGTTCTCCTTGCCCTCATCCCCTCCATCATCTCCCAGTTCAACCAGATTGGTTTCCTTGTTATGCTCCTCTTACTCTGCAACTTGGTGTAAGCTTCTGCAGCCTCTGTAATACCCTGTTTAATAATGCCCCCTTTCTGCTGCATTTCCATCCCTGGCATTATGCCCTCATGTTTCCCTTTCAGTATCTCCCGCATCTCCTGACTTTTGACCTCCTGAAGCTCACCACTTTTGTTAGTGAGCCCCCTAGCTCCCTGCTGATCGTGATAATGAACCACACCATTTGCTGATCACTGTCAGCTAGTGGGTCCTCTGCCCTTTTTTCCCTCACTGCTTCACCATTCAACAGTACCAAATCTAGCATGTTACTTAGCCTAGTAGGTCCAATGACCAGCTATGTCAGGAGTCCCTCCTGGATCTTGTCCAGCAGTACTTGCTCCCTAGCACTAGAGGTGACTGGAGTGCTCCAGTCAACCCCCAGTAGATTGAAGTCCCCCATGATGACCACATTTCCTTTCCTATATACTATCCTGATTTGTTCTGCTAACTCCCAGTCCAGCTTCTCTACAAGGGACAGTGACCTGTACACCACCCTAAACCTCCGCCTCCTACCCTTGGAGTCCAGGAGCTGCATCCAAATTACTTCCATTCTCCTTTCCTTCCCCTTTTCCCTTGTACATTTGATTCTGTCCTTCACATAGATTGCCACCCTACCCCCTCTCCCCTCCCCACAGTCCTTCTTGTACAATGTATACCCTGGGATTGTCAGATCCCAGTCCTGGTTCTCCTTGGCTCATGTTTCTGTAATAGCTGCAATATCTACCCTCCTCACTCCCAAGAGCACCTGTAAATCAGCTGATTTGTTACATAAGCTTCTCACATTCAGTGAGACCATCCTCCATCCTGTCCCCTTCCCTTCCTTTCAATGCTTCTCCTCCCTCCTATTCCTCCCCTGTGCAACTTCACCAAATTTCTTCCCTGCTAGTTTGGGAGGTAAGCTTGTTGGCTCCTTTCTAAATATTGTATAAATATTTCATGATTTGCGATGACCTGACCTTGGAACAAAGCAAAGGAGTTGAAAGCACTCTGTCTCAGTCCATTTCTATTATGCCATGAGAGGTGCAAGTTTTATTCTCTGCATGCAGAAAGCACAAATGGATTTTTTTAAATGCCAGGGATCACGGATGTGATGGGTTGCAAAAATGGCTGACATGGGTGGCGGGGAGTGGGTTGAGGTGGAACATACTACATTTTCCACTGTGTAATACAAACCACTGGTGCACTGCTCTAATATTGATTTATCATTTTCTTGGTAACTCCAGTGCAATGCCCCTCTGTTATCCTTTTTTTTTACACTACATGATTTTCCATACAAGCTGAATTGCCCTGTCAAATGCTTGTCAATATGAAAAAATCCTGTGAAGCCAGCTGTCCAGATCAAGACCTCGCTCAGCATTAGCCCCAGATAGTCAGCACCTCTCCTCTGCATGCCTGTGCGGTGGAAACTATACAGGTTTGAAAGCTTGTGTATTCTCAGTGCAGTTGCAAGTGGTTCCATGTCTCTGCTCCTCCAGCCCCTCTTCCATGACCTTGGCTGCAGTCCTATTGGCTCTGGAAAGAGTTTGCCATCATTTTGATTTAGTGGTTGGACTGGGGAGGTCAGAAGATTAGTACATAGAAACATAGAATTTGACGGCAGATAAGGACCGCTTGGCCCACCCAGTCTGCCCATTTCCCTACCTACCGGATAAGCTGCAGATCCTAGTTAACCAGCAGCCTACTTCTTCCTACCCCCACCACCTAGAATGGCCTTATGACTGTCCCATGCATGCCTGAATTCCACCGCTGATTTTGACTAAACAACCTCCTCCGGAAGGCTGTTCCATGCATCCACAACCCTCTCTGTGAAAAAATACTTCCTTAAATTACCTCTGAGCCGCCCCCCCATCTTCAAATTGTGCCCCCTTGTTCTTGCACACTTCTTTTTTTGAAAGTTGCTACCTTCTTGGACTTTGTTGATTCCCTTGAGGTACTTGAACATTTCTATCATGTCCCCCTCTCCTCCTTTCCTCGAGGCTATACATATTAAGCTCCTTTGTCTCTCTTCATATGTCTTCCGGTGCAGACCCTGCACCATTTTAGTGCCCTCCTCTGGACAGCTTCCATCCTGTCTATGTCCTTGTGGAGATTGGGTCTCCAGAACTGCACACAGTACTCCAGATGGGGTCTCACCAGCTGTCTGTACAAAGGATAATAACTTCCTGTTTTCTACTGGTGATGCCTCTCCCATGCATCCCAGTATCCCCCAACCCTCCTTGCTGCCCTCTCACATTGCTTGCCCACCTTTAGGTCATCTGCTATGACTACCCCAGGTCCCTTTCCATTTTGTTGTTGTTAATATCTCACCCCCATTGTGTACTCTTCCCTGGGTTTTGTTTCTCAGGTGCATTACCTTGCACTTCTTAGCACTGAATCTAAGCTGCCATACATTTGACTATTCCTCTAACCTTGCCAAGTCCCTTCTCATCCTTTCCACCCCACCCTGTGCATCAACTCTGTTGCAGATCTTTATATCATCTGCAAAGAGACATACTTTTCCTTCCAGTCCCTCTGCAATGTCGCTTATAAAGACATTGAAGAGGACCAGTCATAATACTGAACCCTGCGGTACCCCACTAGCAACCCTCCTTTCTTCTGAGTGGACTCCATTTACTATTACTCTCTGTGTCCTATTCTCCAGCCAATTCTTTACCCAGGCTGTCATCTTGGGACCCATTCCCAGGCTGGCTAACTTGTATATTAATCTTTTATGTGGGACTTTTGTGTGGGACAGTAATTAGTCATCACTGGCTGTTGGCTTACAGTCGGCAGTTCAGCATTATCAGCTCCACATAGTTTCAGCATCTAACTTCTGAGCAGTGCAGAAAAATTGAAATATAGAAACATAGACTTTGTAGGCAGATAAGAACCACTTGGCCCACCCAGTCTGCCCATTTTCCTACCTATTGAATAAGCTGCACATCCTAGTTAACCAACATCCTTCTTCCTCCTACCCCACCACTATAATTGCCTTATGTCTGTCCCATGAATTCTTGATTCCACCACTGTTTTAGACCCCACACCCTCCTCAGAGAGGCCATTCCATGCATATACAACTCTCTGTGTGAAAAAATACTTCCTCATGTTGCCCCTGAGCCATCCCCCCATCATCTTCAAATTGTGCCCCCTTGTTCTTGCACATCTCTTTTTTCTGAAAGATGCTACCCTCTTGGACTCTATTGATTCCCTTGAAGTACTTGAAAGTTTCTATCATGTCCCCCCTCCCTCCTTTCCTCAAAGGAATACATATTAAGCTTCTTTAGTCTCTCTTCATATGTCTTCCGGTGCAGACCCTGCACCATTTTAATTGTCCTCCTCTGGATTGCCTCCATCCTGTCTCTGTCCTTGCAGAGATGGGGTCTCCAGAACTGCATGCAGTAGTTCAGATGGGGTCTCACCAACTGTCTGTACAGAGGGATGATAACTTCCTGTTTTCTACTGATGATGCCTCTCCCTATGCATCCCAATATCTCCCAGCCCCTCCTTACTCCCTTCTCACATTGCCTGCCTACCTTTAGGTCATCTGATATGATATGATATGAATATCCCAGGCCCCTTTCCATTTTTGTTGTTGTTAGTACCTCCCCCACATTGTGTACTCTTCCCTTGGGTTTTTATTTCCCAGGTGCATTACTTTGCACTTTGCATTAAATCTTATCTGTCATACATTTGACCATTCCTCCAACCTAACCAATTTCTTTCTCATCCTTTTCACCCCCACTCATGTAACAACCTTATTGCAGATCATTGTGTCATCTGCAAAGAGGCATACTTTTCCTTCCAGTCCCTTTTCAATGTCACAGTATAAAAACATTAAAGGTGACCACACCCAGTAATGAACCCTGAAGTACGCTGCTAGTAATCCCCCTTTCTTCAGAGTGGACTCACTTTACTATTATCCTCTATTTCCTGTTGTCCAGCCAAACTTTTAATCAGGCAACAACCCTGGGACCCACTCCCAGGCTGGCTAACTTGTTTATTAATCTTTTGTGTGGAATTGTGTCAAATGACTGCCTTCACTGCTTCCTTCTGCTTTGACTGGTGGATTTCTCTGTCCTGCTCCTACTGTGATTCCTTATACTTTCTGAATGCTATTTTTTCCTTCTTAACCTTCCTTGCCACCTCTTTTGAGAACCACATTGTTTTTTCCTTCATTTTATTTTGTTTATTTGCTTCCCACAAAGGCTTGTTGCCTCTGTGATACAGCTGAGATTTTTCCCCATTGTTCCTCCACCCCTCCTCCCTGCCCTTTTGCTAGTGCATTCCTTAGGCACTCTCCCATTCTGCCAAACTCAGCTCTCTGAAAGTCCAGTACCCTTGCTCTTATATGCTTGTCTTTGGCTGTGTTTATTATGAACCACACTGTCTGGTGGCCTCATGTTCCTAGATGGCTACTCACTTCTAAATCCAAGATCCTTTCATCATTTTCATGTGAGAGTACCAGGTTTAAGACTGCTCCCTCCCCAGTGGGTTCCAACACTAGCTGCCTGAGGCATGCCCCTGTAGGGCATCAAGAAGGACTCTGCTCTTGTTTGTGGCTACAGCAAATGTGCAACAGTTAACATCTGGCATATTCAGGCCCCTCCAGCAACAATATCTACTTTTTTTATATGCTAAGGATGCCATCTATCATTTCCTTGTCCATTTCCTTCCCCTGATAAAGGGGTCTGCATACAACCCCTGTGCAGATTCTGGTGCCATTTCCTGTCTCTAAGGTGACCTGCAGTGCCTCTTCTCCTCCCTGTTTATGATTTAGTTATGTTGCTTTGATCCTGTCCCTCATGTAGAGAGCTACTTCTCCTTATCTTTTACCCTCCCTGTCCCTCCTGAACATTGTGTACCTCAGAATGTTGACATACCAGGCATGGTTCTCTGTAAACCAGGTTTCTGTGACTGCCACAATATCCAAGGATCCCTCTTCCATTAAGGCCACTAGTTCAGAAAGCTTGTTACCCCAACTACGGGCATTGGTATTCATCCTCCTCCATTTTTTGATTGCCTTACCCCTTTTAGCCCTATCCCTGTATTTACTGCCTTTGCCTTTTTCTCCATTTACACCAGCCCTGCTCCCTATAGACCTTTCTAACTTGGTGTTACCCTCATTAACTATCCTGTTTTGTGAGAGGAGTCTGAGAATTCCCTGCTCCTTTTCAGTGCCTCCCCTCTTTGCTAGTTTAACAGTTTGCCTAAGAAGCATTTAAACCTATCACCTAGGATCTTAGTTCCCCTCCTGGACAGATGCAAATTATCATTCTGGTATACACTTGTATACCTCCAGGTGGACCCCCAGTCACCAATGAAGCAAAAACCCTGTGCTCAGCACCAATTTTTCATCCATTCATTGAATCCCAGGGTGTGGAGAATCCTAACCTCACCCATTCCATAGACAGACAGCACCTCAGAGGAGGTAACCATGAGTGCTACTTGTCTAAGGCCCCTCCCCAACTCCACAAACTCTTCCTGCACAGCTTTGATCCCATTCTCAGCTACTGTAGGTCATTTGTTCCTAGGTGTACAATAACATCCAGCTCCCTCTCCCTTGCAGCTGCTCCCATGATCATGAGGATTTGCTTCCTGTCCTTCCATACCATGGTGCCAGGCAGGCATCTTACCTCCCTATGCCCTCCCTCCCCAGTACTTTCCTCTGATTTCCTCCACTGTGGACTGTGAACAGGGTTTGTGCAAGATACTGCATAAGTGTATACTGTAACTGAAATGTAGTAATATAACAAATACAGTATTCCGTACTAAAAAATCAGGTGCACTACATGGTGGATATGACTATGACGTGCTATATTCATTGTCAATTAATTTCCCGAGGGCAGTCACCCATAAATGCAGTATATGAAAAAAAAGACAGCAAACACAACCTGCTCTATTGTATCAATTTCAATTATATGCTCCATATCTTATATACATTGCCCAGACAGTCTTTTTTAATCAGAAGTTGAATTTCTCTTTAGCTTATCTACTCTTTCCCTGAGAAAACTCTGTAATGACTATGGATGGCTGACTGTAGTAATCTGTGATATACCTATAGTACTGTAAACAAGTTTACATTATATATGAAAAGCATTGTTATTTAAACATTTTTTAATCATCAGCTTTTCCATTATGTGACGAGAGTCAACTTTACTAACAGTGGTGGGCAAGAGGTATCTTTTGATGAGAATGGAGATGTGCCTGCATTGTTTGATATCTTAAACTGGCAGTTGACTGTAGATGGGACCATGATGTGTAAAAAAGTTGGCATCTATAATCCAGGTATACATGAAGATAAGGAATTCATCATCAACGATAGTGCTATCTTGTGGAGTGGTGGTCATCTGGAGGTATGGTCATTGGTTATACTAACATTTGAATCTTGTTTCAATATATTGTGTCCAATAATCATTTTTTTATGCAATCAGTTTCTTTTTTATTGATTGACTGTAGATGGTATAATGATGTATGCAAAAGTAGTTGGGTAAAAATCTGATGCCAAATAACACAGAAATAAAGAAAAGAGACTGACAGAAAAAGACCTAGGCAGTCCATCTACTTAGTCACATGACTCCCTTCTGGAGAAGTTCTAGTGTCCATCATCTCACCCAGGCCAATCCAGTTACCCCTCCACTTTATGTCTGATAACACCTTTACATGCATCCCACTTCTTCTTGAATAACAGAGGGGGCAGGTGGCCATCTGTTTTAGATCCACCCTGGGCCTCATTGCAATCCCAGTTAGAACACCAGTGTCATTTGAATGTGTGGTTCCTAAGTGTGCCTAGGGAGTCAATAGAAGGATAGTCCTCATCAACCAGCCTCAGGGAGGGTGGGGGTCTCTTCCTATAGTTGTTGACAGACTTCATCACCGAACAGGTGTTGGAGTGCCCTGGGATCTTGGTTCCTGGGGATTTTTTTGTATGATGATATTTCTCACCCCCATGAACCTGTCCAGTCTTCCCTTCTGGCTCCCATATGGATTGCCTCACCCTGGCATTTCTGACCCCACCTCTCCACATTGCAGCCAGCCCAGGTATCCCTGATGTATCCATTCATCAGGATGGTCTCTTACCTTCATAGGGGATAAGTCTTTCTGGCCACATATCCAATGATTCTGGGTGCTGCTGAGGTGGCTGATGGAGGGCTGGGAGCCTGGGAGTGAGGATCCTGCAAAGGTCATCTTCTGATTGGCCAGGGCACAATTTTCAGTGTTTTTCCTCTGAGGAGAGATGTGCCAAGACATCTAGGCTGGTGCAAACATCTATCTCTCCCCAGACAGCTTGGGTCTGATGTTTTACTGAACCCCAAGCCTCCACCAGGGGTCAGCAGATGCCGAGCTGCATCCCCTCCCTCCCCCTGGAGAAGATGAGATGTTGGTGGATGCTCCCTCCTTCTTCCCCCAGCTGGCCCTCCAGCGACCCAAGACCATTTCTGAACCTGGGTCACTGGCATCGCAGGAAAATCCAACAGCTGTGCCAGTGGGCTGGCTCTGGGGGATTTTAATGCCTTGGTGAATAATGAATCCTGCTATTTTGGACAAGAGTTCCTCCAGCTGATGAATCTGCTGGGATTGTCTCAGGTAGTTACCTCTAAGATGCACATACATGGCCACAATCTGGATCTAGTCTTCTTACTTAGACTTGACATTACAATGGTCAAGATTGATCCAGCCTGTTGGACAGATCATCATACTGTTGAGTTCCCATGAGGGTCAAATAATTCTTCTATGGATACTATCCAGTGTCATCCAAAAAATTAAATTAGAGCCTCACCAGTTCCAGGAGTCACTGGATGTCTCAAGCTTGTTGCTAGCCTGTGCTCAGGGTTCAGAGGCTGGTGTTTAGGTGTATAGTACTATCCTGATCGATGCCCTGGACCTGATTGTACCTTTCTACATTCATCCCTTGACCTCCCAACATTGCTCACCATGGTACTGTGTTCAGCTGCATTGGTTGAAGACTAAGGGGCGTACAGTGATAGTCATAAAAAAGTTTCATGGTAACAAGGTATACCTCAGTAGGCATGGCACACTGAGCAGTACACTGAGCAGTACCAAGCAGTACTGAGGAATACCTCATAATCGTTCAGAAGTGTGATAGGATGTGACTGAGTTATTAATTGAATCCCTGTATTATCAGCTTAAATACACCAGGTGGCACTGTTTGTAGTTACATTTATCTTAGAAATTTGCAGTTGACCAGCAGTGTCCCCACAGTCCACAGTCCACGGCAATTCTTGATCAAAAATCTAGGCCCACTAATTTAGTGCAGTAGGTGTCATGAATATCTATATCCAATAGATATAACTGTAAAGGTGTCGAATAAATACTCCCTTACCATAGACATGGCAGGATCTGTGGCAAATTAGTGCTTCTTTTACCTGTTGCCACTGCTCTTTTATTTCAATGTTTGTGGGGGAGAGATGCATGAAGTCAGGCTTCTTGTGGTTTGTATTTGTGAATCCAAAGACATGGTGGTTTTTCCAAGTGCCTCCTAAACTGGCATGAAAGGCATGCTTGCCATTGCAGTCTCTGATTTCAAATAGGCAAAGGCAGAGTCTGGACATCGGAAAAATGTACAGTGAAGTAGGTCCCAAGTCCATAAATCCAATTTGCTGTCATATGCTTATTGTGGGTGCCCAATCTATAATTCATGTCTGCTGTCATACATTAGTAATTGCAGAAAAGGCAAGAGGTAGATTTTAAAACCTCTCTCTGAGAAATACTCAAAGTGAATGTACATCATTTCATAAAATTCACAGCGTTATACAAAATAAAATAACATGAATTGATGGGCTATGTTAAGTTTCAGAAAGAGTTTTAAAACTAAAATCTTTAATGGGAGATAAATGTAGAACACTTATTGTGGGTCCCCAGTCTGTAAATTATTAAAAAATAAATGTATCCTGCTGGTGAAGAGGTTATCCAGTATTAAAATCATTTAAAAGCCATGCAAATTCAATCTCAAAATAAATGAAGTGTGATAATTCAAGAAGAGTAATGAATACCCGACACTGATTAGCAAATATTGTGACTTTTTTGCTTAACAATCTACATGCAGTAAAATTAATTTATAGGGTAGTTGTAACTATGCAGTGTTCTAATTTTAAACAACAGATTGTTATGCTTTTTCAGGGTATTCTTTTAGTGTAACTATTCAGATATTTTCTCATATGGTGTTTGAAGACTTTTTTTTAATAAAGAAACTATGATTTCACTTCAGAGTGTGTTTGCCGTGTTCAGCGTGGGAGCGTGGGTTTGTGAGAAATCCAAACAACAAAATAGCGCAATTGTAAGTCCAAGCTGTCTAAAACTATTATAAACAACTCAATAGGGCAGACTTCATTAAATCAGAAAGTGGGGAAATCAGCATTAAATGTCCTGTATGCACTATGTACTCATTTACCATAGAGTTCCTTGATCCACAATCAAGTAATAAATGTATAAAATGTATAATTAATGAAGAACTTCAACTAGAAATTCTAGCATTTGGGGAGAGACTACAAAAACTTGAATCAAGTCAAAAAAGTATGGTGAATAGATTCCAGAGATCTAATGAATAATCAATTGAACCTTCGAAAGATATACCAGACAATAGTAAAAGTTTGACAGAAGCTACAATAAATGCTGACTTAATAAACTTTCAGATAAATGAAACCACCAGTAAATTAGACTCATTTTCACAAAATGCAAATACTAGATCACTAATTGATCTCCCAGAAACTAACAGAAAAAGATTAAGGGAATGTGAAAATCCTATCCTGGATGACGACTGGGTAACTGTTAATAACACAAGAGCTGTTAAAAAGGGCAGAAGGGCAAAAGCCTTTGAATTATCATTGTCAAATCAATATTCTAATTTTAATTCAGTAAAAGACATCAAGAATTGCCTAGACATTGGGACTACAGAAAATCCTTCTACTAGTCCGATGGAACTCCATAATCCAGAACAAAAAACAAATTCTGAACCCACTATAAATCAATCTCAAACAGATGAAGTTAATAGTTTATCACCCCATCAATTGGTTGTATTGGGTGACTCTTTAGTCAAGTTTCTTGACTGACAAATCTGTAACCCTGACAAAGAGTACAGAACAGTGTCTACCTTTAGAGGTGCAAAAATAGGAGATAATACCCAAATGCTAGAGGATATTTTACCCAAATCGCATAACTCAAATGTTATAATCCATGCAGGAGCAAATAACATATTTAGAGATCCAATATATAAAATCAAACAAGATTATGTATCAATGACAAATAAACTAACTGAACTCAATTTTAGTACTACTTTTTCAGAAATCCTCCCAATACCTAAGGCCTCAGAATATATTCAAAACAAAATAAAAGTGATCAACAACTGGTTAAGAAAATGGTGTTTGAAACAGGAACTCGGTTGTATCACTCATTGGGAAGACTTTGTTTACAGGGACAAATTATTTGCATATGATGGTCTACACCTCAGTAGAAGAGGAAATAATTTACTGGGTAAACACATGTTAGTCCACATTGACAACATTTTAAACTAAATCATGAGGGGGAGTACCCCAAAAATTTGGATACTCTAAATACTACCAGACTACACCAGCAAAACCAAAATCATACTAAAAATACTATCACTACAAATGGCAGCAATAATTTATTAATTAATAATACTGATTTCAACATATTACTCTTAAACGCAAGAAGTCTGTTAAATAAAATTGATGAGTTAGACGAATATGTCCATTTAAACAAAATAGACATATGCGCAGTAACAGAAACCTGGTTCAAAAATGACGATTGGGGCACTGAAATAAGGGGGTATACAAAATATGAGAAAAATCGTACCAACACCAGAGGTGGAGGTGTTGCACTATACATACATAACAAATTCAAAAGTTATAGTGTAGCTAAACCAAACGAAGTCACACTGGGTGAAATAATATGGACTAAAATTAATCTTACACCAGAACATACTATTATGGTAGGCTTAGGTTATAGGGCCCCAAATCTCAATTTAGAAGAGAACCTAAAATTCATAAACAATATAGAAAAGAATATATTAGATCAAAATTGCTTGTTTATGGGAGATTTAAACTTTCCTAATATTGATTGGCAAAATTTAAAAGCCTATACCATTTTGAAGAACTCATTTCTTGACCTAATGAGTATTAATAATATGAGGCAATTAGTAAAATCTCCTACCAGAGGAAGCAATACTCCTGACTTGAAATTTTCCAACATTGAAAATGCAGAAGAAAAGGTTACTATCGATCAACCACTAGTAAATACTGACCATAATATGGTCTGTACAACAATGAACTTAACTTATTCGACTGCAACCTCTGGCTGCACAGTTGGAAAAGATTTCATAAATGCAAACTATAAAAAAATTAAACAACATTTATCAGAATGGAACTGGGCCAATGACCTTATTGACAAAGATATTAATTTAGTTTATAACAAATTCATGTTAAAAATTAACACATGCATTAAGCTTTGGGTCCCTAGTAGAAAGAAATACGTCAAAAATAAAAGAGCTCCCTTATGGTGGAACCACAAAATAAAGAAAATATTAGCAAAGAAACATCGTTCATACAAGAAATATAAAAAAAATAAAACAAGTGAAAATTGGAATAGGTATAAGCTAATATCAAATAAAAGTAAAAATATGATCATAAAAGAAAAAAAAACACTTAGAATTAAGATTAGCTACCAACGTTAAAGATAACAAAAAAACCTTCTACAACTATATAGGTTCTTTAAAAAAAATAGTCCGACAATAGGACCATTACAGTCATCTCAGCAGCTAATTACTAACGAAACTGAAATTGCTAATAAAATGAATGACTATTTTATAAATATTTTCCAAAAAAACATGATAGATTCAACAATAGAACAAACTAAAACTACATCCTTTTCTTATATAACTGAAAGTGAAGTTATGGAAGCTATTAATATATTAAAAAATAGTGGTTCTCCAGGACCTGATGGTATCCCCCATTGTTCATTATTAATTTAAAAGAACAACTAGTTGGACCACTAACTTTATTATTTAATTTATCAGTCTCTACAGAAAAAAATGGCCACTAATTGGAATAAAGCCATTGTTATTCCTATTTTTAAAAATGGTGATAGACATCTAGAACAAAACTATAGACCAATTAGTCTAAGAGATGTTATGTGCCAGCTACTAGAAAGGGTACTCAAGGGTAGAATCACTAATCATTTAAATGACAATAGTATATTGGACATTCATCAGCATGGATTTCTTAACAATAGATCATGTCAAACTAATTTACTGTATTTTTTGAAACCAGTTAGTAATGCTTTGGACAAGGGATTTTCATTAGACATAATTTTTCTGGACCTCTCCAAAGCATTTGACTCAGTCTCACACCAAATTTTAATAACATAATTAGTTAAATTGAAACTAGATTCCAAAATTATAGGATGGATTCAAGCTTGGTTACTTAACAGATCCCAACAAGTATCTGTAAAGGGTTATTTATCTAACCCAAGCCTGGTAACAAGTGATGTTCCCCAGGGTTCTGTGCTGGGCCCAACCTTATTTAACATCCTAATATCTACAATGTGCCCCTTAACAATTCCTGTTGGTTAGTAAAATTTGCTGAAGATTGTAAAATGGGATGTATTATAAAAGATCAAAATGACATGAACGAAATGCAGAAAAAATTAAATCATTTAGTTGATTGGTCCTTAAATAAAAGCCTTTTATTCAATGAGACCAAATGTAAGGTAATGCATCTGGGAAAGCACAACCCTTGTTATCCATATAAGATCAATGAGACTTACTTAGAACAAACTAAACATGAAAAAGATTTAGGAGTTATTATTTCTAATGACTTTAGTTTCAATACTCATACAATTTCAGCTGTTAAAAAAGGCAATAAAATTCTAAACTGTATACTCAGAAATATAAAAAGCAGGGACGCTAAAGTTTTATTGCCATTATACACTAGTCTGGTAAGACCCTACCTAGAGTATTGTAACTCAGTAGTATCACCATACTTAATTAAAACCAAAAAACTTATAGAAAACATTCAAAGAAAAACAACTAAGAAAATAAACGGATTGTATAATTTAGATTATGAAAGTAGATTAAAAGCTACAAACCTCTATTCAATGGACTATAGGCGCCTCCGTGGTGATTTATGTCTAACTTATAAAACTTTCCAGAATGACATAATTCTTGAAACTATTTGCTTAGAAAGCAATAAAAGTAACAAAACAACTAGATCTCATTCATTAAAACTTAAAGGAGCATCCAATAATACTGTAAAAAGAAACAACTGGTTCTCACAAAGGATTGTCAATACCTGGAATAACTTACCATCCAATGTGGTTAATAGCGAAACTATTTCATCATTTAAAAATAATATTGATAATTATAAAGGTGAGCTAAAATTTAGCTTCCAGCCATAAAAAGGTGGCATGTTCTCAAAAGGTAGAAATACCTACTGAACACGTATTGAACTATGAAACTATGAATTTATGACCCCTGGAAGTAAAATAGATCAGTTAGGAAAGGGAGGAGTTGGCAGGGTTAATTAGTGGGTGAGAGGTTTGACTGTGCAGCTGTGTGCTATGCTGAGAGAGGAATGGTAGGTGCAGGGGCTCTGAGAGGCACACTCTTTACCAGTAGCAAGTATACCATCATTACCTGGGTTTTATTTTTGGCAAGAAATTATACTGGAAGACAAGAGTGATGGTTAACTATTTGTAAATTTGGCATGCTTACCAGGCAGTGTTGTGCTGCAGTTAATAAGAAGAAAATGTATTTTCTGTTCCCTGTTTCTTGACACTGGTACCTGGAATGCTGATGGTGGAGTAGTCCATAGCAGGAGACCAGAAATATTGGGGGTGGTCTTGCGGGGGGCGGTCACTGAAGAGGCCTGTTTTGGAACAGAGCAGCATTTTAAATGTTTTAAACTTATTTTAAAAAAATGTTCTGTTATGATCTTTGAACCTCCATAATCCTAGGAACCTCTATAAACTTATGACCTGATTTGTGCAGAATGTATATTGACAAACACTTATAAAACATATGTATGTATGTAAGCTACTGTATATACTTTTGCTCTTGATAATGATTTTTTTTTTAAGTTTTAAAGTGTAAGTTTAAAACAAATGTGGTAGGCATTTTATAAACTTCTGTAAGCTCTTGTGCCATTTTCTTTTTTTCTTTAACTTTGAGTTTGACTTCAAATTTGATTTCAATTATCCTGTTATTTGTTTTAAATTGTTGGCATTAATGATAGTGTGACATTTTAAGAAATTAAAGCATAGAAAGGGTGAGCATAGAATGATTTTCTGTGCTTGATACGGGTGAAAATACATATTTGTATTAAAATTACCTTGCTGCTTATTGCAATAATAAGATCTCAAGGTTTCATGGCACAGTATAATTTTTGCAAGTGTGGAAATCACAAATATTAGCTTCATTTTTATGGTGTTGCATGTGTTAAATGTATTAAACGTATTCCAAGCACTCAAAGCAAATGGGAGACTGATTGGAATGCTGACTGAAAATTGAGTTGGCCACACGCATATATTTTTCACCTGTGAAACTCAACTAATTAACATTCACTAATGTGGAGTCATACTTGGTTCTACTTGGTTAATCTAGCTGGGATTGTTAATATCCCTGATAAGTTTAAATTCCATAGGCAGCTACCTGCCTTTAGAACTGCAGACCAGCAGAGCAGCAGTGAGACCAGTGTGAAGCAAACACAATCGAGCAGTTGAAAAGTGGTAGAAAAGTGGTTGTATAAACATAGCTTTAGTACTGTATTGTGTGGTACTAAGTATTTAAAAACAGGATCTGAAGACGGGGTTTTGAGATAATATCCTGTGATTTATCAAATTCATTACAATTTGAGGCTAAGTAGAACAGCAAAACTGCTGTACTGTTGATGCTGAAGACAAAGCATGTGTTATATTTCACTCTGTTCTGCTCTGCGAACTTAATATACAAATGGCAAGAGCTATGCAGGTAAATTATACACACTGATATATAAACTAAAACTAATACCCTTCAGTTACATAGAGAGCTACTACTCCTCTTTAACCCTCCATGTCCGTCCTGTAGATTGTATACCATGGTATGTTGTTGACAGCCCAGTCATGGTTCTCTGTGTACCATGTTTCTTTGACTGCCATGATACATAGGTGTCCTGCTTCTATCAAGGCCACTAGTTCAGGGAGCTTGCTACCCAGACTATGTTCATTGGTACTCATTGCCCTCCATTTGTTGATGGCCTTAACCCTTTTAGTCCCATCCCAATCTTTATTGTCTTTGCCTTTTTTCCACTGACCCCTGTCCTCCTCCCAATTGACTTCTCTAACTTAGTGTTTGGCTAACTACTCTGTTTTGTTGGAGGGGGGGATTTCCATGCTTCTTTTCAGTGCCTCTCCCTTGGCTAGTTTAAGTGCTTGCCAATGAATCATTCAAACCTATCACCAAGGATCTTGTTCCCCTCCTGAACAGATGCAGACCATCATGCCAGTATAGGCTTACATCCCTCCAGGTGGAACCCCAGTCCCCACCCAAATCCTGCACTCTGCACCACTTTTTCAACCATTCATTGAATCCTGTGGCGTGGGGTACCTAGCCTCACCCATGCCATAGACATGCAGCACCTCCAAGAAGGTTATCATGCATGCTACTTATTTAAGGCCTCTCCCCAAATCTACAAACTTTTCTGGCATTTCTCTGATCCCATTCCCAGCCAGGTCATTTGTCCCTAGGTGTACAATGATGTCCAGGTCCCTCTCCCATGCTGCTGCTGCTTCCACAATCCTGAGGATCCACTGCCAGTCCATCCCAGCCATGGCACCAGGCAGGCACCTTACCTCCTTTTTCCCACCCTCCAGTTCTACTCTCCTTATGACTGAGACCCCACCAGGAGTTGTTTCCTTCCCCTGTGGGGTCATGTGACACCCTCCTCTGAGTCTTCTTTGTGGAGGTTCCCGGCACCCTTCTTGGTCTCCACTGTGGGTGCCTCCATAGAGGAACTACACTCCACCTGTATGGCATATGAATTGTGAAGAGGTACAACTGGAGGGATACACCTCTGATCCACCACTCTCACACTTCCTGAGCCCACCATGCTCCAACTGATTATCTTTCCTGGCAACCTCTGAGGCAGTAGCAGTGGCCCTAGTGGTCCCTAATTGAGGGAGGAGGAGTCCCGAATCCTCTCTAGAACAGCCTTGAAACAGGCAACCACCTCCCTCAGACCAGAGGTATGCCTGCAAATAGGGCAGCATCACAGCCTCCAGAAAATCTCCTGATAGACTGTCACCCCATAGCCAGTGCATTGCACCACACCCCACATGGCTCTCTCCCTTCCAGTTTATTTTTTTTTTAAGTATGTGTGAGTGTGATCGTGCACCTACCCCATATGCAGCATGCCGGGCTGTTAAGGTTATGACAGGTGTATGTCCTTTGCCCTACAGGGGAAGTGATGTCAGAACCTCTGGTAAAAAGGAAATGATGCACTTGGGGTGGGTCGGTGGGACTAAGTCTGTGCTCATCCGAAACAATCAGCTATAGCTCTGACCCACCACTGCAGTGAGTGTTTTCCTTCCTTTCAGCAAGGCAACCTGCACAACAATTTAAATGAAAATATAGCATACAAGAAACTATTTCAAGCAATGAAAAATAAAGCAGTAAACTGTACAACCTGTAAGCACAAAACAGTAATAAATCCTATAAGCACAACCTGTAAGCAGAAAACAAAATAGTAACACAACAGTAACTCTGCTTAGCCAAAATAAGCCTTAATGTTTATTCTTGCTCTGTTAATGTTGCTATTTGCTCTGTTCTTTCAAGCAAACTCTAGATGAAAAGAGCTCAGGTGAAGGATAGCCCCTGTGCAAAACCAGCTGAATATAGTGTGTTAATGAAGCTCAGCAAACTGGTCTGCAGGTGCAGTACTAAAATAACCCAGGAAGCAAGACAGCACTGAATATTGCAAATAAGACAACTCTGAATATAGCAAGCAGTCAGGCAGTTCAAACACCCACAGAAGCACAGTGCAGAGGGGATCCTGCTGTACCCTGGAGCACATGCAAATATCTAAAAGCCAGAATGTGACCCCCAAGAGTAGACAGCAGGAAAAACCCAGAGTATGGCACACACACACAGCCACGGCAATGGCCTGTAACATCCTAGTACCCAAGAATGGAATCCAAATGCAAAACCCAATGCACTCAAGAATGACACTGGGCACAGTGATGCCAAGAATGTTGAATGTAATATTGGAAAAACTGGCAATAGCAAGAAGAACAACATGAAAAAACAAAACCCAGAACTAGAAATGGAAACATAACACATGCAAAGACTACAGCTAACACGACAGTAATACTACAGACAACCATAATTTCTACCACTACTACTATTACCACTACTACGACTACGACTACTACTACTACTACAACAACAACAACTACAAACAAAAAACAACAGAATTTCCATAAGGCAGGTGCAAAATGTCCCAGTCCATGAAAAAGAGGGAGAGGGGCAAGAAAAGGAACAGGGGAATAGAATTTAGGGCTACTTCTGCTGCTGTTGCTGCTGCTGCTGCATGGGGCCTGGCAGCCTGGCCTCCAGAATGGCAGCCACCCTCCTCAACTCAGCAATCATTAATGCCTGCTGCTCAATCAGGGCGCATTGCTTCAGGACCAGCCAGTGCAGAAGATCATCCCTCCCCTCAGGCTGTTCAGGGTGAGTGGCCCAAAGTGAGCTCTGACATGGACCAAGGGAAGTGAGGAAGAGCATTTCAGGATGGCATACCAACAAGGAAGTAGAGTGCATACCACCAGCAGATGGCCCGGGGTGGACAGCATGTCCCAACAACCATGCCCATGGTGATACAAAGGTGAACTGCACACCCAACCCAACACTCGCCACAATGCTGTAGCATGACAACACAGGCCCCACCCATCCAGGCAAGGTATGCAGAAAGGTATGGAAGGCCAATGGCAACACCATGAGCCAGAGCAATCTGTACAGCCTGGTGGAGCACACAGTGACAAATTGCAACCACACAGGCAGCCCTTGAGGTGACCGGGACTGTGGCCCAGGGCACAACATAAGCCATGGAATGACACACTGGTTGGGACATGCTACCCAAAGGAACAGTGCAATGAATCATACAGCAAAGCACAACCACCACAGGAATGGCCACAGCCACACCCCTGTACAATGGAATGCAGCCTACTGTACAGTGGAGAGGTGTAGGCCATGTGGTGAACCCCCCTCACACCCACAAAAACAGTGTAGCCATGGTGGCAGTACACAATGTGGATATGCAGTGCATGGTCTACCCCATGTAATGAAGAAACACAGCCCAGAGTTCTCCCAGCAGGGCAGCAGTAAGCCAACCACCCATGCCAGGCACAGTGCAACACAGGCTGGTACAGTACCACAGCCTCATATATCCCCCCATAGCAGGATGGAAATATGCCATCCGCCCATCCAGAAACTTAATACCCCATGCAAATACAGTAGACCAGCCCCATCCATCCCTCCTGGCATGACAGGAGTATGCCCACTAGTCATGTCAAGGACCTAGGAACACAGGCCAATACAGGACCACAGCCCAACCACCCCCCCATACCAGGACAGTAATACCCCAGTTGCACACATCATGGACACAGCAATACAGGCCAGTACAGTACCACAGCCCCATACAGTTCCCCCATAGCAGGATGGCAATATGCCATCCAACCATCCAGAACCATGGTACTCCATGCCAATACAGTACCCAGCTCCATCCAAGTAACACAACACAACGTACCATGAACAGCTGTGTGCACTCCAAGGCCACAACTGCAAAACATGGACAAACCACCTACTGCACATGCAGGAAATTGTGTGACCAACCAAGATACTTATGCAACAGGCCCTGCTGCCCATAACTTCTCTCCTCAGCTTTTTGATGCATAGCTAGCATCCTCCACCCTTTGTCTAGGCTTCTGGCTCCCTGGCCATCTTCCTAGCCCCTGCCACTGTCCTGGCTCCTTCTGCTGTGTTCTGCTGGATGGAGAAGGTACATCACTGTAAGTACCTGTGGTAATGCCACAGGAAGCCCCACCGATGCCCATGGTACAAAGTGGTACCCAAAACCATGGCTCCCCTGCCACATGTATGGCACAGAACATGTCAGTGTGTGCCCCTCCCTGGAGCAATGTGCAGACACACTTTGGCATGCAAGATATGCACAACCATGAACATAGGGATCGTGGAAGCAGCCATGCCCTACTATGTAGACAACGTGCACACCAACCACGACTGTATACCAATAGGGATGCACTGTGTGGGCAACTGCAGAAAACCAAGCGCAGAACACACACATCAGTGATGTGCTGATGGAATGGGACACATACACATGTACATACACAGAACTAAACACCCACACAGTCACGAGGACAGACAGACAGACAGACACACACACACACACACACACACACACACACACACACCCACAGGTGACATGCATGCCATTGGCTCTGCAATAAACTTACTTGGCACAGGCGCAATCCTATCCTGAACCATGCACTTGAAGTGCTCCAGCTGATGGGGCTGCCTCCATTTAAGGTTGATGAACCTATGGTGGCACTACTCCCCACCCCTGTCTATCCCAGTCTGCTTGGTCAGGTGATGGCCAATGGATGCCCAGACTTGTCTATGGGGTCTACCCCCCTCTCTGACCTCCCCAAACAGTTGCCTGTCATGCTGCAGGACAAACTCAAGCAGGTTGGCAGTTTCAACATCCTCCCATCTCTGGTCCCTCTGGACAACTGCCCTCACCCTCCAGCCTGATGCCATGATCAATCAATAAATATCTTCACCAGAGAAAAAGACAGTAACAAAAAAGTTGCAACTGGTAGAAAAGGGCAACTCCCGAGCACACCTGCCACATTCTGCACTGCTTCCCTGCCAAGTGATGTGTATTCACCCTTGCCTGGCACTGAGCACATGTGAGACTGTGCAATTGCATTAGCACCGTGCTACCCAGAAGCACATGTACTGCACATACGAAACCCCACTGTGACCCCCATGAAAGGAGGCATTTGCGCACATGTGCAAATGCTCTATGTCATGACCCTGTAGAGCGGTGCTACCACAATAGTGCATCAGAAATGACAGTCATGTTTGCCTGCTGCTAGCCATTTGCCCGGCACTAAAGTTTGCAGCATACAAAAATTGTATGTAAATTTATGCTAATGAGGATACTTGGGTAGTCGCCAGGCAACCTAACAAATTACCATATCATTACGGCATTATTTTCATGGATGAATAGGTGGATTGCCCAGCCGGGCTATTTAAGGGCAAACAGTTCTCCACCTCTGTAACTGACAGGTACTGCACTGCAGAGGAGGAAGTCATGAGATACAAATTGCAGGATGTCCCAGGAGCTACAACAGGCCAAAGCAGGTCAATAACAGTGACAGAGCATGATGCTGTTTGGAGTGTCCACACAATGGACAAATGGGTAGTTAGATACATGTATGGGAATGTTGTGGCATGTTGCTGTGATGTCAGTGGGACTTCACATACACTGTACAGTAGGCCAACATGCTGCAGGCCTGCAGCAAGGCCCACACTGACAGAGTGTTCACTGTACACGCGGGGCAGGCCATGTGGTCATTGTATGTGTGGTCCCTTTTACACCACACAGTGGGACACAGATGCCTGCATACTGCCAAAATCACTGCCACAACAGAGTGTGGGGTGGATGGGGGCAATCAACCAAGCTGCACCACATGCATCCCCACTGCTGTACACAGGATGTTACCTTGGTGGTCAGGTAGAGTATGATGGGACTGGTGCAGCTGATCGCAAGGTGTAAGCACCACTGTGGCATGGTGTGGCAGGCAACATTGCCTGTGTCAGTGGTCTGTGTCCATCATGGGCAGCTGTATGAGGTGTACAGACACAGTGAAGGCAGGGGATGGGCAGGGTATTCTGCTGCAGAGACATGTGTGTGCCACATGGCATGTGCTGTGCCATGGTGGAAGGCCACAACATACTGTCACATGCTTATGTCCCCAGCAATGTGCACATGCACAACATGTCAGGATCACAGCCCCCAAGGGGCCAATGTGCTATGCACCTACATTTCTCCCATGTACGGAGTCCCACACTCACTCAGCTGGATACCTGCATAGCATACAGGGATTCCGATGCTGCACACACAGTAACGGCATTTGTGTGGCGCTGTATTGCACACAGGCACGGCCATGGGTGGCATTACTACAGTACACTGTGGCCATGTATGGACTGTGTGTAACATTGTGTGTTGCTAGAGTCATGCTCCTCAGGTACACAGAGACTGATATGGCCTATCCAATTTGCAGGGTGCCTTGTCCATCAGGTACATACACACACACACACACACACATGCATAATGTAGCTGCCTTTAACTCATCACTACCATTCCTTCTGTCCCATACAGGTGATGCAGATGGGCAGGCACATCTATGTGCACATAAATATTCGGCCAGTGAACTGCGGGCCCTTATGGGTATAAGGCGAGGGAGCTGGTGATGTGCTGCAACAAGACAATGGATCCCATTGTCCACCAGATGTGGCCCGAAATAATGGCTGAGGTCAACACTGTGGGTGGCCATGGCCACAGCATTAAATCCGTCAGGAAGGGTTGGAACAACCTGCTGCAAAAAGCAAAGTAGGAGGAGGCACATTGGCTCAGGGACCACCTGCAGACAGTGGGAGGACCACAGCCCATTGACCAGTGTGATTGGGGCACCATCATAGCATTGGTGGCATCGACCCTGATTCCTGTGGTGGTGGAGGGTGTCGAGGGCAGAAGATGTGAGACATGACTGTCATCGCCCAGGACATGTAGGCGCCTGACACTACTATACCATTGCATGCCTGTCACCTACAGGGAGTATTGGCCACTCTTCCACTGTTGTGGCCCAATTGCATTTGTCACACACACCCATGGGCTTGTGGTGTGTCATGGTGGATGGGTGGGACTGCACAACTGTACTGTGTTGACCAGTGTCTGCCATGTGCACCCCCTGTGGGGGGGCACACACTCACCTATGGACTGCAACCATGTGCACCTGCCACATGTCTAGTTGGCAGCATGCATATGGCCAGTCACACAGGCATATGGCATGTGGAAAGGGTAAGCACATCTAGCCATATATGGTGCAGGGCCAACACTTATCTGGTAACATGCTCAACATGTGTGCGTATGGGTTGGTAGTAAACAGCATTGAGTGGTGTAAAGCTGCACTGTTTGCTGAATGCCCGTGTGTGTGTGTGTGTGTGTGTGTGTGTGTGTGTGTGTCCACATCCACATTGGCTGCAGCATCATGCGCTCAGTCAGTACAGGGGGATTTCATAGGCTGTGTGCATGTTCTTCACTGTTGGGTGTTGCATGTTTTGGTGGTAGTTTTGGATCCCTGTGTGTGGTACAGGCCTCTAACACTGTTCCTTTTGCTTCACAGTGCAGAGTAGGCATCAGCAAGTGGCACAACAGGAGCAGGGAGATGCTGCTGCTACTGATGATGTTACACAAGTAGCCCAGTCAACATCAGGTACAGTTGTGGCCATTGGACATATATTGGCCTCACAGCATCAAGGGGCTCTGCGACATGCTTACTGTCTGGCTGGCGGTGCCATTGTGGATGATGGAGATGAGGATGATGAAGACCTTGAGGATGCTCAGGTTGAGGACCTCTCATGTGACCCTGCACTCACTTACCATCTGAGCAGTCACCTTGGTTGGGTGGAGACTCTCCATCAAGTGATGGTCAGGCAGTGAGTGACATTGGGGGCGTCTGCAATGACCAGGGCACTGCAGGGACCACACAAACAGGTGCAGGGCAACCAGAGGACATCATGAGCTAGGGTCCCATGGTGCAGCAATGTGTGGGTGGCCAGGTATCTGTCCAGCTGTCACCACTGGATATGCGCTGAAGGCCAGATGGTGCAACACCAGTTCAACAATGCACACAGTCTCCTGCCAGTCTACAGAAGTGGCAATGACAACAACACCACCAGCAACAACAGCATCAACCACCTCCACCCACAGTCCAAGGTGGGATGCCACCACAGGGCCTGGATGGCCAGAGTTCCTGGCCTATGTTCCCTGCCACCCTGGAGTCCCAGACTCCTGCCCAGCAGGACTTGCATGCCTTCCAGTGTGACATTCACCATGAACTCTCCCAGTTACGGGAGATGGTCTGTTCAGCTTTGCTCCGTGCAGAGCACTGGGCAGAGGAGTGCATGACACACATACTGAACACCATGGAGCAGTGTTTCAATGACCTCGCTGCAGCAATGAGGGAGCACATGGTATTGAATTGTTGAGTATCTAGAGGCCAGAGGGGCACAGAACCCAAGGCAGCATGGATTCACAGCAGGAAGGTCATGCCAGACAAATCTGATAGATTTCTTTGACTGGGTGACCGAAGTAGTAGATCAGGAAGGGGCTGTGGACATGGCCTACCTAGACTTTAGCAAGGCATTTGACACAGTCTCACACAAAAGATTAATATACAAGTTAGCCAGCTTGGGAGTGGGTCCCAAGATGACAACCTGGGTAAAGAATTGGCTGGAGAATAGGACATAGAGAGTAATGGTAAATGGAGTCCACTCTGAAGAAAGAGGGGTTACTAGTCGGCTACCGCAGGGTTCAGTATTAGGACCGGTCCTCTTCAATGTCTTTATAAGTGACATTGCAGAGGGACTGGAAGGAAAAGTATGTCTCTTTGCAGATGACACAAAGATCTGCAACAGAGTTGATGCACAGGGTGGGGTGGAAAGGATGAGAAGGGACTTGGCAAGGTTACAGGAATGGTCAAGTGTATGGCAGCTTAGATTCAATGCTAAGAAGTGCAAGGTAATGCACCTGGGAAACAAAAACCCAGGGGAAGAGTACACAATGGGGGGTGAGATACTAACAACAACAAAAATGGAAAGGGACCTGGGGGTAGTCATATCAGATGACCTAAAGGTGGGCAAGCGATGTGAGAGGGCAGCAAGGAGGGCTGGGGGGATACTGGGATGCATAGGGAGAGGCATCACCAGTAGAAAACAGGAAGTTATTATCCCTCTGTACAGACAGTTGGTGAGACCCCATCTGGAGTACTGCATGCAGTTCTGGAGACCCAGTCTCCACAAAGACATAAACAGGATGGAAGATGTCCAGAGGAGGGCAACTAAAATGGTGCAGGGTCTGCCCCGGAAGACATATGAAGAGAGACTTAAGGAGCTAAATATGTATAGCCTCGAGGAAAGGAGGGAGGGGGGGACATGATATTTATTTATTGGAGAAATTGGTTTTACAACCTTTGAGTCATGGACTTGTTACAAAGGTACCGTCATTTGGGGGAGACAACAATTATGAGTTTGGGACAGATGAACATACGGGTGAGATACAACACACTTGAAGATTACAGGCAGCAGCTATACTGGTACAAACATGTGTAGAGTTACACGCATTGTTACAAAGCAATAGATATATCACACAACTAACAATTAGTCTTAGACAATTATGTAGTACCAAAAAACCAGTGCCAGGGGGCTGGGAGGGCTAGGGCCTTGATAGAAACTTTCAAGTACCTCAAGGGAATCAACAAAGTCCAAGAGGGTAGCATCTTTCAAAAAAAGAGGTGTGCAAGAACAAGGGGCCACAATTTGAAGATAGAAGGGGGGCAGCTCAGAGGTAATTTAATGAAGTATTTTTTCACAGAGAGGGTTGTGGATGCATGGAACGGCCTTCTGGAGGAGGCTGTGGAGTCACATCAGTGGTGGAATTCAAGCATGCATGGGACAGTCATAAGGCAGTTCTGGGGGTGGTAAGAAGAAGTAGGCTGCTGGTTAACTAGGATCTGCAGCTTATCCATTAGGTAGGGAAATGGGCAGACTGGGTGGGCCAAGCAGTCCTTATCTGCCATCAAAATCTATGCTTCTATGTTTCTATGGTGGCAGTGAGAGCTGCAGCCATTGGGGATCAGCAGGGAACCACCACCTCACAGTGCAGGAAGTCCACAAGTGTCCCCCAGTATGCGTCCAACACCCAGGGTGTGGGCTCAGGGTCATCATCTACCACATCACAGGTCTCCACAGGCCTGCCATGGTGTTGTGGACATTCAGCTTCTCTGGTTGGGGCTACACTACACTGCGAGTGCAGATGTGCTGCAGAATAGGCATCCACACAGACCTCATCTATTGGGTCATTGGCACACAGCACCCCTACCTCCCTGCCCTCCCTCCCAGGGACACGTCATGAGTGTGGTGTTAGGCACCAGTGATTCTGTCATCCTGGGCCATTTTCTTATATACACACACACACACACACACAGACAGCCATGCACTTCACACTGACTTCTTCCACACTAATCACTTGTGCACATTTATGTAGCTTGCTACAACACAGGTTTGCACTCTTGTCACTGTTCTGTACTGTTCAGTTTGTTTGTTTAGATTTTGTTGACCCGGTAAGCCCACAGGACCTAGAAATCCCTTTTTCAGGGGCGACTGGGAGGTGGGGATACAGATGGTAAGCAACTGAGATTGAACCAGATTAAGCTGTTGATTGTATTTTTATTGAATGATGGAAATTTGGCCAGGACACCAGGGAATTTCCCTCTACTCTTTTTGATAATTTTGATAAGTGCCATGGGGTCTTTAACATCCACCTGAACTAGCACCAATCCAGGCAGGTGGGACCTCAGTTTAACATCTCATCCGAAGCACCCCAGAAGTGCACCACCTCACTCATGCTGCATTACAGTGTCAGTATTGGGATATTAACCCAAGTACCAGCTGTGGGAACTGAACCCATGTCCCTCTGATATTCCGGCCTCAGAGGTGAGTGTGCTACTTACTGAGCCACTGACACTGCATCAGTGTATGTCACATATATTAAAGGCACTTTTCCTTATATGTTGGTCGTCTGTGTTGTATTCACTCACTTTCCCATTTCCTAACAAGGTAGGGTTCCTATGATGCTGCTTCTGTGCTCCAGGAACCTCCAGGTCATTTAAGGATCTCTCCTCTTGAGTTGCTTTACTATCCCTGGACCTCTAACTCTGGGTCACTGTCTGACTGTTCCTTGTTTTCAGGTGCACATATACCATGATTTAGCACCATGTTGTACAGCATACAGCAAGCTAGGAATGTATGGCATACCTTCCGATGGCTGCACTGTAGGACACCACCTGAACAATCAAGGCAGTGGAACCACATCTGCAGCATGCCAAAAACCCTCTCTATGATGTTTCTTGTTGTGGCCTCCTCAGCCATGGTGGTTGGCCAGAGGACTGGTTTTAGGAGCCAGGTTCTCAAGGGTTAGGCACTGTCCCCTGTGAACATATGTCGACATGTTAGCTGCTGTTTCCCATGTTATTGACATTGCCTGTCTGTGGCACTTCTTTTGCGGTCCCATTGCCCCCTGCCCACACCTCTCTCTCTCCCCTCCATCTTGTCTATTGTTGCTGCTAACTATCCCCCCCTTCTATTGGATTCATTGGTATGGCTGCTGATACTCACCAACAAGGTACCCACTGGGTATCCTGCCATCTTCAAAGGCTTGACACAGCCTTGATTGATGCCGTATGAGGTATCATGGGCACTGCCAGGGTACTGTGCAAAGACATTGGTGATACACCTCATTGCATTGCACACCACCTGGCAATTGGTGGAGTGGAACCCCTTATAGCTGATGTACACATCACTGCCATTGCCAAGTGGTGCATGGACGGCAACATGGGTGCAAGCAATGGCACTGAGTGCAGCTGGTAGGTGTACAACCCAATAGAATTGCTGCATGGTTTCTCAGCACTCTCCTGCCATGCTAGGGAATACAGACAATTTAGCAGTGTGAAGCAAGAAAGCATCAATGAACTGGGTCAGAAGACATGAGGTGGTGGACTGTGATACATCCATGGAGTCTCCCATAGGGGTATGGGACATCCCAGTGCATAGAAAACACATCGCTGCTGTCACCTTCTCTTTGTCTGTCATGGCATGGCTGCATCTGATGTTGGGCTACAGCTGTTCTTGCAGGAGTTCACATAGCTTCCTCAACATGACCCTTGTTACATGAGATCCCTGCACCCTAATTGATACCCTCAGAGGTACACCGTAGACAGCTAATGCTTATGCATAGGTTACACTAATACCTAGGGCTAAGGGCATCTACCATATAATAGTAGATGTCAGGATATGAATGCACATTGTTGTAATCCACTTTGCTTGCTAATGCAAACATATTATACTATGTATTTTCTGTCTATTTCTTACTTGTCAGATGCCAAGACACCTGTCCTTGAAGTAATTATAATATGTAAGGCAACATTGCCATCCTTTGGTGATGTGTACCACTACACTTGGTTATGTAAGATTCTGTATAAGAACTTCTTTGTTCTAACACTGATGACTTTACAGAATTGTATAATGTTATCTTGGACCATGGAGCCACCTTTAATTTAGCCAATAGTGCTCATCTCTGTAACTAGAAATTTTTCTATCTTACAGTTACCATAGTAATTATCATAGGTATATAATGTAATTTACAGGCTTTACACCTCGGAGACCCGAGAGATCCCAAGAGACTACAGAGAAACCTCAAGGTGTAGGGAACGCTTAGCACTGGCTCCCGGTTCGTATTGGTAAGAACTGCTTAGGGCAACTGTGATTTATCCCTTTTATAGTAATAAACTTGTTTATTACTTGAATGCAACTTGTCAGTGATTACTTGCATTTCCAATATCGTCAAGAATCTGAAGGAGAGGTTTAGACCCTTCAACACCCTGTTCAGTCTGTACTGGCCAACAAGGTGTTCATCAGGCAGGGTCTCAAAGGAGACTCTGGGCTGGTACAACCTGTGTGCAGTATATCATCTCCTTGGCCTGCAGTGTGGGCCAAGGTGGGCCTTGTCCCTCTCCTCTTCACAGACTACCTCCTCCATCAAGAAGAACAGCAGAGCATTGCTGGTGACCTCCGTCTTGTTTGCAGCACTGTCCACACCCCCTCTGTAGATTGTCCTTGGTTAAGACCTACCTTTTATAGGAGGTAGGTAGCGCCATGCTATTTGCTGTGCAATGTCAGCTAGCATGGTGCTATCCCTTTGAATATACCATTGCACCAGTATGCAGGTCCCCGCCCCTCACTTTGCCCCTTGCATACATTATCTTTTTGCGTTGGTGCTAAGGCATTGCACTGGCACTGTTTCCAGTTCTGAATATGGTTGTCCGGCATTAACCCAGCACAAACTGTTACTGCACAGCACAAAGCATTGAATATCCTGGCCCTAGTCTTGACCACAACACACCAACTAACCTGACCTCTTAAATCTTTCTTCTGTTGGAAGGTACTAGGCCTTTGTCAGCTCCACCCCCCAACTACTAATCCCCTGGAAGAGCTGTGGCTGAAAAGCAATTAGCTCCTTTAATGTGAGAAAGAGACTGCAATACACTTAAGCCCCCCAAAAAACCTGTAAGCTCAAAATAAAATAGTAACAAAACAGTGACTTTGCTTAGCCTAAAACATAGAACAGTAACAAAACCTGTAAGCACAACCTGTAACAAAGTAACAGAAAATATTCCTTGTAAAAAAATATGAATCAGAGAAAGATAAATCAGTAACCTGTAACCACAAAACAATAACAAACCTGTAAGCACACCCTGTAACAATTTAGCAGAAAATACACCCTGCAAAAAAATTTAAATCAGAGAAAAATAAATCAGTAAACTGTACAACATATAAGCACAACCTGTAAGCACAAAACAAAAAAGAAGCCTTAATATTTCTCCTTGCTTTGTTAATATTGCTCCTTGCTCTGTCCTTTCAAAGAAACCCTAGATGAAAAGATCTCAGGTGAAGATTGGTACTTTATGCTAGCAGACCTAGCCTTAGAAGAAATTAGTCCACACCTCCCCCTACTGACTTACTTTCTTAAAATGTAAAAGAAATAGTGTACTGCAGTATGCTATGCTGTATTACTCCACATCCTCATTGCTCTTGAGACACACCTCTAAAAGGGCACTTGTGTCTAGAGATGCAGAAAATGTAAAATCCACTGGCAAAGTGAATGCGAAGTGGCCACTTTGCATTGGCACTTCATGACGCGGAGTACCCCATAGGAAAGGTTCACTTCACCTTGTTTTTATCACTTCATGTTGTCATTCCACCTTAAACATGAAGTAAGGCAGAGTGACAACAATATTGACAGCATCCCACCCACACAGTCACCAGAATGAATGTGCATCCCAAAAGTGCTACTGTCTTGTGTCCAGAAAACTCCCCAGTGCTAATGAAGTGAAATGAGAGAGTAACAAGAAATGCAGTCTCTCAGAATTAATGTCACATTCAGTCATGCACACAGTGGTCAGGTCACACACAGAGTCACCAGAATTAATGTCCATCCCCAAAATGCTACTGTCTTGTGTCCCTTTCCCCTGTTCTGATGAAGGGAAATGAGATCGTAACAAGAAATGAAGTCTCCCAGAATTAATGGTTCCATGCAAATGCACACACAGATTAAGACTGCACTGCACACTCAAGGCAAAAAAAGGCACAACACCTAACCAGTGCTCACAAGTCACAAATCCAAATCTGGAAAGGAATACATTTTGCCAGTTGCTGGATTAGTGCATGGCAGTAACAATCCACTACCAGTAAAGATACCACAAAGCAGTATAAAAATCCATGCAGGTATGGTGGATAGCAGGTTTCACACTGCTGCAATTACTCTGTAACACAATAAAAGGTGTCTGATTTAATAGCACGCATTACACACACACACACACTCACACACACATTCAAGCAATGCGTAGCAAATCGAAAACCTTTAGTAATATAACCAAATGTTTTAAACAGACAAATTGTACACTGCTGCACCACAACAATCAGCAAAAAATGTCAAGAATTACCGAAAATATTACTGTGTGTAGATTAACACAGTTGTACAAGAAAAATATAACCAAAACAGAAAGACTGCCTTTTTCTCCCAGTTAATCTACCTACACCACACTCAATAAATCGATAAATCAAAACTTTATTTAACCCGGCAGATTCATCATTGAGCAGGCTCATTTTCAAGATGGTACTGGCAGAAGAGAACAGATCATGGAATAATACAATTGGACACTTAGTGCAGGCAGGTACGTACAGTAAAAAAAAGCAACAACAGCATCAGATAATACACAGTGTGCAGATTGTTAACAAATTAATCTAAGGATACACCAACATCTGGGAGGGATACTAAAAGCAATAGGAGTAACATTGTGTGGTAAGATTATATTAACAATGGAACAAGAAGGTATGAATGGCCTGAATAGGAGAGTCAACTCTTTATGGGGAAGGATGTGGGAGGGAGTTTCAGGAGGAGGATATCAACACTAGAGGGAGAGGTAACACGAACATTGTAAGGTCAAGGGGTAAGAACAATATACAGAGGAAGATGTGCAAAGAAGTGCTGGAGTTGTAAGTAAGTGCTAAGTAAAGGGAGAGCAGAGCAGGGCAGGGAGGACACTAGGAGAATCACCTGTGGCATGTACATATGACCTTCAGGATATGTGTGATAGACAGCTTAAAGGTATGGGGACCCGGCAGGGATGAGAACCTTATTGTCTTTTGCATGTTATTCCAAAGGGAAAGTAAGGAGAAATTGACAGAAGCCTTACCATACTGGGACCTTATTCTTGGCATCTTGAAAGATTCAAGGGATGTGCTTCTTAGGCCATGTGTTAAGCAGTAGCTTGTGCTTTAGTAAATTGTGTTGGAGCGTGACAAAGTCGTGTTGTATCTCATCATAAGCGATGTCCAGGGATGAGTTGAAAGTATAGAGAACCGTATCATCAGCGAATATATGTATATAGCCTGAGTGTGTGTGAGAGTCGATACGGTTTATGTATAAAGCAAATAGGATGGGGCCCAGGATGGAGCCTTGTGGCACACCCCGAGGAAGGGTTTTGAGTGGAGACAGTTCCCCTTGAGCTTTAATCTGTTGCAGTCTGTTGGAGAGATAACATTCAAACCACTTTAGGGCAGTACTGTCTAGGCTGAAGCTGTTCAAGACGTTAATCAGAAGGCAAAGATCCATGGTATCAAAGGCCTTACCAAGGTCCAGAAAGAGGGCATAGATGTGTTTTTTCACATCCAAAGCATTTTGCCAGTTATTGGAGACTTTGCCGAGGTCAGTTATAGTGATTTGCTTGGGCCTAAAACCTGATTGGGCCGGGTTCAGGTGGCTCTCGGATTCTAGATAATCCCTAAATTGGTAATCGACAATTTTCTCCAGGATTTTTGACAAGGTAGGAAGCAGCAAAATAGGATGGTAGTTGTTCAGGTTAGCTGGATCTCCAGATTTGAAAAGGAGAATGACGTTTGCTGTTTTCCAAAGAGAAGGTAATTCACCCTGAATCAGGGAACTATTAAATAGGTGGGTGATTTGGGCAGTCAGATGATAAAAGCCTGTTTTCAAGCAAAATGGTTCTGTAAGGTCAGCACTGCCACACTTTTTTGTGTCCAGAGATATTAGAAGGTCCTCCACCTGTCTGAATGTAACTGGTTGAAAGCAGAAACAGGAGTGTCTCGGGTTTGTGGCAATGTCAGAGGATAAGCCATCAGTGGCACTGCAGTGGATATTTAGTTTGCTATGGGGCGAATCATCGAAAGCAAGGCCTGCTGTGGCAAAGTGATTGTTGAGTTGTTCAAGAATGTCAGCTCTAGTCTTGTAAGAAATTTTACCTGACACTATTCTAGTGGGTAGGGGGGAGGCTGGCGAGTGACCTTCAACCTCTTTAAGAATGTTCCAAAAATTGGAAGAGCAATTTTTATTTTCTTCAAGGGCAGTCAGGAAATAACGTGATTTTTCTGCCCTTATTAACTTGGTGCAGGTATTCCTAGCCACCCGAAAGGCAAGCCAGTTGTCTTCTAACTTTGTTTTCCTGGCTCTTTTCCACAGTACATCCCTGTCCCAGAGGGCTTTCTTCAAGGTCTGCAAGAACCAGTCAAGGGACCTTTTCCTTATTTTGATCCTTTTTAGTGGAGTTTGTTTATTTATCAGTTCCACTAGTACATTTTGGAAAATATTGAAAGCCTCAGTAACAAAAGTGGCCAGATAGAAATTCTGAGAGTTGATGTTACCAAGGTCTGTCAGGAAGGCAGTCTGGCAGAAGTTTTTTAGGCTTCTTTTTAGCTTGAAGGTAGAAGTAGACAGCGTGAATGTCAGCTCTAGTCTTGTAAAAAATGTTACCTGCCACTATTCTAGTGGGTAGGAGGGAGGCTGGCGAGTGACCTTCAACCTCTTTAAGAATGTTCCAAAAATTGGCAGAACAATTTTTATTTTCTTCAAGCACTCTGTGAATTCGCCTTCACTCCACATATCACTTCACCTTCACTCCACGAATCACTTTGCTGAGCGGATTGGGGCCACTTCACCCATTTCTACTTGTGCCTAGTGGCCCTTACAAGTTTACCAAAAAGAATAAAATAATGTTAAATTAAGTTGAAGGTATAAGGCATTAGGTTGAAGACTGAAGGTACAGCGGTAAAGTGTTCTACTGAATTTTAATTCTCTGTTTTTATTTCATTACAGCTCAGAAGTAATGTGAGGAAGTATTTTTTTCACAGAGAGGGTTGTGGATGCATGGAACAGCCTCCCTGAGGAGGTCATGGAGTCAAGAACAGTGGGGGAATTCAAGAATGCATGGGACAGACATAAGGCAGTCCTAGTGGGGGGTAGGAAGAAGTAAGCTGTTGGTTAATTAGGATCTGCAGCTTATCTGTTAGGTAGGAAAATGGGCAGACCAGGTGGGCCAAGCGGTCCTTATCTGCCATCAAATTCTATGTTTCTATGTTTTACTGGCTGTTGTCATTACCCAAAATATGTACAGTACAGCATGAAACAGCATTAATACACTGCCACAGACTACTTCAGAACAACATCTCTGTGTTTTGGTCATCCTGCTGTGTGCATTCCCTATAGGGCAGGTGCAAATAATGAAACTATTACATCTTTCCAACTATCTTGCAGTGCACTTTAAATCCAACCCTGAGATGCTGCCCAAACTATGACAGCAACAAATTCTCATTACTGATGTTGTCTCTCTGGTGCATCTCATAGCTAAAAGCAATTAATTAAATGCCAAATGCAGGCACTTTGGGATTTTAAACTCATGTCTAAATGAAATACACTCTGACTACATGGACTCAATTTTTTTTAAAACCATTTAACAGATTTTTAGGGATTTATGTTTTGTTAAGATTTACTATTGGCTGGTAAAATGGTTTTAGCTAGCTACCTACTGTAGCTATCATGCCATAAAATGGCAGACTGTGTTTGGACTGGGAATGTTCCATTTGTTCAGTAGACCTTTTTCATTTTAGTTCTGATATTATTTTCTTTCTGGATTCATGTAACAGGTAGCAGGCAGTCACATAATGTTATTTTATTTCAAATTTTCACTATCAGAACATACTGTGCTGCACGCAGCTCATTTCCAGGTGTGCCTTGGTGGAAAGGGATAAGGAAGCAATGCAGATAAAATAGGCAGAAAAAGGTGTAAAAAATGTAATGTTGCTAGTATATCAATGCAAAATAATCAGTGTGGGGCAAGAAGTACAACATCAGATAATCCATGTGACAAGAAGGCTATGCAAACCATACATGGCTAAATAAACCATGGAGTAGGAATTGAAATCTTTTTTAGGATTTGGGGTGCGGGGATGGTGAAAATAATGAGTTAGCTGGGGGCTTGCTTTACTCACTTTGGGCCAGTGATCAGCCAGTGGGGTGGAGGGCTTCACCAGATGCCAGTGCATGGGGATTGACATTTATTTTTAGGATTGGGGGTTGAGGGATGGGGAAAATAATGAGTTAACTGGACAGGGGCTTCCTTTATTCACTTTGGGCCAGTGATCAGCTGGGGGAGGCCACTAGACACACAGGAGAATTCATTTTAATGGGAATTTGGGCCAGTGAGTGGTAGGGGGTAGACCACTAGATACCAACAATTTTGCCCACAGGTGGCGGAATTTCACTCAGAAGCAGTGAATTGTGCTGGCTCGAGGGTGAAATTTCACTGGCTCTGAAGGTGAAATTTTACATTTCACCCAGCAAAATGTTTTGTGAAATGCACAAATTACACAGAATATTTCGATGGGCAAAATCTTCCAATTTCGCACAACACTACAGTTAACCTATCGAGCCTGGAAAAGTCTCTCAAAATTCAAGGGAGTCATGATAAAATATATAAAAATGACACATGTATATGTACAGTAACTGTCTATTTGCTAATCAGAATGGCTTGTATCATTATTTTGTGCACAGCAACTGCTACAGGCTGCGTGCCACTCCCTGCAAACTTGTTTTTTAAGTGAACCATTGAGTTTGGGCTTATTACTGTATAGCAGGTATTATTAGCACTCTGAAAATTTTAGCGCTATTAGCAGAAGAGAAAAACACACTAAATGTAAATGCCCGCTAATATTATCCACTAACATCCCTTCACAGAAGCTCAAAGAAAAAGTCCCATACAGTAACTAGTAGTGCATTATTTCTCTATTTATTCATGTAATCTCAGTTAAAACAAGGAGACCCCATTAAAAAATTAAAAAAATGACAAAGTTGCAGCTCTTTCAGTGCAATGTTTTTAGGTCTGCTTCATTCAGCAGGGCTTCATTTCTGGAACATCTTCACTTTATTAGTACTCTGGCTCCAACTGTTAAGCAACAAAAAAAATTATCAGCTTCTATTCCTAGTATCCTAACTACTGTGACCACCAGTGCCAAGCTTAAGTCCAGGCCAGAACACTCTGCCAACTCAGCACCGGACACAGTAGTAGCCTCAATGTGGTATTTTCGTTTTACTTGAGAGGACTGCATCCACTTCTGCAGCAACATTTTCACTGACAGTAGTTACAGGTACTGACTCCATAGAAAGGGAATAAGGGAAGAGTGTGTGCTAATTAATGTGTGAGTAAGCTGCTACTAATTAGTTAAGCAATTAGTGTTAGCAGTCAGGTAACAGAATGATGAAAACTGGAGTATAGATAAGGGTGTGGTAGGCTGCAGTAGATGAACGGGAACTGCTGTAACTGCAGGTAAATAGAACGCTAAATATATTGGCACTAAAATGTTCTGGCATAGCCATCACGCTAAATATATTGGCCGCTAATATTACCTGCTATACAGTACTTTGTGTCTAACAGTCAGTGCTTTCTGAGTCCTGAACTCTGTGTGAACAGAAAGCAGGAAGAGGAGTGGTAGTTTTTTTTGCAGTAATCTCTGAAACTACCACTCAAGTAAATTGAGATATTTCTAGGTTTTAAACTGCAGTACATGTATCTAGGGGAACATCTCACTTTCCAGTGAGCCCTTAACTGTTTTATTTTGCACTTGTGGGAACATTTAGTTGTCCATTACTCCGGGAGACCTCTGAGAGCTATTTCTGGGTCACGAGACCTATATATCTTGCTGGCCTGTGGTGAGGGGATTTTGCTTATACCATTATTTTGTCGCAACAACTGCTACAGGCTATGTGTCACACACTGCAAACTTTTTTTTAAATGAACCATTGAGTTTCTGCTTATTTACTTTTTGTCTAATAGTGAGCGCTTTCTTAGCCCTGAACTCTGTGTGAACAGGAAGCAGTAAGAGGAGTGGTAGTTTTTTTGCAGTAATCTCTGAAACTACCACTCAAATAAATGGGGATATTTTTAGGTTTTAAACTACAGTACATGTTTCTAGGAGAACATATCACTGTCCAGTGAACCCTTGACCATTTTATTTTGCACTTGTGGGAACATTTAATAGTGCATTACTCTGTGACCTCTGAGAGCTATTTTCAGGTCATGAGACCCCTATATCTTGCTGTCCTGTGGTGAGCAGGGCGAGCGTGTGGTGACACATGCAAAGACATGCACGTCTGTGTATGTTTTGCATGTTTAGCAGGTTTGGCAGATACACAGGAACAGGGTAGCACACATAGATGAAGGTAAGAACTGTAGGTTTGAACTGTTTACAGATACTATATCCAGATAATATTATATTGTAGTTGACAGTTGATATCCATTAAGGTATCTCAAGTCACCTAGGAAAAATTAATGTATTGCTAACAACAATCGAGGGAAGCATTGAGGTTAAATGCAATACCTGCCTCATGTTCTGTTTTAAGACCATGATTGCCAACAGACATAACATTTATATGTATGAAATGCACACAAAACAAAGACATGATGTTGGAAATAAGTCTGTTTAACACAAGACTATCCTATTTAGAGGAAAGTCAGAGACATGACTGGCACAAACTCACTCAGCAAGTCAGCCCTTTACTCCCAAAGTGCCAGCCTCTGAGTATAGAATTGTGAACAGTGAACAGAACAAGGTAACCCACTTGTCTGTTTTGTGGGTTAAAGTCACCTTAGTCCCAAGTTCTGGAGGGATTCAAACTGATAACCTCTTGTTAGCATACCCAATTATCAGTCTCAGATAATTCTGTCTCCGGGGGGGGGCAGATATCTTTGCCTACGGGCACCTAATCAGATATTTCAAAATTAACCCTTAGAACTCTATGCAAGACCTATACAGAACTCTGACCAGTTTCCCAGTTTGATATCACAATCAGTGCATGCACAGTGTCAACTATAACCATCTAAGCTTCACTTATAAAAAAAGAAATTTTATGGCACACCAGGTAGTTTCTGTTTTTAAAATAGATATCTTTACTTTAAAATAGATAAAAATAGCAAAACAGAAAATACAGAACAAGATATTCCGACACATACAGCCTTTAAACAAAACAGGTTTAAAAGTGCAAATTCCTACAACACATACACTCAGACTGGTCTTAGCTAATAGTATTCTTACTTTCTTAATCTTTCAGTGCTTCAATGTTCCTCTCTCTCTCAGTCAGAAAAATGAATTCCCTGTGTAAGGTCTGCTCAGTATTTTAAAAGCAGTCTTGAGCCGGCCTTCTCTGGGAGGTCACCTAACTCCGCCTTGGTATATTAAAAATTTATATTTTATAACTCAGGATGTCCTACTAAGATATTTAAAAACATAATAGGTGATGTAAATGTGACTTTCCAAAACCGGTCTGTGGTCTGCTTCACATAGACATCAAAAGTCTCTTTGATATAATTCACTGTATACTCCAAGCAAATGAATAATGGACTTCCTAATTCAGTCTGGGACCTGTTTTACCCACTTTGATGTAATTTGCTGGCTTCCTGGGAAGATACCCAAAACACATGCTAGGCCCCTTTTTCTTATGACTCCTAGTGGAAATCAAAGGATTTCCCTGAGGGCATTATAAAATGGGTATATTGGTTCCTGGCTTCAAAGCAAATTGACAAGGTAATTGCAGTTTAGATATCTGCAGTTTAAACTACCTCCTGTCCTTTGAACTTATCCCTGGGGGGTTTAATGTGTCAAGTCCAGCAAGCCAGCATTTCCTCCTGACAGACACTCCATCACACATTTTTTTATATTTACAAAAAAAGATACGTAGATCAGAACCTGCTGTCCAAGTGTGACAATTCCTACCCACCTAGACTGAATTTAGGTGCTCTATCCCCCTGCATGGGATGAGCTTCCCAAATCAGTTCACTTCTCATAGACCCTGGACAGCCAATCTGAGTTCTGATTGGTCACTATTGTCCTATGTAGAATGGTCATGCCATATCCTTGTAAAGCAAGACTCCAATATAGCAATCAACCTTTGTTTTTCCCCATCTGTGTCAGCCAAACCAGGGGGTTGTGGTCAGTCTGCACCACAAAATGCTGCCCATACAAGTATAGCTCCAATTTCTTTAGGGCCCACACTATGGCAAGACACTCCTTTTCCACCATGGAGTACACTAGCTCCCTGGGAAGTAACTTTTTACTCAGGTAGGCTGTTGGGTGATCCTTCCCCTGGCTAGATGTCTGACTCAGTACTACCCCAATACTCACGTCGGAGGAGTCAGTCGGAACTATAGTTTTACTGTAGTCAGGACTTGTCAAAACAGGAGCACTGCACAGTGCCTCCTTTAGTCTGGAAAAGGTTTCCTCACAGGCTGGGCCCCAGGTAATTTTCTTGGGCATCCTTTTCTTTGTCAGGTCAGATTGGGGAGCAGCCAGTGCACTGTAATTGTGTACAAATTTTCTGTAGTACCCTGCTTTCCTGAGAAAACTCCTGACCTGCTTCTGAGTTTCTGGTCTGGGCCATGCCTGGATTACATCTATTTTTATTTGGTTAGGACGGAGCTGTCCCTGGTCTACCACATGCCAGAAGCATGACACTTCTTCCATGGCCACCTGGCACTTCTCAGCTTTAACAGTGAGCTGGGCCCTCTGTATCCTGCCCAGCACTTCCCTAAGGTGGGATAGATGTACCTCCCTGCTGGTACTAAAGATGGCATTGTCATCCAGGTACTCCATAGCATACTCCTCAGCACCATTTAACACCAGGTTCACCAACCTTTGGAAAGTGGCCAGGGCGTTCTTCATTCTGAAAGGCATTATTTTAAACTCAAATAAGCCTATCAGAGTGATGAAGGCCGACCTCTCCCTAGCGCTGTCCATCAACTCTACCTGCCAATACCTCTTTGTCAGGTCAGTGGTCATAAGGTAGGTCACCCCTCCCAACTTGTCCAGGAGTTCATCTGTCTGGGGCTTCGTGTGGGTGTCTGACTTCATGACTGCACTCAGTCCATGACAGTCTACACAGAAACAAGTTGAGCCATCTGGCTTGGGTACAAGGACTACGGGTGAGGGCCAGGGACTGTGGGATCTCTGGGTTACCCCAAATCCAACATCCCCTCCACTTTCCTTCTAATGTCCTTTTGGACAGCCTCTGACACCTCATATGCTGTCCACCATATAGGCGTCTGTATCCCTTTCTCCAAATCATATGTCGCTAAAGGGGTTAGTCCAGGTTTGGTGCTAAACAAGGGGACAAAGTCTGTTAAAACCTCCCTTACTTTCTTGATCTGGCCGGGGGTCAGTTGGGGAGACAATTTTACTGCCTCTACAGAGGACTCCTGCTTACTCTCTTCCAGCAAGTCCAGAAGGGGATCTGCTTTGTCCGTCCCCTCCCCATGACTACACACTGCAAACACCATGTCAGCCCTATTGGCATATGGCTTCATCATGTAGACATGGTACATCCTTTCTGTCTGTCTACAGTCAGGTAACTCCACAATGTAGTTCACTTCATTTACCTTCCTAACCACTTTGTACGGTCCTGCCCACTCAGCTTGCAGATTGTCTTTCTGGACCGGAATAAGGACCATGACTTCCTGACCCACCATGTACAAGCGAGCTCTGGCTCTGTGGTCATACCACACTTTTTGTTTCTGTTGGGCAGCTGCCAGATTGCTCTGGGATGTCGCCATAAGCTCCTTCAGCCTTTCCCTAAACCTAAGGACGTAATCCACAATGGGAGTTCCCTGGGTGATGTGCTTGCCTTCTCAGTCCTCCCGGATCAAGTCTAGGGGCCCACATACCTGGCATCCATATAAGAGTTTGAAGGGGGAAAATCCTGTCGACTCTTGGGGCACCTCCCTGTATGCAAACAACAGGTGGGGAAGGTATTTCTCCCAGTCCCTCCCATGCTGTTCAGCAAATGCCTGGAACATTGACTTTAGGGTACCATTGAATTGTTCCACAAACCCACTGGCTTATGGGTTATACGGTGTTGTGCATCTCTGCACCACCCCACACTTCTCCCATTAACATTTCATCAGGTCCAACATGAAATAACCCCCTTGATCGGTGATTACCTCCAGCAGAAACCCAACATGGGAGAAAATCCCAAGTAAGACATCTGCCACTTTGTCCTCAGTGAGGTTAGAATGACTGCCTCTGGGTACTTGGTGGCATAATCCACCACAGTCAAGATGAATCTCTTCCCTGAGGAGCTGTGGGTATTTAAAGGCCCCACAATATCCATTTCCACCCTCTGGAATGGCTCCTTCACTATGGGCAATGGGATCAGGGTGGCTTGGGTTTTCTTGCCTGCCTTCTCTATTTCTTGGCACTGGTGGCAAGACCTGCAGTACTCCTTCACCTGCTGGGTGAAGTTAGGCCAGAAGAAATTCTGGACCAACAGCTGCGTAGTGCGCATGATTCCCAGATGACCAGACAAGGGAATATCATGTGCAGTTTTAAGCAACTGCTCACAATACCCTTGGGGAATGACAAGCTGCCTGCCTAGCATCCCTCCCTCTGTCTGTACTGCCTGAGTATACATAAGTCCATTTTCCCAATAAACCTTATGTCTGCAGTTACCTCCCTGTGCTCCATCAGAGTCTTCCCACGCCCTCAGCTTCTCTAAACTAGGGTCACTCCCCTGAGCAGCTGCAAACCCCTCACACAGTCCCAAGGCATGGGACAGGTCCCCTTCAGTCACTAAACTAGGGTCCCTAGCACTAGTGTCAGATCCCTCAGAATCACTGTCAATCCCAACCCTCTGACAAGGGGTCACCTCTATCTTTCTTCGGAGTAACCCTCTGTAGCAGTGTGGTTACTTGCTACTGGGGAAATTTCTACCCCTTTTTTATCAGTCTCTCCATCTGGAAATACAGGCTGGGGAACCAGCCTCTCAGTGGTTTCCACACTGGTTTCTGTGGGGTTCAGGGAGCTACAATTTTCCCTTGCCACTTGGCTATGGGTAACTGCACATACTATCCCCTGCTGGAGATTGCTACCCAGGATCACATTTACTGCTAATGTTTTGGCTACAGTGACCTGTTGCACAGTTCCCCCTGTTTCACCCCAGTCTAGGAGAACACTAGCGAGGGGCAATGTTTTCTCCCCACCCACAAAGTCCTGTACAGTGACATATTTATTGGGTATAAGCTGACCAGGCTGTACCAGATCCCCCTTTGCCAATGTCTGGGATGCCCCTGTGTCCCTTAACCCCTGTGTCTGTACATCATTCACCATGACTGGGCGCATGTGTTCCCTCATGTTCACTAGCATGCTTCCAGGGACATACAAACAACCTACTTCTTTTCTAGTATTTGGTTGTGTATTATGGCTTGCCTTTTTGGGACACTGTCTGGCAATATGCCCAGTTTCCTTATACAACCAACATTCAGTTCTTCTCTCAGAGAAATCTTTTCTCTGAAACCTGGGCTAACTGGTTTCAGTGGAGGCAGTGAAGGTTTTAGCTGCCCTGAAGGTGCACTTTTCCCTTTCTGTGCTGCCATGCCTGCCCCATTCACTCTCATAGCAGGTCTGCTCTTGGCATAGTGGCCCAAGAATTCAGCAGCCTCTTGCACTGTTTTGGGATCTCGATCCTCTAGCCAGGTTTTTAACTCTGCTGGGCATGCCCAATAAAACTGTTCTAATAAAATCACATTTTCAATTTTATCAAGAGAGTTTGCCTCAACTCCTTCCCACCAACATTTTAAAAACTGATGTTGTTTCGTGGCTAGCTCCTCATAGCTCATATCAGGGTTTTTCCAGAGCTTAAGGAATTTAGCTATGTATGATTCAACATTTAATTCAAATGTTTTTAACAGTGCAGCTTTTAGCTTGCTGTAATCATTGCTGCCTCATTGTCCATTTGACCCAATGCATCCCGAGCTTTCCCAGTAATAGTGGGGATAGCTGGAAGCTCCAGGATTCTCTAGGAATTTTAGCCTGAATACAAACTTTTTCAAAATAATTTAAAAAGTCATCTGTGTCCTCCCCCTCTTTAAACTCAGCTATTAATTTGGAGTTCAATTTGTAACCCAGTCCTGCAGTCTCAGTTAAACCCAAGCTACTTACCTGCTCTGGTGCCACCGGTCAGAATCGTATCTTCTCTAGTTTGTGTTGCCTCTGGCACTCCTCTCTCTTCTCCTCTGCAGCTTGCTGGCACTCATGCTCCTCACGGTCTGCCTCCCTCTGTTGTCACTCTGCCTCTCACTGTTCCCACTCTGCCTCTTGGCTCTCTCACTCCCTCTTCTCCTCTGCAGCTCACTGGCACTCACACTCCTCATGGTCTGCCTCCCTCTGTTCTCATTCTGCCTCCAGTTCCATCCTGTGCAACTCAATTTGCAGTCTAAGTACCTCTTGATTCAGGATACTGGTGACCATCCCCTGCTGCTGTGGCCCTTCACTCACAGTGGCCCTGCTGTCCTCCTCACTGGACCCTGACACAGCACTGGCCACTAGCCCTGCCACACTCGAGGTTTGGTCCTTTTCAGTCATGGTCGGTGACTCACTGCTCTGAGTATCTGCTACCATCAGGGCCTCTGTGAGGTTCTGCTTTTTGGCTGTCACCTCGATCAGGACTCCTTTGTCCCCACACAATTGCTGTAAGTATTCTACAGTGTGCATGCTGTAGTTGGAAGCCATCTTTCCTGACTACTGCTAATCTGACTGGCACTTTAGAAAAAAATTAAAATGGGTAGGAACTTGACTGTAAGCCAAGGGATATAGTTCTGTTTCCTCTTGAAATAAAACACTGCCTTTCTTTTTTCCAAGTGAGCTGAACAGTCTCAAGCTGACACACTGTGCAATAAAGCTTATACCACCAAACTTTATATGCCACTGCTACCAACCAATCAGTCACAAACACACTTAGTAGGTCAGCCTTCTACTCCCAAAGTGCCAACCTCTGAGGGTAGAACTGTGAACAGTTTAACAGAACAAGGTAACCCTCTTGTCTGTTTTATGGGTTTGAGTCACCTTAGTCCCAAGTTCTGGAGGGATTCAAACTGATAACCTCTTGTTAGCCTTCCCAATTGTCAGGCTCAGATAATTCTGTCTTCAGGAGGCCAGATATCTTTGCCTACAGGCACCTAACCAGGTATTTCAAAATGAATCCTTAGAACTCTGTGTTGGACCTAGAGAACTCTTTTACTGTTTCCCAGTTTGGTATCACAATAAGCTCATGCACAGTGTCAACTATAACCATCTAAGCTTCACTTATAAAAAAGAAGCTTCAAGGCACACCAGGCAGTTTCTGTTTTTAAGGCTGTATGTGCTGGGATATCTTGTTCTGTATTTACTGTTCTGCTATTTTCATCTATTTTAAAGTAAAGATATATATTTTAAAAACAGAAACTGCCTAGTGTGCCTTGAACCTTGTGACAATGGCCACTAGATTTAAAAACACTTGTCAAGGTGACCAACCAAAAGACTGGTAGCAATCAGATGGAGAGTATTACCTAGACAGTACTACCTGAGTCAGACATTCCAGGGATAATACTACCTGTATGCAGTAATCAACAACAATCAGTAACTGTTATAATACCATCACGTACCCATGAGACTGTAAACAATACTAAGAATACAACAAGTAGGAAAAGGGCTAGGGATGAAGTTGAACCATATTATTTAGAGGAAGAGTGGTATCAAATACAGAGTACTAAGGTTTCTAAAAAGGGCAGAAAGGCTGGATGCTTTCAAATTCATACTCAGAACCACTTTGATTTAGTAAACGATCTGATAGAAGAATATACACATCATCCCCCCGATCATAACCATGCTTACCAGCAATGTAACTAGTGCATTGGTTATGGAGGGTTCCAATAGTGTTAACACCTGTGTGACTCCAGAGCAGGGTGATATTAATCTTATGGAACTTGAAACCTGAGCAAAAACAAATTTGTGTACTAGGGGATTCCATCATCAAGCATTTGGATTGGACAATCTGTGAACAGGATAAGGTCAATAGAATGATGTCATGTTTCAGGGGTGCTAAAATCAGAGATATTACTAAAATGACCAGACAAATATTAAAACATGGATGGCAGAGACCAATGGTCATAATTCCCATAGGTACAAATAATATCATGCTCCAAGATGTACAGTGTATAAAAGAAGAGTTTATGGGACTGGCTAACACTCTAATGGATCTTAATTGTGATTTTGTTTTCTCTAAAATACTTCCTGTCACTGGTATAAATGATTACTACTTTAATAAGATAAGAAAAGTTTTCCAGAAATGGAGTCCCAAACAGAATATAAGGTACATCACCCATTGGGAGGAGTTTCTTGATCAAAAATACCTGATTTTTTGGGATGGATTACACCCGACAAAGTGGGGGACCTCTCACTTAGGACAACATATAAATACATACATGAATAAATGTTTAAACTAAGTTTCAGGGAGGTAGGTATCTGTGAAAACAAATGTTTCTGTTCAGAAGGTATTCAAAAACAGGATGGCAGTACTGGGAATACAGTGTTTGGCACCTCACTTGCTACTAAAATAAACATGAATGAATGTATTATGGGAGGAACAAACTGCAATACAAATGCTCATACCTCTGAGATCAAAATGTTGTTGGTTAATGCCAGGAGTCTCATGAACAAACTAGGAGAACTCCAATACAGATTAAATAGAGATGCTATAGATATATGTGGTGTCACTGAAACATGTTTTTTGGATAGCGACTGGGGAACTGATATACTTGGTTACTCTAAAGTCTGTAAGGACCTCTAAATTAAAAAAAAGGGTGAGGAGTTGCACTGTATATCAGCAACAGACTAAAATATTGTGAGTTGGGGAATAATCACCCAAACAGTAAACTAATATGGATTAAAATGAACTGCCCAGTCAGATCTGTAAAAGTAGGACTGGGATATCATGCCCCAGATTTGGATACTGAAGCTAATAATGCCTTCTTTATGTCTTTAGAGGATATGATAGTCAGGGTGGGCTATATATTAATGGGAGATTTTAATCTTCCAAATATATATTGGCCATCACTTACTGGGAATGGAAATCTGGAAAATAAATGGATTAAATTTTCTGCACAAAATGACCTCAAACAAAAAGAAACCAGACCTACTAGTAAAGACAATATATTAGACTTGATATTTACTAACATCAAAGCTATTGACTCTAATCCACAGATTTTGGAACCCCTTTTGTGATAGTGATCATAATGCAGTATTATTAAATGTTGAGTGCATTAAAACAAATCTACATGGAAACACCAAAATTAGAAATTTTAACAAAGCTGATTATGTTAAAATTAAGCACTTCCTTAGCAAACTGAGAATGGAAAGAAGAGTTATATCATCTGGGCATAAATATTATGTGGGAGGTTATTTACAGTAAAATTGACTTTTATAACAGTTCCTGGGTACCGGAATGAACAAAGTATAATAATAATAATAAACAGCAAGTCCCCTTATGGTGGAACACCAAAATTAAGAGGACAACAAAAAGAAACAGGAAAGTGTTCAACAGACATAAAAAGAATCCCTCTGATGAAAATTCAGAAAAATTTAAAAATGTGTTAAAAAACAACTAAGAAACAAAAAAGGCATGCTAAACAGAATGTAGAAGTCAGCCTTGCAATGGTAACTAAGGACAATAAAAAAAAGTTTTATAATTATATTTGGTCCATTAAACGTAATCGTTCTGGAGCAGGCCCGCTTGTCAAGGATCAGATTCTCATTACTGAAGAGAAAATAATGGCTGATGAGATTAATAATTACTTTCTCTGTGTGTTTGAAATGAAAGAGGACATATGCCTTAATAATTTGAAAAACTTTCAAGCACATATTATAATATTTACTGAAAAGGAAGTATTGGCAGCTATTCATGACACCAAATCCAGTACATCAGGGACAGATGGAATCCCATCAATCTTTGTTAAAAATCTTTCATATGAACTTGTCAGAATCCTTACACTATTATTCAATACTTCCAGTAGAGAGAGTGTTGCTATTGGTGGATGAAAGCTAGCTAATATTACTCCAATATATAAAAAGGGCTCTAAACAGAATGTCATCAATTATAGACCTATAAGCCTAACTTCCTGCCTTGGCAAGATAATGGAGAGATTATTGCAACAAATAATTATTACTCACTTACATAATATGGGGAATTATGATATATCACAACATGGGTTCACACAAGGTAAGTCATGTATGAGTAACATGATTAGATTCTTTGAGCCTGTTATTAAAGCCCTTGATAATGGACTTCCTGTAGATGTGATATTTCTTTTGACTATGAGAAAGTGTTTGATTCTGTTTCTCATAAAATTTTAATTGAGCAACTGATAAAACTCAAACTTCATCCAAGAAGTATCATGTGATAAATTCATGGTTGGAGAACAGACAACAGAGGGTTATCCTAAAAGGATATACATCTAATTGGAGTAACGTAACCAGTGGAGTAACACAAGGCTCTGTACTGAGGAAAGGAGGGAGAGGGGGGACATGATAGAAACTTTCAAGTACCTCAAGGGAATCAACAAAGTCCAAGAGGGTAGCATCTTTCAAAAAAAGAGGTGTGTAAGAACAAGGGGGCACAATTTGAAGATGGGGGGGCGGCTCAGAGGTAATTTAAGGAAGTATTTTTTCACAGAGATGGTTGTGGATGCATTGAATGGCCTTCCAGAGGAGGTTGTGGAGTCAAAAACAGTCGTGGAATTCAAGCATGCATGGGACAGTCATAAGGCCATTCTAGGGGGGTGGGGTAGGAAGAAGTAGGCTGCTGGTTAACTAGGATCGGCAGCTTATCCAGTAGGTAGGGAAATGGGCAGACTGGATGGGCCAGGCGGTCCTTATCTGCCATCAAATTCTATGTTTCTATGTTTCTATGTTATGTTTCTATGTTTCAACATTGTTTAATATCATGATCTCAAGAATGCAGACATACAATCGAGTATGGATGCAGAAATATGCTGATGACAGCAAGTCGGGCTGTACTGTGAACAATGATACATCCATTAAATGTTTGCAGAAGAACTTAGACAATTTATTCAATTGGGCATCTGAGAATAAGATGGTATTTAATATAACCAAATGCAGAGTAATGAATTTAGGGAAAAATAATGAACATGCAGATTTTACCATCAACAATGTTGTATTATAAACTAAACATCTGAACAAGATCTCAGTGTTACTATTACTGACAATTTGAAATTTAGTACACAAAAAAATAAAACAACCAAAAAATTTCACTGGATATTAAGATGTATCTTTCAGCATATTAAGAGTCATGACCCAAGGGTTATTGTCCCATTATATACTAGTCTAATTTGAACAAATATGGAATACTGTGCTCCTTTTTGCTCTCCCACTTCCATCAGTCTTAAAGCAACCTTTGAGTCAGTCCAAAGAAAACTAATGAAAAATGTGACAAATCAATATTCATTGGGGTATGAGGAAAGATTGTGAAATCTAGCATTTTACAGTTTAGAATATAGACTATAAGGGGTGAATTATGCTGGACCTATAAGGCTTTTAAGGATCCAATATTGTTTGAGACTAATTGTATGGAAAGTCAAATCTCCCTAGATAGCACCAGATCTCATAAATTAAGGTTACAGGTTGAAACTAGTAAGACTGTTTGCAGAAATAAATGCATTACGCAGAGAGTTCCTCCATTATGGATCGCACTACCAGTTACAGTTGTAACAAGCAATAATACTGAACAATTTTAACATAGACTTGACCAATATATGGGAGACAAAAAAATTCCATTTCTGCTATTAGGAAATAATGCGTTGAGTTCAATATGGGCATTGCCCTCAAACTTGTACAATCTATAAACCTATGAATCGCCCCCTATCATGCCTTTCTACTTAAGTATGCTTTCCACTTTGTCTGGAAGCTGAATTTCTTAATTTTATTTCTGCACTGTTAATTTTCCAGACCATCATATAATTCTTTTCATATTTTCTTTATTGTATCTTTCCAAGCCTGTACATACCAGACTTTACCTTGTAACACCTCACCTCATTTACTTCCATTGCTTTGTTTAATTTGAAAACATGTCCTGGGTAAGTATAGAGGATGATGTAAACATTTTTAAAAACACAAAGAAAAATGCTAGGAATGATTTTGTTTCAGCTCCAAGTTTTCATCAGCCCCATTTGATGCTTTACAAAAACCTAAGAATATATTTGCTCGGTAGCATCATTAAAGAACTTTGTTTACACCCTTCACTAATCTTTTCTAACACCAAACTCAGAACTGGCTACATCTGCCTTGCCTCTTACACCTCTTAAAGGCTCCTCCCTATATAGCTTAATCTTTGCCTTCACCCTTTCCTTCCTTACTCCTCTACCACCTCTGTAACATAGTATCCTTTTCTGTTTTATTATTTAACCCTAATACTCCTGTCTTAGCCCAGTATGTTGTTTAACAATAGTATGCTTATTTCTGTGTATATTCAGAACCTTGACTTGTATTGCCGTGTATGTAATTATGTATAGTTCTCATGCATATTATATAATGTCACTGTTGATTCTGTGACATACAAATTTCATCTTTGTATGTATCTTATACCGTATTTTCACATTTGGCTTGTATTTTATACCATATTTTTTTCACGTTTATTTGTCCACCCAGGGCCACCTTGTAAATGATCTTGCTCAATGGTCTTTCCTCAAGGTAAAATAAACATTGATTGATTGATTGATACTCTGGGATCTGTGCATTCCCTTCCAGAAGAATTTAAATGAAGTTCATGAGTCAGCCATGACTTAATAGCAAGACCACCATTTATCTGTAATATCTTGCTTACTAGAATATTTGCAGATGCACTCTGCTGTGTCTAGCAACATGCAACATGCTGTCCACTATGTGTAGTAAATGAGGTGTTCCCACCCCTTTGTCACAACAATAACAACTCTTTCTCAAACAACAGTTATTGTTAATAAATAACTAGGTTCACTCAAGTTGCCCCAATTTATAATAGCTCCCAATTTCTTTCTCAAAGTCTCTAGCCTATAGCTTTTTCATCAGTGGTTTTCCTTGTCAGAAAAGTGGTAGCATTTGACTGATAATATGGACACCTGATATTATCCCACAGTTAAAGTAGACTAAAAAGTAAAGGCATCATGTAGGGAGGGTGATGGGATGGGGGCAGGACCCCTAGCCACCAGGACTTTTGTAATTAAAGGTTGGGCAGGTGATCGGGTAGGAAGAGGGGCCGCTAGCCATCAGGGCTTTAGTAATTATAGGTCAGGAAGGTGATCGGGTGGGGAAGGGACCACTAGCCACCAGGGTTTTTGTAATTATAGGTTGGGCTAATTAAAGGGTGGGGTGAGTGACTGTTTGCCACCAGAGCTTTTGTATTAACAGGTTGGGCAGGTGATCAGGTGTGGGGAGGGACTGTTAGCCAACAGGGCTTTTGTAATTACAGGTAGGGTGGGTGATTGGGTTGGGGAGGGACTGCCAGTCACCAGAGATTATACATTACTAAGTTTGTTTCTTAATTGTTAGCCAGAGTTGGAATATAAAACCAGTAAGCCCCCCACACACACACACACACTCAAAACAGCACTATTGGAAACAAAAATGAAACTAAGGGAGAGAATCTCCTGTTAAATATATGTTGGCAGGAGGCATTAATACATTTTGGCAGTAGGGATGCTTTCAGACCTTGGCTCACAGAGAGGAATAGCCATCTAAGGTCAGAGGGAATGGAATCCTTGTTTTAAGCATACTGAATGATGGACACAGAAATGCATAGATCTCACACAGTTAAAAGACTGAAAGATGTTGCCAAACATTTGGATATAGTTTACCTCTCTCAACTCTACAATGTTTAAGTTTTACACTAGTCTTAGAACATATTATGATACAGAACCCAATCTGAAAATATGTAAAAATGCAAAATATATTAAACTATTTTCTAGAATAAGATTTTATTGTAATTATGGGATTAATGTAATGTATATTAGATGGAGTGAGATAAAATAGGAAAGGCTGTGCCCTGGTCGATGCACAGCTAAGTTACACTCTGCTCACTTGATACCAGAATGCCCTCATGTTGCTGAGCTCAGAAAAAAATTGGCTCAACCCATTGTTAACTGGGAAGAAAACAGTCATCCAAGAGTCTTATACTGTACCCGTTGAATTGTTTGGAGGTGCACTACATATAAGCCATTGCAAATGTTGCTCAATATTCATTGCAAAGATTGAAATCTACTAGAAGTAATGCATTATTATATGCATTGTTATTAAATCTCTGATCGCCAAAAAAAATTCTCAGTTTTTAACTATATCTAGACCCTATGCTCACATGTAATGTATTTTTTTATATATTTCTCTGTATTTATGTTGTATATTCAATTGTATATAGTTACTTACTTTCTTCACTAATAAATTGAAATCTGAATCTAGATAAGCAGGCAAAAACTGATGGAGTTAATTCTAGATCACAGCATCCACACTGATGTATAATCTTGTTTCAATCCCAGATACTCAAAAATCAATCAACCAGCACTGCCCTTTTAAAGTATTTATAACGCTGCATCTACCCTGGATTAAGCACAATTCTCAGAGCCATTTTTATTGATCTCACTATGGCATTTAATAGTGTGCATCATGACATTCTTTATAAGCTACTTGGCTTGGCAATACTGTAAGTTCTTTATCTGGGCTAAAATAGTTATCTGGGAAGAGCCAGAAAAAGTGTTCTATCACATTTCTGGAATTGTAATAATGTAGTTACTGTATATGCTGCTCACAGTTTATCCGATTTATAAGGAGCCATAAATACATTTGCTTAGACCATGATTTAAAGTTGTGGTCATATCTTTGTATTTGATTTCCTGATTAATAAATATGTAAGAGAAAAGGAAGGAGCAATGAATACTTTTTTGATGGGAATCTCTTTCTAGTTAATAAGGGGAATTTTGCCTTTTGCTGTTTTGTCATTCACTAGGTTATACTGTATATCTTTCATCATTTGTTAGGTTATACTATATAGAATGAGAACACAGCAAAGGCAAACATCCCTTTAATAAGTAGAACGACATTCCCATCAAGAAAGTATGCAAGTAAAAGATATACCACGACTAATACTGACTTGTTAACTAACTCAATCCACACTTGCTGATAAAGAAATTGTTCAGAACATTTCTGATTTTATCTGACAGATGTCGGAACTGTATGCCGGAGAGGCCTTCCCCCAAAGCATAATTTTTAGGCATCTGTCAGGTGTGCAAATCAGAAATGAAACAGAATGATTTCTTTTTTCAGCAAGTGTGGATTGAGTTGAGTGGTAGAGGATCACCATTCCTGCTTACCCTGCCTGGCTATTATTCCACTATGTAACTTCTTTAAAATTAAAATAAGTCATATTTCAACACCTCTCTTTGCTGAAGTAACCCTCTGTTTAAGTTGTCAAAGGCTGAACTAATATCCAGGAATGCCAGACAAAGCTTTCCTTCCTTTTCTCGTATGTATTTATTAATTGAAAAATCAAATACAAAGATATGCCCACAACTTGAAATCATGGTCTAAGTAGTGTCTCAAATGTATTTATGATTCCTTATAAATCAGATAAACTGTGAGTGGCATATATAGTATCAGCCATAGACACTGCCAGCTATTTCTGAAATTTCTGTGATATTTCCAGAAATATCTCCTGCTTTCTGCATTTCCACAGTAGGGGCAGCACAGAGAAACTCTTCAGAAATTTTGTGAAATATCTGGAAGTAGCTGGCAATGTCTGTGGCTGCCACTGTAACTAAAGTATCACAATTCTAGAAACTTGACATACAGTAAACATGTTTTCTGGTTAGTCCCAGATAACTATTTTAGGATAACTCAGCTGCGATGCTGTACAGTATTTCTTAATCTTTTGTAAACTGAGCAAGGAACCCGATGCCATCTGCAGGTTATTTTTGGGGGAGACAATAAATTAGGCTTCGGAAATGGCAGTACTGTGGTGATGGCTCTTCGTAGCCACCCACTGGATAAATGATCAACCGCATTTAAACAGCTGCTGGAATCTGGCATCCAACGCTGGGGTAATTTTATACCACAGCACTGTTGCACTGCAGGGAGAGGTACTGACCAGCATACCTTGGTACTGTGAAGCTTTTCTATAACTACCACCGTAGGCTGGGGCATACCTGGAGGAGGACTCACTCTGAGAGGGACAAGGCAGCACTGAGGCTCCACTACCAGGAGTATCAGCAAGCAAGTGACCTAAAGAAGATGGAATTTTTGTTTCGGTCAATTGCTGGAGTGGGGAGTTGTCCAGATATGCTTTTATACACTATATATATAGCTGACTGAACCCCTCCTGTCTTCAGTCCTAGACAGCACTTTCCACAGAAAGGTGTAAGCAGTTTGGGGTGTTTTTTTGCTGACAAGGTGTCCTCTAGCAGGATGAGTATTGCCTCCTCTGGTCCAGTTTTTGCTGGAGGTAATCATTCTGTTGGTGGAGATCCTCTTCTGAGCAGGAGTGAGTTTCGGTCAGTTTTGGCAGTCAGGGTCTTCCATGTGCACCAGCTTGCATCCCACCAGTTGTGCCTTGAAGCCAGGTCCAACATGGCTTGTCATCAGCTGCATGGATGTTTTGGGTTCAGAGTTTGTTGAGATCATAAATGGGTCTTTAAGTGAGAGTACTTTTTCTACAGCCTTTAAAGAGGCCAGGGTGAGGCCCTCCCTTAAGAAACTGACTCTAGACTCTGATGTGCTCTCAAACTATAGGCCTATCTCTAATCTTACCTTTTTGGGGAAGGTTATTGAGAAGGTGGTGGTTAACAAACTGGTTGAGCATTTGAAGAGTCTGTCCATCTTTGAACCTCTCCAGTCAGGTATTCAGCCCTAGCACAGCACTGAGATGCCGTCAGGGTGGCACATGATCAGTTCATGGCAAGGGACCAATGGCAATGTACCATCTTGATGCTCTTGTATTTATCCTCAACTTTTGACACAGTAGATAACAGTGCTATTGGATTATCTGCTTAACTATGTGGGCACTACTGGTGCAGTTTTGTGCTGGTTTAGCTCTTATTTAACTGGGAGATCACAGTATGTTGTCCTTGGGAATTTTTCCTTGGGACTTTTCATGCTGCCTTGCAGTATTCTGAAGGGTTCTATTTTAGCACCTCTGTTGTTCTGTGTGTAATTTAAATATGTGAACCCATGTAAACTATTAGACTACATTAGAAATAGTTATTCACTTATGTAGAGACTATTTAGATTGTATTCATATATTTATTGCCTGTTTAGTTGGGTGGAGGTTTAAGTTATTTGGTCTATCTGGTCATATCAACGCCATTCAGAAAAAATTGTGTCACAAGCTTGGTGCCTTAATTAGGAACCATGCCTGCATCCCACCCATGGCTAGGTGTGGGATTGTCCAGAAGATGATCCTACCTATCTTCCACAACTATGATGTAGTCTGTGGTGCTTCCCCTAAGTCCTCTCTGGCCAGACTAGATAACCCTTTTCAACTCCTTTTGCTATTTTGCCCTTGACGCTCCCCTCTGCACTCATCATTGTGATCTCCACCATGCTCTATCCTTCCCTCCCCAGACAAACTGATGTCTCGCTCTCTCTCACTGTGCAAAATACACCTCCAAGCACTGGCTGGGTGAACTTCCCTCCTATCTCTCTCCTGCCTTTACAACTGATCCCCCTTCCTAAGATCTACTGACTCATGAACCCTGGTGGTCCCATGCCACTCCATCCTTATTGGCCAAAAAGGTTATTCTTATCACCGCCCGACAATCTGGAATTCACTTCCCCCTCAAATTCACCACTCACCCTCTTGCTACTCCATTAACTCTGCCCTCAAGAACATTCTTACCGCTGCCTGTGCCTGCCATGACCATCCCAATCCCCCGGTCATCTCCACAAAGCCTATATTACCATATGCCTACTTCCCACCACTTATATTTCCCTCTGATCATGCTCCTCCTTGTCCCCTACTCTCCCTCTTCCTAAAGTGTTCCTCCTCCTTCTTTCTCTACCCTTAATCTAGCTCCTTCCTGTGAGCTCAATCACTGCCTTGTACAGGCAGGATCCTTAGCACATGGTGTGCAACATCTTTACCCAAATTCCCCTATTTCTCCTTTTATTGCACCTCCTCAGTCATTGCTAGATCACTGCCTTGTGCAGGCATAATCACCCAGCATGCTGGTGGGGTACTACCCCCCTACTATAATTGACCTCTGCTCAGGCTCATATGCCTACTCCCCTCTACTGTTACTTCCCTCTGGTCATGCTCCTCCTAGCCCCCTACTATCCCTCCTCTTAAAGTGTTCCTCCCTCTTCTTTCTCTACCCTTAATCTACCTCCTTCCTGTGAGCTCGATCACTTCCTTGTGCAGGCAGGATCCATAGTGCATGGTGGGCAACAACTTTACCCCCTTTCCCCTATTTCTCCTTTTACTGCATCCCCTCAGTCTCTGCTAGATCACTGCCTTGTGCAGGCAGGGTAACCCAGCACACTGGTGGGGTACTACTCCTCCTACTATAATTGACCTCTGCTACCCCCTCCCACAACATTCCTGCCCCAACACCTCCCTCTCTCTCACCACTATATATATATATATATATATATATATTATATAACTCTCATCACCTATAACCAGTGTCCTACCAGTTGGGCTGTCCACCGCCCTAGCCAGATAGGGATAACAGGATGCTGGTGAATTTCAGCTTCTCCCTTCCCCCCTTAGATACCCCCTTCACATACAATACCTCTCTCTCATCACCCTGCCACACTGTACCTCTCCTCTCCTCCTTCCACCATTCCAGTTAACATAGCCTAACACTGGTCTACCCCTACATTCAATTAAGCACTTATAACCTATTCCTATATCCATCTTATATGTACTTTAGTCCACCCTGTCATCTCTGCTTGCCTCAAAAATTGTGTTCTGTCTCCTGCTCTCCATAAATTTCCTTTCCCTTCTTCCAGTCTGCTCTCTGCAATTTTTTGTTTGTGCCTTCCGTTCTTCGTACTCCAATCACTGAAAATCTTGAATATCTATGTTACACTAATGGCTACCAATTACTATTGTGCCACCTTACCATCTAGTGCTACATACTGTTGCCAAGTTATTATATGTGTTCCAGTGTTACTGTCACCAACTGTTGCCAATTTTCTATATGTGTCTTCATATCTACTATACTTAACTGTTTCATTGTTAGCCAATGTTATCCACCTGTAATCCCTCCTGCTCTCATTGTATGCAAGAAGTAAACTGTATTCCAACATTGTAATATTTCTCTGTATTCTACCCCATTGTTCCCTACTCACCAGGTTGCACCAGAAGACAAGCAACTTGTTGCTCAGCATGTCTTCCTGGAGAAACATTTCAATAAATAAATAAATAAAATTTGACATTTTTAGCACTATCACTTTAAGGTCATTCTCTATATGGTGCAATGCCTATCAGCACCTCAGCCTTGAGAAAGTGTTGTAGGGGCATGGAAACATTTGGCTGATTACTGGGGAAGGGCACATGTATCTTGTTGCTAGCATTGTGGAATAAAACGTGTTTTTATGAAGTTTATCCTGCCTGTATTTCAGCTGCATCCTTCATCTTCTAGTACCAGACAGTGACGGTGAAGCGGAGCTCATCTCGTCTGCTTTGTGAGTCCCTTTTTGCTTGGCTCCATCTATTGTTTGTTGTCGCCTGCTCCCGATACTTCTTTGTTATGTTTGGTGCGCTCAGCAAACTGTCTGGTTACTTGGCATTTTTTCCATAAGAAAATGTCTAATTTAAATGCCTCTGGAGCTAGCAGTGATGCCCTTCCCCAAAAGGATTTTTCCAGTTCTTCTGTGGATTCACTTTTCTTTTGTGAGGGAGCTGCAAACCCTTTATTGCAATCATGTACACAGCATAACTTTCATTCATGTCCTGCCATACTGATAGAGCAAAACTCAATCATGGACATCAGAAGAGCCTTTGTATTATGTGAATAGATTGATTTAAAGGCCCAGCATTTATATTAGCAGAGGATTTCTCTATTAGCTTACCTTGCTGTAAACTGTGCTCCGCGTGGTTTGGGATAGCCTTTAAAATCAGCATTTGGAATCAAAAGAGACACATTTTTGGCTGGTTGGCAGGCATATTTGTTGAAATGTTCTGCCAGCTGAAAGAGTACATTTTGAAAGATGGAGAAACTATGGAGCAGGAGGTGAAGGTGGAATTGTTAGAGTGGGAGAGAGTCGCTTTAACTTTTTTGAACCATGCAGAATACCGAGAATTACAGAAGTGGCCTGAGGAAATCATTCAGAGACAAGATATTAGGATTGAAAAAAAATCAAAGCAAATATATTCAAATGGGATGAAACAGACAATGTGGAAGAGCCAGTCTTTCATTGGAAAGAGAACCCTACCCCCCACAGAAATCAATGTTAAAGCAACTAAGGGTCCATACTAATGCTGACAATAGTCTCTGAGATGTTTACATGAGTGGCTCAGAATCTGACAACAGTATTGGTCCTTTTGTATACCAGAGTCAGGAGGATATTCCCCCAAATCAGGAGGCATTCAGGGAACAGCAGAGACCAGGGGGGTCTCTTTCAGCATACAATTTCTTTTGCCCATGTCCACAACTCCTTTACCATCCCCCCTATCAATCCAGCTCACCTTCCCCCAATCAAGTGTTGATGGGCACAGCCACCCAGAGCTCCATTATACAACTACCGCAGAGGTCACTTTGACAAAGTCCCAGAATGGTGAGGTTCAGAACAGACACACAAGAAGGGGCACAAAAGGGAAGGGGAGGAGGGGGTGCAGTGGGATGCAGAAGGGGGTACCACACATTCAGACAGTCCAGGGGATACAATTATCAGAAATACGCATCGAGATACTAACAGATGTGAATAACATTGTATTTAATATTTCTGACTATACATTATCAGACATTGAACTGAAAGTTCTACAGATGGGTTTATCATTCATCCCAACTCAGAATTTGAATCTGTTTGAAACTATCTTTGATTTTCACAAATTACAAGAAAGTTGAATTTAAAAGTGTCATATTACAAAGAAGTGGAGGCAAGTAATGATATGAGTGTACATCATGGCATGTACGATCCTTCACAGGACATTCAAGATGGTCATATGTTCTAATCAAATCTACCTTCATCCCCCTCAAAATACAGTAGTCTCAGTATTTGAGAAAGTGGTTCTGGGAGATCTAGAATGTTTGAAACTACCAATTGTGAAATATTACAATTGTACTATGGAAAAGAAAGAAGTTATTACTGCAGTTAGAAAAAAATAATTCCATCATTATAAAGCTGGCAGATAAAGCAGATGGGGCCGTAGTAATGAACAAGATTGACTATAAAATGAAATGTTAAGAAAGCTGCAGGATCAGATGTTCTATAGGTGCCTGAACAATGACTCTACTGAAAAATGTAAAAAGGACATTGATTTGATATTGAATGACACCTTTTCAAAAGCTTTAATTGATTTGGACACTTTTAAGTTTCTTATCATGCAACATCTTCTAAGAGTGGTTCTCTATGACTTGTCAAAAGTTCATTAAGGGCTAAAAAATCCACTGGCAAGACCTATAGTAAACATAGAAACATAGACTTTGACAGCAGATAAGGACTGCTTGGCCCATCCAGTCTGCCCATTTCTCTACCTAATGGATAAGCTGCAGATCCTAGTCAACCAACAGCCTACTTCCTCCTACCACCACCCCCTAGAATTGCCTTACATCTGTCCAATGCATTCTTGAACTCCCCCACTGTTTTGGACTCCACAACCTCCAGAGGAAGGCCATTCCATGCATCCACAACCCTCTCTGTGAAAAAATACTTCCTCACATTACCTCTGAGCCATCCACCTTCTATCTTTAAATTGTGTCCACTTGTTCTTGCACATCTCTTTTTCTGAAAGATGCTATCCTCTTGGACTTTATTGACTCCCTTGAGGTACTTGAAAGTTTCTATCATGTCCCCCCATCCCTCTTTTCCTCAAGGGTATACATATTAAGCTCCTTAAGTCTCTCTTCATATGTCTTCCGGTGCAGACCCTGCACCATTTTAGTTGCCCTCCTCTGGACAGCTTCTATCCTGTCTATGTTTTATGGAGATTGGGTCCCAGAACCGCACGCAGTACTCCAGATGGGGTCTCACCAGCTGTCTGTACAGAGGGATAATAACTTCCTGTTTCTACTGGTGATGCCTCTCCTATGCATCCCAGTATCCCCCAGCCCTCCTTGCTGCCCTCTCACATTGCTTGCCCACCTTTAGGTCATCTGATATGACTACCCCCAGGTCCCTTTCCATTTTTGTTGTTATTAGTATCTCACCCCCCATTGTGTACTCTTCCCCTGGATTTTTGTTTCCCAGGTGCATTACCTTGCACTTCTTAGCATTGAATCTAAGCTGCCACATTTAACCATTCCTCTAACCTTGCCAAGTCCCTTCTCAACCTTTCCACCCCTTGTGCATCAACTCTGTTGCAGATCTTTGTGTCATCTTCAAAGAGAGACATTTTCCTTCCAGTCCCTCTGCAATATCGCTTATAAAGACATTGAAGAGGACCGTCCTAATACTGAACCCTGCGGTACCCCACTAGTAACCCCCTTTCTTCAGAGTGACTCCATTTACTATTACTCTCTGTATCCTATTCTCCAGCCAATTCTTTACCCAGGCTGTCATCTTGGGACCCAGTCCCAGGCTGGCTAACTTGTGTATTAATCTTTTGTGTGGGAATCTGTCAAATGCCTTGCTAAAGTCTAGGTAGGCCATGTCCACAGCCCCTCCCTGATCTACTACTTAGGTCACCCAGTCAAATAAATCTATTAGATTCATCTGACATGACCTTCCTGCTGTGAATGTATGCTGCCTTGGGTCCTGTGCTCCTCTGACCTCTAGGTACTCAACAATTCTTTCCTTCAGAAGTGATTCCATCATTTTCCCTACTATTGAGGTAAAACTAAAAGGTCTGTAGTTTCCTGCCTCTGCTCTGCTTCCACTTTTGTGAAGTGGAATCACATCTGCCTTCCTCCAGTCCTCAGATACCACCCTATCATCCCATAATTTGTTAAAGAAGTTAGTCAGTAGTGTCACTAGTTCTACACTTAGTTCTTTTAGAATTCTGGGATGAATCCCATCCGGCCCCGTTGTTTTGTTCACCTTCAGTTTTAAGAGTTCTTTCAGAACTCTTTCTTCCCTGAATGGGCTGGTATCAACCCCCCCATCCAGATTGTTTCTGTTATTTGGTTTAGGCACCTCCCCTTCTTCTTTTGTGAATACTGAGCAAAAATATTTGTTTAGTATCTCTGTCTTTTCACAGTCACCCTCTTCTCACCTCTCTCTCCATTATTAAGCCTCACTATCCCTCCCTCGGTCTTCCTTCACTCTTTGATGTACCTATAAAGGTTTTATCCCCCTTCTTAACTGTGCTGGCTGTCTTTTCCTCAGTTTGGTCCTTTGCTGTTCTGACTGCCTTCCCTGCTTCCTTCTGCTTTAACTGATACAGTTCTCTGTCCTGCTCCTTCTGTGATTCTTTGTGCTTCCTGAATGCTGTCTTTTTCTCCATAACCTTCCCTGCCACATCCTTTGAGAACCATAGTGTTTTTTTTACATCATTTTGTTTTGTTTATTTGCTTCACACAAAGGCTTGTTGCCTTAGTGATGGCAGGTTTGATTATTCCACATTGTTCTTCTACCCCTCCTTCCTGCCCATTTGATAGTGCATTCCTTAGGCACTCACCCATTTTGGCAAAGTCAGCCCTCCTAAAGTCCAGAACTTTTGCCTTTGAATGGCTTGACTCTACTGCTGTGTTTATTGTGAACCATACTGTGTGATGGTTGCTAGTTCCAAAATGGCTACCCACTTCTACATCTGTGATCCTCTCTCCATCTCCATTTGAGAGTACAAGGTCTAAGAGTGCTTCTCCTGAGTGGGTTCCAGTACTAGTTGTCTAAGTCATGGCCCCTGTAGGACATCTAGAATGACCCCACTCTTTGATGTGGCTGCAGCAAATGCACTCCAGTTAACATCTGGCATATTCAGATCCCCCATCAACAATATCTCCCCTTTTTATGCCATTCTAAGGATAACTTCTATCATTTCCTTGTCCATTTCCTCCCCCTGAGATGGGGATCTGTATACAATCCCTGTGCGGACTGTGGTGCCATTGCCTGTTTCCAAGTTGACCCACAGTGCTTTCTCTCCTCCCTGTTTACCCTTTTGTCCTGTTGCTTTGATTCCTTCCATTATGTAGAGAGCTACTCCACCTCCTCTTTCAGCCTCTCTGTCCCTCCTGTAGATAGCGTACCATGGTATGTTTACATCCTGGTCATGGTTCTGTGTGTACCATGTTTCTGTGACTGCCATGATATCCAGATGTTCCTCTTCCATCTAGCCTACTAGTTCAGGAAGCTTGATACCCATACTATGAGCATTTGTACTTATTACTCTCCATTTTTGATGGATTTTCCTCTTGTAACCCCATCCCTGCCCTTACTGACTTTGCTTTCTCCATTTACCCCAGTCCTGCTCCCTACTGACCTTTCTACCTTGGTCTTTACCTCATTTAGTACCCTGCTTTGAAGGGGGAGAATGGGAATTCCCTGCTGCTTATCAGTGCCTCCCCCCTTGGCTAGTTTAATATTGGCTAACATTAGATCACTCACTGACAATATTTCTCAGTTTATTGACTATCATATAAAACCAGTGGCACAAAATACATGCTCTTACTTAGGTGACATTACTCAGTTGTTAAACATCTTAAAAGACATAAAAATGGATGAAGCCTCAATATTTGTGACTATGGATGTCTGATCATTATATAGTAACATTTTCAATGAGGATGTGTTGGAGAAACTTAGTGAGGCACTGTATAACAAAACAATCCACTCACAGCTCTTTATAGAACTTTTACTGTCCTTAACAGAAAAATTCCTTAAGTGCAACACCTTTCTCTTTAAGGAACATATGTACTTGCAATGTAAAGGAACAGCCATGGGTGTTGCCATGTCCTGCAATTATGCCATCCTTTATATGGCAGCTTGGGAAGAAGACTACATCTATGACAGAAAACATGTGTTTTTGCATTTGACTGACTTTTCCAAATGTTACATGGATGATTTGATCTTTTTTGGGAAGAGGACAGTAGAAAAATTGGATGAGTTTGTTACATAGTCAGAATCTACAAATTTGAACTTGAAATTTGATGTTAACTCTCATTTACATGAGATTATTTATATTTGACCATTTATAAAGGCAGAGATGGTGGCATTGAATCCAAACTATTCCAAAAGTGTTTAGACATAAATTCTATTCTACAATTTCAGAGTTGTCATCCTTCACACATTATTAAAAACATTCCTGTAGGACAATTCTTAAGATCTAAACGTAATTGTTCTAGGACTGAGGATTATAAGAATAGTGCAAGAGAACTTACTGAAAGCTTTATAGCAAGAGGATACACCACAGAAGTTGTGGAAAATGCCAAAACTAAAGTTGACTTATTGAATTTTAATTCCAATAATAAAAGATCTGAAAATAAACATTATTCCAAGGTGGTGGTAAACCCCTAAATTTATCACCAAATTTAGTCTGCAAGCTCATTTAGTGCAACATATCAATAAAAGCAATTGACATATTTTGCAACAGAGATAAAATTACAGCATGTGACAGAAGAACCCCAAGACTATTTTCAGAAGAGGTACACATTTGAGTGATTCTTTGGTAAAGAGCACTTATTAGGATGGACCAAAAGCGAGAAATGATTCTCTTCCTATGGAAACATTTAAATGTGTTTTTGCACCTTTTGCAAAAATATAAAGGCTGGGGACACCTTTATGCTTCCAATGTCTACTTAAAAATTCAATGAAAGAATTAGTCAGCACTTTAGGAGTATTGCACATCAAGATAACATCAGTGCCTTGGCACAACATGTCAAAGATTCACCCTTCCACATTGTCCTTTTTGTCCCTTTCAAATTTATTTGCTCTGATTTTTTTATTCCAATTATCTTGTCTCTGAATGGTTTCCTCAAGTTGCTTCCAGAATTCTGGATATTCTGCATGGTTGGAAAAAGTTAAAGCGACTCTCTCCTGCTCCAACAATTCAGCTTTCACTTACTGCTCCATAGTTTCTCCATCTTTCAAAATGTACTGTATCAGGCTGGAAGTACATTTCAACAAATATGCCTGCCAGACAGCAAAAAATGTGTTTTTTTCAATTCCAAATGCTGGCTTTAAAGTCCATCTCAAACTGCACAAAGCGTAGTTTATGGCCAGGTAAGCTGACAGAGAAATCCTCTGCCAATATAAACACTAGGCCTTCAAAACCATTTGTTCAAGTAACATGAAGGCCCTTCTGATGTCCATGATTGAGTTTTACTCTGTCAGTATAGTAGGCCATGAGTGAAAGTCATTCTGTGTACATGATTGTAATAATAGGTTAGCAACTCCCTCACAAACGATAAGCAAATCCACAAAAGAACCTGTAAAAACCTGTTAGGGAGAGGCATCACTGCTAGCACCAGAGGCATTTAAAGATCATATGCAAAGGATTAGTTATGAGCTAAAAACATCAACAAACTGATCACTGTGGTTGCGATAGCTAATGGTCCCAGTTTTATTTACTTTCTGGTAGTAGTTTTTATGAAAATAACTTTTGTTTTTCTGACTGTTTGGGCCTCCGAAGGTGCACGCTCCTACTCTGGTTTCTTGCTGAGCATGTTCTGCAGTGACATCATCACAGAGTTTTGTGCAGCGATAGGTCTCAATGGTGCAATCACTTCTATGCAATGAGATGTAATTCAAATACATATTGCATGTGTCAGCAGTGTATAAAGTGTTTTCTGTGTGCAAATCATTGTTCTCTACTATGTCATAATGCAGTTTCAACTGTCTTTGTCAAAAATAGTGTTTTATTTGTTGTTTTCCATGTGCTGTCATGTCCTGTCTGCACATATTACTTTGTACTGTTTCTGTCCTGCCAGCCCCTGTTCATCACTGCTATGACACATACTGAATATTGTTCTGTGCCGTGGAAAACGATAATTGTACCCAGTTTTGTACATGGCATCATCTTTTGCATTTCTAGCTTCTGATTTCCACAGCACTTGCCCAGCACTTGCCAGAAGGGCATCAATGGCACAATCTGTCATTGATGTGGGGCCAGAGGCCAGAGTCTGGTTGGACCAACAACTGGTGTGAATTGTCAGTAATTAGTGTGCATAATATAAAGAAAAAAAACACCAGCAATATAAATAAGCAGTTCACATATAAAGAATCACTTTGCTCCAAACTCCTGGGAAGTCAGGAAGTGCCCCACCCCCATTACTAAGCTAAAAACAACATAAATGTTTCACTAGAGGTTCTGCAACATCACGTTCTGGGCTTAATAAGGCAAATATTTGAATTTGCCTGTCCTGTTACTGGTCTATCCCTAATTCCATAATTTGTTGGCATATGAGCTGTGTTCCATCCAACTGACCACCCTATCAATGTTACTATTTGTGCAGAAAGACTGAAGTCCACCAGGTAATGCACACAGATGCAATTTTACGAATCATAATAATTAGTCTCTTTTTTGTGACACTTGATGAGCGTTCTTATTCTTTGCCCTTTTGCACCTTTGGACCAATGATATGAGCATCCTGGAGTGCAAAGCATTCATGCACAGCTAGTTACAGCATTGCAATACAAGACAGTACATCAGTGGTCAGAAAGCAGAGGATATGTTATGCCTCCCCTGTAGAGTTCTGCTCAGTCACTGTGCACCAATACTGAAAATGATTGAGTGGTCATTTAGGCCATTATCTCCCCCTGTTCTAGCCCATGATTGTGAGTGATGTAGCACCACAGGTGAAAACATGACAAACACCAAATGATGTGTGTGTACATGATCTGTTGCCTTGCTACAGTATAACCATTGCATAACTGGTACCAAAACATTTTCTTCTGTTGGAGCTGTGGGGTGTTCATGTGTGGGTTGATCTCTTCTCATGCACTTACCCTGATTACCTTGATTTCCCTGTGTTTTTTTGTTATTGCTTGTGTGTGTGTGTGTTTTGCTGGCGTATTATACATCTCTATAGTATGATTATGTATTTTTCCGAATGAGCATGTATTTTTCCAAATGTGCACCTATTGTCTGTCCCTTGCCCACCTCCCTCATCTAATTAATAGCTTTGTGATATATAAAAACATTTTAATGATTACTTGAAGGCATGATCAAGGCATCACCAGGCTTTGCATTTAGCGATCTCCAGAGGAATGGGCAAAACTAGTACAATGTCACTGGAAGTGCATTTGCATGTGGAAAAGACACAGTCTGCAAGTAATTGCAAAAAATATATTATGACAGGGAGTCATAGAAAGGTATTCTGCAGTCTTTTCCACTGTGTGTGCTATGTGCAGCTGTTGACCAAAGGACGTAAATGTTTATGCCACCTCTACCCTGTTAGAGTCATGTACTTAACATGCTGTGCCACTCTTTGATGTGCCTCAATTTATAATATGATGTGGGCTAGAAGTATGTGACACTTTCAATTCCATCCCCATTGACATGCTGTGATGATCTTATTTCCATGTATGGGGTCTCTCATCAGTCCCAGTGTCCTGTTTATTTCAGTTTTATCTGTCAGTGTTCCATGATTGCTTGGAAGGGGCTACAGCTAGAAAAACTGTGCAAGATCCTTGTGATTGTAAACTGTACTATACAACCGCAATTAGTGCATACACCAAAGCCATGTTTACTAGGTGATGGCTAAGTTCATGAGTGACAAATTGCTCCTGCACCCACTACAGAGCACCAACACCCACCCATCATCACCCTAAAGAATGACAAAAAGACATGATGCATGACTCATCATGATCAAGGTCCTGGCATGACAAGTCAAGAGAATTTGTAAACATAGCTATGTAATTCTTCTATACATATTTCTATTTCTAGTGCTTATTTCTGGAGAAATTCAGTGTCATAGGGTTTTCAAACCAACATATGGACAGCTTCATACTACTGATCCCTGCAGTTCTGTGTCACACCGATGTGTCATTGTGAGCCCTCTGCCCAGAGATGTGATGGCAGGTGTCCATGCTCACACTTCTATAGCAGGCAAGCATTGATTGAAAAATGTATTGTAATGCATAATGGGTGCCCTTCACACAGTGTAATGAATTATAACTCCAGTTGTGTTTGCACCCATTTATAGTTGCTGATGAATGGTGACTCAGTAATCCAGAGGAAAAGTTTTGGCATGCTTCAAACAGTGTACTACAAAGATGCATTTATTTCTGTGAGCACAACGTATCACACAAAGTGCCACCCTAGACCATGAGCGAGACAAATTACATCTTGGCCCTTTCGTAACTGGTGGGGGGGGTTGGTAAAATAGGTACTGTGTCATGCTGGCTGCAACAGCCCCCCTTCACCTCTGCAATAACAGCGTTGTCAGTGTGCACCTGCCAGACCATCACATAAAATAAAATAAAAAGTCATAGCAATGTGGGACAATCATAGAATGAAAAAACAATAAAGTAACACCCATCTAAAAAAGGAAGCTATCATGCAGGCACCAAAGTATAGTGCTGGGGCACTGTACTGTGTAATGATCTGTACCAGCGTGCCCTTCTTTGGATGTGACCCAAAATTGTGCATTGCATCGATATGGACAATGTGCCTGTCTTTGAATGCAAACCTAAATCAGTCTGATGTTCATGCATCGATTTGGACAAAAGTCACAGCAAGATCGCATCACTCTACAAGCATTGTTCATCAGGGCCATCTGAAGATACAAAGAAGGCAAGGTGCCAACACCAGTAAGTGCTTGTGATAGTGACTACATCACTGTGCTCTGGACAGGGGATGCAAGGTCCATTCCTACTGTACAACTATTCAGTTGTCATGGTGGGTGAGGGGTTGGTGTCACCAGCCATGAAACTTGAACATGCAATTGTAGGGAATCTATGTGTGCATTGATGTGTGATATAGGTCGGGCATACAGAAGCAATCACCAATAGCAGAGGTGCCAATACACTTTGTGATTAGCATGGGTGGAAAACATAGTAAGTGTGCCAAACATATCTTAGCTGACACTGACCCGATCACAACCAACCAACCGAGGATGACCACCACATCATGCAGAATAATTGCAGAAGTCAGAATTAGCCCACTGATGTGAAGTTGGTAGTAAGAAAAAACACAAAAGGCCAGAAAGTTCAGAAGACAAGGTAAAGGACTATTCTCAATCGCAGGCTCAGCTCTAAGTTTAGTGGGGGTTTTAGCACAAAAGTAAACCATTGAACATGATCTTACTGATGTGCCATCTGAGGCAAATGACATCGCAAAAGGGCAATTGTAAATTTCCATAATTATTGGAACTGTCATGACAATTCTACGTCAATAAACATTGGCAGCCACAATAGGCACCGCTGCCTATGTCCACCATAAAACTACACAAGCGAATAACTGTAATAAAATGTTTGAGTGCATCATTTGGCCACAAATCTTGGCACTCTCATGCAGCTCTCTGATGGGCTGTCACCGGTAAATGATAGCGTAAATGGGCTGTTTTGTTTAGACGGTCATTAGTAGCAGCACCCCGGCTACACTTCAACATTGCACACTATATATTGAGCATCTTGTCTATATGCATAGCCATTATCATCATAAAGGAAAATTCAAAGCCAATAAGCAAATTAAAACAAAACAAAAATCACCATTCATCTATGTTAATCTCTGAGCCAGAATCCTCCTCAGAACTCTCGCTGGTCTCAAGTGGGTCCCCACCTGCTATGGTCATGGACTGGATGGCCAGTGGTTCATACAAATATGGCTGAATGGATGCTGGTCACCAAATGCAGTCAATATCGGTCTCCTCATCTGATTACATTTTGAAAGGTTGGGAAATAAAAACAATGCAGAGAAAGCATAAAAACAATCTCCAACAGCTGCAGCAGTTTATACAACCTGCCACTCGGCGATGACATCACAGCAGTAGGGGCAGTGCTTAACAAGCCGCAAATAAACTGAGCATGAGGGGTAAGGCAAGGCAAGGTAAAATTTATTAAAAAAATGCCCAGTCCCAGAGACTCTGGGCGCTGCACAAAATAAATAAATACAACATCAAAAGATACAGAATACATGATAGGTTTAAAAACATAAAAAAGACTATAACCCAAGATATTATTATCGTAGTCTGCTAATTCAACCCCAAAAAGCTTGGGAAAATAGGAGAGCCTTCAGGTGAACCTTAAAAATATCTACAGTAGGGGCACCCCGACCCCAGATGGCAACAAGTTCCAGAGAACAGGGGCTGCAACACTAAAAGATCTGTCGCCAGCGGATCTTAACCTCACTCTCTGAATCACCAGGGGGCCCCTGCTGGAAGAGAAGAGAGGGCAGGCAGACAGAGCAGGTACAAGAAGGTCTAACAGATAATCAGGGGCCCTGCCCATGTAGGGCCTTATAGGTGAGAAGACCCACCTTAAAGAGGATCCTCCATTTCACCAGCAGCCAGTGCAATTCATGCAACACCGGTGTAATGTGGCAAGATTTTTGCTGCCCAGTAAGTAAGATCTTTGCTGCTCCAGCTGCAGCCTATGGAGAGATCCTCCAGTGACCCTGAGGTAGAGCGCATTGATGCACCAAGGAAGGGAGGTCCAGAGGCAAAACAAGGGGCTTTATCCTGGTGATGTTTCTAAGATGGAAAAAACAGAAATGGACCATGGAGGATATTTGCGCCTCCATAGTCAGATTCCTATCCAAAATAACGCCAAGATTTTGCACCCAAGAGGAGGCCTTCAATGAAACAGCTCCCAGAACAAGTCCAGTTGCTGAGTCAGAGGCCATCCTATCACGCACTCTGTTCGACTCCACTACCAGTACCTCCGTCTTGTCGGGATTCAGTTGCAACCAGCTGAAGGCCATCCAGTCATTGATCTCAGGAAGGCAGATGTTTAGCACGTCCACTGCGTTAGATGTTACTGGGGCAAAAGAAAGATATAGCTGGGTATCATCGACATAACAATGAAAACCCAAGCCATACTTCCTAATGATCCCCCCAAGGGGGCCAGTACCAACCCCGGAGGGACTCCGCAAGACAGGAGGCAAGGAGTGGAGGAGAAATTCCCCATCTCAACCAGTTGCCTCCTGTTGGTAAAAAAGCACTCAAACCAGTGAATAACAGTACCAGTGAGTCTGCAGAGCTCCCTAAATCAGTCAAGCAACACACAATGGTCCACAATGTCAAATGCTGAGGAGAGATCGAGGAGAACAAGAATTGTCTTATCCCCATGATCTCTCACCCTGAAGAGATCATTCTGCATCCGAACAAACGCAGTTTCTATGCTATGCCTCACCCAGAATCCCGACTGAAAGGGATCGTACAACTCATGAGTCACGAGGAGCTCTACCAACTGAAGCGCCACCACCTTCTCAACTACCTTTGCCAAAAAGGGAAGGTTGGATATAGGTCTGTAATTTGCCCTGACCTCTGGGTCCAAAGATGGTTTCTTTAATAGGGATCTCACTAGTGCTTCCTTCAAGGCATCAGGAAAGACCCCCTCTGATATAGAACACCGGACAATCAGAGCAAACACCGGGCCAACGGTGTCAATGCATCTCATTAAGAAATGCGTCGGCACGGTCCAGCTCAAAAGGTGTGCTTCAGATTGGTTGCTACCTCAATGACCTCACTTACCTCCACCAGTCTAAACTCCCCCCAACCAGGCGGAGTGCACTCAGAACACTTTAGGCAACCACTGCCAGCTACGACATTGCTGGCTGAAGAAGCCACCTGCCGGATACTGAACACTCTGTCCGAGAAGAACCAAGCAAACTCTTCACGTTCAATATTAGAAAAAATCTGCCTGGGCTGAAGACAGGCAGGATGAAGTAGCCTGTCCACAGTCTGAAAAAGTCTAGCTGGTTGGTTCTTCCCATCAGCAATCTCCCTGGACAGGAACACTGCCTTCTTATGGTTGGTTGCCCCCTGGTATGCATTATAATGCACACGCAGGGCCAGTTTGTCTGCCTCCAGGTCAGATCTCCTCCAGCAGTGCTCTAACCTCCGACTCTTCTTTTTCATTTCCCTGAGAGCCCCATCAAACCATGGGGATCTCAGATTAGAAGATCTGGGTCGTACTCGGACAGGTGCAAGGGAGTCAACGGCATCAGATAACACCCTATTATAGGTATCAACCCCAACACCAATGTCTCTGATGCATGCATCACCCACACTAGACAATTGAACTGCAGCCAAAAAACTCTCAGGGGTCAAACCCCATAAAGGGTGACAGCTCATCATCTCAGTAGGGGGAGGGCATCCTGCAGGAGCTCCAAACATGAACTGTATTGTTCAATGATCGGACCAAGGTACTCAATCAATCTTGAGATTATCAATTTCAAGCCCCAGCAAGAACACAAGGTCCAACATGTGGCCGTCCTGATGTGTCGCAGCAGTAACAGCTTGTGTCAGGCCCATAGAAGACATAGTCTGAAGGAGGTTGTGACTACACCTTGAAGATTCGTCGTCAGCCCAAACATTGAAATCCCCCAGAAAAATACATCTGGAGGCTTCCAATGTTTCACCAACGACTAATTCAGCAACCTCCTGCAGGAAGTTCCCCATTGCCCCAGGAGGGCGATAGATAAGGCAAATCCTACAGCCTGCACCTGGACCCCCACAAGCAGACACACATTCAAATGAACCTGGGGTTCTCACTGGGTACACAGTGAAAGCCAGGCTAGATCTAAAACAGATGGCTACACCACTGCCCCTACGTTCCACTCTGGGGCAGTGCACTACAGTATACCCAGGAGGGACTGTGGCCTCAAAAACTGGGCCCGCATCATCCCCAACCCAAGTCTCCATAATGCAAGCCAGATTGACTAAGGAAACTAAGTCCACAATAATTGCCATCTTATTCCTAATCGATCTGACATTGCAAAGCACCACCCTCAGGGGATTGATGGGTGATGTAGCCCTTGGGTTACCTGACCACTTGATCTGGTGGATTCCCTGGAGACAGGCATCAAACACTTCTGGCCTCTCCCACATACCTGTCATAGCCCAGAGTGCCTTCTGGAACCAACAACTCCTATTCTGCCACCCTCCACTATGCATGGGATGCCCCCTGCCCATGATCAACCCGACTCCTCCTAATCCTCACTTCCCAACAGCGTCTCGCCTTGGTATCTGACACTGGGAAGGGGATGAAGGGCCACAAATCACACAGCAGGGAGCCCTCATACACTATCCTAGCCCTCCCAGGCTCCCCCAGATAACACATCACTAAATATTAAGATCCTGAGGCTAAAGTAATAACTAAGTAATTAATAATAAATATATCTCACTTAGGTACAGATTGAAACCTATCCTAAAGAATAAAACTGCCTCACAATAATACTAGCACAGTAAACTTTCCTCCAAACAGAATTACAAACAAGTACTAAACATTGAGACAGAAAAATAAAACTGCGTAGTCTCTATTATTACCTACTCTGTTCAAAAACAGAAATGTACCTACCACTGGTTTTCCTACACCGAGTGGCGCTTGCGCCACTCAGCATGCTCGCACTTGCGAGCGGTGCTACAATATATAGCCTCACAGTCCCCACCTCTTCAGCTGACAGCAATCATCCCCAAGCCTCCTACAAGCAGATGTAATTAGGGTGGAGCAAATCTAATAATAATTCAATAAATATCACAAATGGGTCACATCTGGCAAACAAAAAATAAAGAACATATATATGCACACAACACACAGAGGTTAAGGATTCGACTTTATTGTCCATTTTGGTGACTTGGCATGAAATGGCTTTGCACATGATCTTTAAATTAAACATTTTCTTATGGAAAAAATGCCAGGTAACCAGATAGTTTGCTGAACACACCAAACATAACACGGAAGCAGCAGGAGCAGGTGGATGCAAACAATAGAAGGAGCAGCAGCAATCGGCTGAGACAAAAATTCTGTCTTCTTTAGGTCGATTACCCACTGATACTTCTGATAGTGAAGTCTCAGTGCCACCTTGTCCCCCTCAGAGCAAGTCCTCCTCCAGGTACTGTCTGTGCTCTTCTGATCTGCATTGTGAGTACCTTTTTTGCTTGGATCCATCTACTGTTTGTAGCTGCCTTCTCCTGTTACTTCTCTGTGGACATGCTGCCACTAGAAGAGATAATTGTGTGGTACAATCTGTGGTTTCACAGCTACACGGATGACACCCAGTTGTATCTGTCCTGTGTCCCTAGTGACCTTTCTGCCTCAGGTACGCTGAGCCAGTGTTTGTCTGAGACAAATGACTGGATGCCTGGACTAACAGGTGGTGGACAAGTGGAACACCCTGCCAGAGGAAGTGGTGGGGGCTGAAACAATCACGGGGATTTAATAATGCATGGGATAGACATAAAGGAATTCTGGAGGTCAGGGGTAAGGGGCAACAGACTTCTAGGAAAACATAAACTGAACTTATGAGCTCAAATGGGCAGACTGGGTGGGCCATAGGCCCTTATCTGATGACACTGTCTATGTATCTATGTATCTATGGATGTCTCCAAACTGGCTATGTCTCAATTCTAGCAAGACAGAGGTTATGGTGATCAAGCATGGTCATGGTGGTGCTTCCTGTGATGGGAGGTTGCTCACCTCAACTGTTGGTAGGCAGTCCCTGTCGGTGGTAAGTGTGATTAAAGATCTTAGCATTTTTCTAGACAACCAACTGACCCTTGAAAAAACAGTTGTCGATGGTGGTGGTTCATTCCAGTTTCTTTCATCTCTAGACTATCCCTAGGATCCAGCTGTTCTTGATGACCATTGACCAGACTATGGTCATCCATGTCTTTGTGATGAACAGTCTTGATTACTGCAATGCTCTATACCTAGGGTTGTCTGGAGGTTTGATGCATCAACTGCAACTAGTGATCACCAGTCATCACCCTGTACTCAGACAATTTACCATTTAGCTCCATCCTTTGGGTTCTGTCAGTTATTGAACCATCTACTGTAGTTATTTCTTCCACATCCCAAAGTTGCTTACATTCATAACCAGTCTCTTTATTTATTTATTTATTTATTTATTTATTTATTTTATTTAGTTTTTGTTAACCGGGCAAGTGCACTAGCCATAGCAATGACTATTTTCAGGCACAACCGAGGAGGATACAAAACAACAATACAAGGAAGACATTCCAAATACAGCTACACTAAAAGTAATTTACAACAATTTACAAGCAGGTTGCAAAAAGTTAGCTAACATGGAGTCATATACAAATACAGGTACAACAAAAGTCATTTACAACAGTTTACAAGCCGGTTGCAAAAAATTAGCTAACATGGAGCCATACAATAACTAAATTGCACCACAATTTGCTTTGAGGAAGAAAAGACATGACAGAGTAACCATTATCAGTACTAATAAGGGAATTGAGACATTAACTTGGGGGGATAATAGAAGAGGAGAATTGCATTGCATATCTGAAGGCAAATCACAAGGGAGGGATAAGGCTGGGGTGATTAGAGCTAGGGAGGTTTGAAACATAAGCATTTGTGGGAAGTTTCAAGATAAGTACATAACCCTTTTTTATAAGACGCATGGGATGTTGATTGGCACAAGGTTAGTGGAAGGGAGTTCCAGTACTTGGGGGCATGGCAAGCAAAAGCACTAGCACCTTTTGTGGTGCAGTGTCTGGGGATGAACACAGGGGCCTGTTCAGTGGTACGCAATCCATAGCAAGGAGTAAGGTTTTGAAAAAGCCTGCCATGGATTTAGGTATTTGTAGATGGACCATATTGTCAATGATAGAGCCATAAGCATGTATCCTTGGTTCAGTGGGAAGAAGCCAACCAGGTCAGAATAGAGGAGACAGTGATGTTTCAGCCTATGTGAGAAGGAAGCATAGCGACAGATGTTGTTATAAGTAACATCCCATTTCCTAAGGGTTGATTTACATGCAGAGGCATATGTTGCAGCACCATAGGTAAGCAATGGTAGAAGTATGCCACAGGCAATGGCGTGCCTTGCTGAAGGAGTAAGCATAAAGCTGGTTCGGTAGCCTTTGCCAAGTTTGGCATGTACCAGTTTGCAAGTCAGATTGATGTGTGAGTTGAAATTTAATGATGGATCAAGGGTAACACCCAGATATTTAAATGACGTTACTATCCCAACTACTGAGCCATTTAAGGAGGTGATTTTAAATTTTGGATGGGCATGCTTGAGCTTTGCATTTGATCCAAAGAGCATAGCTTGAGTTTTAGACTCATTTAGTACAAGTTTGTGGTTTAAAAGCCACTTTTGTATTAGTTGGAAGTCGAGAGAGAGAGTCATTTGTTTATGTCATCAATGCTTTTTGCACTAGTATACAGCACAATGTCATCCGCATACAGCAGGGAGGCTGTCCTGTGGAGGTCAATGGAGATGTCATTTATGAAAAGAGAGAAAAGTAAGGGCCCAAGGATGGAGCCTTGTGGCACCCCAATATTTATAGTGGTTTTGTCCAAGAGGGTAGAGTTGTATTTCACAACTTGAGACCTATCAGTTAGGTAGTTCCTGAACCATCTAACAATGTTAGTTGAGAAACCTAGTGATCCCAAGGTGGCCAGAAGGATGGAGTGATCAACTAGGTCAAATGCCTTAGTCATGTCAATGAAAACTGCACTGGTGAGGAGACCAGAGTCCGTAGCCATTTGAGTATCTGATGTGAATTTGAGGAGGGCAGTAGTGGTGCTATGGTCTTTGTGAAACCCATGCTGGGCATTGGTGGGTAGGTCATGCTTCTGTAAGAAGTCAATTGTCTGGGCAACTACAAGCTTCTCAAGAATCTTATTGGGACAGACAGGATAAGCAATGGGCCTATAGTTCGTGGGATCTTTACGATATCCTTTTTTAAAAACAGGAGTAATCCTAGCTGTTTTCCATATGTCAGGGATGTTTTCCCCAATTGCCTACAGGTGTGTGCAAAGTGAGCAAAAAATCAGTTGAGAGAGAGAGCAGAGAGAGAGAGAGAGATTTTGCCTGTACGCTATGAACGCTGAGGAGTAGCCTTCACAGCAGGGTTCAATTTCGCTGTTTTCTGCCTTAGTAAAGGTATGCCACTGGTTTATTAGCTGAACCTTACCGGAGTTTCTTGTGGTATTCTGTCTCTCATTCTGTGGCTCCCAGTATTCTCTGTCTCCGTAGGTGATCCACGGAGGTGGCTGTGGGTTTGAATAGCCACGGAGGTCGGAGCAGCCCTTTGGAAAGGTCGGAAGCTGGGAGTTGCATGGTTCCACAACTATGGATTGTTGACTGCTTAAACTTGCAGAATAAATCTAAGTTGAAGCTGAAGCTAAAGAAGTTGGGAGAAGCAGGAAGGAAACTCAACATTAAGTATTTGTTTACTGAGTTACTGAGTTTTCTATTTGTCCTGATGTTCAGTTTGTTATTATAACTTTTATCACAGCTGTTACTTTAACTACTCTTTTATTAAAATAAAATTAGGGGTTGTGGGAGGTTTGGTACTTGATGTTTTCAACTTTTTAGCTTTTTAGCGCTTAGTTTGTAAACTGTTTATGCCCTTTTTAGATTTCTCTCCTTTTTCCCCTTTTTTTATGTTTTTACGTATATTTGATTTTTTTTGCTTGGTAACTTTGTGAGAGTCTCTGTGTGTCGTACTCCTGTATTTTTAATATATTTTATTTACTTTATCCATTCTATTGTTTCATTTGTTAATATTTTAATGTATTGTTACATTTCGCGCCATCTGTGTTTATTCAAACCTGATAGGTTCTGCTCTGTCATATGATCTTGTTCTGATTAGCTCTTATACACATGCTCAGTGTTCTATAGTCATTCGTACTTGACTGACGCCTTAGACACTGCTACACGCTGCTACACCTGCAGTGCTCTCTATGCCTTGATCTTTAGCTTTTTTGCCTGCACCTTTTGCATTTGCACTGCACTTAGCACTTTATCTTTCCAGCTACCGGTGTTTGGAAGTGTTATATCTGGTGTGCTATGTCTGGCATTGGTAGCTCATTATTAAGCATTATCTCCTGGAGCCCAGGTGTTTTGCCTCCAAATGGTTTGCACTTTACTGATAATGCTTTACATTCTGTAAGTATTGTTTACTAGTCTTTTCAGTCTCTTAGTTTTTTAGTAAGATAAATTCCTTTTGGCATTTACCAGATTGTTTTAATGGTCAATTTTCACTGTGATTGATTCCATTCTGATATTCTTTTGTGTTTTTTATGCAGTGTCTGTTATACCTTCTTTCTGAGGATGGACTGTTACCCTTTACGGACAAAATTTAAAAAGTACAATATTCGATGTGAGAGAGAGTGGGACTGGCTCTTAATTATCTCTAGCTGATGATATATCGAACAGCATAATGAACATTGTATAGCTGAAATTTCTCTTGGTTCTCCATGACGCCTCATGTTGGATTACACAGAAATCACAGAAGCCTTGTGCATGTCCTTGTGGATTCACCATTTTAGTCCTCGATTTCTGCATATCGACTATGATCTAGCTTTTTGAGACTGAGTGAAAATTTTTTTTATTAGTATCCTCTTGGACTTCAAGACTTTCTGGACTTTTGAATATTGATGATGGCTGATAAAATGTCTAAATTAAATGTAAAAAGGGAGGTATCTAGAAATTGTAGTAAGAACAATACGAAAAAGAATAAAAAAGATATCCTGAAAGGGACAACTAAAGGGAAAGTAAAGATAGGTGATAAAAAATAACACATTTTCTTTAGTCCACCAGTATCCTTTATGGAGTTAAGAGACAACAAGAAGGTGGTTAAAAATTTTAACCCCAAAATAACCTCTTCCCCATCTATTTCATCAGGTTCCACTCATTTTAATAGTTCATCTTTAACACATCCTTTGATAAAACAAATCAAAAGTTTTGAAGAGCCCTCATCCAGGAGACCACAAGAGCCTGCCATTAGTTGTAAGGGCAAACAAGAAATAGTTAGTGTTATGAATCATACTGTTCCTGGTCCATCTTTAATAAACCCTTTAACAAGAAATTGTAAAGAGGGGACTAATTTGTCTTATGATGGTAAACAATTTGACTGTTTCTAATGGTGTAACTAATCCAGAGAGGGAAAATATTGTAAAAACTTTTCCAGAAGCTGCTACAGTTTCACAAGTTTTGGATTTAACTCAACATTTAGAATCTCAAACTTTATCTAAGGGCTCATTTCTTAATAATTTTGAATCTTTTTTAATGCCATATATAACTAATCAGACTCTTGAGGATCACTTAAGAAGCCCAGATTCATGTAGCTTTCCTGCTAAAGGTAAAAAATAACGTAATAGCGAAGTAATTAATGGTGCCATCGACAATCAAAAAGAAAATGATACCTCAGTGCCCCTTAGTAAGAACATAATAAATATTCTAAATGATTTAAAAACTGAAGTCCAACTTGGAAATCAGCAGCTTATGGAACTGGTCACATTGTTTGGCTCTTTTATAATATTTTTTGTTAAAATTAATGAGGGAGTGTTGGGAGAGGTTAATTTTAATAAGAGGAACAGAAATCTGGATATTTGTGGCAATGATAGGCAAGCAAATGATCCTGCTAGTACTTGTGTACCAGTAACTGAGGTTTCCTTGGCTAATACAGATGATTCTTTGTTAGTCCAAAATGGTCCCAGGTCATTAAAACGCATCAGAGATGAAATTTAAAGGAAAGAGATAGTAGAAATAGAGAACGTAATAAAAGAATTAAAGGAAAGGAAAGGAAAGGAAAGGAAAGGAAAGGAAAGGAAAGGAAAGGAAAGGAAAGGAAAGGAAAGGAAAGGAAAGAAAACTATACATTTATTATAATGAAAAGATTAAATCAAAGAATTATAAAGATTTAAGTAAAAAAAAAAGAAAAGAGGCTAGCCATACATTGAAATTGAGCAGTGGGCCAGTTGAACAAAATATTCTTAAGCCAGATTTTGTTAATGAAAGGAAGAAAAAGGGATTAGAATGGAGCAAAAGGTAACCATAGAGAAGAAAGTGAATCTTGGGAAAACCAATGATCCGGGTATACCAATAATGAAAGACAGGTTTACTGAATCTAGAGAGATAACTAAAGAGAGTCTAATAGAAGCAGGCGATATGCTTTCTACTTTATTTATAAATGGCCTTCCCAAAGGGAGATCAGAAAATAATTATATATTGAAGTTAGCCATTTATAATTTAATTAAAGGTATAGCCAGTTCAAAAATTGGTTGGCTGGACTTATTCTCAACTTATAGATATAAGCATGGTGGACAGAAGGGTTGGGTTTGTGTGGTGCTTAGAAATGCAGTAGTGAGATCTAAAATTCTTGCCATAAAAGAAAAATTTATGGATATAGGCATTACGTTGGATGTGATGACAAACGAGCCATATAGGACTGAAGAAAAAAATTTACCCAAAAGTAGGAAATCTGGGGATAAATTGGGGACAGAAATGAGAAATGCTCCTGCTCTTAAACAACCTTGAATAACAACCTTTATTAGACCAAAAGAAATAGTTCACAACTTAAAAGGAAACAAGGATAGGGCAACATTTAGAAGTTGCCGAAAACAGCTGGGGACTAGAATCATTACTAGTATCATTTCACAGGATGTCAACACTTCAAGTGAATTAGTAAATTTGTTGGAAGAAAGTGCACATGATAACAGAGAATATACTAATAGCACTATAAATTTAACAGAAGATTCAATTTGACAGTCATATTTTATTCAGAATACTGATAAAGGAGCTGTAGACATTTTGAGTTGGAATATTGCCGGTCTGAAAGAAAAGTTAATGGATCAAGAATGCATGCAATGGTTCAAAAGTTTTGCAATAATATGTATTCAGGAAACTTGGGTAAAAAATAGTTGCCCCCATTTGTTGGAGGGATATTCTGCCTGGATATCTCCAGCTTATGAAGAAAAAAAAATGTGGACGTTTTAAAGGGGGCTTAGTCATTTTTGTGGCTACTAATTTGGTCTTTACCACTATTGAGGCTAGTATGTATATTGAACATTATATATATATCTATATATATATATATATATATATATATATATGTATCTATATATATATATATATATATAATAATGGTCAAACAATAATATTAAATGGGCAATTTTTAATGTTTACATTCCACCTGGATTAAATGCAGGTAGTTATTTGAGTGTTTTGAATATGGTTTAATGTAACATTGAATCAGGAAGTACAATTTCCTGGGGTTAAGATTCTGCTTGTAGGGGATATTAACGCACATATAGGTTCAGAAATTAAGGAAAACTCAACAGACTGGTGTATTGATGATATAGTGAATATTCCGGTAAGAAATTCAAAGGATATCTCTAAGTGCAAAAAGGGGAAAATCCTCTTGGAATTTGTAGGGAAACATAATCTAAGAGTCCTTAACGGCCGTATTAGTGGAGATTGGGTAGGAGAGTTTACCTTTACGGTCCGTATAAAAGGTGTAGTTTTGGATTTATGCATAATAGAGGCAATTAATCACCTCTTAGTTAAATATCTCAAAGTTATAAAATCGTGGCATAGTGATCACTATCCAGTTGTGTGCTCTATTAGTTTTGGCTTTGACAAATTGCCATTTGATCATATGGGTGAAGCTATTGCTGATTCCCATATGTGTATTAAATATGGAAAAAGGATTCTGTAGGACTCTTTTTCCAAAGTGACTTTGGACAATATTTGGTCCGATGTCCAATCTAACCAAAGCTTGATCATACTACAAAATGGCGATCTTTCAGAACCAAAAACGTTAATTGAGAGTTTTGATGATATAATAGCTTTCACTGCTTCCGAGTTTAGTAAAAAGAATAGAAAATCTAACTCACTTAACATAGGACTGGATAAGCCATGGTTTTATCATGGGTGTTATGCTATGAGGAAAACAATCAAAAAAGTAGGGAAATTGAGGATTAAAACCCCATCCTGTCAAGTACTTGGTGTTTTTAAAAACCTTAAAAATGAATATAAGTATATTTTGGCTAGTAAGAAAAAAAACTACTTTTCTAATCAATGGGTTAAATTACAAGAAAGCATATCAATAAAGGATTCCAAAACATTTTGGACACTGGTTGATTTCAATTGTAAGGAAAGTAATATTTCTTATAACAATTTGGGTATGATTAATGAAGAAAAATGGTTCCAACATTATAAACTGGTTTTTAAAATTACACAGTGAAACCGGGAAGCTTTAGTTTCTTGTGATAATAGTGCTTATGTTCAGGAAATGGCCAGAAGTGGTGCTTTTCAATTTTCAACTGATGAGGTAATAAGAGCTATCACTGCACAAAAAAGAAACAAAGCGTCAGGAGTAGATGGCTTACCAGAAGAAGTTTTTTTTACATAACCCAGAATATTGGGCACTTATTTGTGCCCCAATTTTCACTGCAATAAGTAACTATCTAATATTGCTGAAAGATTGGAATTGGGGTATTGTGGTCCCCTTATTTAAGAAAGGAAACAGATCTGATCCAAATTGTTACTGACCTATTACCTTACTTCCTGTTTTTCAGAAAATCTTTTCATGATTACTTTTGGATAGGTTGATGGTTTGGGTGTAAGAGAATGCTCTGCTATCAAAATTCCAAGGGGGATTTAAAAAAGGTCATAATACACTGAATTTGCTCTTTACCCTTAATTGTTTGGTTGATAAATACTGTATGTCAAACGCAAGAAGGGTACTCTTTATTTGTGTTTTTTAGACATTAAAAGTGTTTTTGACTCATTTAATGGAGCAAAATGATGGGAAACATTGACAGAACTGAATATTGATTCTCAATTATTAGACATTATTGAAATGTTACACTCTAATACTAGTATAGAGATTTGTTATGGCAGAGATGGTGCTCTATCTAGGGAACTATCCATTAATATTGGTGTGAAGCAAGGCTGTTTATTAGTCCCAATTTTGTTCAACCTTTATATTGAAAGATTAATTAAAAATATTAAAAACATTGACTCCTTTGCACCTGCTATAAATAAGGAAGAAGCTAAAATAATGTTATATGCGGATGATGCTATTCTTGTGTCTAGAACACCGCTGGGTCTCAAACGTGCCATTTCCAACATCACGTGCTCACTGAAACAACTTGATTTTAAGCTAAATGTTAGCAAATCTAAGATTTTAATAATTGGGAAACCAAAATATGTTAAAAAAATGTGGGTTATTGATGATTGTAAATTTGAGAAGGTGAGAGAATTTAAATATTTGGGGGTAAAAGTTGATAAGTATATGACCTGGAATAATCACCTGATGGATATAAAAAATAATGCTGCCCAAACAGTAGGAGCTATTCATAATTTTGCAGCTAAATTTGCCAATAACTCCTTTGCCTCCTTAAAAAGGATGTTTGAAGCCAATTTGATGAGTCAACCACTTTATGGCAGTGAGGTGTGGGGCCTGTATTTATATAAAGTTAATTTGGAGACTGTACTAAATCATTTTTTGAGATGATCGTTAAATCTTCCGAGGGATTGTCCATCTTGTTTCCTTAGATTGGAGTCAGGGATGATTAAGGTTAAGAAGAAGAATCAGCATTTATACAGCACATTTCATACATCCAAAGCGCTTTACAAGCAATGCTAGACTGGTAGTGAAGTGACTGAATGTGTGGTGGCGGCAATATCACACATCATCACCCACACACAGCCTGGATAATTGCATGAACTGGTTTTTATGGGAAGAGGAATGTTGGCCAGGACACTGGGAAAGTTCACTACTCTTTGCGAAGAGTGCCCTGGGTTCTTTTACTTCCACCTGGACACCCACCAGGACAACACCAGGATGGGCAGAAGGTACCTCGGTTTAACATCTCATCCAAAGGACGGCACACCCCAGCAGTACAGCACCCCTCAATATTGCACTCGGATGCCAGCAAGTTTTAGGTGCAAGTCCAATCCCGGTGTGGGACGAGAACCCATGACCTTCTGGTCCAGAGGCGGATGTGCTACCAACTGAGCCACGCTGACAAGATGAGAGTACTAATAAGATCTATTAATTTTGGAGTAGATTAATGAAATTAAACAAGACTTGTCTTCCTCAGCTATGTTGGGCTGAAGAATTGGAAGCCTTGAGGATGAGAAGACAGTTATCATCATTTTGTTTTTTTAGATTGAATTCTGCCTTAAAAAGCTTAGTAAAACCTTCCGGAGGAGGTTGTGGAGTCAAAAACAGTGGTTAAATTCAAGCATGCATGGGACAGTCATAAGGCAATTCAAGGGGGTGGGGGTAGAAAGAAGTAGGCTGCTGATTAACTAAGATCTGCAGCTTATCCATTAGGTAGTGAAATGGGCAGACTGGGTGGGCCAAGCGGTCCTTATCTGCCATCAAATTCTATGTTTCTATGTATCTATGTAAAATAAGATTGGCGTGTCTAGGTACCCCTTGTCATAATTAAAACAATTTCTATAATTGGTATTTTAGAAAGTTTAAATCTGGTTGTGAGTGTGATAATAATGGTGGAGGTATTTTGCATTCCTTAGAGGGGGGATGGCTCAGAGGTAATGGGAGGAAGTATTTTTTCACAGAGAGGGTTGTGGATGCATGGAACAGCCTCCCTGAAGAGGTCATGGAGTCAAGAACAGTGGGGGAATTCAAGAATGCATGGGACAGGCATAAGGCAGTCCTAGTGGGGGTAGGAAGAAGTAAGCTGTTGGTTAACTAGGATCTGCAGCTTATCAGTTAGGTAGGAAAATGGGCAGACTAGGTGGGCCAAGCAGTCCTTATCTGCCGTCAAATTCTATGTTTCTATGTTTCCTTGTTTGAATGTAAAAAATGGAACAAGGAACGAGAGCAATATATCATGTCTTTGTATCCAAAGAATTTCTCACTTCAAAGTCTGGAAGGAAAAAAATCTGTTCTTAAATTGGACTCGGTTAAATTGATGTATAATATTGCAAGATTTTGCTTATGTTAGCTAGCAGTTGTCAGATAGATTTTATGTAGAAATTTATCTTCATTGTTTTTTAAATGCTTTTTTTATTTTGTAGTGGTATTTATGGAGTTTTATTAAATTATGTATGAATGTCAGCTTTGTTATTGTACATTATATATTGTATATGTATAACGATATGAAATATTTTTTCGAGTGTAACAAATTTTTTTTATACACTAAATAAAATGTCTTTGAACTTTGAACTTTGAACATATGTCAGGGATGTGTTCCTGGCACAGGGAGAGTATAAAAATCCTGGCTATGGGGCAGTGATGAAAGGGGCTGCAATCTTTAGTAGCCAGGGCTTTAGATTGTCCTAGCCAGCTGCTGAGCAGTCCAAGATACTGTTCAGTAATCTAAGCACTTCCCTTTTAGTGACTGATTTGAAAAAGAACTGAGGACTGTTTGCAAAAGGTCAGGTGGATACACTTGGTTGGGCAGGAAAAGAGGAGGTGTAGTTGGTGAAGTCCGAGAATTTATTGTTGAAAAAGTTTGCAATAGTTCTAGAGTTATTAGAATGTACCCCATCAAGTGACATATCGTTAGGGGTGGATACCAGATTAGAACCAAGAAAGAATTTAATATGTGACCAAAACATTTTGGGGTCACCATAGGAGTTAGTCAGTAGATCTCTGCAGTACGAGCTCTTGGTTTTTTTGATGTCCTTTTTGCAAGCATTTCATAGAGCCCTGTAGTTATTAAGGTCGGTGGCTAGCCCTGTGTTTTTATAATGAAGCCAGCTTTTGTCCCTTAGCTTAAGCTTAGCTAGTAGGTCAGCTTTCAAACATCGGGTTTGTCTATTTTTTACCAGACAGGTTATGGGTTTGTAGTGCTTATCCTGGAGCACTAGGCAGTGTTTCAAGAGCACCGCTAGGGTCCCTGCCTTTCATTTGTTTCACTGTATTAAAACAATTTGTTAAGTTACTCTGACATGTTTGGCCTTACTGGATCCATGCATGTTGCCATCCATTAAACCCTGTTCATATTAAGGATCCTGCAATCCCCACATTAATAATTATCTCCAGAAGTTGCCCCACCATGTAGGTCAGACTTTCCAGTTTTTCATTCGACCATTCTGGGTAAGGGAACAACATTTTCCAGCCTCCATCCCTCTGGCCCTAAACCAGTTGCTACTGATTTTCCAAAGAGTGGCTCTACTAGTACTTGTTTAATTTCTTTAAGCACCCTAGGGTGAATCCCATCTATCATAGCCCAAGCAATTTTTTGTTCTTTGGTACTCCAGTTACTTTAATAACCATTCCCTTGTCATCCTCCCCATCTGACATATGTCCCATGTATCACCCCTGAATTTTCTTCATTTCTTCTGCTGTTATGGAGTGGGCATTATTCTTCCTTATACTTTTTTTTGTTTTGTTTTTGCTAGTCTGTGTATTTTACTTTTCTTGCATCTAAAGAAGAATTGCCTCAATCTGTTCACTCATACAAGCCCAAAATGCCCCATTTTTGCCCCTCCTAGCATACCTTACTGTACATGCCTGTCTAACCATATGTGTTTCCTATTGTTTGGGACTTCTGTATAGTCCTGACACAGTCCTAGCTGGTCTCTGTAATAGTCTCCTTTGATACTGCCCTCTTCTCCATCACCCCATTGATCATATGGAAGACCCTGAGCCTTCTTTGCTTTGTTTCCACTTTTTTCCTGAAATCTGCTTTCCTGAAGTTCAGCACCCATATGCTGATGACCACTTGTTGTGACCTATGCATCTTGATAAATTGTACCATGCAATGGCAACTCTGGCTAATTAGGGTCTCCACTTAAATGCCCCTAGTAATATCTTGATTGGAAGTCACCAGGTCTTTTACTGACGTCTCCCATGTGACCTCACTCATACACTCTCAGAGGAAGAAGTCCTGAGTGACATCCACAAATTGTTTCCCTTTCAGACTCATAATCACAAGCATCCAGCTGTCTATGCCTGAAAGGTTGGCTTCAACAAATAACACTATTTCTCCTGATCCTGCTGCTTTCTTTATGTTTTAATATTTAATTTTCATTTCATTTTATTTTATACTGATAGGCACATGAGCATAACTGATCATTTTCATATGCGACCAGTCAACACTAAATACAGAGAAACATCAGATACAAAATATACTTTACAACTACATGAATAGTATATGCTAATATAATAAAACACTAAAGACAGTTACAAGTTAATATAACAAAACATTAAATACAGTTACAATCAGTTTAGTTGTCAAAGGTTTTTTAAGATCAGCTAAGATATGTTTACTCAAAGTTACTGATTGTGGATGATTATTATAGAGCTTAATTGCTCTTCTGCTCACTAAGATTTGACCTAATCTATTGCAAAAAAAAATAGAAATCTTGAAAGAGAATTTACTTTGTGATGTAGTGCTTAAGTTTTGACCTAATGCAAAACAGAGGAATTTTTAAAGAGAATGTATAGTACTTCGTGATCTAGTGCGAAAATAATTTGTAAATTTGGGGGGAAAGTTATACGATACCATTAGGCAAGAACCCATAATGATTTTATGCAAAAAAAAAAAGATGATTTGAAAACATACTGATATTCTAGGGAGAAACATTTCTATGAATTATACAGTTTACAGTGACATGTCAAACACTGTAAATCTGTGGCAAAACCTAGCATACTATAAATAACCGTTAATTTTGAAACAGCTCTGTCAGAGGCAGTGAAATAAATTAGAGAGTTATAACCTAACAATGAAAACATAAAACTATTGATTAAAATAACTTTTGATTCAGATACAAGAAAATGTTTTAATCTATAAAGCCTGCCAGGCCTCTGATGGAGCCTACTGATGAGACTAGACAGTTGGGCCTCAAATGAAAAGCAATGATCCAAAAGGACACTAAAGTATGTAAATTCATATACCAATTCAACTACTTCACCACTGAAGTCAACATTTGGGAAATTAAAACCATCAACCCTACAGGGTCCTATGGAGAACACTGGTATCATTTTCTTGGAATTCAGGATTAATCTATTATGAAAAAAACAAAACAATATTGTTGGAATCCTGCTGCAGGTTATAATTAAGTTCTGAAATGTTCTCTTCTCTACAAAAGAAAACAACATCATCTGCATAGATTATGATGTCAGTGTGAGTGCAGACTTTGGGAAGGAGATTGATAAACAACATAACCAATAAAAGACCACAGATAGATCTTTTGGGTACTCTACAAATGATGGGCTTTGTGCATGAATGCTATGCAGCATGCCCACAGTGCACAACATACGTTCCTACAGGTGTGCAGCAGGCACACATGGCAAGACAGAGTCACATGCACAGTCTGCATGCATGTGCATGTGTAGGCAGCCTGTGCAGAGCTACATCAAGTCTGTGATATGCACAGGTCGAGGGACATGGTCACCTAACAGCATGACCAACACCCTCACACGCACATGCACAAGGTCAAATACTGTATGGCAGTCTGGTGTGTGGCGAAGTGCACAGAGCCCTAAGGCAGGCAGAGGGCTGCTATAAGCACCTGGGCAATGTAGCTGCAGGATGCACTACAAGAAGTGTAGGTGCCAAGGGAAAAGACATTACTGGTGAAACACACTGTCATGTAGTGGCAGTGCCCCTCAAACATAGGGGATGCCAGGCACCACACAAACTGCACATGATGCAGAGGTCATGTAGGGAAGTCCACATGACTAGTGTATCCAGGGGATGAAGGGTACAACAAGTCATGCAAAACACACACAAGGGACCAATCTGCAACCCCTAGCTGCTACAACAGGATGTCTCTGCCAGTGACAGACCCATCATGCACCAGAGGGCAGATACCAGATGTGCTGCAGTCATGCCAGTTACCACCACTGTCTTCCAAAATGGCAAAAGTGCAGACTACAGAGCAGCACATGTCGACGGTGACACTGTCAGATCCCCAGGTCCTCCTATGCCCAACAGGGAACAGCACCCCTCCTCATCAGCCACAGCCAGTGGTGTCACATCAGCAGCATCACAAGAGTTGCATAGCACATCTATCCACCAAATGTGTCCAAGGCAGGTGGCCTGGATGGAATAGAGGCAAGGTTTTTAAAGGTAGGAGCAGATATACTTGCCCCAATAATAACTTACCTTTTGAATTGGAGCCTTTGTAGTCCCACTGTCCCAGATGTCTGGAAGATGGGGAAAATAATACCCATCTTTAAGTCAGGAGACAGTATTATCCTTTCTAATTTCAGACCAATAGCCCTGCTCCATATCCTGTCAAAGATACTGGAAAAAAAGGGTACACCACCAACTAAGCCAGTACCTTGAATTACATGGAATATTGGTAAAAAAAAAAACAGCTTAGATTTATAGCGGGGAGATCTATGAACACTGCCCTGATAGATTTTAACAATCTGGTGACCCACAGGAGAGTGTCATGGGACCCCACGGGGAAGGAAAAAACTCCTGGTGGGGGACTCCATTGTTAGGAAGGTAGAAATGGGGGAAAAAGGGGAGAGGGCAGTGCCTGCCTGGCGCCATGGCTTGGAGGGACAGGGCGTGAATCCTCAGAATCGCCAGATCAGCTGCACAGGGAAGGGAGCTGGATGTCATTGTCCACCTAGGGACAAATGATCTGCCTAAGAAAGGGATCAGAGCAGTACAGGAAGCATTTGTGTAGTTGTGGAGGGGCCTTAGACAAGTAGCATGCACGGTAACCTTCTCGGAGGTGCTGCCTGTCTATGGCATGGGTGAGGCAAGAGTGCTCCACACCATGGGATTCAATCAGTGGTTGAAAAACTGGTGCAGAGCTCAGGGATTTTTCTTCATTGGGGACTGGGGCTGCACCTGGAAAGATGCAGGCCTACACTGGTGTGATGGTCTGCATCTGTCCTGGAGGAGAACCAGGATCCATAGATAGGTTTAAATGCTTTATTGGCAAGATGGAATTAATTCAAGAGCACAGCAGATCCGCCTCAGTTTATGCACGAAACTGGTCAGGGCTTTGTGAGTCTGCCTTTATTGCCACTGCTTCTTTACAGGCATGTAATACAATAAATGTTGTTTTCATAAACTGAGACGGATGCTGGTGCTGCCCTTTTTTTGGATTGGACTGAGACTGATTTGGGCTTGCACAGCTCCAGTGTGGAGCTGCTTTTTTGGTTTTCCAAAGCATTTAAACTAGCCAAGGGGGCAGGCACTGGAGAGCAGCAGGAACATCCTAGCCCCCCCCCAAAAAAAACCATGGTACTAAGTGAGGTAAACACTACGATAGAGATGTCAATAGGGAGAAGGACAGGAGAAAATGGAGAAAATGACAAACACAATAAGGACAGGGACGAGGCAAAAAGGGGTAAGGCCATCAAGAAATGGAGAGTAATGAGTACCAATGCCCATAGTCTGGGAAACAAGCTCCCTGAACTGGTGGCCGTGATGGAAGAGGAATGTCTGGATATCGTAGCAGTCACAGCAACATGGTACACAGAGAACCATGACTGGGATGTTAACATACCAGAATACACAACCCATTGGAGAGAAAGAGGGAAGAGAGAAGAGGGGGCAGAGTAGCTCACTATGTAAGGGAAGGGATAAAAGAAACTGAACAAAAGAGTAAACAGGGAGGAAAGGAGGCACTGTGGGTCACCTTAGAGACTGGAAATGGCACCACAATCTGCACAGGAGTTGTATACAGACCCTCATCTCAGGGGGAGGGAATGGACAAAAATATGATAGAAAGCATCCTTAGAATGGCAGAAAAAGGGGAGATACTGTTTATGGGGGACATTAATATGCCAGATGTTAACTGGAGCACCTTTGCTGCAGCTACATCCAAAAGCAGAGCCATTCTCTATCCCCTTCAGGTGGCATGCCTCAGACAGCTAGTTTTGGAACCCACTCATGTGAGAGCAATATTAGACCTCATACTCTCAAATGGGGACAGTGAGAGGATCTCAGAGATAGAAGTGGGTAGCAATCTGAGAACAAGTGATCACCAAACAGTGTGGTTCACGACAAACTCAGCTACAGAGTCAAACCATACAAAAGTGAGGATTTTGGCCTTTGGGATGGTTGACTTTGGCAAGATGGGAGAGTGCCTTAGAAAAGCACTAGCAAACAGGCTAGAATGAGGCATGGAGCAACAATGGGGAAACATCAAAACTGCCATCACAGAGACAACAAGCTCTACCAGTTAAGACAGAAGGAAGCAGGAAGGGCAGTCTGAATAGCAAAGGCCCAAACTGAGAAAAAGATAGCCAACTTGGTTAAGAAGGGGGATAAAACCTTTTACAGTATATCAGAGAGCATAGAAAGACAAAGGGAGGGATAGTGAGGCTGAATAGAATGGACGGTGGGTGGGCAGAGAGGGACAGTGAAAAAGCAGGGATACTGAATGAATACTTCTGCAGAGTATTCACAAAAGAGGAGTGGGGAGGTGTCTAATCCAATTAACAGAAGCACTCTGGATAGGAGGGTCGATCCCAGTCCTTTCAAAGAAGAAAGGGTTGTGAAAGAACTCCTAAAACTGAAGGTGGACAAAGCAACGGGGCCTGATGAAATTCACCCCAGAATTCTAAAAGAATTAAGGAGAACACCAGTGACACCACTGACTACCCTTTTTAACAAATCATGGGAGGGTGGTGTGGTAGCTGATGACTGGAGGAAGGTGGATTTGATTCCCCTTCACAAAAATGGGAGCAAGACAGAAGCAGGAAACTACAGACCTGTCAGTTTGACCTCTCTGGTAGGGAAAGTGATGGAATCACTTCTGAAGGAAATAATTGTCGAGTACCTACAGGCCAGTGGGGCACAGGACCCAAGGCGGCATGGGTTCACAGCGGGAAGGTCATGTCAGATGAATCTAATTGATTTCTTTGACTGGGTGACCAAAGTAGTAGACCAGGAAGGGGCTGTGGACATGGCCTACCTAGACTTTAGCAAGGCATTTGACAGAGTCCCACACAAAAGATTAGTAGTCAAATTAACCAGCCTGGGAGTGGATCCCAGGGTGGTAGCCTGGGTAAAACATTGGCTGGACAACAGGACACAGAAGGTTATTGTAAATGGAGTCCACTCTGAAGAAATAGGGGTCAGTAGTGGGTACCGCAGGGTTCAGTACTGGGCTGGTACTTTTAATGTCTTCATAAGCGACATTGCAGAGGGACTGAAGGAGTATGCCTGTTTGCAGATGACACAAAGATCTGCAACAGGGTTGCTACACAAGGAGGTGTGGAAAGGATGAGAAGGGACTTGGCAAGGTTGGAGGAATGGTCAGAACTATGGCAGCTTGGATTTAGTGCAAAGAAGTGCAAAATAAGGCACCTGGGAAACAAAAACCCAGGGGAATATTACACCATGGAGGGGGAGGTAGTAACAACATCAAAAATGGAAAGGAACCTGGGGGTAATCATATCAGATGACCTTAAGGTTAACAAGCAATTTTAGAAGGCAGTAGGGAGGGCTGGGGGGATACTGGGATGTATAGGGAGAGGCATAACCAGCAGAAAACAAGAAGTTGCTATCCCTCTGTACAGACAGTTGGTGAGACCTCATCTGGAGTACTGCAACCAGTTCGGAGACCCCAACTCTGCAAGGACATAGACAGGATGGAGGCAGTCCAGTGGAGGGCAACTAAAATGGTGCACGGTCTGCAAGAGAAGCCATACAAGTAGAGACTAAAGGAGCTGAATATGTATACCCTTGAGAAAAGGGGGGGAGCATGATAGAAACTTTTAAGCTCCTCAGTGGAATCAACAAAGTCCAAGAGGGTAGCATCTTTCAGAAAAAATGATGTGCAAGAACAAGGGGAGACAATTTGAAGATAGAGGGGGGACAGCTCAGGGACAATGTGAGGAAGTATTTTTTCACAGACAGGGTGGTGGTCACATGAAATAACCTTCCTGAGGAGGTTGTAGGGTCTAAAACTGTGGGAGAATTCAAGAATGCATGGGACGGTCATAAGACAATTTTTGTGGGGGGTAGGAAGAAATAGGCTGTTGATTAAATAGGATCTGCAGCTTATCCTGTAGTAGGGAAATGGGCAGACTAGGTGGGCCAAGCAGTCCTTATCTGCAGTTAAAGTCTATGTTTCTGTGGTGGCTTCATCCCTAAACTTGGGAAGGAGTACTGGGATGGTGTTCATGGATCTCAGTGAGGCGTTTGATTTGGTACAACATAGTTTACTGCTGGAAAGGCTTGGTGAGGTGGTGGTACAGGAGGAGCATCTTCAGTGGTTCAAATCTTATCTAGCCAATCGTCAACAATGCATGTCACATTGAGCCTTTGTGTCAAGCCTGGAGGAGGTCAACAGGGGTGTTCCACAAGGTTCATTTTAGGTCATTTAATGTTTAATCTGTATGTGAACAGTCTAACATCGTCAATAAAGCACAGCGAAATAAGACTATATGCAGGCGACACTGCTGGTGGCATCAGCTGAGAATTTTGGAGAAATGGAACAACAGTTACAAACAGATTTGAGCCAAATGGAAAGGTGGATGGGTGGCTCAGGCTTGCTCCTCAATGCCAAACAAACTCAGTGTGTGGCATTTGCTGTAGGTCCTGCAAGGAGGGGCAAGCCTGTGCTACAGATCCAACTACTAGATGGTACCCTCATTGAAAATGTGCCCAGCTATAGGTATCTAGGGGTCCTGGTAGACACAGGGATGGTATACGCTGAGCATATTTTCACTCAAATAAAGAAGGGAAACCAAAGGCTGGGGGCACAGAGAAAGGCCTTGGAGATGCCTCTCTTTGGAAGTCAGGGAAAGACTGATAAAGCAGTTACTTACTCCAGTTTTAGAATACGGCTCAGTCCTATATATGAATTCCACCCAGACTGTGCTAAAAAAGTTAGACCAAACCTATTATAGGTTAGGAAAATGTATTACTAAAAGTACTTATAAAACCTACCACTGTAATATTTATTGTAAATTGAAGTGGCTAGAACCAGAATAACAAAGAAAATGCTTATGGCTCATAACATGCCACAAGATATTTCATCAAAGGGACAAACAAACATCCACTGTCCTATCTTGTGATGCTGAGTCCCCCAGTGGATGCATTACCACTATGAGGACATCACTTCAAAAAATCCCATTGCACAGATCCTTTAATACGATGGGGGATGTCACCTTACAGAATAGTTTTGCAGGCTACTGGAATAATTTACCATTTGTATTGAAGTTGTTGAATAGCTTGACTCTCTTTAAGACCAAGTTAATTGATTACCTGTCGATTACATGTACTCTACATGTTATAGCTAAATCATTTTATTATGTAACAAGATGTTTGTATTGTCTTATGATGTTTGATTGTATGTTTATAATTTTTTGTTTATGTTTTATTCTGTTATACAGGACATTGCTGAAAATGGGACTCATGTCCAAACAATTTGTATCTGGTTTAAAAATACATTTTTATCAATCAATCAATCAAATGTCAGGGACATGTATGCCAGAGAAACCATGTCTGATGTGTGCCTAGGTGTTGCAAATGAGAGCAGATATGTCAGAAAGATGTCATAGGTGTCTTGACTGCATCCTTGGCCACAAATAAATGACACCTCTGGTCCCATCCTCCCACACCCCACAGACCAGCAATGTGACCCCTGACCATGGCACAGCAGCGCTACCCTGAAATAAAGGCCAGGACATGGGACATAGGTAAACCCCTATTTACTAGCACAATGCAAAAATGAACAAAGTGCAAAGAAGCACAGCAAAGGAAACAGCCCATGGACAGTGTGTACATCAACAAACACGTGTGATGGGGTCTGTAGCAGGCAACAGCTAAGCACCCCTTTCCAATTAGGCTCCCGAAAGTGTTCCTCCACATCCACTTCCCTCCTCAGGCTCACCGATTACATCCTTCATGGAATGGCCCAGGGCGTCATCACCTCTGCAATTGTTGTCAACCTGGCTAAGGCTTTCTACATTGTCCTCTATCCTCTCCTCAAAAATCTCTCTGCTGCAGGACTCTCAGTCATTGCCATCAAGTGGTTCCATTCCTACCTTGAGGGTAGGATCCAATCTGTCAGGATTGGGGGGTCAGTTTCCTTGCCCCTCCCTATAAACTCAGGTGTTCTGCTAGTCTCTGTCCTTGGACAGCTGTTATTTTCTATTTTCCTAAATGATCTCCCTGTGGCCTGCGCATCGGCCAGTGGCCCACTAATGCTTGACACCCCACACAGTGAAACTCAAAAACAGATGATTACAGCGATATTCACTGTAATGGTCAGTTTTCAGGAATGCACTTTCCCAGTGTCCTGCCCCCTCCCCAAATCAACTCCAACCTGGAGATGATAATCAATAAATGTGGGGGGGGGGCAGATCCCCCTGCATGGGGGGTATGGGGACACAGCCTCATCTGCAAAAAACAGTCTGTTGCAAGGGCACAATACTGGTGTCAGTATTGTACCATCATTGACAGGGACGTTGGGATGTGCACTGTCGCTGTCACTTGGTGCTTCCCTCATCGGCATCCATTCACATGTATGCAGATGACATTATCCTGTTTGCCTCTGGCCCATCCTCTTCTGAGGTAGCGTCCAGATTTCAACACGATTTCGATAAAGTGCAGCTTGGGCTATGCTCTAATCAATTTTTCCTAAATGCCTAGAAGACTGTCTCCATGACATTTGGTACAAGGCAGAGACTCTTTAGGCTCCCTTCCCTCCTTTCTTTACATTCCCTAGACGGGGCCCTGCTCGAAGATGTTACCTCATTCAGATATTTGGTATTTATACTGACAACAGTAAAAATGAAAAGGGACCTGCGAGTAATTATATCAGATGACCTAAAGGTGGGCAAGCAATGTGAGAAGGCAGTAAGGAAGGCTGGGGGGATAATGGGATACTTAAGGAGAGGCATCAGTAGTAGAAAACAGGAAGCTGTTATCCCTTTGTACATACAGTTGGTGAGACCCCATCTGGAGTCCACCTAGGGACAAATGACCTGGCTAAGAAAGGGATTAGAGAAGTGCAGGAAGAGTTTGTGGAATTGGGGAGGGGTCTTAGTCAAGTAGCACGCACGGTAACCTTCTCGGTGGTGCTACCCATCTATGGCATAGGAGAGGCTAGGGTGTTCCGTACCATGGTATTCAATCAGTGGTTGAAAAACTGGTGTGGATCTCAGGTATTTGGCTTGATTGGGGACTGGGGGTCCACTTGGAGTGATGCAAGCCTATACTGGCATGATGGGCTGCATCTGTCCGGGATGGGAACCAGGATCCTAGGTGATAGGTTTAAATGCTTCATTGGCAAGCTTTTAAACTAGTCAAGGGGGGAGGCACTGGAAAGGAGCAGAAAAATCCTAGCCCCCAAACAATCACGGTAGTAAGTGTGGCAAACACCAACATGGAGGTGTCGATAGGGAGAAGGGCAGGGGTAAATGGAGAAAGTGACAAAGGCAAGAAGGACAGGGATGGGGCAAATGGGGTAAGGCCATCAGGAAATGGAGGGTAATGAGTACCAATGCCCGTAGTCTGGGCAACAAGCTCCCTGAGCTGGTGGCCTTAATGGAAGAGGGATGCCTGGATGTCGTAGCAGTCACAGAAACATGGTACACAGAGAACCATGACTGGATGTTAACATAGCAGGTACAAACCTAGAGGAGAGACAGGCAGGGGAGAAGAGGGGAGGAGTAGCCTCTTTGTAAAGGAAGGGATAAAAGCAACTGAACAAAAGAGTAAACAGGAGGAGAGGAGGCACTGTGGGTCACCTTGGAGACTGGAAAGGGCACCACAATCCGCACAGGGGTTGTGTACAGACCCCCATGTCAGGAGGAAGGAATGGACAAGGATATGATGGAAGGCATTCTTAGAATGGCAGAGAAAGTGGAGATACTGTTGATGGGAGACCTGAATATGCCAGATGTTAACTGGAGCACATTTGCTGCAGCCACATCCAAGAGCAGGGCCATTCTTGATGCCCTACAGGTGGCAGGCATTAGACACCTAGTTTCGGAACCCACTCGTGAGGGAGCAATCTTAGACCTCATACTCTCAAACGGGGGCAGTGAGAGGATCTCAGATCTAGAAGTGGGTTTCCATCTGGGGACAAGTGACCATCAAACAGTGTGGTTCACATTAAACTCAGCTACAGAGTCAAGCCATACAAAAGTGAGGGTACTGGACTTTAGGAGGGCTGACTTTGGCAAGATGGGAGAGTGCCTCAGAAAAGCACTAGCAAATAGGCTAGAAGGAGGTGTGGAGCAACAATGGGAATTATCAAAACTGCCATCACAGAGGCAACAAGCCTGTGTGAAGCAAATAAACAAATCAAAACGAAAGAAAAAGCCACTATGATTCTCAAGAGAGGTGGCTGTGAAAGTCAGGAAGAAAAGATAGCATCTCGGAAGTATGGAAACACAGAAGGAGCAGGACAGAGAGCTGTACCAGTTAAGGCAGAAAGAAGCAGGAGGGAAGTCAGAATAGCAAAGGCCCAAACTGAGGAAAAGATAGCCAACCCAGTTAAGAAGGGGATAAAACCTTTATAGGTACATCAACGAGCGAGAAAGACAAAGGGAGGGATAGTGAGGCTGAATAGAATGAACGGTGGGTGGGCAAGGGGACAGTGAAAAGCAGGAATACTGAACGAATATTTCTGCTCAGTATTCTAAAAGAGGAGGGAAGTGCCTAATCCAATTAACAGAAGCATTTTGATAGGGGGTCGATCCCAGTCCTTTCACAGAAGAAAGGGTTCTGCAAGAATTCCTAAAACTGAAGGTGGACAAAGCAATGGGTCCTGATGGAATTCATCCCAGAATTCTAAAAGAATTAAGGAAGGAACTAGTGAAACCACTGGCTACTCTTTTAATAAATCATGGGAGGATGGTGTGGTACCCGAGGACTGGAGGAAGACAGATGTGATTCCTCTCAAAAGTGGGACCAAGACAGAGGCGGAAACTACAGACCTCGTCAGTCTGACTCTGTGGTACGGAAAGTGATGAAGTCACTTCTGAAGGAAAGAATAGTTGAGTACCTAGAGGTCAGTGGAGCACAGGATCCAAGGCAGCATGGGTTCACAGCGGAAAGGTCATGTCAGACGAATCTAATTGATTTCTTTGACTGGGTGACCAAAGTAGTAGACCAGGGAGGGGCTGTGGACATGGCCTACCTAGACTTTAGCAAGGCATTTGACAGAGTCCCACACAAAAGATTATTAGTCAAATTAACCAGCCTGGGAGTGGGTCCCAGGGTGGTAGCCTGGGTAAAACATTGGCTGGACAACAGGACACAGAAGGTAATTGTAAATGGAGTCCACTCTGAAGAAAGGGTGGTTACTAGTGGGGTACCGCAGGGGTTCAGTATTGGGTCCAGTCCTTTTTAATGTCTTCATCAGTGACATTGCAGAGGGACTGAAGGAAAAGTATGGCTTTTGCAGATGACACAAAGATCTGCAACAGGGTTGATACACAAGGAGGCGTGGAAAGGATGAGAAGGGACTTGGCAAGGTTGGAGGAATGGTCAGACGATGGCTGCTAGGATTCAATGCAAAAGTGCAAATAATGCACCTGGGAAACAAGAACCCAGGGAAAGAATACACAATGGTGGGGAGGTAGTAACAACAACAAAACAGGAAAGGACCTGGGGTAATCATATCAGATGACCTTAAGGTTAGCAAGCAATGTGAGAAGGCAGTAGGGAGGGCCGGGGGTATACTGGGATGTATAGGAGAGCATCAGCAGCAGAAAACAGGAAGTTGTTATCCCTCTGTACAGACAGTTGGTGAGACCCCATCTGGAATACTGTGTCCAGTTCTGGAGACCCCATCTCCGCAAGGACATAGACAGGATAGAGGCAGTCCAGGAGGGCAACTAAAATGGTGCAGGGTCTGCAAGAGAAGCCGTATGAGGAGAGACTAAAGGAGCTTAATATGATACCCTTGAGGAAAGAAGGAGAGGGGGGGACATGATAGAAACTTTCAAGTACCTCAAAGGAATCAATAAAGTCCAAGAGGGTAGCATCTTTCAGAAAAGAGACTTGCAAGAACAAGGGACACAATTTAAAGATAGAAGGAGGGTGGTCTAGGGGCAATGTGAGGAAGTATTATTTCACAGAGAGGGTAGTGGATGCATGGAACAGCCTTCCTGAGGAAGTTGTGGGGTCTAAAACTGTGGGAGAATTCAAGAATGCGTGGGACAGACATAAGGCAATTCTTGTGGGGGGCAGGAAGGTATAGGCTGTTGGATAACTAGGATCTGCGGCCTATCCTGTAGGTAGGGAAATGGGCAGACTAGATGGGCCTAGCGGTCCTTATCTGCCATCAAAGTCTATGTTTCTATGAGTACTGTGTGCAATTCTGGAGACCCTATCTCCGCAAAGACATAGACAGAGTGGAGGCTGTTCAGAGGAGGGCAACCAAAATGGTGCCGGGTCTGCACCAGAAGACATACGAAGAAAGACTAAAGGAGTTTAATATGCATACCCTTGAGGAAAGAAGGGAGAGGGGGGCATGATAGAAACTTTCAAGTACCTCAAGGGAATCAACAAAGTCCAAGAGGGTAGTATCTTTCAGAAAAAGAAATGTGCAAGAGCAAGGGGGCACAACTTGAAGATAGAGGGGGAATGGCTCAGAGGTATTTTGAGGAAGTATTTTTTTCATGGAGAGGGTTGAGGATGCATGGAACAGCCTTTCAAAGGAGGTCGTGGAGTCAAAAACAGTGGGGGAATTCAAGAATGCATGGGACATACATAAGGCAGTCCTAGTAGGGGGTAAGAGGAAGTAGGCTGTTGGTTAACTAGGATCTGCAGCTTATCCGTTAGGTAGGAAAATGGGCAGACTAGGTGGGCCAAGCGGTCCTTATCTGCCATCAAATTCAATGTTTCTATGTTTGGTGTTAGGCTTGACCAACACCTCAACTTCTCTGCTCACATAAATGCTGTCCACAAAATACTGTACCCCAACTCTGTGCCTTATACAGAAATAGGGAATGTATTTCTTAGCTGGCCTGCAGGGCGATTCTCCAGAGAATGATCCTTCCAATTTTACACTATGGAGATGTGGTCTACAGTGCCACCCCTAAATCTTCCTTAGCCAGATTGGACTCTCTCTTCCATTCTTTCTGCCACTTTGTTCTCATTTGTTCTCTATGTACTCACTACTGTACTTTGTATCAATCTCTGTTGCTCCCCTCTCTCAAGGATAAGTGCCTTGCCCACTGTGCCAGCTTCTTAGGTAAATTTTGGTGCAGTTCTCCTCCCCCACCACCACTCCTCCTCTCCCCCCCACCTCCTCCCACTCCCTTAGGAGCAGTGATGCTCACTCCCTCGCTGTCCCTGCCAGATCTACCTCTGCTGGCCAAGCTGCCTTCTCCCACCAATTTTCCAATCTATGGAACACCCTCTCAGCCCACCATGCAAAATGTCTCCTCCTTTCATACCCTCTCCTCCCTCCATCTCTCCCAAGTGCAATTTCTCCTAACTCACCCTTTCAACCCTTAACTCTATACATGCTGACTCTCTCACTTCATCCCAAATTCTAGCTCACAACTGTTCTGCTGTGCACCAGTTCTCCCCAATGTTTTCTGTGCAATTGTATAACCTATACACCTTATTGTTATCAGATAAATTGTAACCTCTGGTTCTTGAACTCTGTTACCTGTTAAGCAATTGTAATCTCTGTACAAATATATGAACATACAAAAATGCTAGCAGAAGCAGGCCTTTACTGTCTATCGAGTCTGCTCGAATGTGCAGCTAGCCCCTGAACTTGCAGCTGCCCCACCCACCTCCCCTTTCCTCATCATAACACTCCCCCTCCCCATGTCCCAACCCCTCTTAAAGCTGCACTCTGCAGGATGCCACCCCCTTGTGTAGAGTATTTCCCCCATCCACAACCCTTTCTGTGAAAAAATGTCTCCCGATTTCCTTCATGAATCTTCCCCTCTCCAACCTCAACTAATGCCCTCGTATCCCTCCCTCTTCTGAGCTGGAAAATCCCTTCTGTATTAACCTTATTTAACCCCATCAAGAATATAAAGGTTTCAATCATATCCCCCTTATTCCTCCTTTCCTCCAGGCTGTACATGTTCAGCTCACCCCATCTATCCTCGTAGAACTTTCCCTCCAATCCCTGGATTATATTTGTTGCCCTACATTGCACCCCATTGAACAATTTGATATCCTTCTTCAGGAACAGGTGCCAGTACTGCATGCAGTACTCCAGGTGAGACCTGACCATGGACCTGTACAGGGGAAAGCCACCTCCCTATTCCTGGCGGAAATTCCCCTTGCTATACACTCTAACATCCTATTAGCCTTTGCTGCCACCTTTCTGCACTGAGCTGAGTTTTTCATGCTGCCCATTATAAACACCCCAGATCCTTTTCCTCATCCTTACTTTTGAGCTGCACCCCTCTGAGCTGATAGCTCCTTCCTTGGTTTCTAGCTCCAAAGTGCAGTACCTTGTACTTCTTGGCATTGAACCCCAACTTCCAAGTTTCTGACCACTCCTGTAGTTTGGTCAGGTCCTCCTGCAGCTCCATCTACCCTTTGATGTCATCTACCACCGCTCCCATCTCCGTATCGTCAGCAAACTGATTGATCTTACTTTGGACCCCATGTGATATATCAGCTATGAATATCCCAAACAGCACTGGTCCCAGTACCGATTCCTGTGGAACCCCACTCACCACTTCCCTTGGTGGTGAGAGCTCCCCCACCACCACCATCCTCTACTGCCTTTCATTCAGCCAGTTGACGATTCACTTGACTAACTTTGTTCCCACCCCTATGTATTCCATCTTTCCCCCAGCCTCCCAAGTGGCACAGAATCAAATGCCTTGTTGAAGTCCCAATACAGAACATCCAACACAAGGCCCTTGTCCAGTTCTCTTTATGTACTTATTTGCCATGCATCGTATGTGCTGTATTGAGACTGTTGCCCTACTTGCTATTTATTGTTCTTATCTGTGACTATAGCTATATTTTGCTTTTTACCCTTCCCCCCTACCTCCAGGATGTATCTGGAAATGAGCAGTCTGTTCCGTATGCCTTCCAGGTGAAACTTATCAATAAATAAATAAAAAAATCCCCATCCTCCATACAGTCTTTACTGGCCCCCCGGCATTATTTGGGTCCAGCCTTGCTACTCCAGTGTCTGCCAGTGCAATATACCTCTGTAGCCCTGCAATGAGAAGAACACAGAGGTAGGAGAGAAAAAAGCCAGATACTCATGCAGGGCTTGACATGTACATGTGCAACAAACAGGTATCCTACCATCCCCAGTACCTACCTTTGAGGACTCGACTACCCACCACATTTGTTCCACCTGCTCTTTATAATATCAGCACTCCCCACCTACAGGAAGAAGATGTATGGCACCAGCTGCTGTCATAATGCCCTCCATAGCACCACCACCACCACCACCACCAACCTGGCATCATCAGGTAGCTCCTGCCTGTCCAGGGCCAGTTCATTCAGATGGCCACCTCATTCTTGTGGGAGACGAGCATGAAGCAAAACGTTAGATGTACAGCCCACACTTCACATGAAATTTATGCAGTACACAACCTACAGGTTGCATAACCACCTGGATAGGCACCTCCACCTCCGCTATCATTCTCCCCCCCTCGTGGTGTCTACGTACGATCTGTCAGACACCCCCACACAGTTTTGGGGCTATACCCCAACCCTGCTGACTCTGAGTGCACTGCGATAGCTGCTATCTCCAGCTGCTACCATCTTGGTACCTGAATGGGACAGGTGTGGCCAGCAATGCTCATGAACATTGTGCACCATGCAGGCATGGTCTGCCATGCCCATTTAAAAGTACATGCAAGCACTGTCGAGGGCTGTGCACCATAGGTAGCTTCATTAATGTTACACACCTGCAATCAGGTAGACTGCCATGTGTTGCAGGATGTGTCCAGGGATGCCAATGAATGTCCTCCTTCTGGAGGCCAAGGTGGTACATGAGCAGCAGGGGTGGCTGGATTTGTGGCCACGTGTCCTCTTTTTAATTTTTTATTTACTGAAGTCTTGGATGACACCTGTGAGTGTATGCTCATTGAGAGGTTCCACGTCAGATACATTAACACAAGAAGACACAATATAGTTACAGTAAATTATACATACAGGGCCAGATATTCAGAAATGTGCCAAATGCCAACGCAAGTCTGGCACAGCAAAAATCCGATGCGCCATGGTGCAATGAGTGCCATATTCAAAGGGTGCACATGGCAACATGTGCCAGTGCAACATGGCTGAATATGACACAGAAGTGCCATAGTTGTACCAGGAGAGCAACCAGACCTGTGCCATAGCACAACCAGAGATACACCAGGGTGCAAAGGGATAAGTGCCAAGGCACACAAGGACCAGCCCCAGTCAATGGTGGGGACACAGCAGCAGAGGGGAAGTGTGGGGCATGCACAGGAACATACCTGGGGACAGTACCAGGAAGGCACAGTGGCAGGCCACCAGTGGCCATCAACAGCAGGGCACACACAGACATACATCCCCCTCACCAGAACACTACCATGGCACAGGACGCAGGGAACAGGTGACACCAATGGCCAATGGAGGGACGCCATTGGATCCCTCCACTGCATGCTGTGCCCCCACACATCCTGATCCCGGCCAGCTACACCCTGGACCATGGCTCCTAACACACATGCCACACATCCTGGACAGCTGCCCCATGGCCACCCCATGGCACAGCCACCGACCAAGGGGCAGGACACCACCATGCATGACCCACACAATGACACAGGCACACCACACAGACACCCACCATGCCACTGCAGCATGGCTTCACACACCAGCTGCAAGGCAGACACCGACACAGGCAGGTAAGCAAAATATCTGTATTAAACAAGTAAGCTATTTACAATGGCATGGAGTGGGAAAGGGTAGGACAGTGATGGCAGGGAACAGGGAACAGAGACTGTACAGGGGGATGGGGGATGGATGGGGAAGGGATGGCAGGGATAAAAAGGACATGATGGGGATGATCTATGGGTGGCCATGGCCTGCCACCACCTGACGCCTCTGCCCGTCTAGGATCACCATCTGTCTTGTTTGCTGTGCCACCTCCAGGGTCATTTATGTAATGAGGATGATCTGCTGTAAGAGGCGGCAATACAAGGGAAGCTGCGACCCCCTCTGGATGCCTATGACAAAGGAATGGACAGGTGATCAGTGCAAGGTCCCTAGGAACCATGCCTTCCCACTGTGCGCAATGTGCAGTGGGAACACACACCCCTGGAGTGGTGTCCTGGCCACCCACAGTGGGTAGGCCAATGCCTGCCAATCATCCCAGCATTCCATGACAGTGCACAGCAGTGGACAATGCAGCCCAATGGCCACCCGACCATGCAATGACAGGCACATGGCACAGAGCACCAACAGCACCACAGCAGCACTGGTGACAGCCAGGCACACACGCCCCCCCACCAACAGCTGGTACATGTGTGCAATGGCCGCCCCACAGTGGCATACACCGTGCACAGTGTGCAGCACACAGCAGACATGACACATGGCACAGGTGGCAATGGCCACATCCACTCACCCGCTGACCACCCAGTACTGAGTAGAGGAACACAACAGTGCCTTCCTGCCCGCTGTGACACCACTCGTGCCTGACCTGCTGCCACTCCACCTCCACCATTCAGACCCACAGCGGCCTGCTGCACTCTGCCAGGCACCACTGCCGCCCTCTCATGGAGCCAATCCTCAGGCCCTATGAATAGAACAAAGACAGGTACACATCAGAGAACAACCACAGCATGAACCCTCCACCCTCACCCCTGTGCACAGCATGTGCCCCAGACCGACATGGCCTGCAAGGCTGTAGCGAAGCACAACCTGTGGTCGGCAGTGCCACTCTGCAATGTGCATGCTGACAGTGTGTCCCTCCACAGGGTATGTCAGGCAGCCTAGCCTACACCACAGTACAGCAGTAGGGCACACATGCAGCATGTGGTGACTTACCTGGCCTTGGCATGGCCCCCCTGTGGACATGTGCCTGCAGCTGCCTCAGTCACTCAGGGTCCCTCCGCATCATGTCCCCATACTGGTGATGGCATTGCTTACCATTCTGTACCACCCCGGTGTTCCTTAACAGGTGTGCAGTGATGGCCTGTCAGACCTCTGTCCCGGCCTGCTGAAGGGGCACCTGACCAAACAGCCCTGGTGCATGTGGCTGCACAAGGGCAACAAGGTTAACCAGCTCCAAGTCCAACCAGTTGTGGGAACGTCACACACCTCTCCACGCCATCATATCCTTCGGAAGGAGTTGTGTCAAAATGATGGCCAGAGGCACACATGTGCACAACGCTAGGATGCATGTCAGTCGGCTTTCAGCGCCTGAGCCGCCAATCGCACATCACCATGGATGCGCGGAATGTGCATGGCCTGCCCAGTACATAGTAGTGTAGTCCCAAAGGGCAAAGGGTCATAACAGGTGTCAGGGGTCACCTGGCGCACAGTGTGCCAGAGCGCACTAGAGGCCATGGAGCACAGTGCACCATGGCGCCTATTGTGCTCTGAGTACACAGTGCACAATAGGCAGTGGCACTGTGTCTGATGCATGTGCACTGTGGTCCTGTGTACTGCGCATGTCTGGGCATTGAGCAGCAACTTGTGCCAGAGCAATTCTATTTCACAGAGAGCAAGTTTGCGATATTCAGCCACCACATGCTAATAAGCTTAACAGCCCATGCATGGTGCACTGGGGAAATAAGCATGTCATTGCCACTGCACCAATGCTCATTTGCATGTGTTGCACTATAAAGGCACTGCAAAACACAGCACAGGCCATGGACCAGTATTGCAACCATTCGGGGTAAGTTGCACCTACTGTGGGACCAGCCAGCACAACAGGGTGGATGGGGTGGGCAGCTGCAGTCACTGACACACATGTCCATGTCCACAGGTAGCACTATGTCAGAACATGAGGTGACTGAGGAATGTGGGCCTGCTCGCAAGCACAGGCCCAACTTTATGATGGCAGATGCCAACACCCTGTTCGAGGCTTACCTCAACAGGGAGCCACTGCTGAGTGGTACCACAGGCACACCACAGGCAAGGGCTGTGGCCTGGGTGGAGGTGGCAGCGTGTGTGAACCAGCAGGGCAGCCACCAGTGATCTGTGCAGGAGTGCAGGAAGAAGGTGAGCACTGATAAATGCTGCATCAAAGAGGAGGTGGCAGCCATACAGGCAGCCAGGTCAGCCACTGAAGGGGGGCATGCTGACATGCCTCAGCTCACGGTGCAGGAGAGCTGGTGGTGGCCACCATATTTAGCAGCACCATTGAGGGTGTGCCAGGTGGTTGATTCCAGACAGGAGGGAGCCATTCACTGCATGGTATGTATGCCAAGCCCACACTGTGGGGAGGTGGAGGGCAATGCAGCACTAACACATCTGTTTCTCTTACAGCACTGGCATGCCAGCATGCAGTGGATGGGGCTCCAGCAGCAGCTGTGGGGGCAGGCCCACCCCCAGAGGATTAGCCATCCATCTCCATGGGCATCCGGGGACCTGACCGGCTGTAGTACACCACTGCTGTCCAGCTGGATGTCCTAGTCTTGGTGTCAGACAAGGCCCTGGCTGTGTTTCAGCAGGATGCCAACCATGGAGTCCTCTGCATGGAGACACAGACTGGGGCAGGGTCTGACACTGATGACAACCTGACTAGTATTCTGGACAGCATGGGTGGTGTTGTGGGGGAGACACCCATACTAATACCATCACAGGCAGCGCACCCAGTGGCCTGTCGGCGGTGGGACAGCTGTCTGCCGCCACTGCAGGTGCTGTCATGTGCACAGCCATGGCAGTGCCATGTGGTGATGCATCCATACAGGTACTGGCCAGCGTACAGGGGCTGGAGGGGCAGCAGTGCAGGCTGGTGGGGACACTGAGTGGCCGGATGCAGTGTCCACTGCCAGGGCAGCAGACAGGGACCTACCCCATGGGACCCCACTGTGCAGTGTCCACCTGAGCGGGGGGCTATGCAGCATGATCTTACACCACCAATGGGTCGGCGGCCTGCCCAGGCTCACCTGGGCACCCACCCATTGTCAGAGCACACCCAATTGCTGTGGGCCTCCTTGAAGCAACAGGTGCTGCTTGTAGCTGGGGTGCATGAACTTCATGTAGAGGTGCACCAGGCAGCCCAGCTGTGAGATAAAGGCACCACACAGGTCCTGGAGGCTATGCAGTGCCTGCAGGAGGACACAACCGCATCCCAGGATCACATTGCCAATGCAATCTTGGTTAGTCTTGCACCGCTGGCTGCCACAGGACGTGGCCACCAGCCACATACACTGCTTAGTGCACTATCTTCCCCAAAGACCTGGCATCAGGTGTCATCTCCCTGTCGATACCGGGCTCTGCTCTTGGCATTCCAGGCACACCTGGGGCGGGCCTGTTTGGGTTCCTACACACCCCTGCGCAGACTCGGTCATGGTCCCACAGTACAACCCCTGGGGGGCAGTTTTATACATCCCCTGTGGCTGGTGAGCAGCCAATGGCTACCAGTCAGCCCCAGCGTGGCTGCCCCATGTCTGCAGTGGCCATTGTTCTGCACAGTGGACCTGATGTGCGTGCCACCCTGGCTGCAGTCTGCTGCCACTGCCCTGTGTGCACATAGGCAATGTTTGTAAGAGCGTGCTACAGTCATGGCAACTGTGTGCCATGCTGCACACTGCCTGTGTGTGCACCTACCCGGCTGATGGCCCATGTGGTGTGGGCATGATGAGAGCAGAACTGCACTGGTTTCGCCTATACACTGGTGCCCTGCATCTGATCCATGCTACGTGCTGGTGCCTTGGCATGTGTATGCATATGTGTGTGTGTGTGTCTGTGTTTGTGTGTGTGTGTGTTGCTCTACACTGCAGTATGCGGTCGTGTGTGGCTGTGTGGCACTGCTACCCTCACCACTACACCATGCCTCTGTGTGTGCATGCCCACTGCCATGCCTGCCCATGCCCATGTGCCGTACCGTTGTGTGTGGCCAATGCATGGGTGTTGATCCACCTACCTGCATGCACCATAATGCTCCTGTGCAATTGTGTCTTGGTGCTGGCATGCCATCCTCTGGAGCCAGGGATCCCTCCACCTGGGGGGGGCTGCCCACCGCCCTCTGGTCCATTGCCCTTATCATCCCCACTGCTGTTCTCCTCTTCAGGTTTGACAGCTATCCCATGGTCAATGGCAATGATGTGCAGTATGCAGCTGGCCAGGAATAGGCCACAGGTCTTTGAGGGGCTGTACTGTAGGGCACCACCAGAACCGTGCCTTCAGCATCCAAAACATATGCTCACTGATGTTCCATGTGGTGGCATGTGTCTCATTGTACCAGTCCTCTGCTAGGGATGATGGGCAATGGTAGGGGGTGAACAGCCAGGGTCTGAGTGGGTAGCCACTGTCAGTTGTGTGGACAATTACATGGTTAGCCTAGTGTCCTGTATCACTGTGCCCCTTGACCATCCCTGGCACCCTCACCAGCACACCCACCCTGTCTGCCCCATTCCATGCCTTGCTGTTCCCAGCTCCCCTTGGCCATCCCATACTCACCAACTCGATGGCCAGTGTGGATGTCCCCATGCTCAAACCTGTGTGCCAGATGAATGTATCATGTACACTCCCAGGGTGTGTGGCACAGACATTGGTTATGTGCCCCCTGGCATCATACACCACCTGTGAGTTGACACTGAGGTAGCCCTTCCTGTTCACATATGCTACACCCTTAGGAACAGGTGGCATGCGGATGCCCACGTGGGTGCAGTCACTGGCCCCAATCATGCCAGGCATTCGTGCTACCCTGTGAAAGTCCTGCATGGTTGTTGTATGCTCTGCCTGTGTGCTGGGGAAATGGATGTATTCCAAAGCATGTGGCAGCACTGTGTTGAGGAATTGTGTGAGGAGGTATGATGTGGCCAACTGGGTTATGCCTGGGGTGTCCCCTGTTGGTCTCTGGAAGGTGCCCATGGTGAGCAGGCACATGACGGCTTTCACCTTCATCTCCACTGACATAGCATGGCTCAGTCAAGTGGGTGCCTACATCTCCTCACTCCACAGCTCACAGAGCTGCCTCATAATCACCTGATTTAGGTGATACTGGTCCACAATCTCCATATCGGAGTAGTTCTCGAAGGTGGTGAGGGCATGAAACCACCTGTTCCAGGCATACCACCAATGAGCCCTTCCATGGCCATGACGCTGTTCATCCTGCCTCCTCACACCCCTTATTACAGCCTCCATCTGGAAAGCTGCGCTGGACATGACCCCTGCTGTCCTGTCTCCCCCTGGGCCGTCGGCTCCTGTGGTCTGCTTGCCATTATGGGGCAATGCCTTTCTCTCTGCCTGCCTCTCCCTGTTGCTCCCTCTGCCCCTGGTTCACACTCCACTGCCACCTCTGTCCCGCACCCCTGAGGCTGCCTGTTCCACTCCCTCTGTCCCTCACAGGCTGTATCTCTCCTGTGCCTTCTGTATCCTCCCTCCACTGTCCAGTTGCTTGCTCTCTCACTTTCCCCTGGCACAAATGCTGTCCCCATGCTTGCGCCCTGTATTTATAGGCTCAAGTTTGCTAGGCACATCTAGACGTTGCTCCACTCTTGTGCCATGGGTCAGGGGTTGAATATTGCACTGCGCCACATATTCATAGGCACCCCCCCGCCCTTGCACATGCATTCATTAGGGTTGTGCATTGACGCACTGCGACTTATGCTGTGCACTGGCTCATGCTGAATATCGCTCCTTGGTACATTTCCGCAGTTGTGCCATGTGCAACTGCTTTGAATAGCCCACCTACAGAGTACAAATAAACTGAACAGTACATGAGTTGCACTGACAAGCAATTCACAAATTGCACTAAGGCATTGTATATGGTATGCCAGAGTTCTGCAGAAAAGATAGAGGCAGAGGCAGACTGTTAGGGTGAGGTAGGGAGGGGCAGTGGGAGCTGGGATAGGGAGGGCAGAGGGAAAGAAAACAGCCAAGGGGTAGGGGTGGGAGGTAAGTGTTAGGGCAAAGGGAGTGAGAGACAAGTGCTTAGGCAAAGACTGAGGCAGACTAAAGCTGTGGGCGCAGACTAGTGGGGGCACCTACAGGTACTATGGTCTGTGAGGTGATGATGGAGTTTGCTCTTAAAGGAACCAAGGATTGTGGCTCTAGCGATGTCAGGTGGTAGACCATTTGTCCACAGAGAGGCCTGATGAGCAAAGGATCACTGGGCCATAGTTGTGCGTCACCTGGGCACATGGAATACTTGTGTAGTAGAGCTCCTGGTGTGCCTGGCATGTATAGGTGGTGATAGAAGGCTCAGAACTTCTTGAGGAAGTAAGTTTATTGAGACCTTTTTTGTGAGTAGGCAGGTTTGATAAAGTATTCCCTCCTTCAGTTGAAGCCATCCTGATCACACATAAAGCTCACAGGTGTGGGTGAGTTTTGGGGCATTAGTGAGCAGGCGGCACACTTTGTTTAAGGCTGTTGACAGGTGTTGGAGCACTGTGTCAGTAGCAGAGCTGTAGACAGCTAGGCTATAGTCAATCAAGGTGATGAGTGAACTGTTAATTGCCAAGTTCAGAGCTTCATAGGTCAGGCAATGTCTGTGCTTGCAGAGGATACCGATCCTGGTGTTAAAGGCTTTGACCATGATGTCAGTGCGCTGGGTGTATGACAGGGCAGTGCCCAGTGAGATTTCCAGGTAATTGAAATGGGGGACTAGTTCCAGGGTGTTACCAGAGTCATTCTAAATTGCCAGGGGATAGCCTTTTAGCTTGTGTTGAGCAGTAGCGAAGAACATGGTCTTGGTCTTTTAATAGTTCATGACTAGTTTTTGCTCTTTGAATCATTTTTCAGCCTCTACAAAGCCACTCTGGAGGTTGTATTCCAGAAGTGCAGGGTCGAGATTGCTAGTATGGATCACCACATCATTTTGGTAGAGGAGCATGTGGCAATTGCAAGCAGCTGGGAGGTTGTTTGGGAAGACACTAAAGAGTAACAGACTGAGTATGGATCCTTGTGGTACCCCTGATCTGATCAGTCGAATCTCTGATAGGATGTCCTTGATCTTTACTTGCTGTGATAACAGGCTAAGGTAGCTACAAAACCATGCTATGGTTTCTAGAGCTAGCCCTATGTCTGCGAGCTGTTCAAGGAGGAGGGCATAATGGACTGCGTCAAATGCCTTTGATAGGTCAACAAAGGCCGCCCTACAATGTGCCCTTTGTCAAGAACACTATGTATAATTCTGGTAAATTCTAGGAGAGCCGTGATGGTGCTATGGCTGGCCTGGAAACCATGCTGTTCTGGGCATAGGAATGGATACTGATTGAAGTACTCCACCAGCTGCTCAGCCACAATCCTTCCAAGGGCCTTGGAGAGAAGGGGGAGTATAAAGATCAGCATGTAGTTGTTTTGAAGAGACCGATCACCCCTTTTGTCTACCTGGGTGACTGTGGCAGCTTTCCAGATTTGGGGGAATTTAGACTGGCAGAGGGAAAGGTTAATTGTCTTTGTCAGTGGACCAAGTACTTCATCTACTGTTAGTCAAACAAATTTTAGGTCCAGAGAATCTCTGCTGTGCCTTTTTTTTATACTTTTTATTTATATGTTTTAAGACATTACAATGCAGTGCATAGACAATCCTTGAATTATGCCATACATCATGCAGATATCTTATACAGTTGATATGTGGAGTGAAAGACATGACTATTGTTGGTACACGATTAGGGAGGAAAACAGGTATTAAATCCTTATACAGCGTGATAAAAACTCTGACCATTGCTGTCAATACCCAAACAAGAATAATCAGTAATATTAATTAACCCAGATTGCTGAACCGGCAAACATGCTTTTGTTGAGCAACTCTTTTGATAAAAACACAGGCTCTCCCTTTCAGTAAACTCCCCATCACAAACCCGAAGACCTCCCAAAGTAAGCTAAGAGTTCAAAAACAGTCCAACTTGAGGATAAATCAGCAAATAGTCCATATTGAACAAGAGGGTTCTGGAAAAACTGACTGTCCAATCTAGTAAAGATGAGCCCCACTTTAATAAGCCAGGATCGCCCATTTTATTATTTATATAACCCTAATATATATGATATTAATGTTCAGTTTTTAGCAACAGAAAATGTCTCCGCAAAGCGAACAAATGACTACAAAAGCAGCAGCCTTTATATAATTTTTAGCAAGATGAAATGGAACAGAAGAAACTCACAGTTGCAGCTCAAGTATCATGATCCCAAAAATCATTAGTGGAATCCCCATCTCTTGCAGCCCATTTCACCTCCAACTTCTCCATCAATTTTACTGCCTCCTTGCGGTTAGTGTACACATATACTCACCGGCCCACCGCTACTTGTAGGAGGGCAGGGATAAGCATTCTGGTGGGGATTTCCAAGTCCCTCAATCTGTGTCAAATTGGGTAGAAATTCTTCTGCTTCATGCAGATGGCGTAGGAGAGATCCAGAAAAATCAACACTCTGGTGCCATCAGTTTTGATTCCTTTCCTGGTGCGAGCCACCAGGAGTATTCTGTCCCGAATCACCGACAAAGCAGCTTGCAGCATAAGTGTTCTGGTTCCTCCTGTCTGGCCTGTAGTTCTACAGAGATTGATATATAAGAGAGTACATAAGAGAGTCTTTTAAACTTAAATCAAATGCCTTCTCTAGCCAGGTTGTGCAAAAAGCCAGGAGGTCATCCCCTTCTATCTCCTATCCCCTTCGAGAGGCCCAGTATATGAACATTCGCAGCCCTTGACTGATTCTCTGAGTGTTCTAGGTGCAATTTCAACAGTGCCTGCTCATTTACACATGTAGCCACCATGGTCTGGGCCTGTTTGAAGGTTTTCCCAGCTCTCTTAGTGGTCTTGACCAGACCATCCATCTTCTGTTCTACTTGCAGCATCCTCTCATGATAGGAATCCATTTCTTGTCTACCTGTTGTATCTTCTTAGTTAGATTTAAGATGGCTGGCTGATTGTAGAGATTCTAGAGTGGCAGGCTGGGAACATCTCCTTTCAGATCCTCCTTGGTCTGGCCTGCAGAGCGAGATGGCTCCTTAGACATTGCACCTTGCAGTGCAAAGAAACGGGCTTTCTGGTCATTGTTTTTCTTCCCCATCTCCGAATAAAGTTAGCAATTAAGTATAGGCTGTTGCTGGAGTCAAAATGTGGTGGATTGAGTTTATAAAATTGTAGTTTTATAAATCTTTAGGGTGTTTACTAGGGAGCTCACCAAATGTACATCCACAGCATCCGCCAGCTAGCCCCACCCCCTCCACACTGTGCCTTGATTTGCTGAGGGCTTTATCAAGGTATTTTCAAGCAGTGGCTTTGGAGACCAGTTTGAGACAGAAAAGTGTCCGGTTTCATCATGCTGGGGTCTTCTCACTAACCCCTGGAGCAGGAGTATTGAAGAAGTTTATTGGGATCACACAACTGAGATCCGAGAAGGTAAAGTTCAGAGAGTTAGCGATGAGCAGAGCGTCCAAGGTAGGGATGCTCTCAACATTTAGCATGGATGAGGCTATTTTAGGGTCCTTACCAGTGATGTAATTTAGATTTGCCTAGAATGATTTGCTGCTGCTCCAGGTGTTAGTGAGCACTTCCTTGTAGAATTAGCGTTTTGCCTCATGAACTGCCTTTGTGCACTCATTGCAGGCCTTTTTATACCTTTGGATGTTAATTGGTGTGCTCATGTGCCCACACTAATTGCCAGAGTTGGTCTCTTGCATTTAGTTGCACCGGTAGTTCTGGGGTAATCCTGGGATTTATAGGTCTTCTGGTTTATCTCTCTGTGACGGGAGCATATTTGTCACAGGCAGCATTGAATTTTGAGATAAAGAGATCTAGTTGTGTCCACATCTGTTGTTCCATACAGGTCTGACCAGTCCTGCTGCTTTACATCATTCATTAGCTGTGGAAGATGGTCCCTTAGGTGTTGGAGTATTTTTATGGTTCTGGCAGTGGGTTTTTGGTAGTTGTTGTTCCAGAGGAAACTGAGAGGGGAAAGGGCACTCAGTGAATCAGGGAGCATGGTAAGATCTGTGATGTGGGAATGGTGGTTCGAGAGAACCCAGTCCAGAAGTGTGCTGGTGCCCATCTTGTAATTAGTTTGATTCGGTGCGTCTACCAGTTGGGAGAAGTGGATTGTGGCAAGGGTATCTTTGATGATGTTAGCAGCAGATGAGACCCAGTTGATACTGAAGTATCCCAACAGCATTGTTTCAATGTTTAGGCTCAGCATGCTTATATAGTCCAGTAGGCTTTTGATGTATGTGACCGGGAGCTCCTGCCACTCTTGAGGACCAACCTTTTCTTAAATCTGTTGCAACAGTTCTATTTCTAAGCATAATCTATCCTTTACTATATCTAGTCCATAAGGTTGGCTACCTGTGGGCACCCCCTTCTCCCTCCTTGACTATGCTACAATGTCCTCTTTAATTTTCATTTTTCCCTCTCAGGTCCTCATACAGGGAGGTTATTGTGGTGACCTCCAAGTATATGTAAAAAAGATTGTGTTTGTTGTTGTTATATTGAGTATGTAATAGCACTATGTTATAAAATACCTTAATGTATGTACCTTATGTTTATGAATCCTGTAAATGTTTCAAATACCATGGCACTTGGTGTTTTGATAATGCTAAACAGTACTAGGTGACTATTATAGAAATTAAGCTAGTTGTGCTATTTAAAATGCATGTAAATTGTTGTAAACTTAACAAGCCAGAAACATCATGGTGATTTGCATATATCCCATTATGGATTGCATTATGGAAGTATGTATGATGTTGCATTTCTTTGAGACTTCATTTGTTGCCAATGCCCTTTGGGATAACCCTTATTTCAGTGATTCTGCATCTGTTTATAGCTTGTTTCTTTTTGAGCCCCCACTATGCAAGCAAATGGGGCTTGCATAGGGGTGACCGCTACATCTCAGCTAGTAAATTGGATCAGAGATCAGTGTCAGTAGGTGCTGATTACGTACAGAGAAAGGACATTAATAGTCTGTTGCTGCAAACTGATGTACTGAAGAAGAAGAAATATGCCATTGCAGAAGGTTATTTCTTGTATTTTGAATAAACATCACACAGAGATTGTGTGTTGAACCTGAAGTTTGGTGTCTGGTCCATCTGTTATCCCACAACTCCTCCACAATGCAAGGCATGTTCTGCTTAGGTTGGATGTATACAGACAGTAGGTTGAGCACTCTGTTGTGTGCTCCTCGTATTAGTTTGATGGCTAGTACCTGGAGATTGTCAGTACTGTGTGGTGGGGGTATGATATGTCTCTGTAGAGTATTTATGGTGTAAATGACACATCCTCCACCTCTTTTTGGGTGCCTGTCCTGTCAGTACAGGGTGTAGCCAGGCAGGGATATGGCAGTATCTGGTATTTTTGGGGAAATCCATATTTCCATAACAGATATGATATCAGGGTTATGTTGAGAGACCCAGGCATTGAGAATGTCCATTTTTGGGAGGAGGATGCAGATGTTTAGGGATGAGAACATGAGACCTGAAGTTTTACACTGTCTAGCATTGTGGGTCATTGGAGGGCCAGGGTTGGGATGCATATTGACAGATATCAGAAGTAGGAGAAGCAAGAGTAGTCTTAGGAGCTGTTCAAGTATTAAATTTTTCTGTCGTTTCCTTACTCATTTGTTGGGCATCTGCATTTTTATTTTGTGAACATTTCACAAAAGTAGGAGTAGTAGTAGCAGCAGGTGAGTAATTGGTCCAGTAAGAGTTTATAATTTCTTGACCATTGCCTGACCATGTCTGAATGCCTCTTCCATGTGTGACATGCACTGCATTGAGTGATTCCAGTCTGACGTACCACCTTTGAACATTTATGCAACCTTATATGGGATTCTGTGGCACTACATACCCATTGGTTTTAGGTGATGTCATAGAAACATAGAAACATAGACTCTGACTGTAGATAAGGACCACTTGGCCCACCTAATCTGCCCATTTCCCTACCTGCAAGATAAGCTGCAGATCCTTGTTAACCAACAGAATATTTCTTCCTACCCCCCCACAAGAATTGCCTTATGTCTGTCCCATGCATTCTTGAATTCTTCCACAGTTTTAGAACCCACAACCTCCTCAGGAAGGCTATTCCATGTGTCCACCACCCTCTCTGTGAAAAAATACTTCCTCATTCAAATGGGCAGACTGGGTGGGCCATAGGGCCTTATCTGCCGACATTGTCTATGTACTGTATCTATGTATCTCACATTGCCCCTGAGCTGTCCCCCCTCTAACTTCAAATTGTGTCTCCTTGTTCTTGCACATCTCTTTTTCTGAAAGATGCTACCCTCTTGGACTTTATTGATTCTACTGAGGTACTTAAAAGTTTCTATCATATCCCCCCACTCCCTCCTTTCCTCAAGGGAATACATATTAAGCTCCTTTAGTGTCTCCTCATATGACTTCTCTTTCTGACCCTGCACCATTTTAGTTGCCCTCTTCTGGACTGCCTCCATCCTGTCTATGTCCTTGCAGAATTGGGATCTCCAGAACTGGATGCAGTACTCCAGATGGGGTATCACCAACTGTCTGTACAGAGGAATAACAACTTCCTGTTTTCTGCTGCTGATGCCTCTCCCTATACATTCCAGTATCCCCCCAGCCCTCCCTACTGCCATCTTGCATTGCTTGCTAACCTTAAGGTAATCTGATATGATTACCCCCTTGTCCCTTTCCATTTTTGTTGTTGTTACTACCTCCCCTTCCCTTGTGTAATCTTCCCTTGGGTTTTAGTTTCCCAGGTGCATTATTTTGCACTTCTTTACATTGAATCCAAGCTGCCATACTTCTGACCATTCCTCCAAACTTGCCAAGTCCCTTCTCATTCTTTCCATGCCTCTTTTTGTATCAACCCTGTTGCAGATTTTTGTGTCATCTGCAAAGAGGCATACTTTTCCTTCCAGTCCTTCTGCAATGTCACTTATATAGACATTAAAAAGGACTGGACCCTGTACTGAACCCTGCGGTACCCCACTAGTAACACCTCTTTCTTCAGAGTAGACTCTGTTTACAATTACCTTCTGTGTTCTGTTGTCCAGCCAATGTTTTACTTAGGCTACCACTCTGGGACCCACTCCCAGGTTGGTTAATTTCATTATAAACCTTTTGTGTGGGACTGTGTCACATGCCTAGCTAAAGTCTAGGTAGGTCATGTCCACAGCCCCTCCCTGGTCGACAACTTTGGTCGCCCAGTCAAAAAAATCAATTAGATTTGTCTGACATGACCTTCTTACTGTGAACCCATGTTGCCTTGGGTCCTGTGCCCCTCTGGCCTCTAGGTACTCGACAATTGTTTCCTTCAGAAGTGATTCCATCATTTTCCCTACCACAGAGGTCAAACTGACAGGTCTGTAGTTTCCTGCCTCTGTCTTGCTCCCACTTTTGTGAAGAGGAATCAAATCCACCTTCCTCCAGTCCTCAGGTACCACACCATCCTCCCATGATTTGTTAAAAAGAGTAGTCAGTGGTGTCACTAGTTCTCCCCTTAATTCTTTTAGAATTTTGTGTGAATTCCATCAGGCCCCATTGCTATGTCCACCTTCAGTTTTAGGAATTCTTTCAGAACCCTTTCTTCTGTGAAATGACTGGGATCGACCCCCTCTATCCAGAGTGCTTCTGTTAATTGGATCAGGCACCTCCCCTCCTCTTCCTTTGTGAATACTAAGCAGAAGTATTCATTTAGAATCCCTGCTTTTTCACTGTCCCTCTCTGCCTACCCATCGTCCTTTCTATTCAACCTCACTATCCCTCTCTTTGTCTTTCTTCACTCCCTGATGTACCTATAAAAGGTTTTATCCCACTTCGTCACTGAGTTGGCTGTTTTTTCATCATTTTGGGCCTTTGCTATTCTGACCTACCTCCCTGCTTTCTTCTGCCTTAACTGGTACAATTCTCTGTCCTGCTCCTTCTATGTTTCCTTATACTTCTTAAATGTTATAATTTTCTTCCCTAACCTTTTCTGCCACCTCTTTTGAGAACCATAGTGGCTTTTTCTTTCATTTTGATTTGTTTATTTGCTTCACACAAAGGCTTGTTGCCTCTGTGATGGCAGTGTTGATGTTTCCCCATTGTTGCTCCACCCCTCCTTGTTTAAGAGCTGCCTGGATTGCAGTCATAATTAATCTAAAGGGGTGCTCTGTTAGAAGATGTGCTTGTTTGCTGATCATTTGTTAGAGTAGTAATAATATTGCAGTGTGTTCTAACCTGCCTTCTTTGCAGCATGGACAGTTCTATTTGTTTCCATCATCTTGGTCCTGGACTGAACCAATCAGTACATTTGGGACTCTTAAATGGAGCCTGCCTACAGGGACTTGGTGGTGTCAAAACTTGTAGGAATTGTAGTTTTTGAATTTTGGCACCTAAAATAACCTGGAGGGGAGCCCTTGTTGTGACTGACAGACAGATCAGCCTACCGAACCTTTTGGATCTTGGGGAAATTCCCAACCTGCTTGCAGCTAGTTTCAGTTCTGAGTTGGGAAGTGAAGAGATAACAGCTTGCATGATTGAAGCAGCAGCAGCAGCCTCAGTATAGATTTGCATGGGAGAACTGTGGAAAGGCCTGACTTTTGGCCTGCATGACTGCCTGTTGTCCCTGAGAGGGAACTTGTGCCTTTTTCAGACTGAATCCAAACTTGGAGAGCAAAGTAAGCCACTGAACTGTGACCAGGCTCCTACCTGTAGAAGACCAAAGATTTGCTGAATGTGATCAGCCTGTATGGATTTCCTGTCACCTCTGAACTCCCAGATTGTGCAGAGACTCTGTAATTGTGACTAGAGAGCCTTTTGCCTGGTACAGTGGAATTTCCTTCCATGTGAATGTATTGTGTGCTTATAGTGGGTCATGATTTTGTTCCCCACTGTGATTTGAATTGTATTCTGCTTGCTGGAAGCTGCATTAACATTTTCTTACATGCAAATGTGCTGTGTGCCACTAGTGGGTTGCGATTTGGTTCCCCACTGTGGTTTGAACTGTATTCTGTTTGCTGGAAGCTACATCTAGCCCCATGGACTGAATCCAAAATCATCTCCATTGGTCCTGGGCTTTGCCACACTGGCCCAGCCTGACTATCCACCTCACAGTGAAAGCCATCAATGAGAGACCTGCCTGGTTATCAGCACCCTGCTCAACACTTGAACAAGAATGATGCCTTGGTGATTTGTGTGGGACCCGCTTCTCCGGGCACTCCAGCTCAACAACCTGCAGTCTCAATTTCATCCTGCCTGTGTCCAGTATTGGGTATCATTAGTAAATATCAGGGTAGTTCCCTGCAACAACAGCTAAATCTAAAGTGTTGTCATCTGATTGTCTTGTTGCTTTTTCTTTCACAAACCGAGATCTCTGGCTCCGGATTACAAGTAGCATGTGTTGTGCATGTTTCTTTCTTCCATCACAGGGCCTCAACCAGCTGCAATGTTCCTGGCTAGCCCACTATTTTCCTACCTAAGTACCCAGAGTGTGTGACTGTGTGGGGACTTAAATCACATGCTTAACTGTTTGATTAATATAGTCTTTAAGCCAATCAACCTGATTACACCCCTTCCTTATTCAAGTCCCCTGAATAAATCAGATCTGACTTCTTTGCTACATTTAACCTGACTGTGGTTCCAGTTTGTGCCAAGAGTACGGTACTGTTGCTATTTACTGTGCATAACCTTGTTTTACAGTGGGTTCCCAGGGTCGAGCCAGAGGAACCAGTCTTGGTGGTAAGTGCAAACAGTGTGGGTACTGGTATGGTGTACAAGGGGTACTGTGAAAGTGATTATCGTATATTGTTCAGGACACTAGAAGAGAAAGAGGGGGGTTACAGTGTCCTGGAAGGCTGTTCCCTGGTTAGTTTGACCTCTGCCAACCCTGACCTCTGGCTAGAGGCACCCATTTCAGAACTCAGGCCCCTTAACCTGCTACTAGCCACATTGGCAGAGGTAGTAGGCCTTGGGATAGCACCACCAAGGGGTTACACCTAGGTCATTCATTATTGAATCCCACTACTGTTTTTGCCTCCACCACCACCACTGGAAAACTGTCCAAGAATCCACTACTCTTTCTATCAAGAAATACTTCCTCACAGCTCCCCTGAATCTATCCTCCTCCAGTTTTTATCATGCCCCCTTCTCCTTGAGCACCTTTTTTTCTGAAAAATGTACCTTGTTTACCCCTTGAGATATTTAAAGGTCTCTAATATACCCCCCTCTCTCCATCCTCTCTTCCAGGGTGTACATATTTAGTTCCTTTTATCTCTCCTCATATGGCTTCTGATGCAGACTGCACCATTTTAGTTGCCCTCCTGTGGACTGTGTCCACTCTGTTTCAATCTTTCTGAGATGTGGTCTCCAGAATTGGACACAGTACTCTAGGTGGACTCTTACCAGCGATGTATAAAGAGGCAACACCACCTACCACTTTCTGCTAGTCACCCAAGCATCCCACTTGCCCTCCCAACTGCCTTATTGCATTTCCTTGCCACCTTTAGATCATCTGATATGATCATCCCGAGTCTCTTTACTGGTCAGTGGTCATCAGTATGTAGGGACAAAACCCTTGATGGAAAATTATTTTATTTTTATTTTCAAGAATTACTTTTAATTATTATTTTATCTGATTTTTATATAGGATTAATTTCTGGTTAAGAGTATTGTTTGCATAAATTCCTAAGAGAAAAAAGTGCTAGTTAACTATACCTTAAGACAAAGTAGCTGGCCTTAATGCTTTAAATGAAAATATTTCTGTTCAATAAGCAGCACTTTGCCATATGCTAGAGGAGGTCTAAGGGAATAAAGATGAAACTCCATTTTGTTTTTTAAGCCATGATATAAGTGGACACCAACCAAGCTAAGCATGTAGTGCAATGTTGTTCTAAGGGGGGCCCTGCCACATTCCAGGACCATCCCTGTGATGTCCAAGCCTTGCATGACAAATTTATAGGTGTCTTTATGGAAAAGCCTTGGCTAAAGCTAGGTATCCATGACCACTATCAAGATAAGAGATCATGTGACTGGTAGCACTAAGAAAGACAAAACAATGTCTTAGACTTTGAAAGTCCCATTTAGAAATAAGATGTTTCATTCATAGTTTAAAGGTGCAATGTACTGCCACTATGAAAATTGGACAGTTATTGGACAACGGTATGATAAATAAGCTTACAAAGTTTTATAGTTGGAGAATGAAGCATTCAAAATTTATGACTATCATTTATTTAATATAATTTTCATATTAGAGTGATAGCTCACATCTTAGAAAGTCTAACAAGATGAATACTAAATTTGTAGTTTGTTGCTATAAAGAGAAATACTGTCTAAAACTTTATAGTGAATTAACTTTTCTGACTGTGATTGATGTCTTCAAGAAAATAAAAAAGGATATTTTGTGTCTCTACAAAAAGTAATGTTTTAAGGACTTTAGGAATGGATTTTTCTTACAAATCTTATATTATTCTGTAGCACAGACTATTAAGAGTAAAACTATTATTTTGTTTTGAGAAGTTCTATTAAAATTATGAAGTTATAACCTTAATAGTGTAGTAAAAAAAGTATCCATACTACAGATATCAGACTTTTTCAAGAATGTTTTGGCTTAATGTAAAACACTTGAATATGCAAGTTTAATATTCAAATTACATTAAATTAGACTTTTATTTAAAAAAAATAATAATTTTGACCTAAAAATAGGTTTCAGGAGAAGGAGCTGTCCTAAAGAGGCATGTCTATATTTCACCATTTATCGTCTAAGATGTCCTACCTTTCTAGTGACTCAAACCAATCAAAATCTGGTGATGACATCACCACAGCAGTTTTTGTATTAGTAAACACTGCTGACCACACCTCAATGTCTGAGGTCTCTATTGCTGTAGGAAGACCTAGGTTTGGTTAACTAAGAACTTTATGGCTTTATACTGATGCTAGGCCAAAGAACTATGGGCCATGCCTGTTTGAAATGCAGGGGCCAGCCTAGGGAGAGCCAGAGCTCAGTGCTGCTGAAGAGATCCAGAGGCAAGAAAGAAATGCAAAGACATTCTCATTGTGTATGAAGCAAGGTCTGTGTTATTTGCTGAACATTTTGACAAGTAATGTTGCCTGCTGAGGACCAGACAGACTTACCTTTAAAACTCACACAAGCTATACAGCATGCTGAGCAAAAAATAGGTCTATTGTTCTAAAGTTATGAAAGCAGATACAACATGAAAGGGTCAATAAGCTCCAGTTGTTAAAACAACTTGCTATTCACAAGAAAGTTCTTTGAATCTAGTATTGCTATTGACTGTGCAGATTGAAGCTGTGTTCTACAAATCCAAGAACTGATTTTTAGCAAAAGTTTAACTTGCATAGTGTATCCATGCTAAAAGAAGTTCCAGGGTCAAAGTTAGCTGACAAAGAAACATTTACATCAAAAGCCAGACTCAGCCAGAGTTCTAAGTGGAGAAGAGAAGAACCATTTCTACAACCAGAAATATAAGTATTGCTTTTTAATTACTTTCACTAATTTTAATTAATAGTCTTGGTAATTTAAATTGACTTGTCTGGGAAAGTAAGAGGGAATTTGCTCTTAACTATAGAATCTGGGTATATAGCTTAAAAGTTTTGAATTAAAAGAAGAATTTTGCATGATTTGAAAAGTTAAACTAAGTTTTACAAAAGTAGTACAAATCACTGATGTAATGAGTTGTTGCCAGTTCTCATAGAAAATACATTTTACATGCAATGACGTTAAAGCAAGTTTTATACAGAAATAATCCAAGGTATGATCTGATAAGTATATGTTTTTATGCATGAAGGTTATGTTAAATACTAAGTATGACAAAAGTAGTATAACTGTACCATTTATTATGCTACGTATTGCTTATTCATTTGTATTGTTTATTTGCTAGAATTTGTTTTATTAGTTGCTGGATTTTCTGAAACAATTGTGTTGATGTTTACAAGATTAAGCTTGATATTTATGCTAATGGGGAATATTTAGAACCATTGTATAGGTGTAAATAAAATATCTATTTTTCATATTACTATACATGGGGTAAGCAGTGTCATTTACCATTATACTTGAATCTGGAGAGCATAGGATAATATCACATGTGAATATTTATTATTTTGTGTAATTTATGAAATAATATTGGGGTAAGGCCTGAGGTGAATGCAAGTGCATCATTATAAAAAGTGATATTATAAGCCTTTGTTCTGACAAGTACCTCCCCACAATGTTGCACTCTGCACCTGGATTTCTGTGCTCCAAGTGCATTATTTTGCATGTTTTCATATTGAAACCCAGCAGCCATATCCTTGACCACTCCTCAAACTTTCTTAGGTCACTGCATATCCTTTCTATGCACATGGACACACACACACACACACACACACACACACACAGAGTGTCCACCCTAACACAGAGTTTGTTGTTGTCTGCAAAGATGCAGACCTTCTCTTCCAGTTCTTCTGCAATGTCACTTACAGTATAAAGACATAAAGAAGATTGGTCCCAGCACTGATCCCTGAGGCACCCCACTGGTCACCCTCGCTTCCACTGAGTAAACTCCATTTACCACCACCCTCTGCCACCATCCCTTAACCAATTTCTTACCCAGTTTGCCACCTGTGTACAGACTCTAAGCTACCGGGCTTGCTTACTAGACTCCTATGTGGAACGATGTTGAATGTGTTACTGAAATGTAGGTAGACTAAGTCCACCACTTCATAGAAACATAGATTTTGACAACGGATAAGGCCTGTTTGGCCCACCCAGTCTGCCAATTCCCCTACCTATTGGATAAGCTGCAGATCCCAGTTAACCAACAGCCTACTTTCTCCTACCCCACCAGAATTTTTTTATGTCTGTCCCATGCATTCTTGAATTCTCCTACTGTTTTTGACCCCATAACCTCCTCAGGAAGGCAGTTCCATGCATCCACCACTCTCTCCATGAAAAAGTACTTCCTCAGATTGCTCCTGAGCTGTCCCCCCTGTTTCTTCAAATTGTGCCCCCTTGTTCTTGCACATCTCTTTTTCTGAAAGATGCTACCCTCTTAGACTTTGTCAATTCTCTTGAAGTACTTAAATGTTTCTCTCATGTCCCTCCTCTCCCTCCTTTACTCAGGGGTATACATATTAAGCTCCTTTGGTTTCTTTTCATATGGCTTCTGGTGCAGGCCCTGCATCATTTTAGTTGCTCTCCTCTGGACTGCCTCCATCCTGTCTATGTCCTTGAAGAGATGGGTTCTCCAGAACTGCATGAGGTATTCCAGATGGGGTCTCACCAACTGTCTCTACAGAGGGATAATAACTTCTTGTTTTCTACTGGTGATGCCTCTCCCTATGCATCCCAGTATCCCCCAGACCTCCTTACTGCCTTCTCACATTGCTTGTCTACCTTTAAGTCATCCGATATGACTACCCCCAGGTCTCTTTCCATTTTTGTTGTTGTTAGTACCTCTTCCCACATTGTGTACTCCTCCCCAGGTTTTTGTTTCCCAGGTGCATTAATTTGCACTTCTTTGCATTGAGTCTAAGTTACCATACATTTGACCATTCCTCCAACCTTGCCAAGTCCCTTTTCATCCTTTCCACACACACCCATACCTCTCAACTGTCCCTGATTTTGCCTCAAAATTTTACTCTGTTCCTCTTAAAAATTGTGTTTCCATGACCAGGCAGTGTGGGTTGTAAACATAAAATAATATTAAACATTAAAGTTACAGACTTGTTCTTCCTTAGAAAAAGCATTTTACACTAATCCCCTCATTCTACTAGTTTTCTGGGTGAATATCTCTAATTTTGAAGATGTATCCCTGATTTTGGTCCTTTATCCCTAATTTTTTAAACCTTGTCTCTGATTTATGAGGCAGCAGGTTTAGATGTGTGCCCCCCCATTGTGTATCAACCCTGTTGCAGATCTTTTAGTCATACATTCCCTTCCAGTCCCTCTGCAATGTCACCTATAAAGACATGAAAGAGGACCTGTCCCAGTACTGAACCCTGTGGTACCCCACTAGTAACCCCCTTTCTTCAGAGTGGACTCCATTTACTATTATCCTCTGCCTCCTCTTGTCTAGCCAATGTTTTACCCAGGCTACAACCCTGGGACCAACTCCCAGTCTGGCTAACTTATTTATTAATCTTTTGTGTGGGACTATGTCAAATGCTTTACTAAAGTCTAGGTAGGCCATGTCCACAGCCCCTCCCTAGTGTACTACTTTGGTCACCCAGTCAAAGAAATCAATTTGATTAATCTGACATGACCTTCCCACTGAGAATCCATGCAGCCTTGAATCCTGTGCCTCATTGGCCTCTAGGTACTCAACAATTCTATCCTTCACAAGTGATTCCATCATTTTCCCTACCACTGATCTAGTTCCTTGGTCACCCAACAAAGAATTCTATCAGTTACACTTGACATGACCCCCTGATCCCATGAATTCATGCTGCCTCGGGTCAGGTAACCCACTGAATTTAAGATATTCCACAATTCTTTCTTTCAGCAGTGATTCCATTAACTTTTCTACCACCAAAGTCAAGCTGACTGGCCTATAATTGCCAGCCTCTTCCCTTCTACCACTTTTGTGAAGTGGGCCTACATCTTCCCTCCTCCACTACTCCAGTACAACTTCTGTTTCTGAAAAGCCATTAATTAGGGCCATCAGAGGTGCAGTCAGTACCTTCCTGAGCTCCCTCAGTACCCTTGGGTGGACCCTGTCTGGAACCCATTGCTTTATCTCCTTTCAGATTTATGAGTCCCTCCAGGATTCTCTCCTCCAATAGTGGACTAGTGTACAATTCATCCACCCAATGATCCAGTTACATTTTTGTGGCCCTCCCTGTCTCTTTCCTCTGTAAACACTGGACAAAAGTATTTGTTCAGGATGTCTTCCTTTTCCTGTTCCTCTCTGCACAGTACCCTCTCTCCTTCTTTCCCTTACAATCCTAACTCTAGTCTTCCTTTTTTTTGCTTACCTATCTAAAAAATGTCTTGTCCACTTTCATTACTGCCTTGGCTAGTCTCTCTTCAGTTTGTGCCTTTGCACTCCTTACTGCTCTCCCTTCTTCCCTCTGTTCCCCCGATATACCTCCCTATCCTTCTCCCTCTGCATCTCCTTACATCTTCAGAATACTACCTTCTTGACTTGCACCTTATTTCCCACTTCTTTGAAAAACCATAGCAGTCTCTTTTTCCTCTTTCTTTTAGCTCCCATGCTTGATATAGAGGTTTTTTGCCTTTCTCTGGCCCTTTTTAGTTTACTCCAATGTTCATTCACCCTAACTAGTTCAGCCCCTCCTCCACTAGGTCATCCTGAGGCATTCATCCAACTTTTTAAAATCTGCTCTTCTGAAGTCCAGGCCCCTCTCATTTGTGTTATTCAATTATGCAGCTGCCATTATAGTGAACCACACTGTATGGTGATCACTGGTCACCAGGTGATCCCCCACCTTGACATCTGCAGTATTGTGCCTGCTGTTGAGTACCAGTTCCAGTATTGCCACATCATGAATAGGTTCACTGACTAGTTGCCTGAGGACTGCCCCCTGCAGGGAGTCCAACATGCACCAAGCAGGAAAGGGATCTTGGGGTTATCATCTCTGATGACCTCATGGTAGGGAAACAGTGTGACAAGGCAGCAGGTAAAGAAAATAGGATGCTGGGATGCATAGGCAGGGGCATCACCAGCAGGAAAAGGGAAGTCATAATTCCACTATACAAGACACTAGTGAGGCCCCACCTGGAGTACAGTGTACAGTTCTGGAGACCTTACCTATGTAGGGACATAGACTGGGTAGAGAAGGTTCAGAGGAGGGCAACAAAGATGGTACATGGATTGCATCACAAGTCCTCTGAATACAGGTTGAAGGAACTGAACATGTACTCCCTGAAGGAGAGGAGGGAGAGAGGGGATATGTTAGAGACATTTAAGTATCTTACAGGGAGGAACAGGGTGCAGGAATACACTATTTTGTAAGCAAAAAAGATGTTCCAGGACCAGAAGCCATGGGATGAAGTTGGAGGGAGGACGATTCAGAGGAAACGTGAGGAAGAATTTCTTCACAGAATGGGTGGTTGACAAGTGGAACACCCTGCCAGAGGAAGTGGTGGGGGCTGAAACAATCATGGGATTTAAGAGTGCATGGTATAGACATAAAGGAATTCTGGAGGTCAGAGGTAAGGGGCAACAGACTTCTAGAAAAACATAAACTGAACTTACAGTCTCAAATGGGCAGACTGGCTGGGCCATAGGCCCTTATCTGCTGACACTGTCTATGTATCTATGTAACATTTCCCTGCTGAAAGTCAGATACTGATCACAATTAAGGACTGTGTCATGCTTAGGAGCAGAGGACACTAAAACTATTCATAATATTAGTTAATAAAGTCCTCCATGTAGGTCTTTCATGGTACAAAAGAATTGTCATTTGAGGTTTGAGAGAAAAGGTCACAGATCATGTTTGATAAGCTCTGTCTGCCCATATCTCACATGAGAACTCTTTAATAACATACGAGACTCTCCTTAGAGAACTAATTCACTTATTGTAAATGACTTGAGTTTGCTAGATGAATGTGTAACAGTTATAAACCAGATTATAACTGAATTTATTTGTTTGTATTTACCATGGATCTCTAAATTCTTCAAAATTGCTAATGTGGGACTGCCTTACTTACAGGGGTTGATGCATCCTATGTTCTCTTAATATGAACACTTTCAGTCCTCGGTGAGATTTCACCAGAGTGCTCACACACAGAGACATTTGAGAGTCACTTTAAACACTGATCCCCTACTGTGAAAACCAACTAAGGAATAGAGCTGCAGTAAACAGTCATAGTCCAATTTAGAATTATATTAGCTATTTTAGAGTACTGGCAAGGATGGATCTGGGAAAGCTGTATGCATGGCAGACAGGCAAACAGTTGTCCATATCAACAGTGTGACCTCCACCCTGGAAATATGGGAAAAGAACCTTTTTCTAGTCTCGGATGACCTAGGGGGTGTAATACAGAGTATAGTTGGCTGAGACAAAGCCTACTGAAAACTGGGAGCTTGGGACTTGTGTCCTTTTAAGCAGTGAGCAAAATAATTCATCTGTCTTTTACTCATACAAAAATTGAGACTGAAGTTTAGGACCATCTGGGTATTTTAAGAAAGGGACAGTTCTTAAAGAATTGTTTGCTGAAATGACTTCCGGTTGCAATGACCACCAGTTAGGCATGCTTTGCATTGCTCCGCCGAACCTCAGCATAAAACCACATTGTTTCTCCACTAATCACTGGATTAATCAGCAGAATCCTTTTTCATTAGTCAAAGACTACACTGTTACTAACTTTGGGTGTCTAAACTGATGGAATATACACAGAGATAACAATGAAATCTCAGAGGCCCAAACACACTCCTCCTCCGTCTCCCAAGAAGGGCTTACCAGCAAAGCGCACTAAAGCAGGTGGCACAAAAGAATCCTTCACTCCACAGCCACTGAAGGAGGAGATTTTCTTCAAAGAGCTGGTGCCGATTAAAGATTCCCTTCATGAGGAAGTTGGTGACCTACAAACATTAAAAAGTTCCATGGAACGGCTAACTATTCATACCACTGACAATGAGGAACAGATCTCCTCACCGGATGACTGGAGGGCTCAACTCAATTCAGAGATAATTTCACTAAGACTGCACCTCAGGAAAACAGAAGATAAGCTAGAAGACCTTAAGGGTCAGTCTAGATGGTACAATTTGGTTATTCTTGGGCTCCCAGATTGTGAAGAAGGAGTGAACTCTATCTCATTTAAAAAAAAAATGTGTACCATGCTAGCTGGGCCCTCTCCCAATGGCCCGACGTATATCGTGGAAAGAGCGCATCGGGCATTAAGGCCTACACCTCCAGCTGGTTCCCCTCCTTGATTTCTCATATTTAGGTTATTAAATTATCTGGATAAGCAGATAATACTGGAACAGCTCAAGGACATCATAGAGGTCCAATGGGAAAATACAAAAATACGAGTAGCTCAAGATTTGCCACTATCAGTGAGGCAAAAATGCACAGAGATGCATCCCATTGTGGTAAAACTTATTGCTGCAGGGGTAAGATTTTGCATGCAATACCTGGCGACATTGCAAAGAAACAAGGAGGGCCAATGGATCTCTTTTGATACTGTAAATAAAGCCACTATGGAGCTCAAGAAATTATATCCCAAACTTTTCCCGCTGATCAGGGGAACTCATTTCTATAACTGATACTTGGCCTGTACCTCTAAACTGACTTTCGAGTTCAAAAGAACAGGAGTATTGTTAAGCTTTACAAAGCTACAATGTGGCACTACAGCTCATCAGAACTTTGAACTGTATCCTGAGTAGCTTAGTAAGGTCAAGGGTCATGATGGACTATAAATATAAACTTTAACATCTATCTATTAATCTGCTTTATTTGGGACTACAATCCATGACGAAATGGACACCAGGCTAAGCTTTAAGTTGGGCAAGAAAGAAGGTCTAATAGCCTGTTTGATTACTCATAGTCTCCAGAGACTTACTTTATTTAAAATTTCTTTCACTCTAAAGGTTTGTTAAGCCATATTGCTAATTTCACATGTTTACTTGTAGCTAGTCATAAACTTCATGTGTTGTAATTAAGTAGTCTTTAAGAGAATTAATGTACATTTCCTAATCTAGCCAGTCATGACAGCTGGAAAGGTCAGGCTTTCAGATATCTGTCTAAGGTGGAGGGGGGGAATGGAGCGATGGAAACTGTCTGTCTGTTGGTGGGATAAGATTGCAACTGAATAATCGAAGGGAGTACAGTCAAGAGGACCGGCAAATTGCTATTTTAGTTGGGGTAGGATTATTTTTGAAGGGGGCTAGTAGAAGTAGAATTAAAATACTTGCTGATGTTTAAGAAAAGTACTGGATACAATTCACAGCCTGATCATTTTGAGGCAGGATTATTGCCCTGAAACTATCAAATCTCCACTCACCTCATTCCTCTGTGTTCCAGCTACCATAATTACCTAAGTTCTAAAAGGGGATATCGCCTGCCTTAGTCCATAGTTTTAACTAACAATTGTATTGAGATTTATATCCTGGAATGTTAAAGGGGGCTCGTTCCTGAATCAAACGCTATCAAATTCTCAGACATCTGGAGACTCCACAGTGTAATGCAGCCCTATTACAGGAAACACACCTATTAGACATGGAGGGTAATTTATTTAGGAGGAGGCAAATAGGACAAGTCTATGCAGCAGGCAACACAATGGCACAAAGAGGGGTAGCTGTTCAATTACTAGGGGCACATAATTTACAGTACAGCAAACCCAAAGCAATAATCAAGGGAGATATATCTTTTTCAAAGGACTTTTAAATCATACTGAACTCATTTTAGGTTCTGTATATGGGCCCAATGTTGATTCACCCCAATTTTTTGTGGTATTAATAAATGCCCTAGCTTTATTTCCCCGATTACCAATAATAGTAGCTGGAAATTGAAATCTGGTCTAACACCAGATTTAGATAGATCAACCTGTAAAGGGGTTAATCTTTCTCCAGGACAAAGAGCTCTAATGGAATTTTAATCAACCTATAGTTTGAATGACCCATGGAGACTATTAAACCCCACTACTAGGGGATATACTTTCTATTCGCCGGTACATAAATCGTTATCTCAAATTGATTCATTTTTAGTAAATAATCCAATATTGGAAGGCATAACAGGTAGTTGTATGTCCTCGAGAGTAATTTCTGACCATGTGCCTGTATGGGTCGAAAGCATCTTGGCACACCAAAAATACAAAAATGACATATGGAAGCTGAATACACAGCTTCTTCAAGATGAAAAAGCCCAGCAGTCCCTTAAGGAGGTGATTGTCCAATTTTTAGCACACAACCAAGGAACTATACAAAACATTGACAAACTCTGGTGTGCCCTGAAATGTGTGGTTAGGGGTGAGTGTATTCGACTATCAGCTATTTGGAAGAAAAAGTGGGAAGTGCTGTCATCCTCGCTCTTATCACAGATCCAAACCTTAGAAAATCAGCTGCTTAATCAATCAGATGAAGAGATCTCAGAGCAATTATCTAAATTGAAGAACCAATATTTGGAATCCCTAAGGGAACAAGCTCAGTATATGCTCTTCAAAACCCATGTTATATATATTGAACAGGGTGATAAAGCCAGCCATTTATTAGCACTTCCATTGAGGCAACAAGAAGAGTCCAGAGTAATGGTAGCTCTCAGTTCCCTTTAGGATAACTCCCTCCTTACCACTACTAAAGGAATTATCGGTAAGCTTGAAGACTACTACAGATCTTTATATTCTCCACCAATCCCTTCCCCCTCCATTGCAAACATACAGCATTATCTTAATGAGCTTCAGCTTCCTTCTCTCCAACACTTACAATTAAAAACCTTTGAAAGGGAGATAACTCAACAAGAGTTATGGGAGGCTATTGGAACATTACCTGATGATAAGGCACCAGGCCCAGATGGCGTCCCGCAGTGCTTTTATAAAGTCTTTAAAGAGCAACTTTCACCCTTATTACTGAGCATGTTCACTTATCTTTGTAAGTATGGACTCACTGATTCTAACCTGCTAGAAGCCTTCATAATAGTGCCCCCTAAGCCGAACAAATCTCCATATTTGGTCTCTAATTATAGACCAGTATCACTGATGAATCATGAGATAAAGCTCTTTGCCAAGATTTTAGCTACCAGAATGGCCCATGTCTGGGCCCCACTACTTAGTCCAAACAAGTGGAATTTGTAACTGGAGTTCTTCTGCTGACCACCTCAGGAAATTGTTCCACATTCTCTCTGCATCCAGAGTGGCACCTCATCCAATGGCGTTGGTTTGTCTGGATGCAGAGAAAGCATTCAACAGGGTAAATTGGACCTTCCTATTTGAAGTACTTAAAATATTTGGCTTTACACATAAATATATCCAATGGGTATGGCTATTGTATATATGTCCCACAGCAAAAATTGACTGCAACGGTATTTTCTAAGAAGTATTCCCCTTATATTCTGGAATGCATCAAGGGTGCCCTCTCTCACCTTTCTTATTTAACTTATACCTAGAGCCACTATTATACCATCTCCAGCAGACCCTCAGAATACAAGATATTCAGATTGGGGAGTGAGACCTCCCCCTATCAGTTTAAGCGGATGATATTATGTTACATATTACTAACCCAATGATCTCCATCCCAGTAATAATATCCCTTATAGAATCATAAGGGGCCCTATCTAATTACAAATTGAACATATCCAAATCAACAATCATGCCAATAAATTCACATACCTGCCGATCTGAAGTGGAGGGTTTTCACTTAAACTGGTCAAACCAAATTCAATACTTGGGACTTACAATAACCCCAAATTTGTCACAGATTAGGAAATTGAATCTAGATGCTAAATTAGAAATAATACAGCAAGATCTTGACAGATGGGCTTCCATATATCTTCCTTTACAAGGAAGAATTAAAATGAACATACTCCTGAGATTGTTTTATCCCCTAAATATGTTGAATTTTTACCTCCCACAAACCTGGTTCAAGAAGATCCAACAGATTGTCTCCAGGTTTCTCTGGAAATCCAAACCACCGAGAAGGTCCTATACCAGACTGGGTGCTTCCAAGCAAAGAGGAGGTCTCAACTTGCCAAATTTTTTTCACTATTACTTAGCTAGCCACATAGCTAAGCATTTCCGATGGTAACCCTTAATTTCTACAGTGACGGAGCAGAATTATGATCCAATATGGCTACAAATTGAATGCCTAGTTATCAAAAAAGTGGTATTTCCCCTAACAGTTTACTACATATTACTCCCAAGCTGGGTAAGAAGGTGCTATAAAATGAGTTAATAACTATGTCCCTGAAAGTACATGCCCAATTATGTAAAGCCCTTAACTATAATAATACCAAGGATATCTCCCAGTCTATATGCCTGAACCCAAATTTTACAATTGACAAACAATATTTAAAACCCAGTGAGGTGACTACTGAGCTAGAAGTTAGGATTTCAGATTTAATGGATCAGGGCAAAATTAAGATCTCACCTGAACTCCTTAATGCCTTGCATCTTCCTCCTAACCAGATATTTAAAGGCTTTCAAGTTAGACACCTTCCAAAAACTCAGGCAGTATGGCACAGTGGTTGAAGGCTCTGAGCTGCAAATCTGGAGACCTGGGTTTGAATCCCACAGCCCCCACTTGCATACTGTGTGACCCTGAGCAAGTCACTTAACTTCCTCATGCTCCCAGGTTGCACTTGCAAACAAGCTTTTAGCTTAGTGTGTCTCACCTGGTAAAATAATTCATAAAAAAAAACCTCACATGGGAGCTAATATCTGGGATATTGATCAAAAATACCTTCTTAATATGCTCTCTACATTAGTGTGGGGTCTGCATGCATTCTCCAGAATAACAGCAGAACTCTGTCCACTTATTTATCCAGATATCCAAGGTAATTCAACATATTGGTTAACCCAGTTTCCAGATAAACAATTCTGCTGGGACAAAATCTGGCAGCCCATATACACCTAAGTGTCTTATGCAATTTTATATTATACATAATATTTATTTCACCCCAGTAAAATTGTATACCATTGTATGCCATGGGCAAATTGCAAGATCCCAAATGTAATCGGTGTGGCTTAAATGAAGGCACTATTTTCCATATGTTATGGAATTGCCCTTCAATTAAACCCTTATAGACCATGATCAAGAGTAAACTTGATCCTCTCCTTGGACTGGAGCCATTTATTAACCTGAAATTTGCCTTCTGGGGGACTATTCTCGAATTCCAATTCTAGAGCGAAGACATGCCATGGCTCTAATCTCCCACACAGTAAAACAGATGGTACTAAGGCATTGGAAAGATCCCCAACTTATACCTTACTCAGAATGGCTAAACAAATTCTTGTACATCTAAGAATAGAGAAAATGATAGCGAGTCTCAGGCATTGTCGTTATCCAGCTCCAGAGATGCACTCCTAGGAGTCCCTCAAGAATCAATTCTTTGGACCCTGCTTTGGTCCCTGCTTTTCAGCCTTTTTGTAAATGACCTACCCACAGCCTGTGATGCCAAACTTATTCTGTATGTGGATGATGCTGTGCTGCTGAGCAGCAGCACCTCTCAGGATGCCCTACACACAGAACTACAGCACTCTTTCAATAAACTCAAGGACTGGTTCAGTAGGCAAAAGTTGCTACTAAATGACAATAAAACCAAGGTCATGATACAATCCAGCCCCTACAACAAACACAAGCATGCTCCCCTCATAATCACCAACAAGGCTGGTGAGCAGATTGAGCAGGTGCATTTGTTCAAGTACCTTGGAGTCACCATTGATGACTCTCTCATTTATACACACCACGTAGACTCCCTTGTCAAAGTGGTAAACACAAAGATCGGGGTCCTCTATAGGCATAAGAAATCCCTCACCCCAGAAGCACTCCGAATCTCAGTCTCCAGCTCCATAGTCTCCATGATAGACTACGGGTTGGTGGTCTATGGAGCTGCTACTGATACAGTGCTCAAAAGGGTCCAAATTGCACTCAATAAGGCATGCAACCTCACCCTGTGAGCAGATCACTACACTCATACTTGCAGCCTGTATGAGCATACAAACTGGCTTAACCTAAAAGACAGGATCAAATACCAAACTTGCCTCCTGGGGAAGAAGGCACTCCTCAGAAAAACCCCACCCTGTATAGGAAACCAGCTTGAGGCTTCTCCCTCAACACACATTACCAGATGGAGGAAGAATGGAGCACTGTCCATACCATTCCGCTGAACCTCACTAGGGCAGCGTGCTTTCTCCTATCAGGTCCACCTCTGGATAAATGAACTCCCGGTGAAATTACAAACAAACAACAGCCTGTCTCAGTTCAAAGTAGGCCTCAAACAGCACAATGTCTAACTCAAAATGCACCTGCTTCTCAGGACCCACTTGTTACACAGGCCTACCACCAAGGTAACACCCAGCAGGGCTACCTAGAGAACCCTGCCTCCATTCCAGCCTAGCCAAGGGCTTAAGTAAGCTGTCAGTCCTGTTTAAATGCACTTGGTACTTCCCCTCCCAAACCCCTTCCACACACTCACACACTATGCTGGACAAAGCCCTCTGGAGCTGCTCCCCCATCACAGCCCCCCCATTTCATTATCCCCACCTCTCACTCTCTGCGGTTGGTTTCAAACCCAATCCCCCTTGTTTCACTGTCACCCAGCCTCTAGCCATCTGGGATAGCGTTAAACCCTATGCAGTTACTCTGCCATGGTCTATAAATGGATTTGGAGGTTTCAAGGGGTGTGCTACCTAGGGCAACCAATTAGAAATAGCTTAGTATTCAATTACAACTGCTCAGTTTTTTTTTCTCCCATTTGTCTAATTGTCATGTAATCACTCTTTAATGCCTAATGATCAGGCCTCTGTAACCATTGAATATGTGTATTGTCTTATTGTCCACCCTGATGTGGAACCTTTGTAAAAGAGCTCATGCTCAAAGATCTTTCCAAAAATACTAATTAAACAATTAAAGGGATACCAAGCAGTGCATCAAGAAGTGTAGGGTGTGCATGGAAAGGTAAGCATTTACCTAGTATACAGATAAATGTATTGTGAGTAAAAGCTGTTCCGACACAGAGCAATATATATTAAATGGGATATTTGTATGCTGCTCCTTTGTTTTGTTTTTCCTAGTGAGTGCACTACAGTGAGATGGCACCATGCCTGAAACATAGAACATGCTTACTGTAACACAACTGTAGGACTTGTGCCAAAGGATAGGGCTCCACTATAAGAAGAAAGTAAAGCTAAACTTCATAGACAACTTATAGAAAAATAACCTGGAGAGAGGTAAGATTGCAGCCACATTGGAGGCTTGTCAGAGATGTGAGACCAAGGTTGATGATAGTAAGCCTGAGCTCAGACTCAGGGGTCTGACCAACCATACAGGAGACATAGACAGAAAGAAAGAAAGAAAGAAAGAAAGAAAGAAAGAAAGAAAGAAAGAAAGAAAGAAAGAGAAAACTCTAAAACAGTTCCATAATGTTTCCATGACAAGAAATGGATGATCTTGACCTTTATCTGAAATCTATTGAAAGATTTTGTGACTGGTTTAAATTGGACAGGGCTACTTGGTGACTCGTCATGCCATTAGTCATGTGCAAAGCCTAAGGAGTATTCACCGTAATGAATGATGCAGATTGAATGGACTGTCTTAAAGTGAAAGTATTGAATCAAATTGCAGTGGGGTACACTTACACTGATACATAACACTAGTAAATTATTTATTGATCCACACATAGTGTTATTACAATGTTGTACATAAAAAAAAAATTAAAACATCATCATATCAAAACAAATACATGCTATTGTATATACCTCTTTTTATATGTATATAAAATATAAGATAATGTACAGTACTATTATTGCAAACTTCACTTCGTCCTTTAAAACATTAGTAGTCCAGGACACTCACATATCAAAACCTTCACTAGGACATACTTATAAATATTTTAATATAATTAGTAAACTGGTCCATAAAGTTCATTTTTCCCCTGTTACCCCTGTATTATTTTCCTTTCCTTTTTTCCTTGGCTATACTCATTAAGAAATTTCCCAGGATCTGACAGTGAATTTGTCTTGTGTAGAAAAAATGAATTTGCATTAACCTTTCCATCTGTATAGCAATATCCTCCTGCCCAAAGCATCTGAAGGTTTTAATCAAAAATGTCTTCAGAATCAAAGAGTAATAGTTACAAAACTATAGAATGTGTAATAAATCTTCACTTTCATCTTTCCCACAATCACATTAAGTGGATGTTTGTTTTGTTCTATCATATCTAGCTTGGATCAAATTACTTTCTTGTATTTCAAACTTATATCTAATAAATGTTGCCCTAATTTTAGGTTTTGTAAGTATATTTAAATAGCACTGAAACTCATGGCTTACCATGGGATTGGCATACCACTGTGAGTATCAAGTTGTTTTAATTCCCCTTATATCAAGGTCTCTCCAATATTCTTTTACCTTTTTTGTAATATAAGGTACATACTGGTTACTCAGTAATATGTTTCATTTATAGCACTCCAAGAGATGCATCAGGCCATATTTCTGCAAAATTTCTCTGATGTTCTTATACCATTTTGAGTCAAAACACATCCTGTCTAACCATTGTTCTTTCTCTAAAAGAGCTTTCTTTGCCATTCTGTCTTGTAAGAGCCTAGTTAATCTCAACCAAAAACTCAGTTTCCTGATGTCAAACAGGGCATTTACATTTTTTAATCCAAGCACTGCTTTTATATAAAGTGCTGGAAAAGAAGGCCCCACGGCAAGAGTTTTCTGTAGCATCTTATAAACAGGAGTTATCAAATTTACTCTCTTAGTAGGATCCCATATCTCTGTCCCATAAGTTAATTGGGCACGAAATTTCATTTTTACTACTTCAATTAGTGGTCTCAGTGTTGACCCTCCATATGCATAGTTAAATCTGTATAATGCGTTGGCTGTCTTTTTTAGTTTATCTAGTGTTTTATCAATATGCTCTGCCATTTCCCATTAGTTGAAAACATTAAGCCTAGATATTGATAGGTTTTAACCATATGTAATTTGTCTCCATTATAGTGAAAAAAAAACTTTTGTTTTTGTCATTCCCGAAGACTATAGTTTGTGTCTTTGTGAGATTGATTTCCAATTGTAAATAGCCAGATGTTTCATGTAACATACTGATCTTTTTTATAGTCCCAATTTTGTTAAGGACAGTAGGATACTATCATCTGCAAAGGCTAATATAATGTACCTTTTATCCAAAAGTTTGGGGGACTCCATACATGATTCTCCTATTTTCTCAAATAAACCATTGATGTACATGGAAGAAAATGTTGGTGCCATCACACACCCCTTCCAAACTCATTTTATAGTTAATATTGCTCTTGATAGTTTACCCTGCTGTCCCATCCTTATTTTTGCTCAAGTGTCCATACCCTTATTATATTAATCAAATCGCTGTTAATATCTCATTCCTTCATAAGCTCCCATAATATAGCCCTGTTAGCTGTATCAAAAACAGCTCTAAAGTTCACATGAAGAGCATATATTTTCTGCTTCCTTAATATGGTATATTTTTCTATTAAATGATTTAAGATAAAACAGTTAGCTAGGGTAGTGTAATGGGCCCTTAAAGCCCACCTGGGCCTTATAGAGTCCCTCTTTTCTTACAATTTCTAATTTCAATCTTCCCAATAGAACTTTGGGAAATATTTTTAGGCTTACATCCAAGAGGTTTATGGGCCTATACATCATCGGATTCATAACATGCCCTGTTTTGTATATTGGCACTATTATAGCACTGTTCCAGGTTTCCAGAAAAGTAAGATATTTTATACATTTATTAAATAGGCCCAAGAAAAGGTCGAACCAATAAGCTATATTAGATAGAAAAACTTTTGCAGTAATTTGGTCTGGACCTGGTGCTTTATTTAATTTTAGTTCTTGAATAGCAAAGTAGATCTCTGACCTCTTAATATTATTCATTCCACACATATTACTTCTTTTGGGTTCTAGAACTGGATTATTAATTCTGCTGTATAGGGTTGTAAAATGAGTTACCCATATGCTCTCCTGAATGTAAGTGTCAAAATTATTTTTGTAATTGCTAGTGCCCTTTGCCACTAGTGTCCAAAACTCCTTTGAGTCTCCTTTTTCAATGATTTTTGCCATCAACTCCAGATTGCTCTTGGTGTACTGTAGTTTTGTTGCTCTGATCAATGTTTTATATTTATTCCTTTCCTGTTTTACTGTTACATAGTTCTTTCTTTCTCCGAGTCTGTGTGCTTCTCTAATCCTTTTGGTTAACTTATTTTTCTGTAATTTACATTCTTTATCTTATCAACCCCATACTCATTTTCCCTTAGACTTATTTGTAACTTCTTCATAAATTCTCACTCTTATATCCTCTATACATTTTTCTAATTGGTTCAATACATATTTAATTGACAGGCTGGCTAAACCACTCATGAAGTCTAATGAGGATTCTGATAACAGAAATTGCCTAACTCCATTTTTCATTCAGCCGTCCCACTTTAGTTTGTTTTGTTTGTTTCTGATTTCCATAACATATTCCTCTAATCATCTTGATTGGTCTAGTTTCTGTGTCCTTTTAAAGGGAGCCTATTACTAATAAGGACAGATGATCACTTTCTGGCCTAGAGGGTGTGAACATAGCTTCCCAACAAGAAGGGTCTCCATTCCACAAAGCAAAATCTAATAGACATATACCACATGATTTTAAATATGTGCATCTCCCCAGTAGATCCCATTTCAACCTTCCATTCAGGGAGTAAAGATTAGTCAGGGACATTATTTTAAAAAGTCTCATTCCAGCACTATTCTGTTTTGTATCCTGTGTGGCCATAGCATATTCCTGATCAAGGTTCAAGTGTGCACAAAAGGTGTTGTTCATCAAGCCATCAAAGTTGCTGATTCTGGCATTGAGGTCACCCAGAAGAAGTATATTCGTACTGGAGAATTTTGTAAATACATCCATAAATATTTTCTCCAATCTATCCCATACATTCTCATAATACTATTTGGATCCCTTAGGAGGGATGTAGACATTCATGAGAACGATCATAGTATCATGTACCTTAACCAAGGATGCAATACAATTTCTATCCAAATGTAGGTTTTTAAGAACTATACATGTACTTATGTTAGCATACATTATCAGGTCACCAGATGGCCTTCATACTTACTTCCCCTAATTGCAGTAGTATTAAATACCTCATAACCATTCCACAGAATTTGATCTTCATTTTCATGCCAGGATTCTTGACAGCACACTATATCTCCTTTATTAATACATTCTTTAAAGTCCCTGTCCTCATACTTATTACAAATCCCAGCCAAATCTCAAGATATTATTTTTACTTGTTCCCCTTTTATCCTATGCATGTTTGATTCGGGGGAATGGGAGGAGTTTACTTCATCCATACTAATAGTTAGTCATTCATACAATTGATCCAACTTCTTTTCTACTCCTTTATTATTTCCCATGCCAGATCTATGAATCTCCTTTTGATAACTATTCTTGACCTTCTTTTCAAACTCTGATGCTCCCAAAGATTGGCCCAGATTCACTAGAAGTAACCGTAGAGGGTCCAGTGTCTCACTTTTTGCTGAAAGCTGCTGTGCAGTATCCTTAAGTTTTATAACTATATCAATCTGAGAGGAATCCTGCCTTCAAATTACTTCATGTACTCCATTTCCCCAAGGATGCATTCAAATAGTTTGCAAACAAGTTGCAAATGGACCCTTTAAGTTTATAGTTGTTTTCCTTATTCATTCTTGACATTCCAAATAATGAAAGTACAATTGGCGCATTAGTATTGTCTGGGTTTCTCTAGTTAGGATTACAATTTTCTCTGTTTGGAAAAGATACCTTCAGCCCTTTAAAATTCAACAAGTATTCATTTCTCAAAATATAATTAGCTATCACTGGAGATGCAAGATAGACTTCTATAGTATTAATATGACCATCTTGACTTTTTTTAACTTGTAAAATATCCTTCTTGGTATCCTGTGATAAGATCGCTGGGGAATGGGCACCTACAATAACAGCAACCCACTCCCCACCACATTTCAGGGATGGCTACAGCAGGGTAGGGTGGCCAGACTGGGGGGGAGACTATAGTGACAGGATGTCGCTATATGAATGTGTGCAGGGGGGTGGGAGCGGGCACACACAGTGAGGGATGTGAGCGGTGGTGCCTCAGTGGGTTGCTGAGCCAACCCTTTGGCATGGTGGGTGGGCTGCCAGCATCAGTTGGTAGGGTACTGGGTTCGGGCCAGGGCAGTGGTGCATTTTTGTTGCACCCAGCCCAAACCTTTTTTTATGTTTTCACTCCGCCAACATGCACTCCTGGAGTTGAGAATCCTTTAGTAGGGAGGTGCAGGGGGAGCTTCCCCCCACAGAAAACATTAAAAAATGAAGTCCCCAGCACCCTTTTGCTGTGCGCTGAGGTGTCCGAGTGCTGAAATAAATTTTCGGCACTCTTGACTTCTGCATAACAGTGATCGCCTTTAGGCTTTTGCTGTTATAACATAAAACCATCCTTCTCAGATATATCAAGCTCTGCTGGTGTGAAAATCTCATGGATTAGATATTGTTTAAATATTTATTTGGAGAAAGAAGGCCCATCTTCTTTGGTGGTCAAACATAGATAAGGTATGTCTATCTCTTGTTAAATTAATTCATCACCCTGCCCAGTTCTACCATCTGCTCCAGCTCTTTCAGAAGTTACATTTACATGCATCTTCCCACACTTAGTTCCCCCTTTGAGGCGTAGTACATCTGATTGCAAGTAAGGAAAACCAATCATATCCGTATTGGTATTTTTACCTTGGCTATGAAACTTATTGAACAACAATAATTCCTGCACCAAAATGTTTAGTTTTTTCCCCTAGCTTACTATTGCAGAATAGTTCCTGCATTTCTCTTTCCCCTTTCAGTTCCTGATTAATTTTCCCCTTTTCATAGTCCATAAATGAGTTGTTAACTTTATCATTAATTGCTGCATCCTTTTTGGAACTATCATCCTCCAACTTTGTTGTTTCTTATTTTTGCCCTTTTCTTATTTGGGTTTTTCCCTGCTTTCTTTTTTTCTGTTATCATACATATCTTTTCTGATTTTACCTTGATTCTTTTTCTCTTCCTATTCCTTCCATTTTTACCCTTTCTTTTTGTTATGAGCTTCTCGGGAATAATAGAGATAGTTAATACAGAAAAATCTGGTCTCTGACCCTTGACCGTGGTCTGAGAACCTGATAATTCAATTGAAACAGAAGCACAGGAAGGATTAATTTAGTCTAATTTGCAAATAATTGTGACAAGTTCAGCATCCACAACAGCTATGTCATATCTAATAGGCTCCATTTCATTTTTAAGGAAAACTAACTGTTCCATAAGCAGCAAATTTGCCATATGAGGGTGGCCCATTAATGAAACCATCTCCTCGCTAAAGCAATCTGTCACATAACTGGATTTCCCAGACCTAAAGGCCGAGGTTCTATGTGATAACAGCAAAAGCCTAAAGGCAATCCCGTTATCACACAGTCAGAGTGCCGTAAACAGTTTTGGCACTCTGACACTCTCAGTGCACAGGACAATGGCACCGGGGACATATATTTTAATGCTTTGTGGGGGGTTGTGACCCCCCAACACCTCCCTACTAAAGGATTCTCAACTCCAGGGGGGTGCATTTCAGGGGGGTGAAAGCATGGAAAAATAAAGATTCGGGCCAGGTGCAATAAAATCTCACCAGTGCCCAGAATTAAGCCTGGTACCTCACCCACCCCAACCACAAGACAACCCCCAATGTCATGATGCAGCTTGGCAATCCACAGAGCCACCCCCTACAGCTCCTCCACCCCTCCCAGCCTATGATCACTGTGCTAGCTCCCCCCATGTTCACACATATAGTGGCATCCTGTCACCCAGTTTGCCCACCCCCTCATCTGGTCACCCTACCCTCCCATCACCATGAGGGATTTCACCGGGAAGGAGTCACTATTATGGATGACACCCTTCCCCATACACCTACCTCACAGGATACCAAAGGCTGAGGTTGCATTCTTACTTGTTTCTCCTTACCTCCACATATCCTCCCTAATAAGTCTGTTCTTCTTAAATACCAACTTGATGCCTAAAATGGTCTTTTGGAGCACATGTGTTACTTCTTTTAGTTCTGTCTCAGGAATCAACATTTTGGATTCCATCATTTCAGCCTCTTTTTGGGTGTTTTTTTTTGATGCTATCAACATATGCTTCAGAATTATAGTACTCCTCCAGTCTTTCTGCAAATGAGGCTGAAGGACTACTAAAGCATATAACACTCAGGTTGGAGTCATCCAAACTAAAGACCAAATTTAGTGATTTTTCTAAACTAATCTCTGTAACTTTCTGGGGGGAGAATATACCATGAGTAGCACCTTCAATACTAATTAGCTGCTTCAGAGTAAAAGTTTTCCCATAATCTACCTGGTTTTGTTTAACCAGGTGGTCCATTATCATTGTTAGTTTTGTATATTTTATAGTTTTCATAGACTTTTTTGTCCCACCATTAATGATGGACTGTCCTAGTAGCGAAGAACAGTTGGTTAAATTTTGGTGCTGCAGCCGTGTATTACCCATTATACAACTATTATAGTCATGTTTAGATTGTTATGCTAGAATATCCAATTTCAGTAATTTAAATTGTTTCAGAAATCAGCTAGGCTCAAATAGGTAAAAATGAAGTGTTTCACTTTGGCTATAGGAATTAAGATTGCACAGGAAGAAAATAATTTCATGCAATTTCAAAGTATCCAAAATTACCAGTTCTACATATATAAGTGAAAAAAACATTTGAAATACAAATATACATAAAATGTTTTGGAAGATTATTACAAACTCCCTTAAACTTAAAAAGCTCCCAAACTGGCACATAGATCATTAAATATCCACTACTACTTTGTGTCTAATAGGAAAGGGAGAAAAGAAAAAAGTGCAGAGTTACACCAGCTGCTATTGATGTTCAAATAGTCTCCAAGTAGTCCTGCTGCTTTCCTCAAATCAGTTTTTGTTTAAACTGATCTTTCCAACTAACTTTCTTGGAGTCACTGCACTTATATTGTAATCTGTGCTCAGACTAGATGTTCCAGGTTACAGTGTACTAGTCCCATTAACTCTATCAGGTCTTGTTACTATCAAGTCTAGCTGAGGGACAGATACTTTTTGGTATAAGGGCTTCCCATAGTTATTCGACATAGTTCTCTTGGCCCTTTCAATCTTACATCATCACACAAAAAAAGACTATTTTCATTGTCTGCTGCTATTTAAATTTTCACAGTGCTCCACTTTAGTTATGCAGTTAGCTATCAAACCATCCATCCGCGCCAGGCTAATGCAGTCACAATTAATGGACCCGGGCACTATTGATAAAACAAGAGAAAGGAAAATCAAAATCAGATCTATATTGCAGTTAATCCCTATAAATAAGTTCAATCTTAGACCCAGCCTTTTAAACTCACTTACTTGTGAAAACTTGTAAAAATATCTCAGAACCCACAGTTCCCCAGCATATAAATTAAGTTCTCGATTAAGCTGTTCAGCTGGTAGCTATTTAGCAGAATAAAGCTGCAAACCACTGACAAAAAAAAATACTGCTGTATTTTGGGGCAATAGTGCAGGCTGGAGCCTCTCCTTCCAGATTCTCTGCTACATCTATGGAAGAGACACCACACATGTGCTTTAATATCCCAATTGTCAAGTACATTTTCTCTATTGGCTGACAGATAACAAGTGACCCTAAATTTCCTGGGAGATTTAAAATAATTGTTTGCTAAAATGTGTTATTAAAAGGATTAAAATTAAAATTTATCTTGAGTTCTATGATTCTAAGAACCCAAACTCTAAGAACATCCTGCATTCAAGGTATGATAAACAAAAAACAACAATTCAAAAAGGAGAGAGGGAGAAATAACATCTCCAATACAGACAGACAGAAATTGGAAACTATGTTCTTTAAAAATCTTTTCCACCCCCTTTACTATAATCTCCATGTTGCAGCTCTTCAAGTAGTTGACAGCAACTCATCTCTCTAGAAGACCAAACCAGCTGAGTAACTTTCTTATGGGCACCAGAGCTCATTCTTTAAGCTTGCCTGAATGGCATCTTCCCGGGTATTACTCGACTCTGCTGCTATTAACAGAGGAGACAGGAAGAAAAAAATTACTCACCATAGTAATGTTGTTTCTTCTAATGGAGTCTTGATGTATTCTGACTATATGCAGTTAGTCCCAGCACTTGAACTGCTCCGGAGAGGAAAGGGTTAACTATATGCAAAGGCATAGAATGTTGAGCTTGAGCTCGGTTTTCAAATCTCTGTCCCAGGTACTCCTGAGTGTAATAGTTGGATTCTTATGAGCACTTAACTGACTAACAACCTAGAAATAGTTTTTTTTTTTTTTTAATTTCCTGTCAAAGGCAATAAACATAAATTTAGGGTTCAAAGACTCAAGTCAAGACCCCCAAAAAGAATCCAAGTAGGTAATAAAATATTTAACAATAAAATGTAATAACAACTAACCTCATTAGATGAAGAGGCAATCAAGTACACCCCTGAGGTGCAGCACTGCACCTGCCCACCCACATCCCAAAACAGCTAGGTTCCAGGAGGGAAGACAGGGAGGGAGGTCAGAATATAGCAAGACTCCATTAGAAGAAACAACATTACTATGGTGAGTGATTTTTTCTTCAAACAACATGAAGTCTTGCTGTATTCTGACTATATGCAGACTACCAAGCAGTACCCCCAAGGAGGAGGGATCTACAGAACCAATTTTGGTAACAGACTCTGCTGTACTGCTGTGCCAAACCTAGCATCACTTTTTGACTGGATATCAAGGGAGTAATGCTTGCTAAATGTGTGAACAGTCTTCCAGATGGCTACTTTACAGATTTCCACTAAGGGTCTATCCCTGGCAGCTGCAACTGAAGCAGCTGTACCTCTGGTGGAGTGAGCCCTCAGGCATGATGGAGGCTCCTTCCCCAATTTTGAATAGCATAACTGTATGCAAGAGACAATCCATCTAGCAATTTTTCTCTTAGTGGCAGGTTTACCTTTACTCACCTCCCCATAAGTTTGAAACAGCTGGGAGCAGTCATTTCTATGGGGTTTGGTGAATTCTATGTAGTAACTCAGAACCCTCTTTACATCAAGACTGTGTAATCTCCTCTCTCCAGAGGAGGAGTGATCAGTAAAAAATACAGGCAGTGTCATAGATTGGTTCAGATGAAAATCTGATACCACTTTTGGAAGGAATGTTCTATTTGTGCGAAGGACCACTTTATCCCTATGAAATGAAATGAAATCAGGTTCCACTGATAAGGCCTGTAGCTCACTGATCCTCCTGGCAGAAGTGATAGCAACCAGGAACATAGTTTTCCAAGTCAGGTATTTGAGTTCAGCTGAGCATAGTGGTTCGTAGGGAGGCTACATCAGCTGTGCAGTACAGATATTCAGATCCCATATAGGAGTAGAATCCCTGAAGGGAGGGTTGATATGAATCAAACCTTAGAAAAATTTCTTGAAAACTGGATGGGAGGCTAGAGAAGAGACCTTCCCAGCTGAAATAAAAGCAGAAATAGCTGCCAAATGCACCTTGAGGTTGGTAGGCCAAAGGTTCAAGCTATTAAGATGCACCAGATAATCCAAAGCAGTGGCAATGTCAGCTGAGTCCAGATGAATGTGCCTCTTGGAGCACAAGAACCCAAACCACTTCCATTTAGAACTATAGGTTTTTCTAGTGGAAGGCTTTCTAGTAGCTTTAAGGATATCCAGAGCTGATTGAGAGAGATGCAGCCCTGCATATTCTACCTCTTCAAGAGCCAGGTCTTGAACCTCAGTGAGTGAAAGTTGGGGTACTGAATCCTCCCCTGAGATGAGGTGAGGAGGTTAAACTGTCTGGGAAGGTGCCGAGGTATTGTCACTGATAGTGACAATAGTAGAGGATACCAAGGTTGTCTGACCCAGTCCGGGGCTACTAGAATCAACGTGCAAGGTTGGGATCTGATCTTGACCAGAACTCTGAATATCAGAGGAAAGGGAGAAAAGGCATGGAGAAACCCGTTGGTCTAATCCAACAGGAGGGCATCTAGAGGAACAGACCCCAGGAGAGGGAGTCTGCAGCAAAACAGAGGGAGTTGATGGTTGTCCAGAGCTGCAAAGAGATCTATCTCTGGAGTGCCTCATCTCTTGAAAACTATCTGAAGAATGAGAGGTTTCAGGGCCCATTTGTGGTGACCTTGGGAAATCCTGCTGAGAGCATTTCCATGTACATTGTCCTTTCTTGGGAGATGCACAGCAATCAGGGAAACCTTCAGAGAATAAGCTAGAGCCCATATTTTCATGGCCTTGCTGCACAAGGCCGAGGACCGAGTGCCCCCGCTTGTTGATGTACCACATGGTTGTGGTGGTGTCTGTCTTGATCTGCACCACTTTCCCCTGAATTATGTTCAAGAATGTCTGGAGTATGAGAAAGACAGCCTTGAGTTCAAAAAGGTTTCTGTGTAGAAGAGACTCCTGATGAGACTATGTCCCCTGAGCAGTATGCTGGTTCAGATGGGCTCCCCATCCCAGCAGGGAAGCATCTGAGGTGAGAATCACTGTGGGAACCTGACTGAGGAAGGGAACCCCTTGCCTCAAACTGTTCTCTTCCAGCCACCACTGGAGGGCCTGAACCAAAGTTAGAGACACTGGAACCAACTTGGAGAGGGGATCTTTTCTCTGAGACCAAAAAGCTCTTAGGTGAAATTGAATATCTCTCATCTGAAACCTTGCCCCTTGTACTACTGCAGTGCATGTTGCCATGTGGCCTAGCAGCTGCAAGAAGTGTCTGGCTGGTGGAGGCACAAGGGGACAAAAAGAGGAAACCAGAGTGATGAGGGATTGGGCCCTTGAGAGAGGAAGAAAGGCCCTGGCCTGAACAGTGCCCAGCTCCACTCCTATGAATATGAGAAGCTGGGTTGGTTCCAGAACAGACTTTTCCAGATTTAGAATGACTCCTAGGGAGTCTAGAAGGTTTTGAGTGACCCTTAGAGCTGACCTAACTTGGTCTGAGGACTGGCCTACTATGAGCCAATCATCCAGATAGGGGAACAGTAAGATGCCTTGTTTCCTGAGGAAGACCACCACTACTGCTAGACACTTGGTGAATACCCTTGGAGCAGATGTTAGGTCAAAAGGCATTGCTCTGAACTGATAATGGCCTGAAGGTAGTTCGAACCTGAGGTACTTTCTGTGGCACTGCCTGATAGGTATGTGGAAATAGGCATCCTTAAGATCCAGGGAGGTTAACCAGTCTCCTGGTCTCAGAGAGGGGATAATTAATCCCAGAATCACCATCTTGAACTTTGGCTTTAATATATGTTTGTTTAGGTATTGTAGATCTAGGATGGGTTGCCACTACCCTGCCTTTTTTAGGGTAAGGAAGTACCTGGAGTACAATCCTTTTCCCTGTGAATGAGAGATACCTTTTCCACAACTTGCAGAAGCAGTAGAGATGAGACCTCTGTCTCCAAAGCCTGTGTTTCCTCTGTAAAGGAAGGACAAAATGTCTTTGCTCTCAGCCTTGGGAACCTGCTGATGCTAAGAGCAAGACCCTGGCTCATTACTTCCAGGACCCACCTGTCTGAAGTGATAGACTCCCAGGCCTGGAAAAAGTAAGCCAGTCTGCCCCCTACAGGGATTAGGTGTCTGTTTGGCAGGGGGCTTAGACTGAGAGGAGGATGCAGCCCTTGTCATCCCCCCTCTGCCTCTTCTCCTAAAGAACTCTCTCTGCTGAAAAGAAGAAGAAGCCTGGGCCTGGTAAAAAGGCCTTGGATAAAAGGCCTGCCCCAGCCAGCACTAGATTGCTGCCTTTGAGGAGTGGTCTGTTTTTCCTTGGCTGCAGCACTCCTATATGTGGTCCTGTACTCGTCCATCTTTTTCATGTAAGTCTCTGTTTGCTCCACAAACAGAGAGTTACCTGTGACAGGAAAATCCATGGCCTTGGTCTGGGAATCCTGAGATAAACTGGTACACCTGAGCCAGGTGAATCTCCTCATGGAGACAGATGTAGCCATAACTCTAGAATGAACATCATTTGAGTCCACAACAGCATGAAACTGGACTTAGAGGCTACAATGTCATCCACAGCCACCTGCTCCAGCTCCTTGGCCAGATGGGAGGAGCATTTTTAGCCAGTTCCAGAATCATATCCCACCTAGACTTCTGGTATCTGGCTATATATGCCATGTAGTTGGATTGCCTGAGTCCCAAAGAGGATGCCAAGTACTGCTTTTTAGCCATGGCATCCACTTTCCTGGAATCTTTTCTGGGGGTGAGATGCCAGGAGAATATTAGCATTGTCACAGGCTGCAGCTTGCACTACCCCAACATGGCTGCAATGACTGGTAAGGAATTCTGTTCCAGACCCTGACAGAGCATAACTCCTATACTTATTCATATCCACAGGAGGTATGGATGTTGGGAACTGTAATATTATTTGGGTCTGTTTCCCCAGGGACTTGTGCAGAGGGATAGACACCCTTTTGGACTTTGGGACATCCATCATCTCAACATAGTCAGGCTCCTCCTGATCCTGTTCAGCTTCTTCCACTGGGAGCTGAAGAGTCTCCGCCACATTCCTGTAAAACAAGAAGTGGAAGGGGGACTCAGAAAGCCTGGGAGGAGACACACTGGAAGGCCTGTCTTGGGAGATGTCAGGCTCAATAGGTTCATCTAGGCTTTCATAATCTTCATCTTCATCATCTTTGTCTCTTTTCCATTTGCCCTCATAAAATGCTTCAAGGTCATAGTCAGAAGCAGGTAAATCAGACTGAATCGACTGTCCCTGAGTCAGAGACAGTTCAGTCGGAACCAGGCGAAATGACTGCACAATAGTGATAGCTTTGGCTATCTCATCGGCGGTTGGAACATGGGGACCAGGATCCGAACCGTCCGACTTTAATTTTCTCTTTGTAGGAACGGATTCCACAGAATTGGATCTCCTCTTGCCTGAGAGGATATCACCCAGGTCAGTGGGCACCCCCTCAGGTTCAGTCAGAACCAAACCAGGCTGGCCATCCAGGTCAGTGGATTTTTTGGCCTCCCTTTCTTTCAGCCTACTTATACATTTTTCAGTAGTTGTTTTAGGAAAGTTTTGCAGATTTGTCATTCTTCCTTGAGGTGGTCAAACCCCGCACAATAAACACAGATGTGGTGGGGGTCAGCCTTGGCAAAGGCCTCCCCACACTCAGTGCAGTGCTGAAATCCAGTGGGCCTAGTTTTCTTTTTCTCAGATATGCCTCAATAAAACCAAGTTACCCTTACCAGCATTCAAGCCAGGCAACTAATAACACCTATCAGTTCTGATCGTGTCACGGGTCTGTTGAAAAAAACCCAAATTTGTCATTTTTTTCAGGAACCAACAGATACTGGAAACCATACACAATTTTTTTTTTTTTAATAAAACAAATCACAGACAATTACTTTGGTTCCCGGCCGGACCGACTGGGAAGAAACCAAACAGAAAATCAATTTCTTCACAAGAAACACTCTACTACCTACTAATACACTTACCATACCAGGACAGAGATGTGAACACCAAAAATAAAGAAATGGTTTGGAAAAACGACTGATTTTTACGTGACCGAACCGAAGTGAAGGAGAGGATCTCCAGAGCGACTTCTCTATTAGGCGGAATAAAGAATCTGACGGTTACACTCAGGAGTACCTGGGACAGACGTTTGAAAACCGAGCTCAAGCTCAACATTCTATGCCTTTGCATGGAGTTAACCCTTTCCTCTCTGGAGCAGTTTAAGTGCTGGGGCTAACTGCATATAGTCAGAATACAAGAAGACTTCATGTTGTTTGAATCATTTCACTTTCTCCTGAAACAACCAGAAAAGAAACAAGAAGGAGCAGTGGTGACCAGCTCGAGCTCACAATAAAGTTTACTGGTAAGACTGCAAATTTCTTCACATAGATAGCATAACTGTAGTAAAAATAAAACTAGTGATGCAGTCCTGCAATCCATGGCTTCTCCTCAGACACAGATGCGAGTAGCAAGTTCCAGCCTCTCAGCTTCTCTACCAAGTAGAAGATAAAGACACTGCACTGACACGTATGTTGAGCTGTGCAACATTTTAGTGAGATGGTTGGAGGATGTTAAAGTAGCTACTGTAGAATAAGTAAAAGATGTGTTTTTCATTAAACAATTTCTTCAAACTGTAACCGAGGAGTTCTGCATGCTACTGTTTAACTGAACACCCTACATTTTAAAGAAGCCAACTGAAAAAGCTGATGAATTTCCACCTACCAGGTTGCACATCCAATGCAAACCTAACAGGGAAGGAACTTGAATAGCCAAATTAAAAACAGTTAAATTCATACCCTAACTCAAGACAAGTTAGTTTTTAGGGCTGCAGTGGGCATAGCCCTGCAGACCTCTAGCTATAAGAAAAGGACTCAATGCATTCCTTCTGACTGAACAATATGTTGGAGTTGCAATACAGTTTCCTTCATGTCCGTGAAGCATTCTGCTTGTTGTCTCCATTGGAAGTCACACTGCACTATTTTTTAATTGCCAGTGGTCATGGTAGACTCCGCTGTGTCCAAGATGGCCTCCAAACAGTATTGCACATGTGAGACTGTAGCACATGTGCAGTACATTGTGGTGGCCATCTTGGTCATGGCAGACTGTGCTGCATTCCACCTTGTTTGTAAATTCCTTTTTTTATTATACATATTCCTCCACCTTGCCCTCCCTTCCTCTCAGCACCCACCACCCCACACCCCCAATAAACATAATAGTGGCTCTGGGGGAGCCCAATCCCCCAGTGTCCCAATCAAAATTCCTCATACTGAAACCCCCTCCTCCACATTCACTACAGTGCATGCATGGTTATTTGTGATTTTATTTAATATATTTAAAGTTTTGTCCCTCCTCCACCTGACCCTCCTTCTCAGCGTCCACCATTCCACTCCAACCCAGAGGCATAATAGTGACACTGGGGGTGCAAAATCCCCCAGTGTCCCAATCAAAAATCCTCTTACTGAACTCTCACTCCCATCCAGTACCACACATGTGTGGTTATTTGTGTCTTTTTACATATTTCAAGTTTTGTCCCCTCAACTGATCCTCTCAGTACCCATCACCCCATCCCCCCCAGAAAAATGTAACAGTGGCATTGGGGGTGCCAAATCCCCTAGTGCAGTTTTCTCCCCCCACTTGACCCTCTCTCTCAACACCCACAACGCCTCCTGTCAGAATTATAACAGTGGCACTGGGGGGGGGGGTGACCAATCCCCCAGTTCAGGGATCCTTGTTTTTTTCTTTCTTTTTTACCTGTTAAAAAAGTCCACTTATGTCTTTTGTGCCATTTCTCTCCCCTCAGCCCAACCCTTCAACTCATCACACACCCACAAGCCCTTACTTACCCATCAGAGGTCCAACACCATAATCCTCTCTGGACTGCAGACATGTCTTCACTCTTTAAAGACGGACCATGAACTGAAGAAACAGGTATGCAGTTCAATATATTTCAATGGTGTTTTGAAGTTAGGGGCATATCTTGGCCATTTTTTTATATTTATGGCCCAAATTTTCAACATGCCTTTTTTTGGGACCCCACCTCATGACAAATTGCATTGTCATTTGGCCAATCTGTCCTGGTAGGTGATTTCATGGTCCTTGTGCAAAATCACCTTTTAGGCAGGATTTGAACATTTTCTCTACCCTTGTTCATGAGGTGCGGTTTTAAGAAAGCTATGTTGAAAATTTGGCATACAAATATTAAAAAACAACAAAGTTATGAGACAACGTTGAATTTTGAGAATGCAGACTCATAACTTTGATAATTTTCAATATGTTTACCCCAACTTAACAACATAGTCATTTTTTTATATCACCTCATGAATGTGACAGATGTCATTTTTCAAATCATGGCCAAAATGTTGTTCACATCCTGAAAGGTGATTTTGTGGTCTGTGTGTGAAATCATCTTTCTGGCAGAAGTTAAACATATTGTCTACCTTGTTCATGAGACAAGGTCATAACAAGACTATTTTGAAAATTTGGTGTTAAAATATAAAACCAATCCATTTTCAATACCTTTACTCATAATTCCTAAGCTACAGCGCTACAGGCTCTAGCCAGAGTTTGTTTAAAAGTGATACTACAAGTTTCTCCAATACCACTCACAAAGAGAGCAAAAAGAAAACAAAATTCTTAAGGGGAAAAAAGAGAAGCTGGATGTTAGTTTTAACCTTGGAATTAAGCAGGAATGAAAATAATGAACAACAAATGATCTTCCTTTCAAAAAGAGAAAAAAAAAAGATCAAATATAAGCCTTATCAAAAGCATCATCTTCTGTTCCTTGCAAACAAAAAATATATTAGGCTTAGTTTTAAAACATCTTTGTCAACAAATCACAAAATTTAAGTAACAAGTGTTAGAAGAACTTGGGTCCCCAAATATCTCACATATAAAACCATGACAGTGACAATCCTTACTCAAATTTATCATTTGCCATGATTTTCTGGAAGTAGAAGTGGATTATATAGAGAAGGATATTATCCCAAATACCATGTTCTATGAAAACCTTAAAAAAATATTGGATTTGGCTGAGAAGAGTGATGGTATACTAAGGGAGTTCATATTGCATCATTTCAAAGACAAGGGGGAGCATTTCAAAATAGTTTTTTTTTTTCATATGGACAGTACATTGTATTGTAATACTGATTTTAAACCAGAGTACATTTGGTCCTTGCCATACTATAAATCCACTCTAAAACAGTTGGATCATGTTGTATAGATACACTGGAGTTGTCTTGTCTTCTGCCAGCCAACCATATTACCACAACTTGTCCTTTGGGGATGGAGGGCAACTTTTAAACTGAAAGGCATGTCTGACATTATCATTAAACAACTGGACAACAGGTGTGATATGGTAGTGCAAGACAATGACAAATATATCCAGGAGGTTTGCTACAAGCTTACAGATGGATAATGCTAAAAGAAACAATTGTTTAAGCCAGTGACTCCATACAAATTCATATTGGATCATATCATGGAGAAAGCATTTGCATTGGGCTAAATCTCTGATGCTGAATATAAATTCCTTAGCTGTGATCATCCCAATCCCATGGTCCACAAGTCTGTGAGGGACCATCCTGGTAGAACTACTGTACATTGTCTGGTGCTGGTTCCATCTGTGGGAGCCCCTGCAGATTTCTGGATTTTTTTCTCTAACTGGTTCCAAAACTACCATCATCATTGAGTAATACAATACACTTTATTAATAGACTGGAAGGGGTAACATGGGTTGACCATTTTTGTTTGTGCTCTGTATATATTGCCTCTCTTTTTATGTGCATTAGTTACTAACCATATAAAGGAGTTGTTTACTTACACAGAGCATTTGAAATAGTTTAGTTCTTCTACTGTGTTTTGTTCTCTATCAAAACTATTATTTTATCTAATGAAGAGTTCTGTTTATAGCTAATGAGTATGGTAAGGGGGACATCCCTTGCACCCTCTTATGCTAACAGTTTTGTTGGGTGGTGGGAGAGACATTTCATTTTCTCAGACAGTAACCCCCATCTCAGACACCTTTTGTGAACTGAACCTTGGCCAGATATGTCTCCTAGTGGGATGTGTGGAGTCTGTTGGTCCAGTGTTCGCTGAGACTGTCAAGTGATCACTCTCAGGGGGCTTTTCCCTGATGCCTTGAAGGAGACATTGGTGAGGCCCATTCGAAAGAAACCATCACTCGACCCTGACATTTTGCAAAGTTACAGACCTGTCTCCAATCTTCCATTCTTGGGGAAGGTATTGGAGAAAGCGGTGTCTCTGCAGCTTGAGGCCCACCTGTTGGCCTTTGACATCTATGAGACACTCCAGTCTGGCTTTAGGAGAAAGCATGGCACTGAAACAGCATTAGTTAGATGCAGAATGATCTCCTTAGGGCAAGAGATAGAGGAGAGTGGTCAATTCTCGTTCTCCTTGATCTCTCCTCAGCATTTGATAGCATGGATCACATGGTGCTGCTGCTGTATCACCTGGAAGAGTGTGTGGACTCATTGGCATAGTCATCAGCTGGTTTAAGTCCTTCTTAATAGGCAAGAAGCAATGAGTAGTTATAGTAAACTTTTCCTCCTGCACAAAGCCCCAGGCCTCTGGAGTGCCTCAAGGGTCAGTCCTATTGCCCATGTTGCTTACAGTATATATGCTGCCACTAGGGGATATCATAAGGTATTGTGGTCTGGGTTTTCACTGTTATGCAGATCATACCCAGCCGTATATGTCCTTTGCCCCTGGAACATCGGATGCTATGGATGTGTTAAATAACTGATTGTCCGAGATCCAGACTTGGATGACCTTTAACTGGCTGAGGCTCAACCCTGACAAGACGGAGGTACTAATGACCTAACTGGGTTGTCGGTATGATGTGGCTGCCTCTGGAGTTGAAATGAGGTTATTCCTGGGTATTACCATTTGGAAGGTTGCCACAAAGGTACACAATCTGGATGTAATTTTCAACGATGACTTGATACTAGATCATCTTGTGTCTGCTGTCATCAGGAGTGGTTTTTACCACTTATGAAATGTTTCTTGGATTAAACCATCAATTCCACCTGTGGACCTACCATCTTTGCTACATGCTTTCATAACATCCAGGATCAGGTCCGCTCATATAATCCTGGTCTTGTACAAACTTCACTGGCTGCCTGTCAGATGGAGAATTGCTGTCAAGGTTGGCATACATACCTACAAGGCCATATATGGCTTGGGTCTGGGCTACCTGACCGACCTCCTAACACCTGTCTACCCTGTGCGGTCACTCCGATCATCCACAGGGGGCCTCCTGGTAGTCCCAAGTGCATGGCTGAAAACATCTGGGGACTGTGCCTTTGGAGTGACTGGACTAGTTTTGTGGAACTCCCTGCCAAGTGTTCTGAGGGACACATCCTCCATGGATGCGTTCAAGCGGGGCCTGAAAGCCTATCTTTTTTTATCTAGCATTTGATGTCCAGTAATTTTAATAATTTTATGATAGTTTTAATATGTGATGTGTGAAATTGCATTAGTTAGTGTCTAATAATCTGATTTTAAATTGTTTTAAATGTATGTTCCGATAATTACTTCAATGTAAAGCACCTAGAGCTCCAGAGATAAGGTGCTGTATAAATAAAGTTTGACTTGGCTTAACTTGAATTCACTGGTACCCTTATACTGATGATATTATTTGTGTCTGGGATGGGTTTTACAAAGTATTAATTGTATACTGATTATCTTGGTCATAATAAATTGCATTTGAGTTTCAGTTACAAGGTAAATGAAAAGACTTAGAGTTCCTGGAAATTGAATTGGGCATATATGATAAATGAAAAATATTCTGTACAGCCTACAGTAAACACATGGGACTGATCGCTCACACCCCAGGAGACTGGTCAGCAGTGTTATTTACAGCAATTTATTAAGGATTAAACACAGATGTACTGATCAGGAATCATACACAGGGGGCCAGGAGGATGTCAGCCAGGTTCCAGAATGGGGGCTGTTTATTAAAAGTTATCCATAAGGCTTCAGAAAAAAACTACAGCAGTTGATAAAAGAACTCAACTGATGCCCTGGGAAAAGAATATGGCTGCACACCAGGAATTACCTTTGTCATGGATTGTGTTGATAAAACAATAGGGGTTAAAAAGATAATTAGGGAGAGACAGATCATGCCATAGGCTGAGGAGTTTACCCTTTAAGTAACCTTTATCACCAGTGTGAAGAAAGTTATTTTGTGCCATTGGTGTGATCAGACCATTCCCACTTATTTGGAGTGGTATAAAGACATTTTGTTTGCTGTTCAGTTGGAAAAAATCACCACAAGTATGGCAGATCATCTCGTTACCTTTGATGAGATTTGGGAACCTTTGTATACACTACTTTTATTACATGTTTGATCTGGAACATCTTTTTGTTCTCCTCCATTTTGCTTGATTTTTGCCTCATATGTGCCATATGGGGACCCTTGCCTTGTTTTTTTTTTTTGTTTTGTTTTTTTGTTTTCCTCTTTTGTATCTGAAACTTTTTCTTGTTTGTCCTTACTTAGGCCTCCTTGTGGGGCATGTATATATATCTCATTCCGAAGTTTATGGGGGTGGGGGTCATTTTCCTTCTTTAGGAGGGAAGTTAGTTCTTGTTTGTTTACTGTAATCTGTTTTGGCTGTTTTGTAATCTGTTTTGGCTTCCTTTCTATCTTGTTAGTTGTTCTTTGTTCCACTTTTTTTGTGTGCATGTGATAATCTTGTATTTTCTCATGTTAAAATCTGAATAGAGTATATTCAATTTAAAAAAAATGCATTGGGGGCATAGTCTAGCCTCCAAGAAGATGGCAGCATAACTCTCAAGCTCCATCCAGACCCCAGCCCATCCATGCTTGGACGCCGCGATCCTGTACAGCCCCCACTACAAAACAAATGCTTGATGCACTGGTAATAACCCCCTTGCTGGGTGGCGTGTTCTTTTAGCAAATTCCTGAGTATTTTCTACTTTTTGGTGGTGCTATGACTTAGAAATAAGCAGGCCTGCCCAGGCCACGAAGGCCTCATGCTCATCACAAGCCAAGCCGCATGTTCGGCACTGAGCTCTGTAGCTCTCTTTGCACTCACAATCACGAATTTTGAGTGTCTGCTACTACCTAATTGATCGCTCTTCAAAATAACTTCCCTCCTGGCTGTTCTGAAAGTCTTGCAATCAAAAGGAAATGGAGCAACTGGTGGCAGTGGGGAGATCTCTGCAACATATCACCAAACTTTTAGAAACCCTAACTACCTGAGTGGAGGACATAAGCATATCCCTATCTGGCACCACAAAAGATGTTCAACAGCTATAGGACAGAATGAATGTCATGGAACAGAGAGCTGAGGTGTGTGAAGCACAACAGGCACTGGTTTGGCAATGTTTGCAACAGCAGGATGAGAGGCTGGCTGCACTTTGGGAGAGGGCCAAGGATCATGAAAATCTGCAGATTATTGGGCTCCCGGATGGAGTAGAGGGTCAGTCCATGGAGAACTTTCTAAATGAGAATCTTCGTGGTATGCTTGGGGATAGGTGGAGGGGACCAACCAAAGCTGAAAGGGCCCATAGAGTCTCAGCACACTCAAACAAGAATACTAATACTCCCAGACCGATTGTGGCCTACCAGCTAAGATACACCACCAAGGAGAGGATTCAACTGTACGTGCTGAGAGGGATTCGGGGGAACTTTCTTGGCAAGGCACAAAGCACATTTGCTGGAGCTGGAAGGATACTGCTTTCTTCAACTGCGAGCTGTGTGAGAAATTCTATATTGCACTTGATATCTGCAACAAACGTGCACTTTTGCGTAATTCTGTGGGAGGTGAAACTAACTACCCTTGGTAATTGCTTTTTATTCACATATTTATTTAGGGTTTAACCAAGAAGGGGCTTGTAAACTCTGTTTATCTTATTAGTAACTTCAGAAGGATTTAAATACTGCATTTGGGTAGGTCCTTGGAGGTAGCTAGATTGTCTACTAGGATTTACTGACAGTTAAACTATTTTTAAATTTCAGGTGGCTGAGCAGTTGAAAAGGAAACTTGCAAACTCTGCTTATCTTGGAAGTAACCTCATAAGTGTTTAAATACTTCATTCTGGTTGTCCCTTGGGGTAGCTGGATTATTACTAGGCTTTTGGGACTGAAACTATTTTTAAATAATTTACTGGTGCGTAGGAGTTTGTGATAGTTAAACTCTTTTTAAACAGGAGTTACTGGGGTTAAGGAGTGGTCACAGAAAATCCTGCAGTGTGAACTGAAACACAGACAGCCTTAGGGGCAGGACATTGTTTTCAGACCAAACAGGTTGTATTGGAACAGGAAGGGCTACATATAACCATTGGCAACAAATTGCCCTGGGTGGAGATATCCAGACTAGATCAGATTACTATAAGTCACTATAGGCTGCAATTTTCAAAGACACAAAGCACATTTGCTGGAGCTGGAAGGATACTGCTTTCTTCAACTGCGAGCTGTGTGAGAAATTCTATATTGCACTTGATATCTGCAACAAACGTGCACTTTTGCTTAATTCTGTGGGAGGTGAAACTAACTACCCTTGGTAATTGCTTTTATTCACATATTTATTTAGGGTTTAACCAAGAAGGGCTTGTAAACTCTGTTTATCTTGTTAGTAACTTCAGAAGGATTTAAAACTGCATTTGGTAGGTCCTTGAGGTAGCTAGATTGTCTACTAGGATTTGCTGACAGTTAAACTATTTTAAATTTCAGGTGGCTGAGCAGTTGAAAAGAAACTTGCAAACTCTGCTTATCTTGGAAGTAACCTCATAAGTGTTTAAATACTTCATTCTGGTTGTCCCTTGGGGGTAGCTGGATTGACTACTAGGCTTTTGGGACTGAAACTATTTTAAATAATTTACTGGTGCGTAGGAGTTTGTGATAGTTAAACTCTTTTAAACAGAGTTACTGGGGTTAAGGAGTGGTCACAGAAAACCTGCAGTGTGAAACAGGAAAAGACGGTCTTTCAAGCAACAGAGGGTGGTGGATTAAGGTTTACGTTTTATTTACAATTCTTAAGATTTTCAGTGCAGGAAGAGTTTAAAGACACAGCTGACTTACTTTGGGGTGGACAGCTCTCAGAGCACAAACCACCAGGCCTGTTTTGGGGCTGGAAGGTTTACCTGTGTCTGACTTGGATGTGTGGATTTTTCTCTGATTGATTAGCAGGGTATTTCTCTATCAAATTGTTGTGTAGGGCATCTTCCTGACAGGAAGGCACTCATTGCAGCAGTGGGTCAGAGCTTCTAGCTGATTGTTTGCGAGGGCACAGTTTAGGCCCAACCCCTTCCCACCCCTCACCCCACCCACCCCTGGAATAATTCCCTTTATACCTGGGGTTCTGACATCATTTCCTCAAGAGTGCAAGCATGTCACTGTCATATCCTCTCTAGCACACTGCACTGACAATATAAGCATAAACATTGTATAATATAAATATATATTTCACATTACAAACCAATCACACACAAAAAAAAAAATGTGGGGAGTAGTGCAATGTAATGGCTGTGGGGCAGCAGTCTTCCGGGAGTCTTTCTGGAGGCTGAGATGCTGCCCATTTGCAGACAACTGTCTGCCCTGAGGGAGGAAGTTGCCCATCTTCAGGCCACACTGGACAGTAGTACGGGACCTTCCCAGGCCACAATGGACAGTAGGAAGGAACCTCCCCCATCCAGGGAGCACCAGAACCACCACCACCACCTCAGAGGTTGCAAAGAAAGCACAGCAGTTGGACCACAGTGGGCTCAGGGAGGATGAGGATGGTGAAACAGAGGCACACCCAGTCACATGTTACACATCACAATCCATATGCCATTCTGGGGGAGCATAGCTCCCCTATAGATACACCCACAGAGGAGACTAAGGAGGCTGAGGACAACTGTCACAAGGGAGGCCCACAGGAAGGAGGCAGAGGACACCACAAGGAAAGGAAGCAGCGCCTGGTGGGGGACTCAATTATTAGGGGGATAGAACTGGGAGGAGCTGGGAAATCTGAAGTAAGGTGCCTGCCTGGTGCCATGGCTTGGAGGGACAGGAAGCGCATCCTCAGGATCACCACAACAGCTGCAAGGGATTCTGAGCTGGACGTAATTGTCCACCTAGGGACAAATGACTTGGCTCATCATGAGGTTAGAGCAGTGGAGGAGGACATTGCAGAGTTGGGGAGGGGCCTAAGACAAGTAGCAAATACAGTATCCTTCCCAGAGGTGCTGCCTTTCAAAGGCATGGGGGAGGCAAGGGTAATTGGCACCATGCAGTTTAATGAATGGTTGAAAAAATGGTGCGGAGCACAGGGGTTTGGCTTCATTGGGGACTGGGGTTCCACCTGGAGGGACACCAGCCTATACTGGCAGGATAGGATGGTCTGCATCTGTCCAGGAAGGGAACAAGTCTTTTGAGCAATTGGTTTAAATGCTTCATTGGCAAGCTTTTAAACTAGTCAATGGGGGAGGCACTGACAAGCAGCAGAAAAATCCCAGCCTCTCCCTACAAAACAGGGTACTAAATGAGAAAAAGACCAAGGTAGAACGGTCAGTGGGGGATGCTGCAACAGAAGGTAAGGCCATCAAAAAATGGAGCGCAATGTGTACCAATGCCCATAGTCTAGGTAACAAGCTTCCAGAATTAGTGGCCTTGATGGAGGAGGAACATCTGGATATCGTGGCAGTCACAGAAACATGGTACACACAAAACCATGACTGGGACGTAAACATACCAGGATACACTATCTACAGGAGGGACAGGGAGGGTAAAGAGGGAGGAGTAGTTCTTTACATAAGGGAAGGAATAAAAGCAACAGAACAAAAGGGTAAACAGGGAGGAGAAGAAGCACTGTGGGTAAATTTGGAGACAGGCAATGGCACCACAATCCGCATAGGGTTAGAGCAGACCCTTCTCAGGGGGAGGAAATGGACAAGGAAATGATAGAAAGTATACTTAGAATGGCAGAAAAAGGGGAGATATTGCTGATGGGTGATCTGAATATGCCAGATGTTAACTGGAGCACAGTTGCAGCTGCCACTTTGAAGAGTGCAGTTATTCTAGATGCCCTACAGGGGGCATGCCTTAGACAACTAGTACTGGAGCCCACTCGAGAGGGAGCAATATTAGACTTGATACTCTCAAATGGAGATGGAGAGAGGATCACAGATGTAGAAGTGGGTAGCCATCTGGGAACTAGCGACCATCGAACAGTATGGTTCACAATAAACACAGCAATAGAGTCAAGCCACAAAGACAAAAGTACTGGACTTTAGGAGGGCTGACTTGGCAAAATGGGTGAGTGCCTAAGGAATGCACTAGCAAATGGGCAGGAAGGAGGGTGGAAGAACAATGGGGAATAATAAAACTGCCATCACAGAGGTAACGAGCCTTGTGTGAAGCAAATAAACAAAACAAGACGATGTAAGAAACCACTATGGTTCTCAAAGGAAGTGGCAGGAAGGTTCAAGAGAAAAGAAAGCATTCAGGAAGTACAAAGAATCGTAGCAGGAGCAGGACAGAGAACTGTACAGTTAAAGCAAAAGGAGGCTGGGAAGGCAGTCAGAACAGCAAAGGCCCAAACTGAGGAAAAGACAGCCAACTCAGTTAAGAAGGGGAATAAAACCTTTTATAGGTACATCAGGGAGCAAAGGAAGACCAAGGGAGGATAGTGAGGCTTAATAAAAGGGAGGAGGGTGGGCAGAGGGAGAATGTGAAAAGGCAGAGATACTAAACAAATATTTTTGCTCAGTATTTACAAAGGAAGAGGGAAGGTACATAAAACAAACAGTAGTAACACTCTGGATACAGAAGTTGATACCAGCCCATTTACAGAAGAAAGGGTTCTGAAAGAACTCTTAAAACTGAAGGTGGACAAAGCAATGGGGCCTGATGGGATTTGTCCCAGAATTCTAAAAGAACTAAGGGTAGAACTAGTGACACCACTGACTACCCTCTTTAACAAATCATGGGAGGATGGGGTGGTACCCGAGGACTGGAGGAGGGCAGATGTGATTCCCTTCACAAAAGTGGGAGCAAGGCAGAAGCAGGAAACTATAGACCTGTTAGTTTACCCTCAGTGATAGGGAAAATGATGGAATCACTTCTAAAGGAAAGAATTGTCGAGTATCTAGAGGCCAGAGGGGCAAGACCCTAGGCAGCATGGATTCACAGCGGGAAGGTCATGCCAGATGACTCCTGATAGATTTCTTTGACTGGGTGACCAAAGTAGTAGATCAGGGAGGGGCTGTGGACATGGCCTACCTAGACTTTAGCAAGGCATTTGACACAGTCCCACACAAAGATTAATATATAAGTTAGCCAGCCTGGGAGTGGGTCCCAAGATGACAGCCTGGGTAAAGAATTGGCTGGAGAATAGGACACAGAGAGTAATAGTAAATGGAGTCCACTCAGAAGAAAGGAGGGTTACCAGGGGTACCGTAGGGTTCAGAGTAGGACCAGTCCTCTTCAATGTCTTTATAAGCAACATTGCAGAAGGACTGGAAGGAAAAGTATGTCTCTTTGCAGATGACACAAAGATCTGCAACAGAGTTGATGCACAGGGTGAGGTGGAAAGGATGAGAAGGGACTTGGCAAGGTTAGAGGAATGGTCAAATGTATGGCAGCTTAGATTCAATGCTAAGAAGTGCAAGGTAATGCACCTGGGAAACAAAAACCCAGGGGAAGAGTACACAATGGGGGGTGAGATACTAACAACAACAAAAATGGAAAGGGACCTGGGGGTAGTCATATCAGATGACCTAAAGGTGGGCAAGCAATGTGAGAAGGCAGCAAGGAGGGCTGGGGGGATACTGGGATGCATAGGGAGAGGCATCTCCAGTAGAAAACAGGAAGTTATTATCCCTCTGTACAGACAGCTGGTCAGACCCCATCTGGAGTACTGTGTGCAGTTCTGGAGGCCCAATCTCTGCAAAGACATAGACAGGATGGAAGCTGTCCAGAGGAGGGCAACTAAAATGGTGCAGGGTCTGCACCGGAGGACATATGAAGAGAGACTTAAGGAGCTTAATATGTATAGCCTCGAGGAAAGGAGGGAGAGAGGGGACATGATAGAAACTTTCAAGTACCTCAAGGGAATCAACAAAGTCCAAGAGGGTAGCATCTTTCAAAAAAAGAGGTGTGCAAGAACAAGAGGGCACAATTTGAAGATAGAGGGGGCGGCTCAGAGGTAATTTAAGGAAGTATTTTTTCACAGAGAGGGTTGTGGATGCATGGAATGGCCTTCCGGAGGAGGTTGTGTAGTCAAAATCAGTGGTGGAATTCAAGCATGCATGGGATAGTCATAAGGCAATTCTGGGGGTTGGGGGTAGAAAGAAGTAGGCTGCTGGTTAACTAGGATCTGCAGCTTATCCAGTAGGTAGGGAAATGGGCAGACTGGGTGGGCCAAGCGGTCCTTATCTGCCATCAAATTCTATGTTTCTATGTTTCTATGTAAGGCACTACAATGGCTATTTATAGAGACTTTGCCCATAAAATGGCTGCAAAACGGAGATCATTCAGACCTATCAAAAAATTCCTATATCAGCATGACTTTAGATTCAAATTTTAAAATCTTACTAGACTGTGTGTCTTCAAGGAGGGACATGAACTTACAGCTGATCACCCTGGAGAAATTGAGAGCTGGAGTAACAGATTCTGGCCAGGTCTACAGTGTCCTACTGCAAATCCCAGAAGGCTCTGGCAGCCCTCCCATACAGCACCTCCTGGTAGGAACCTTTTTTTCCAGTTATGGTTCCCCCATGACTCTGCTACCAGCAGGACAGGTCCCACACTTTACCAGTCCCCCACCGAAGGATCGCCCCCAAACTGCTCATTCTGCTCACACTGCTGCTCAAGGATTGATCCCTGCCTCATCAATCACCAATATGCAACCCTCTTTCCCTCAGCGAATGCTAACTCTGACACTTAAGTCTAGGCAAAGACCTAGAAGTGGCCCTCAGCACTCACCTTCTAAATCCTCAGCTGCACCTCCTGAGAAGATTTCTAGGGATGATCTATCTCCTATGCCTGGCCAATTCAATAATAACTCTCCGGATATGGACACAGGTCAACCAACTGTCTGGGCTGATCTGCCAGAGTCGTCGCTGGTAGAACTCATGGACACCTTCTCCCCTGTATGACCTGTCTCATCAGCTATGGAGCTGCAGTCATGAAGACGTCTACGGATCCTGGATGTACCCCTTGCGATTCCCCCAAGCTGGTCGAAGGCCAAACCATTGGACCCTGACTATTTTTCTTATTTTCTTGTTTTCTGTTCAATAATTAATAATTCTGCATGCTTATGATCTCTACCCCCCGTACACTATGCTAGTACCCCAATTATGACCATTGCAGTGGGGAATGAACAGACCATAGTAAGAGTGGTCCGCTGGTCTACCCCCACCGGGACAGACCGAGGATAAATGTTATTTACCAGTTGCACTGAGCCAGTAATCAAGTGGAGGATTAGACCCCCTCCCCCCCCTTCTGTGCATGGCCAACCTCAGACAATTAGGCTGGGATAGTCATTGTGCCACACACAGGCTTTTAGCCCTAAATTGGGACTGGCTTGTACCTGAGGAGCACATTGGTGTATGTATAGCCCCCCCAATCTTTTGTTTATAAGTGCTTCTAAGTTAGTACTTAAGTTCTTGAGCTCTGTCCTTTAGGCCTGCAGCTGGGACAATGGCCCCCCCATCCCATTACATCACTGTGGGTGGCTCTTTACTATTAATTAATAACAAGCAGGTGGATATGCCACCATCCCTCCTCCCCACATCCTCTTCCCTCTACCCTCATCCCTCCCTACCTCTTCCTTCCCTTCCCCCTCCTCCACGTCTGACCTATGGTTGGGGCAGGTCTAGGATGAGTCGGTTTGACAACTCACTTCTATACTAGCCCCCCTCGAGTTGAGTGTTGAAGTTAGCATGGCTGTAGGGGATACATATGATTTTATCACCCTCTTGCACATTGACCTTCAGACTCACATTGTTGTGATTATAGTGTCTCCTTTTTTTTTTCTTTGTCACATATCTGTTTGACTTCAGGCTAGTTGCTCATTTACCATTGTCTCTGTATATATCACTGGTTTGTTTGCCTCTCTATTTTTTTTAGAACTACTGCTACAGCCTTCTGAATAGCCGAAGACTAATAGTCGGAATTTAATAAGCGATGCTTACATCTTCCTCCAATTTAGGGCAGACATTGATAGCCCTCTCCTTCCTAAGGTATCTAGCAGCTCTGGCACTCAATATCTCCTCTCCTGACTATTCAACTAAAAAATTTCTAAGTACCTCCTCTTCTCTACTGTATGAGAAGATGCCTGTTACTCCTTCCGTGTCCCAGGGATATCATTTGATATCTTGGAATGTAAAAGGACTTAACTACCCGGTTAAGCATTCAAAAGTCCTCCAGCACCTGAAATCATTACAGGTAGACATTGCCGTTCTCCAAGAAATCCATCTGACAGCTAAATATACAAATTGGTTAAAGAAGATGTGGGTGGGGGAAGTCTCGGCTTGCTTCTCTGCTACCAAATCAAAAGGTGTGGCCATCCTTATCCACTGAGCTTCTCCCTGGGTGGTGAAAGATGTAAAAAAAAAGATGCCCAAGGTCGGTGGCTGGTAGTGAAACTATGCTCCCTCACAAGTACTGTTCTACTGCGGAATGTATATGCCCCTAATATTGAACATATTGACTTCTTCCCTGCTGTAAGTCAGGTGTTGTCAGATCTACAGTCGGATGGGCTGTCGATTCCTGTCATACTAGCTGGGGATTTTAATATGGTAGGGGACATATTTTTGGACAAGTCTCAGCCTACTCCACATGCTAACCCTAGAGCCAAACAATCCTTACAAGTCATGATAGAGGAGTGGGCCCTCACTGATATCTGGTGTATGGACCATCCTACAGGTAGAGACTTTACTTTTTATTCAGTGCCCCATAATTCTCACAGTCGCATAGACTTCTGGTTAGCTAATGAAGCGGCAGCTAGATGCCTATCCAATGCCAAGATTGGCTCGATTATAATATCAGACCATGCCACTGTCTCACTCAAGTTTACCCAGCAGGACCACCATCCACATGGCACACGTTGGCACTGTAATCCCCTCCTATTCCAGGATCTGGACTTCCATCCCCACATAAAGCAAGTGGCCAAAGATTACTTCTCTCTGAACACTGATTGTGGAGTAACCCTTGGTACGGTGTGGGAGGCATTTAAGGCAGTGCAACGGGGACACATTATTACCTTCTCAGCAGCTAAGGATCAGAAACATAAGGCAACCCTTTGCCAACTCTAAGCAAAACTGGGGACCCTGAAGCGCCACTTTAAATCTGCCACCCGTACTGCCCCGGATAATCCTCTATGCCAACAAATAGTTGGGCTTAAATATCAAATTAATGTTATACTGTACCAAAAAGCAGAGTGGTACCTTTTGAGACAGAAGCAGGCCTTTTGGGCAGGAGGGGAGAGTGCAGGGAAGCTCCGTGCATATTGTCTTCGCAAGGAGCAAGCAGCTACATGGATACATGCTCTCCGTGCCTTGAAAGGCACTATAGCAACCAGCCCTATGCTAATTAACACTACTATGCAACAATTCTTTCATGCTCTCTACCAGTCCCACTCTTCAAATACACTCCAGGAGTTGCAGGCTCTCTTGGCAAAATTTTTTCAGCAAACTCCCCTACCAACTCTTACTACAGAACAGGTCACACTTTTGGATTCCACAATTTCCTGTGAAGAACTCCAACTGGTGCTCTCCCAAATGGCTTAGGAGAAGCTTAGCAAGCAGCTACATGGATACATGCTCTCCGTGCCTTGAAAGGCACTATAGCAACCAGCCCTATGCTAATTAACACTACTATGCAACAATTCTTTCATGCTCTCTACCAGTCCCACTCTTCAAATACACTCCAGGAGTTGCAGGCTCTCTTGGCAAAATTTTTTCAGCAAACTCCCCTACCAACTCTTACTACAGAACAGGTCACACTTTTGGATTCCACAATTTCCTGTGAAGAACTCCAACTGGTGCTCTCCCAAATGGCTTAGGAGAAAGCCCCTGGCCCAGATGGTATGTCAGTAGAGCTGTATGAGGCTCTGGGCACTGACATCATTCAACCCCTATAGCACACCTTCCTATCAGCTGATGCTGCCGGAGTTCTTCCCTCCTCTATGAAAGAGGCAATTATCTCTCTTCTGCCTAAAAAATCACTCGACCCTCTAGACTGTGCCAATTTTCAGCCAATATCCCTTCTGTCAGTGGACACAAAAATACTAGCCAAAGTGCTAGCCTCTAGATTAATGTCCATCCTCCCCTCACTCATACATCCCTCCCAAACAGGTTTTATGTGAGGCAAATTAGGTGCAGATAACACTAGGCTCCTTCTCAACCTCAAGTGGTTTGCCTTCAAATCTTCTCTCCATTTAGCAGCTCTGGCAATTGATTTTTCAAAGGCCTTCAATTCTATAGAATAGGGGTACCTTTATGAAGTCCTCTCCAAGTATAGATACTTTATGCAATGGATATGTACCCTCTACAGTGTGCCCACTGTGCGCATTCTTACTAATAGTGAGATATCCCCTCCTTTTGAACTGCAGCGTGGCACCAGTCAAGGCTGCCCATTATCCCCCCTACTATTCCTGGTAACATTGGATCCTTTGATATGGACCCCGGTGGCCTCTCCACATATTCAAGGTATACTAGTTGCTGACTGTCTATACTTAGTGGCGACCTACGTGGACAACCTTCTTCTAACCCTAACAAATCCTCAACAAACACTTCCAGTGGTACTCCACCACCTAGATGACTTTGGGGTACTTTCTGGGCTATGTATTAAACTTTAAATTGCCACTGCACCAAGATTTGCATTCAAGGCACCAATTTGACCTGGGCTGTTAATGGGCTTAGCTACCTTGCTATCTATATACCAATGAGCTGGGTGATGATTGAATCTGCCAACTTCTCTCGGCTACTGGCACAATTAAAAATAGAAATAGAGAGGTGGCAAAAGCTGCAACTCTCCCTACCAGGCCGTCTAGCAGCTATTTGATGCTGATGCTCCCTCGAGTCACGTACATGCTCTATAACCTCCCTATTGCTATATCACTCAAACTCTTTAACTCTTTAGAAAAGTTAATGGCTAACTTTCTTTGGGACTGTACACTGTCCAGGTGGAGCAAGCATGTGATAAGAGAGCACTGGTTGCAAGGTGACTTGAATGTCCCATGGTTCACTGGATAGCATCTATCCTGCATAGCTGCCCAGGCGACTAAATGGTTCACCCTACTGCAGTGGATCCCCAACTTTGGGTCCAGTTAGAAGCCAATTTGGCAGGAAATATACCCCTTTACACACTCCTTACCCCATTCGCATGCTTGCCACACTCCCTCCCACCGATAGTGTCTCATACAACGCAGTCTTGGAAATGTCTTAAGACCAAATCATGCCTTCAAGCGAAGTTCTGGTCTCCTCCCATACAATCTGCTCCCTTATGGCATAATAGTCTTATTAAAATTGATGGGGCACCCATATATTGGCCCTCATTGCACAACTCTGGTATCCGGAGAGTCCAAGATCTTTCCCCCTGAGGCACGCACCCCTTGCTTCTTTTTGATCAGCTACAGAGGCAATTCTCATTACCACATAAAGACTTCTGGAGATACAAATTGGAAGTGTCCTGCAGCCCCTTCTCCCTATGCACCAAGAAATTGCACTATGGTCCTGGCTGGCTAACTTACACCCCCCCACACCAATTGAGGAGTCATGGGTCAATTCTGCAACTCATGGAGAGATTCACAACCCAATACAACTCTAGCCTGCAAAAAGAATTGGGAATCTTACATTGGCGCATGCATCTCTAAAGACCAATGGAATTCTTACCTCAAAGGCTTATATCACACTTATGGGGACACCACCAGCTGCTTCTTGCAGCTTAAAATTCTGCTGCTGTGGCACCACACCCCGGCAGCCCTTTTCACTCATGGGTTGCTTAGCCACAGCAAGTGCTGGCACTGCTTACAGCCGGAGGCACACATCCTCCATATTCTATGGTCCTGCCCTACCTTGGCCCCATAATGGAGTATGGTAACCTCAGATATCTCCCTGGTACTCAGTCATCATATAGTTCTCTCTGACCCCAGACTGTGTATGGGGGATACTACCTCCTTGGGTCAACTAGCCAAACCACTCAAGGATTGGAGTATGGTAGCCATCCTAGAGGCTAAACACCTTCTCCTTAGACATTGGCATCAGTCAATCATTGCCACTTGCTCTGCTTGGCTTACAGCACTGGACAAACTCCCTATCTTTGAGAGACTCTCTCATCTTCAGAAAGGCAACATGCGTCTTTACTATAGGAGATGGGAACCTTATCTCAAGTCTCCCTTTTGCAAGCTCCCAGTACCACTCTCCAACCCTCCCCCCCGAATGGGCTGTCTTGAAATTTCTGTTTCAACCTTAGACTAATACCTCTTTAGCTTGGCTATTGGAATTTAGATATAAGCATCGGCTTCCATTTCTAATTCCCCCCTTATATACCTAGATAATTTTTCTAGTAATTACTAATATCCTAGAGTGGATGCATCATGACTGTTATGAAGTGATTAATCAGTATGGGATAGTCTGTACAATGGATGGCACTCTTTATTACTGTTGTTCTACTTAAGAAAGTATTGATGTTGTTAAGTGGCTGGCTGTACAGCTCACCATTTGCTGTATCACAATATTCAAAACCACTCAATAAAGTATTATATGATAAAAAAATGCATAAACTTTATGAAAAAGACATATTTTTGTTGACTATTTGATCGATAGCCAATTCATGACAGAAATATTACTAAAAAGTGGAACAACAGAAACAGGGGGCCCTATTTTAGAAGCAACCTGTGGCGGACGTAACTTGTGGCAGAAAAGGGGTCTGCTTCTGACGCAGTTGCAGCAAATGCAAAAGTCACTGTTCCAGAAAATTTGCCACTTGTGTCAAACCTTCTGGAACAGCTGCAACATGTGGCGCTGCATCAGAAAGTGGGGTGCAGTTGGAGGCTGTGGTGCAGGGCCAGGACACATCCCTGGACAAGTGGGTAGGAGGCAGCTGAGGTGTCCCAAGGAGGCACAAAAGGGTCAAGCCCCACAAGCTTGTACAATGGGGCATCTAGCAGCCATAGGCAGTGGCCTTTTACATTCCTGATGCCCATGTGCCACCACTGTGTTGTCCATACCTTGCCAGGCTACTGTAAACCCCCCAAAATCTCCACTATGGGCATAGTCCAGTGGTTGTATAGTGCCCCCCAACACTCCTTGGTACCAATCTCCTGAGAAAAAAAAATGATGGTCATAATCCCTGGTGGTCTAGTGGCCCCCCACCCTTCCCACCTCCACAGATAGTAGTCAATCACCCTGCTTCCCCTGTCCTTGACCCCCACCCTTCCCTCCTCCACAGATAGTGGTCAATCACCCTGCTTCCCCTGTCCTTGACCCCCCACCCTTCCCTCCTCCACAGATAGTGGTCAACCACCCTGCTTCCCCCTGTCCTTGATCCACTTCTGTGTCTGGCACTTCCCTCCACACACCATGATGGCCAGTGACACAATGTGATCACACAGACCATGTAAGTGGTTACGCAGTTCATGCGATTGCATTCTGTGACTGGCCCTGGTGGTGTGCAGAGGGAAGTGCCAGTCGCAGAACAGGTCTGGTATGTGGGAGAGCAGGTTGATAGACTACTGCCTGTTAGGATGGGGAGGGTGGGGGGCCACTAGATCACCAGGAGGTATGACCAGCATTTATGTTTTTTCTGGGAGATGGGGGATCAGGGGGGCTCAGACCACTGGGGGAACTCTGAGAGGGCACTACAGGGCAGTCAGATATGCATTGGGAGTTGGGGGCTGCACTAGCAGGGAACACATATATCCACTAATGGCAAGATTTCTGTGGTGAGGGATGGCTGTGCTCCAATGCTGCTATGGCCCTTCCCCTGCCCATATACCACCTCACAGTCCAGTGTCCTCCCCCAAGTCCCAGTGGTGCAACCACTTAGACTACTTTCTGGCTGGTCTAAGTGGTGCCTCCTGCTGCATCCACGATGGTGCTTTGAAAATATGAAAAAAGGGGATGTGGCAGCCCCACCCTGGAGCAAGCCCCCTTGTACCAGGCTCACTGGGTTGCTTGATGCAACCCTGGCACAAGGGGGCTCTGTTGCAGCTGTCCCTGGAAAACAGTCAAGCCAGGTTCGAAAATTCAGTTTGACGCAAGTTGTGATGCAAATTACAACTTGTATCAAACACCTTTGCTGCAACTCTCTTGTGTATGTTGCATCGGACTGAAAATCTGACCCAAGGATTTTACAAATGTCCACGATGCACTACCTGTACCTATACCTTTGAAGGACCTATATTTATACACCAAGGAATAGAGGAGGGATACATTGTATAGAATTGCATGGACTGTAGGAGTTGTTTTGTTGGTTAATTTTCGTGGTGCAGCTGCTTAAAACTTTTTGTCGAGTGCAATGTACAGCCACTGAAGTGTTACATACAGGATCATGTTAGGGCCGTAATGGCAGGAAAAGCTGACAATGCCCTTGATGCACATGTCAGTGAGCATCACCAAAGCAAACCCAGAAATATTAGATTCAGTCTATTGGAACAAGAATCATCCCATGCTAGGGATGGTGACATGACAAAACTTCAATAAAAGGAGACAAAATGAATTGTGTATTTGAAAGCAGCTGCCCCAACAGGATTTAATGAGGCAGTAAACTTCAGACTGTTTCTGTGGCTTATGATAGAATATAAGAATTGATCTTGTATAATCTGTCTTAATCTGATAAACGTGTTTAGGATGGTACCAAATGACGTTTTTGTAAATAGCTAAATATAGGCATTAATAGCTTGGTAAATGACTATTATTAAAACTTTTTTCCTAATGTTTATTGAATAGGAATGCCACATTATTTAATATTGGTCTTCTAAATTGCTTATCTGTTATCAATAATAACAGGAAATAAAGGAAAATTAATAAAAAAAGAAAATGCTTTGAGAATAAAGTATGATATTTGCTAACATTAATAATCCTTCTTCCCTCATTTAGGCAACAAATACAAAGGAAATATATAAATGAAATAATTGTATCGTTACTAATGAGACACTAATGTGTTATCTAGATGTTTTCCTTTTTCTTATTTCTTTGGTTATACATGTTTTATGTTTTTACACCTTTTTATGACTCAATAATTTACCATTTTAAGACATAATTCAGTGGGGTTAGCACTTACAGCTTATGGTATAAATGATGCCATATGTTAACAAGCAGGTCTTCCTGATGAAGCCTTTTTCTGCAGGCAGTACTTAGGGGTGCTTGCCTCTGCCAGTTAGTTCAGCATCTAATGGCATTTGTACTTTTTGAATACATTATTTTAATTCTCCTCATAGTGTTGTGTTTTCCTTCTCCTTTCTTTATTTTATTGCTGACAACAGTTGCTTCAGATGGTAGCACTTTTAGAGACAAGGGGTGAACTTTGTTCAATCGTGGGATAATGGAGTTTGCCCTTTAAGGGGCAGACCATGTTGTCCTGATGCACCCCTTCCTTCCTGCATAGAATGGTTGTGCTCAGAAGGGGATGGGGGAAGGAAGGGGAGGGACTAAGGGCCAGAACAATGGGTAGGTAAAGTGAAAGGGGAGGGGCAAAGGGAGGTACATACAGGACAACACAAGGGGGCCTCAGCCACTTTTTGCTGGAGTTTTGACCTACATCAACTGCAGCACATTGGATTGGCAAATTCTTTGAGGTTTGTTTCACCAGGAGGGAGAGGTAAGGAAACAAACAGTTGCTATGGCAGGACAATGTGTTGAAGTTTTTCTTTAAAAAAAAAGGAGAGGAAGAATATATACAGTATTAAGATAAAACATGTTACAGTATACAAATGAGCAAATGTGGGGGATCCTGAGTAGCGATGGGGATCAGAACTTGGATGAGAGAGCAACCCAGGACCACATGGGGCGGTGCACACACCTTGTGGGGTTTTTGCTGGCTACTAAGAATTTGTATACCTGAAGGAGCCCCTGAGCAGGGGAGAGAATGAGTGAGCAGGGGACACATGGAGTGGCGCCACGTGCAGTTTGTTTGGAGGGGTAACAAAGCATTTCCTTGATTTTGCATTTTGAGGCAATTTATCCATTTTATGTGGCTACCTGTTATGAATAGTGGGCCTGGAAGAGGTCGTGAAGATAGGGGGAGCGAGCGCACGCTGGGACCACATGGCGTGATGTCACATGCTGCGTGGGGGATTGTAAAACCTCTTTTGTCCTTGTTTGGCACTCTGGTGGTTGTTTGGTGACTGTTTTGGTGGCCTGGGGGGGGGGGAAGTGTAGGTCTAGAAGAGGCCCTAATCCATGGACGGCATGGCGTGAGGCTCACGCCTCATGGGGTTTGCTAGACAGGCACTTGCCTTTCATTTTTCAGGCTAAGGAGTCGCTGGGTGGCTGTTTTGTTTCTGTTGTGACTAGGCGGCCTGGAAGAAGTTTTTGAAGCCGGGAAGGGCGAGCGCGATCCTGGGACCATGTGACGAGCATCACACACCACGTGGGGGGATTGTAATGATCCTTGTATCATGCTTTTGTGCGTTGGTGGTGGTTTTATGGCCTCTTGGTTGCCTGGAGGGGATGGTAGGCCCGGAAGAGGCCCCAACGCATGGACCACGCAGCGTGCATCACACGCCATGTGGTGGTGCATAGGAGAAGCACTCTTCTGGGGCTTGGGTAGCTACTGGGGTTGGGTGAGGCATTTTCGGGTGGCAAGTAAGGAGAAAAGGCCTGGAGAAAGGCCTTGGAGCAAAGGAGAGTGATTACGTCAGGGGACCACGCAGCGTGACATCACATGCCACTGGGGGATTGGGACAAAAGCGTGCCCATGTGATAGGGTGATTTCCATGGCTCTCGGGGCCTTTTTGAGGCATACTGGGGGGGAATAAGGGGCCTGGGAGAGGCCAAGGGCAGAGGGAGAGAGATCACGACCTGGACCTCTCGGGGACGTCCCACACTGGGAGGTGGTTGCACTAGAAGCAGTGCCCTCCCTTTTTTTATGGGGTTGCTTGCTGTTTCAGCCCTTCCCTCCTTTTTGGGTACTGTGAGTGAAAAGAAGCTGGCACAGGCAGGAATATAAAGGGAGGGGGCAAATTATGGGACCACACGGTGCATCCGCTTCCCATAGTAGGGATGCTGATTGGTGGTGCCCTGGTCAGCCCACGTAGGGAGGGAGGACAAAAAATGGCAGCATTCAGAAGGAGGAAGCTCTTGGGGAGGCCAGCACAGTGCACATTTGCTGAGGGACAGCAGGATGCTACTAGAGGTTCATGGCCCCACCCAAAAAAAAATATAATAAATTTGTAATTATAAATAAGAGGAGGCACTTGAGTGGATGACAAGGGGGGGGTCAAACAGGATGGGGGCCTTTGCTGGTGGCCCAGTCTGTTTTAAAGGGGGCATGTGGTGTGAAGGACAGGAGGAAGGTGTACAAAAAGGTACAGATATTCAAACAACCCTGTTTTCTCTTCCTGTAGTTGTCTTCACAGAGCAAACATAAGATGGATATGGTACCAAAGAGCAGGCCATCAAAGGAAGATGCTTACAAGGCTTTAATTGAATTGGCAGAAAAGGCAAACAGAATGTTGGAACTGGTGGAGGGGGAGGAACCAGGGAGACCCGGGGAGAAGGGAGAGGTGGGCTCAGAAAAAGGTGGCAGGGGGAAACAACCAGCTGAAGGGCTACGTAGCCCCACTAGGGTACCACCGGCGATAGTGGGGCCCACCAAGGCAGTTGATCCAGTACCTCTGCAGCCTATGGACATTAGAGCACTGAAGTAAAAAAAAAAATTATACTTTTTGCAGGTGGTGCTCCTGGTTTGAGCTGCAGAATGGGGGGGGGCGAGACAGGGAAAAATGTGGTTGGAGGACACACACAAAAAAAAAAAAACAGAATAATGAGGGGGGGGAGAATACGGGTATGACACTAAGAGCATGTGTAAAATAATGAATTTTGCTTGAACCCCATAGGTAGAGGGAGGATCATGGAAGTCTGGATCTGCAGCCATTCCTATATATTTTGTGGGCTGGAAAAAGAGCAGAGAAGAAGGCTGGGGGAAGGCGGCTGTACCGGGATGCAAGACAGTGTAGGTTGGTCTGGCATGGCATATGGGGGATGAGATGGGCACAGCTACTTCCAACCTTAAAAGAACTCAAGGACGGTGGCCTAGCCCAGATCTCAATATTATACATCTAGGGGGCAATGACCTTGCAGGCAGGCCTTGGGTAGACACATACTTACAATTAAAAAGGAATTTCGTGGCAATACAACAGTGGTGGCTGCAGGTGTGCATCACCTAGTCAGAAGTGATACCACGGAGGGTGTGGAGGCAGGAGCACAGCCACAGAGCAGTAGAGAGGGCCAGGAGGAAGATGAATAGGAGGGTTGGGACATTGGTAAGGCAGATGGGAGGACAGGTGATACTGAGGGGGGTAGAAGAATGGGTAGAAGATTTCTACAGGTCAGACGGTGTGCACCTGTCAGACCAAGCCATAGATGTGTTCAATACAGAAACAATGGGCTTTATAGAAGCATGGAGAAACATGCAAAGAACGGAATATAAAAAAAAAAGGAGGAAAGAAAGAAGTAATAAAAAGGATATTCCCTGAGGTAAGGGAGAATGGTACCCTAAGAATGGGGGAAGCCAGTCATCCAACGCAAGCTGGAGACTGGCTAGTGGGGAAAAAGGTGGGAGGAGGAGGAGAGGGGGGAAGAAAAAAGGAATAACACAAGAAGAGGAAGAAGATGAAGGAGAAAGCGGTCTCGGTTTTCACCATTACCTAATGGAAAAGGAGAAGAAGAAGGCACCCAGGTTTTCACCTGGGGAAAGGATAATCAGAGATTGATGTATGGATGGAAATAAACAAAATGTTGAAAATATGATAGTAAAGAAATTGAAATGGAATATGGAATTTTGAATATAAATAAATTAATTGCCAATCTGAGCACAACAACAAACAATGGTCTCTGTCTTTTTGTGAGGGAAAGGGGGGAATCCTGGATAATGGTAGACATGAGATATTTTAAGGCAATCACGGGGACAACCAAAAGACAACAAGCTGAACCCTAAAGCCAAGGCAGAGAACAGCGCTACCAAAACTAAGAACTCAGAGGAACATTGGTGTTATGTGTGCCAGAAACCAATGTACTTATTATTGAGCAAAGTATAGAAATAAGGGGCAGAGTGCAGAGAGATGGGAAGACCATTTGAGAGAGCAGCACCCAGTGGTCCTAGGTTGTGAACTCCCTGTATATGCACAAACATTTTGTAGGTAAAGGAATTTTGTTTGGGTTGCCCCTGAGGAGACAGACTGCTGAGGAATGATTTGTGGCACCAGAGGTTGCCCTTCTGCATTAGCAGAGAATGTAGCCAGTGTAGCTTAAGCGATGGACTGTCTAACTCTGCAGTGTGATACCGTTGTTTTAAAAATTTCACCCCGAACCCTTGAGATCTGCTCTTTTCAAGAGTTAGCAAACATCTGAGTTTTCAGACAGGGGATTTGAACCAACTGAACTGTGTTCATTGTGTTTTAGGTCTGTTATATTTAACAGGCTGTTTAATTACATTGTTCAGTTAATGTCAGACATATAAAGTCAAAATGTGTTCAGGAATAATGTTTTTGATGTAGTGTCATTTTGTATGCTAGCCTCTTTCATATTTTTGTAACATTTTAGATTTGAACTTTATTTTGCACTTGCACTAACATTTTAATGACACTTGATTTGCTCCTTACTTTTTGTATGTTTATGTGTGATGAAAAGGGTAGAGTGGCTCATTGACTCCTGCTCCCCAAGGTAACCAGTTGGTGCCAGAATAATCACATGTATGTATGCATTGACCAGCATACTTAAGAAGGAACTGACCACTCGACCTTTCCACCTGTTGAAGTTCTACTGAGTAAAGCACCACAGCAACTTGTTGTAGCAGTCGAACATAAAGTTTGTGTTGTTTTTGTATTGTAGAGCATGTAGTGACTCACATAGTCGGGTATCTTGGTTTCTACATCAACTGCAATTTTCACCTGCTATTATTTTGTATTTTGATGTACCTACAGAAAATAAAGTTGCAAGTAAAGCATTTGTTGATTTCCATAGGATTCTTTAGTGCATCTTATATCAGGGTGCTTAGATACCAGTGCAACACAAATACTTTCATTTTCTTGAACTAACATACTAACTTGAGGTTTTACTAACCCTAAAAAGTGCAGTAGACTAAGCAATGTCTGGAACAGCCCTTTTTTAAGACATAGAAACATAGAATATGGTGGCAGATAAGGATCACTTGACCCATCCAGTCTTCCAATTTGTCCTTACATATATTAATACTGCAGACCCTGCTTGAGCTACATTTTTCTCCCTCTCCCTTCCTTTGCACTATGCTTCACTTGTGCCTTTCCCATGCAGCCTTGAATTCACCTCTGTTTTTGTGTCCACTACCTCCACTGGAAGCTTGTTCTAGAAATCAACCACTCTTTCTGTGAAGAAATACTTCCTCACATTTCTCCTGAATCTACCCTCTTTTATCTTCATAGCATGTATCCTTGAGCACCTTTATTCTCTGAAAAATGCTTCCTTCCTGTGCCTTATTTACAACCATTAGATACTTAAAGGTCTCAAACTTACCCCCCTCCTCTCTTCCAGGTTGTGCATATTGAGGTCCTCTAGTATCTCCTCATATACTTTTGATGCAGATGTAATGCCATTTTACTTGCCCTCCTCTGGACCACCTCTGCTTCATATGTTTACTGAGTGGTGGTCTCTGGAACTGGACACATTATTCCAAGTGGGGTCTTACCAGTGACATATACAAGAGTAACACCATCTTGACGACCATGTGACCCTGATGGTTGAAGCCCTGGATATCACTCCTCACACCACACTGGTGACCTGGGTTCAGTAGCAGACTCGGGTTGCCAGGGGGGTCAGCAGGGGAGGGAGAGGATGGATCATCTGATGAGCTGCTCTTCTCTCCTGGAGGGGAGGGCACAGGGTTGCTGAGTGTCCCAGTGGCCCCTGATGGAGATCGGGGGTACTGCAGGATGACCGGCTTGCAAGATGGGGCTAGTGCAATGACATCAGCAGGGTTGCCATGTGCCATGACATCACTGCACATCATGCTCGGGAGGGCAGGGACAAACAGGAAAAGAAAAAACCCTCCAGAGGACAGTGGAGATGATGGGGGCTTCTGTGGCATGGCCCACATCCCACCGTCAGCTCAGTTCACTGAGATTTCCCTGGACACCAACCCTTAGGCTGCACTGATCCCAGTCATGCTGGTAGGCTGGGGTCTGGTCTGGGCAGTGAGGTTGGGGAGACTCAGATGTGGGGGTTCAGGTAGGGAGTGAGAGGCCCTCACCCAGGAAGTACCCCAAAAGGATGCCCTGTCCTACGGGGTGACTAAATAGAGTCAAAAAAACAAAAGAGTAACACCATCTCCCTCTTTCTGCTGGTGATAACCCTCCTTTGAAGTGGCTTAAGGACTAGATGGGAGATGTAGCTCAGTATCACAGATACAGACAGTTGAGACCCCAGCTATGAAAACTGGTGTCCCATTGAAGAATAGAGTGCTTTATGGGGAGGGGGGTCAAGCACAAGGGACTGTGCAGGGCACAGCAAGCTGACAAGTCTCTGCAAGTGTTTATAAAACTGGCAGATAGGGCTGACCAATGTTCTAGGAAAAAAAATTTAAGAAGAGGTATAATGGAAGAATGGGTTGTTTTATAAAAGCAGGTGCCTTAGAAAGACCAGTGGGAAGGGTGCCTTGGCACATACCTCTTAACTGCAGCAATTATTTTAGGAAATTCCAGTTTTCAGAGGTTGGGTCCTCATGTCCTGACACAGCCCTCGCACTTCCCAAAATTTCCTTAGCACACCACAATTAACATGCCAACTTAGCTTCTCATGGTGTTCTCTTTGTTTTTTCCCCTCTGTGCTCAAGACTCAGCAGTAGATGCCATGTGCATCTGATATCACAAGTGTGCCTTGACAATTTGGGTGTGGTTACCCAAACATCACAGTCTCTTTCTTTTTCTCACCTCCTCCCACCACCAACACACAGCTTAATTTGTGGTCCCCTTTCAAGTTCCTTCTGATGATCTGGGCTCCAGATAACCAAGGAGAGTTCAAAACCAGTAGAGAAGAACTGGAGATTGAAGCAGTTACCCACCGCATCACAGAATAAAGGAAACATGAATAGCCCAAACAACAAATACAAAAGTCATAGGGGTACCTACCAGTAGTGCCACTCAGCAGCACAACTGAGAGCTAGGTTAGAGCTGTAGAAAGCAACAAAACACAAAAAGTTGCAAAATTATTACATAATTGCTGATCACTAGTGCAGTCTGCTAACCAGCAGCCAATTGTATCTACTGTCAACTGACCTGAAATCAGCAGCAAGGTGCCAGTGCCAGGCCAGCAGCAGCCAGGGTAGACCATGGGAGACTTGGAGAACCTGTTTGTTCAGCCTGCCAGACAGATATTTTTACTGAGGTAAAGGATAAATAATTGGGGTTCTTTTAAGCTTAAAGCCCATTTTGCTGATATGGACAGTGGGCACAATTACATTTGCCTATTGCAATAGATTTCCTGGACTTTGTGTTAGGGGAAGGGGCAGAACAACTGAGAAAAGAACAATTTACAGTCTAAATGTTTTTCACAGAGTTCCAACATTAACAAAAGTAACTTTGAGGGATTTTGTACTGTAGGGGAGACTAAGAGTAGTGTGATGCATGGATGGCTTAATGGCTAATAGCACTAAGCCAGAGTTTTGTGGGGGGCACAGGGGGACAATTTACTATCTTAAAGAGCCATGGACAGATGCCCTTCAGGTGCTTGCAGTCATAAATATTGCGCACACTCACACACACACATACACACACACACACATATATATACACATTCAGGACTACATAACTATGTGGGCAATATACATATATTACATGCATATAACTGTGCCTTCATGAAGAGACCCCAATGTGAAGCAACTTCTATACCACCGCAGTGTAAGTTAATGTGCTAGCACTGCTTGTTCTCAGCCACTGAATTTGCTTATGTCACTATGTACCTGTTGTTGCCCATATGTGGTTTGCTCTGATCCTGTAACTTTCGTACACCTTATTTATTTTATTTATTTATTCAATTTTGGTAACCGGGTAAGCCCACTGACCCCTGAAGGTCCCTTTTTCAGGGGCAACCCAGAGTTAGTTACATAGTAAAGCATTTCATACACAGAGGAAGTACATAACAAGTAGAGCATTTGACCTTACTTAAGTAACTTTTGTTGTACCTGACTCCAAACCCTTTGAAAACAGGGACTGCCTAAAGTGTTTTATGTGAAACACAGTAAAATCTAAAAATTAAACTAAACTAAATGAAAAGCACTTGTCATGTGCGTGTTTGATGTTTTAACAGTAAGTATGAAGAAGAATCTAATACATGTTAATGTGCTGCTTTGAGCCACCATCATGGGGATTAGTATGGAATAAAAACAATTAGTTCTGCAATACAGTACTATAATAACCTAAAGAATACTGGTTGTGCAACCATACACAAACAGCCTGTGCTACCACAGATGGGTTCTGATTATATATCAGACCTTCAGAGTGATGCTCAAGAGGTAGAATGTAATCAGAAGCTTGAGGTGGCAACACAGGCTTGTCGGGCATGTGGTTACCCCACATTTTTTTATAGTGTACAGTTTTGTTTGGTTTTGCTTTTTACATGAAAGTGTTTTCACAGCACTCCTGTGGCAGCAGTAAACAGGCCAGCAGTTTCAGGTCAGAAGTTCAACTGACTGACATGTGCATGACAGCACTGTGAAATACACCAGCTGCCTTGAGTATCTCCAGTCATCTGGAACCTTGTTGCATCACATAAGGGTAAAACCACATTCCATGACCTTTGAACTGTGGTACAACAATGTTTCAGCAGGCATGGAAATCCATTCAGAACAAACCTGCACTATACACTATTAAAGAGTATGTAAATTCAAATATTATAAACAAAAACTAGAAGGTATATGAACATTAATGTGATCTCATTGAAAATGAACTTTGCTCAACTGAGTTCTATCTCTGTTCATGTTTTTCATGAATAAAAGATTTTACTACATACTGCTACTACATTTTGACTGTGGGGACATAATAAGTATTGAGATACAGTGTTATTGCACATGGTGTCCAATGAAAATAGTGCTGTAATAACAGTGTGGGAATAACAGTGCAGAGAAAAGAGCATGGGGAAAATAGCAGGTGTGGCAGGTCAGCGCAGGTCAGAAACGGCACTGTTTCTGACATGAACTGCTGTCCCCTGTTATAAGTGTGACCTGGAGTATGTTTATGTTTTAGCAGGGGGCTGCTGCAGGTCCATGGGGTGAAGCCCCCCCCCTTATTATACCTGGTACTTGCTTTTTCTGCTTGTCTTTCCTTTTCTCGACATTTTCCCTGTTCATTCTTCTTTACCGTCACTGTGATGGCATTTGCAGTTTTCTCTATGCTGTTTTGGTTAGCACTGTTATTACTGTGCTGTTATCACCTAATACCATTGCACATGTGTACGAGATGTCCCTTAAACTGCGGAATGTTCATTGTAATAACTACAGGTCAGTCTCAGCCAGTTAGGCATGCACTGCTGTTTGACACACTTTAGTGTCTCCATAACTATATGTATCCCTATTTATGGGATGCAGATGAAAGTCACCGGCACTCCAAAAATTGAAACAGAAGCAGGATGGTAAGTTGAAAGATTCTGCTTAATCACATAAAACAAACAAAAAAATCTAAAAAGTAAGTAAATTGTTTTCATTGATTCTGTAAATCATTTTCTAGCTGCCAAAATAGAGAGGGCCAGAACAGTATTCAAGATTGTAAAAAAATTAAGTGCATAAGCTGTTAAAACACAAAGTGAACCAGATGAAGGTGTAACTTGCTAGACAACATTTTTTGTTACAGAAAATGAAACCACATTGTAGCCTCAGGACAGGAAACATACAAGATATATCATGGTATGTGTTATATCATATATGCTACCTTTACAATTGATTTTAAATGACTAAGAACATGTGTTATTTAAAATAGTAACAAATACCCAACAGTAACATTTTTTGGCATCTAGTCTAAGAAAATAAATGGGATTCTCCTTGTACAGGGTTAGTAATAAGTTATTATTTGCATTTAAATTCATTATAGAAATGATCAATCAGAACCTTAAATGATGTGTAATTAAATTATTAAAGTAAGTTATTTATTTATGTATTTATTTGGGTGGGTGTACTGGTCCAATGAACAGTTTTCAGACATGACCTGGGTGATGAAGACGGCACAATGAGTACATATGATACAAATTACATAACTTTAATTACAGGCATCAACAACAAGGTAAATACAAACACAAGAGATACATTAATCAAAATGGTTGCAGGAAGGCACACAGTACATTGGGTAGGTCAATACACAGTTGAGCTAACAAATCAGGGAAAATGTACATGCAGTCACAGGGAATATAAGTGCTGTAACATGAGCAGTGAAGGACAGAGTACAGTGATAAGTAGGGTGAAGGTGCACCCAGAAAGGGTGGAACACTTTTTAAGGGGAAGAGACAGGTTGGGATTCAGAAGAAGAGGATGAGGAGTTACATTAACCAGATGGGCATGGGCATTTGGCTTCCTTCAGCAATCAGGCTTTGATATGGGATTTGATGGAGAGATGAGAGTCAGTCAAGCAGAAAGACACTGGGAGCTTGTTCCACAGAGTCGGGGCAGCAAAGGATAGGGCTTTACTGCCGATGGCAGTGGAGATTCTAGGGACTTACAGTGGGGGACAGATGATTCCCAGAGACATCGGGGAGCTACTTTGTCCTTGACGAGAGAGAGATGAATACGGGGACAATTGACCACCTCTAAGGGATTTATTGATGACACAGCCAAGGGTATAATCACAATGTCCTTGGAGTGTGAGCCACCCAGGCAATTGATACAAGCTGCTGCGGTGCACAGAGTATGGTGACAGGAGCATGAATCAACAGATGCTGTTATAGACTGAGTAAAGTTGGGAGCACAGGGTAGAAGCCACATGGGAACTGATGGGAGATCAGTACTCAATAAGGGAAGGAGGTTGCTTTGGGCAATGGCTAGATGTGCCTAGGTGATCAGGTAGTGTTTTTGGCAAAAGGCAGACCCAAATTTCTGGTTGACCCTATGCACTATATACAGATGAGTCAAGCCAGGATGAAGCACAGAAATGCTGCAGAGCATCACAAAGTACTGCAATTTACTGCAGAGGCCATTGTAAGTCAATGGCAATTAAGCCCTTTTGTCATGCAGGATTTTGTGACATGTCATTACTGCAAGTTATTGTGCTTCATCATGGCTGACACATCTTTAGTTCAATGTTTGTGGAATAGCAATAAGGAGAGATGGGGTATATAGTGCATGTGTAACATGTAGTACTTTTTGTGACTTTACTCTATTCTCACCCTTGAGTAGTAGGTAGGTAGGTAGTAACTTGTAGGTAGGCAGGTAGTAATTTGTAGGGAATAGAAGGCCCATAAGCAAGGGTGAGAAGAGCAGCAGAGAAGGAGGAGGAGGAGGGGATGATGGCGGATGACAAAAACACTCCCTAAGCAAGGGAGGTGTGTTAGAGAAGGGCTTATGAAGAGGTTGTGGGAGGAGCTATTCCCCACATTGAACCTTGGCAAGATCTCCAATTCAATGTTTGTGGAATAGCAATAAGGAGAGATGGGATATATAGTGCGTGTGTAACTTATAGTACTTTTTGTGGCTTTACTCTAGTCCCACCCTTGAATAGTAGGTAGTAATTTGTAGGTAGGTAGTAATTTGTAGGGAATAGAAGGTCAAAAAATGATACCTCCTCTAACTCATGGAGAGTATGAACCCCTGGCACTCAGGAGAAGAACCCCCCCCAGGTAGGGGGAACTTCTTAGGACCCATGGCCAGAGGTCTGTCCATCCTTCTGGACATACTAAATGAAGAAGGATCTAGATTCTAGTAACCACAGTTAATTTGAGGTTGGTGAGTTGCTTGGAGAGATGATAATCCATCTTCAATCCATGGATGATGCCGATCACATGATGATCCCGAGGCTGAACTGGAAATCTGATCTCAATGTGTGATGGAATCCTAAGTATAAACTAAATCTGAGTGAAGGAGGACAAAGGAAGTCCAAGTTTCCAGGATGATGAATGATGCTTGTCCAACAGAACTGTAAAAGGCAGAGGGACCATGACTGAATCGATAAGATTCTAAACTGGGAATGGTGGAAATGAAATGGTAGAAGAAATCATTGGTGAATGATCCAACTTGTGAGAGGCTTTAATGAAGGGTATGGTCTGGAGGTGAGGAACTCTGTATTTGGACAAGGAGTTACGAAGGAAACATTCATAAAGTAGAAGCTGAAGAATGGTCTTTGAGTGCCCTGCAGATGATGGTTTGTTCTCATTTCAAGGATGATACAGCCTGAATGATGATCCAGAAGATGAATGGTAGATCTTTTCTATAGAGATGGTAAAATCCTATTGTGTAAAGCAGATCCGGTTAAAGAAGGGCTAATGTAGACCATGATTCCAAGTGACAAAGGATGGATGTTCAAGGGAGTGTATGGAGGTTATGAAGTGGGAAAGCAAGATGATATTGTTATAAGACCAGACAGTATACTGTGGTGGTTGTGATGATTAGTAAAGTTTTGAGTGACTGCTCCAATTTGTATAAGGTTTGATAGTCAAGGTAGTTTGAAGGTAAAGAATGTATTAGTGAGTGAAAGTCACTAGGTAAGCATCCCAGAGTAAAATGAGTAGAGGCGTTTGTGTGCCTGATGACAGTAATGACATGAGTGATTAGTAAAGCCCAGAAGATGATTTGTGGAGCCATGCAGATGGTAACCTAATATATATGAGGTATGATTATAAATTAGGTATAATGACTAGATGGCTTCTTTGGTCATGATGTTCATGACTTTATGCTTAATCCTTTGCTGGTACACTGCCTGAAGTACATGTGGGTATTCCTGCAGTGCAATCATTTTGGAGATGCATTGTGGTGGCATAGATGGGTAAGTTTAAGGTGGAATCCTGATGCTGAAGTACTTGAGAAAAGCATGGGGCAGAAGAGGAAGAATATGTAGGCTTGGTTGGTAGTGAGATCGATTAGTGCAGGATGCCATAGAATCTTAGTGCTACAGCTGATTAATACCTATTGGGAAGCAAGACTGAGTTGGTGAAGTTGTCTTGGCTGATATGGCTTGCCAGATAAAATTCAGGAAGGCCAGTTCTCGGTGATGATCTGCTGAAGAGATTATCGAAGGTACTCCCAGAAGAAGTGGTTGAAGGGTCCACTAGAGAGCAGTTGACCCAACTAAAGGTAAAAGGTTCTGATAATAGTATAAGGAATAGCGATGTCCAGGAGTGAAATCACAATTTGGATGTGTGGAGTCAGTAATCAGCTATCTGTGTAGATCCCAGGAAGAATATTCTAGACAATATCTGTGCAATTCCTAAAACTAAACTAGCAATAACTGTTGGGAAGTAGGAACCAAGTAACTTGGTCATCACAGTCATTATTGAAATTAGAGGTGGCAGAAGGTAAAATGGATGATGTCCATAGTTGAATGGATTCTCTTGCAATTTCTGGCACCCATAGAAGCGATGCTGATTACGAAGTCTGAGTATAACAGAAGGATTTAATTCCTTTCCATGCATAAAGATGGCCAACAAGACAAGGCACCTGGGGAAGTCGTGGTTATTGAATGGACAGAGATCAGAGGGTATAACCAACAGAGATGAAGATGTGTCTATTATTCAGGTGAGTGGGAGTCCATAATGATTGTGAAGAACTGAAGGGGAAGTGTAAAACTCTATGATAGCAATAGGAATCTTATGAGGCATGTGAGCCAAGGAATGTTTGCTGGCAGTAGTAATACTCTGAAGTAATGAATTAATGATCCAAGGAGAAGTGGAAGGGTATTGTTAGAATAGCTGCAGTAGAAGTAGGTGATGGATCATATGGAAGAGCAGATGGTCGGGTAGGAGTACTAGTTGGAGTTAGGATACAAGGCCCAAAAGAGCCACAACAAACAGTACGAAGTCCTGAGCCAGCAAGGTAAAGAGAAGGCAGCCAGTCAAAATGGGAAGAAAGTCAAGAGTGGATCTTGTGAAACTGAAGCAGGAAGCAGAGGAAGCCATGGGCTAGGCAAGCCAGAAGACAGCCAAAGCAGGAAGGGATGGGACTGGTTCAGGTCTTCTGTGAACAGCAGCAAAGTATGGAAAGCTGAAGCAAGGTGCCAGATGATGATCCACAGAAGGCGAAGGAGCCAAGCCAAGCACCATGAGCAATGGGAGTCCCATATTAGACAAATGTTGGAAATGATGAGAAAATGATGGAAGGTGCTGGAGCGACAAAGGACAAGGCCCCAAGTCTTCAAAAGAAAACCACTTTGTACAGCAGATGGATGGTGGACCTGTGGCAAGGAAGTCCAAGATGCAGTCAACCTGGAGTGAGAGGGGGATTGAGCAAACCAGCAGCATTCATAGGATGAGCGAAAGGAGGCCAAAGGGGCTAGAGACCAAAGGTCCATGGATGAACGGGATGGCGGGTGGAATCAGACAAAGCAGAAGGGTCCTGGGAAGGAAGGGAAGTGGTAGACTGGCAGGATAGAGGCAAACCAATCAATAAGGTCCTGGTTCCACAACCGAAGTCGCAGGTTGAGCCGAGAGATGGAAGGCTGGAGGACTGAAATTGCCCCAGTCCTGAAGGGCAGAAGCAACCTGGATGGCAATCCACAGTGGTGGAGCTGCAATAGTGGAGACAGAATCAGGCTCTTGGCTATGGAAGTCAGCAGATGGGACGATGAGTCTAGGCTGTTGACAAGGTAAGATGGATATGCATTTACAGAAGAAAGGGTTCTGAAAGAACTCTTAAAACTGAAGGTGGACAAAGCAATGGGGCATGATGGAATTCATCCCAGAATTCTAAAAGAACTAAGGGTAGAACTAGTGACACCACTGACTACCCTCTTTAACAAATCATGGGAGGATGAGGTTGTACCCGAGGACTGGAGGAGGGCAGATGTGATTCCCCTTCACAAAAGTGGGAGCAAGACAGAAGCAGGAAACTACAGACCTGTTAGTTTAACCTCAGTGATAGGGAAAATGATGGAATCACTTCTGAAGGAAAGAGTTGTCGAGTACCTAGAGGCCAGAGGGGCACATGACCCAAGGCAGCATGGATTCACAGCAGGAAGGTCATGCCAGAAGAATCTGATAGATTTCTTTGACTGGGTGACCAAAATAGTAGATCTGGGAAGGGCTGTGGACATGGCCTACCTAGACTTTAGCAAGGCATTTGACACAGTCCCAAATAAAAGATTAATATACAAGTTAGCCAGCCTGGGAGTGGGTCCTAAGATTACATCCTGGGTAAATAATTGGCTGGAGAATAGGACACAGAGAGTAATAGTAAATGGAGTCCACTCTGAAGAAAGGGGGGTTACTAGTGGGGTACCGCAGGGTTCAGTATTAGGACCGGTCATCTTCAATGTCTTTATAAGCGACATTGCAGAGGGACTGGAAGGAAAAGTATGTCTCTTTGCAGATGACACAAAGATCTGCAACAGAGTTGATGCACAAGGTGGGGTGGAAAGGATGAAAAGAGACTTGGCAAGGTTAGAGGAATGGTCAAATGTATGGCAGCTTAGATTCAATGCTAAGAAGTGCAAGGTAATGCATCTTGGAAACAAAACCCCAGGAGAAGAGTACATAATGGGGAGTGAGATATTAACAACAACAAAAATGGAAAGGGACCTGGGGGTAGTCATATCAGATGACCTAAAGGTGGGCAAGCAATGTGAGAGGGCAGCAAGGAGGGCTGGGGGGATACTGGGATGTATAGGGAGAGGCATCACCAGTAGAAAACAGGAAGTTATTATCCTTCTGTACAGACAGCTGGTCAGACCCCATCTGGAGTACTGTGTGCAGTTCTGGAGACCCAATCTCCCCAAAGACATAGACAGGATGGAAGCTGTCCAGAGGAGGGGAACTAAAATGGTGCAGGGTCTGCACCAGAAGACATATGAAGAAAGTCTTAAGGAGCTTAATATGTATAGCCTCGAAGAAAGGAGGGAGAGGGGAGACATGATAGAAACTTTCAAGCACCTCAAGGGAATCAATAAAGTTCAAAAGGGTAGCATCTTTCAAAAAAAGAAGTGTGCAAGAATAAGGGGGCACAATTTGAAGATGGGGGGGGCGGCTGAGAGATAATTTAAGGAAGTATTTTTTCACAGAGAGGGTTGTGGATGCATGGAATGGCCTTCCGGAGGAGGTTGTGGAATCAAAAACAGTGGTAGAATTCAAGCATGCATGGGACAGTCATAAGGCAATTCTAGGGGGTGGGGGTAGGAAGAAGTAGTCTGCTGGTTAACTAGGATCTGCTGCTTATCCATTAGGTAGGGAAATAGGCAGACTGGGTGGGCCAAGCAGTCCTTATCTGCGGTCAAATTCTATGTTTCTGGGAAAGTCCTGTTTCTGAAGGGAGGAGCAGCAGCTGGGCAACAGGCTGAGAACATATAAACTGAATAAGAAGACTGCAGACTCAAACAACCATCAGAGATGGCAGAGGTGGACAGTAGTGACCTGAAGCAGCATAGGTAGCATGACCATGGTACACAGAGAGTGAGAGTTCCGTTCCCAAAGGGAAGCGGTGACTGACATTAGGTAGAGAAGGTCTGGTATAAGTCCATAGATTGTAAATAAAACTCCCATCCCTGGTAGCCGGGGTGAGGTAACCTATACTCGATGCTGCAAGTTAGGGATGGAGGATGTCAAGTTGATAGGAGGTGGAAGTTGTGTTCCCAAAGGGAAGAGGCAACCGATATGAGGTCAGCAACTAGTATGATGTAGAGAAGGCATGGTAACAGTCCATAGATGGTAGACATGACTCCCATCCCTGGTAGTCAGGGTGAGCTAACCTTCACTAGATACTGGCCAGCAGAGTTAGAGACAGAGGATGTCAAAGTGGTAAACAGGAGGTAGTTCCATTCCCAAAGGGAAGCAGCAACTGGCATGAGGTAGTGAAGGTAAGGTAACAGTCTTGTAGATTGTAGACATGGCTCACATCCTTGGTAGTCAGAGTCAGGTTGGTAAGTAGTAAGGGTAGTGAATGTAGTGGAATCCCATGCCTGATAGACAGAGAAAGCCTACCTTCACTCCGCATCTCAAAAGGTGCGAGTTAGGGATGAAGTCCAGAACACTGCTGTTGTGAGCTGGCTGAAAGCACAGAACACTGCTGTAGAGAGACAGTAGATAAGAGAACTGAAAGAAGATACTGTAGGCATGACAAACAGTACAAGACATGGCAAGATATACATAGCATGAAGGAAAAGGTTGGCACAAAATCAGACAGTGCTGTACAGAATGTCTGGTCATGTAAACTGAAGCAGGAATGAGGGAAGGGGAGAGAAGTATAAGGGAGCAGGATTGAGGAAGACGGTCAGCAGTGAGTGGTGGGATACATAACGTGTATTGTGGAAGTGGAAGTATACATGATCGAATATAGGGCCAGCAAGAAGGCAGTACATGCTATGGAGGGAAAACAAACTGCACAAGGGGAGCTGTGAGTTTAGAAATAAATGCTATCAACCACTGAACCTGACGGCTGTTAAAGTATCCAGTAAGGACACCATGATAGTTTCAATTAAGGAATTGTTTTGCATCCCTACCTCTGCATATGGTTGAGGACAGATCACTAACACAGTTTTTTTGAAGTGCAGATGGTCTACCAGGAAGATTTGCTGGGTGGCACGTTCCTCCTTCTCCATTCTGATGGCACTAGCAGCAGTAATGAGCATCCTGATAAATGATGACTGCATGGTGTGTAAGCATCCTGCCAAATGCTGTTAGTAGATTGCAAGTGAATGGTGAATGCTTGGAAGCCAGGTCTGATGGAGGTAAAAACAGAGGCACTGTAAAATGTAGGATCAGCTCTAGCTGAGCACAGGTGCAACCCCCCAACAGTGCAAGGAGGGAGGAATCGTTATGTGGGAGGTACACTGGGATCCCCAGCCCCATAGTCTAGCGTAGAGCAATGGTCAAGAGCAGAAAAGACAATTCAGTGGTACTCACAGAGAAAGAGCTGCTTGTAATGTCAAAGCCCAACAGGTATGTGAAGTCGTGAAGTCTGTGTGCACCTCCAGCAGCCAACTGTGTTTGAATTCTTTGTAGGGGCAAGCCACAGATAGTAGAGGAAAGCAGAGGACTCACAGAAGTGTCAGTGCAAGAAGTCAACCAGATGTGGGCAGGAGGCCCAAAAAAACTGAAAAGGAAATATGCAGGACCAGAGGGTAGGAGGAGGGAGGAGGGGGAGTAAGGACATGAATGGGGAAGGTGGAGCAAGCCACTGAGAGACCAGAGAGGACATGGAACAAAGGACAACAAACATGACAAAATGATGGAGGAAAAGGAAACGACGAGAAGGAAGAGGCAGACATACCAGGCAGGGAAACAAACAAACTAAATAGAGCAGCAGCAGTGTAGGAAACAGCACAGCTACACGAGCCATGCAGGGAGCTCATGAAAAACACTCCCTAAACAAGGGAGGTGTGTTAGAGGAGGTCTTATGTAGAGGCTATGGAAGGATCTGTTCCCCAGATTGAACCTCAGGCAAGCCTTCCCTTTGACGTGTTCCGTGAATGAAAGGGAGGGGTCTAGGGTTACTCCTGAGTATTTTATGCTACAAATATTTTGCAGAGTGGGGCCTTCAGGTTTGAGCACTAAGAGGGATGAATTAGATTTGGTGATGTTAGAAATGTATGGTTTGGACCCGAGGAGTATAGATTTAGTTTTCTTTTTATTAACCAAATGCCTGTTAGACAAAAAGCAATTGTAAGCTGCACCCTAGTTTAGGGTTAGAATGGAGGATATGTTTGTAAGAGACTTGTCACTGTGGAAGATGACAAAATCGTCCACATACAGTAGTGCCTCACAGGAGAGGCTATCGACCTTATTATGTCAAAATTCCATGAAAATAAAAGAGTATAGGATCTTGAGAGTTGCAGTATAACAGTGCTTTTGAAATCAAGGGATTTATTGATTACAAAGATAACAAATGTTCATAAAGAACAAACTATGAAGAACTATGAGTTTTTACTGGTCTATATCAACTTGTTTCTACCTTTGCATATGTGACTCATTGGAGTAACAATCACACTGTTTTGGACTGGAATTTTAACAAACAACATTAGTAAAGTTAGAAGCCATTTAAGCAATAATGCACGACAGTGTGTGGGTTGTACTGGAATAACCTCACGCCTGGGGTGGTTGAGCACGAGGCCATAGGCAGAGTGCATCCAATGTCCCCAGAAGTGAGGTTATCCTAGCACAACCCAAACCCTGGAGTGCATTATTGCTATTATACAATGGCTCTTTTGTAATAGGGAGAAAAAAAATTAAAATCTTTTTTTTTTACCTGATTTTTAGGTTATTTATCAATGTGGAGGTATATGTGGGGAACAGATAGTCCACTTTTAATCAGTAGGTGGTGCTGGTTGTATAAGACTGGCTAGGTACTTCAGTTGGCTACTCCTCGAACAGTTTTCTGTTGTTGTTGTTGTAGGTCTCCCCTCCACTCTCGAGCTTTTGTGTTTTGTTTCTTCTTTATGTTTTGTAGTCCACCTTTCCAGCAAACTTTAATTTGACCAGCCCTTTTGCCTACTGTTTGATCAGATAAACCGCACATTGGGAGCACATTAGGAAATGAAGTGAGAATTACAGTATTGCGATATGGGTCAGTAAATACCTGGTAGATCCTGAGGAGGAATTGTGCTTTACGTGGCCTTGGGATCGAGTATTTGCTGATGGCATCGGTGTGGGAAGATTTTTTAATTTTATAAAGAGGCGCTGTGTGTCATACTGTGGGAAACGGGCAAGCAGCATGGTGCAAGAATGTGCTATGCTGAAACCTTCAGGCAGTGTAACTGAAGCTGGTGAGGCTAAAAGGATAAGTGTTTAATTCACTTGTGTGTTTAATGACTTTTCCTGGAGTTTCAAGTAACGGGCAGTTACTTTTCCTGGACTTGTGAGGAAGGGACATATAGTTTGCCGACAGGAGGTTACTGCTGCAGAAGTCACAGAGTGATTCAGTGAAGGATTGATCGGGTCATCTGCACACTGGGACTAGACCTGTGATGTTGTACTGGGATAACATCACGGGTCAAAACCCAGAATAACCAATGAGAGGCCAGTATTATTTCTTGAAATTGTATAATGCATATTTGCTGACTCCATTAACAATCATCTACCTAGTTTTTGTACTTGGAGCAACAAAAGTGTTAGTATTTAGAAACCATAGGTATGTTAGTCCAGATTAATTAAGTGATAGCATTATGTTTTGTGGCATATACGAAGCAATAACCGGCTTCTGTGGATGATTAAATGCCGAGATAAAGCCAAGGTGTTTAATCCCCACAGGAGCCAGTTATTTTGAGTATACTCAACAAAACATAATGTTGTTACTATTATACCACTAGAATGTGTGGTAAAACTGTATTTTTCAGTAGAAATTAAGGAGTGCACATAATATGTGCTGCGTGCGTCTGTGACCCGTAATGCAGCAGGGCAAGTATGAAGCTTGTTTATTAGTAACTGATACATTTGCACTTGTATGTCTCCAAATAGTAATATTGGACACTTGCTGCTACATATATGATTTCAAAGTTGATCCTTTTTATTTTCTTTTGCGAAATCGAATCCATGATTGTGGACATGCGCATTACTCAAGCTGGTAATACGCATGTCCAGAATCATGGTTTAGATTTTACAATAGAAAAAAAAAGGGTCGTGGCGCTCGGTTTTCCATGGGACCAACTTTTAAATAATATATGTAGCAGTGAGTGTCCAATATTGCTATTTTGAGATAGAAGCACAAAAGCATCAGTTACTGATAAACGAGCTTCTTACTTGCTCCCGCAACACTATGAGTCACAAACACAAGGAGTACATAGTATGTGCGGTGAGAGATAAATTTGCTGTATGGTGACATTTTTTTTACTAGTGAATAGAAATAAGGGGGAGGTTGTAGATATTACAGATGTGGGATTAGACAGTTTGTGTCAGCATTTGTGAATTAGTTACACAGGGTGGTAGTGTCTGTGAATGGCATTCAGTGTGTGTAGGACTGTGAGTGGAGAAGAATGGAAGGGAATGCAGATAAACGACTGTGGATGTGGTTACAGGTGAATTAACTACTCTGGGAAGGTGAATAAACTAATGTGGGCATGGTCATAGGTGAATAATCTACTGTGGGCATGTCGGTAGTAGTTTGTGGGAGAATAACTCACAGTTTTCCTGTGTTCTGATTGGCTGAGAGTAGATACCTGTGGTATAATGGGAGATTATAGCTCAATTGATTGGTCATTCATAGATGCAGTAGATCCTGCAGCTGATCTTTTTGTTGGCACTCAAACAGATTCAAAATATTTTTTTATTGAAAACAAAGTAAGAACATAAAAGAATGTTTAGAGTTCAAAGAAACCATCTCTTCTGATAAAACAAAGAGATGATTTCTGGAAATACTACAGGAAAACTAACATGTCTGACTTGAATAAACATGGACATTTTAGGAATATTCATAAGACGGATATAACAGCAGCAAGTAAAAGAATGCGGAATTTTGAGGAGAAATTGGAGGACTTAGAGGGACGTAGCCGAAGAAATAATTTGGTCATTATCGGCATCCCCGAAGGGGAGGAGGGTAGTATGTCAATTCAATTTATTCAAAAGTTGTGAAAAATAGTGGGGCCTTCTCCCAACGGTTCCACGTATGTAGTGGAACGTGCGCATCGTGCCCTGCGCCCCCCACCAACTGTGGGTTTGCCTCCTCGACCCTTCATATTTAAGCTTCTCAATTTCCTAGACAAACAACATATACTAATGAAAATCAAGGAACTTAAGGAAATTAAGTGGGAGGGCAGAATGCTTAGGATCACCCAAGATCTCCCACACTCAGTCCGAGTCAAGAGGCAGGAGTTGCACCCAATAGTGGTGAAATTAATAGCGGTGGGGAAACCATTCTGGGTAAAATACGGCGACTCTGCAAGTTAAGCATAGCGAGCAATGGCACTCTTTCAAAAGCTCTGACCAAGCCAAGAAAGACCTTAAATCGCTACTGCCAGACCTTTTTAAATGAATCTTAAATGCCTGCTACAGGTAGCTGAATGAGGCTATAAAAAGGGGTCGCATAGCCCCATACGGAGTGTGTGAAGGTGTAATAATCCCTGGACAGTTAACTTAAAATACCAAGAATGCACATAAAGGTGATGGATCTGGCTTGTTAAAGAAGTGCGCTCGGTACTGTATGCCTCCTTCTTCTATTCCTTTCCACTTTTATAACTCTGAATGTGTGTATGGATGGATCCTGGGACAGTTAGAATCGCGTGCTGAGGATGAGGAGTGGTGTAGGAAGCAGAATGGTTCTCAAGCATTCCACTATAACTGCGTCGTCCGCACACTGACAAGGGAGAGTGAAGAATAATGACATTGCCTGATGCCACAGAGCCTTGTGTGGTACAAACGACGAGGTCCAATAATTAGAAGACATCAAGAAATGGACACAATAATATTTCTGCCTTATTCCTGCATCCCTCTTCCCCCAAAAATAATTGGCTTTTTTTTTTTTTTTTTTAGGGCTGCGCCATCCATTGAGTGAATAATACTGAAAGGAAAGCCCTAAGCTCCACTAAAATAGACAGGAGCTATAACTTGATTTATGTCCTGTAGGAAGGTGGGAGGACTTTGATTTAATCCTAATGAGCGTGGCGCTTCAGATGAAAGCTGCATTTGGTCAGATAAGTGATCCATAAGCCTAATTGGGCTAATCCTGACTTAATATGTTATTGTGTAAAATCCACAGTAAACTGTGTTAAAATATGGGGGAATGATACTTGGCAGGTGGGTCTGGTTCTTGGGTGTTGTGCATGTACATAATAGATGGTTAGAAGTTTAGCGTTTATCATTGTTATAGTACCTACAGATGACTGGTAGAAATATGGAAGAGTCAGGGGGGATGGGGCGTGGGAGGGGCAATGACTTCAGCCAGATTGGCAAAGTAACATCACCTGACAGTATGTGTATGAGGAAGCAGTTGCACAGAACTGGGGTATCAGGGGTTACTGTAGTAATTGATTGGGGAAGGGGGTAGATCTAGATGTCGGTCTACAGTGTTGGAAGGGGGGTATGCCAAGTGCAAAGTCAGTGCATAAATGGTGTAAGATGAGGGCAGAAGGTAACCTAAGTAGATTTCACGCAGACGGTCACAATCGTTACCGAGGTTTTGACTAGCCTATGGGGGGACCATACAACTGCGTAACATGAAATGTTAAAAGGGGCCTCGACAGATGTAAGAGACAGGTCATTCTCAGACACCTAGGTCATTTAAAGGTAGCACTAGCATGCTTACAGGAAATGCACACAAGAAGGGAGGACATACATCTATGGAAAAGGAGTTGGGTAGGACAGGTTTATGGAGCTGGGGCCTCCACATCTAAGGGAGGGGTCCTCATCCTGATTGCAAAATCTACACCCTTCAGACTGAGCAAGGAAGTTTGGGATTCGGAAGGGCGATACATCTTGATTCATGGTTATTTAGCAGCGTACCCAGTGCTTTTGGGAGCTATATATGGACCCAATCAGGAATCACCTGGTTTCTTTACACACCTCCTTAGCCTGATAATGAGGGAGCCTACAAAACTGACACTACTAGGAGGGGACTGGAATATAACTATGCAATCTGACATAGACAGGTCGGATTCTAAAAGGGGTAATCTAACCCCAACCCAGAGAGCCCTTAAAGAACTAATGGACTCGGCCAGATTACTGGATGTGTGGAGAGTTTTAAATCCAAACAACCGGCAATATACCTTTTTTTCTCCCCCACATTGTACTTATTCTCAAATAGATTATTTCCTGATCAGTGATTTTGCACTCCTGGGGGTTCTGACAGTGGATATCCATGCCAGGGTGATCTCTGATCATTCCCCAGTGGTTATCACCTATCTGCTAGGGCCTGGAGTCAAAAAGGACTCCATATGGAGGCTGAACACTCAACTTCTACAGAATATAGATACCCTCAAATGTATAACTGACTTTATTACCTTTTTCCAGGAAACTAATAAGGGAACAATTGCTAAAATGGACATGATCTGGGCCTCCCTTAAATGTGTGCTCCGTGGTGAGTGTATTAGATTAGCTACTATCAGAGCATCTAAATATCGAGCCCATGTCTCTGAAATGCTTAGCTCTATTCGGGAACTGGAGAATGTACCATGCGCGCAAATAACGGAGGCCCAAAATGTTAAACTAAGCAGGCTATATGCAAAATACGCAGATTTTCAGGCGCAGAGGGCAGAACTGGCCCTGTGGCGTACCAAAATACAATATTTGGAATCTGGTGAGAAAGCCGGAAGGCTATTAGCCTACAGAATAAGACAAGCAGAGGCGGTCAGGTATATCTCAGGCCTATACTTCCCTGGGAATGACCAAGTGTTTACAGATCCTAAAGAGATAGCCCAAGGCTTGGGATTTTACTACCAGGGTCTATACTCAGAAGACCCAAGCACCTCCCCGTCCCGGGTAGAAATTGCCCACTATCTGGATGAGGCAAACCTCCCTAAAATATCAGTAGCACAATCTTCATTACTTAAAGGTTATATTTCTCCAGAGGAAATACTCCAAGCTATCAACCAGTTGCCCTCAGATAAGTCTCCAGGCCCTGATAGTCTGCCCAACAATTTATTCAAAAAGTGTGGTGGGGTCTTAATACTGACATTACAGGAGGTTTATAATTACTGGTATGATAATGGTTTTTCAGAGCAGAGTTTCTCAGAAGCACTAATTACCCTCATTCCAAAGCCAGGAAAAGACCCCATGTACCCGGAAAATTACCGTCTTATTTCTTTGTTAAATTTGGATTTTAAAACATTGGCCAAGATACTTGCCAACAGGTTAGCCCCTATTATGGGTGTGCTTGTCGGCCCTGAGCAAGTTGATTTATGAAGAGAAGGTCCTCAGGAGACCATCTGAGAAAATTGTTTCATCTTATCTCAGTGGCAAATATCTCTAACAAACCATCTGCTTTGATCTCCTTAGATGCAGAGAAGGCTTTTGATCGGGTCTCCTGGGATTTTCTCTTTGAAACCTTATCTCATTTTGGTCTTCCTGAAGAATACATCAAGTGGATCCGATTATTATATACCGTCCCCACGGCTAGAGTATGGAGTAACGGCATCCTCTCCAATCCATTTCCCCTTAGGAGGGGTACCAGACAAGGCTGCCCTTTGTCTCCGCTTCTTTTTAATCTTTATTTACAGCCTTTAATTCGGCGACTCTTGTATTCCCGGGGGATTGTAGGTATCCAGGTGGGGGAGAAGAGATTCCCAATTTCAGCCAATGCGGACGATATACTTATGCATATTGAAGAACCACAGCAAACTATCCCTGTCTTGTTAAAAGAAATTGATGCCTTTTCAAAAGTATCATACTATAAGCTAAACTGCACCAAAACTAAGATCCTTCCATTGAATAGTTGGCTCACATGGGCTCAGGTGGCACCCTACAACTTGTCCTGGGATTCAAAGTCAATTCTATATTTGGGTGTCAAAATAACAAGGAACATCAACTACCTGGCGAGAGAGAATTTGCGTTCCCTGACACATATCTTGAAAGCCGACCTGGATCGGTGGGAGTCCCTACCCATCTCCCTATGGGGTAGAATTAGCCTGGTAAAAATGAATATTCAGCCCCGTCTCTCATACCCCTTAGGAATGATAGCTCCTTATCTCCCCAAAAGTTGGTTTATCAAAGTGCAGAAAATGCTAAATAAATTTATATGGAAGGGAAAGCAAACCCGGAGATCATATTATAAGTTAACGGCTCCTAAAGTACAGGGTGGGTTAGCGGCCCCTTCCTTTTTTACTTACTACTGTGCTCAACATCTGAGTAAGATGATATTCTGATTGCAAGCTGATGTTCTGTCAGGTGCGGACAGATACGTGCCTCTATGGGTGGAGATAGAAGAATATTTGATAGCCAAATACCAATATACGTTATTAGCCTTCATGTATACTGTGCCTTCCCACATTCCTAAACAGCTTCAAAATACGCCAATTGGATGGTCTCTTAGAGCAATACATCAAATGCAACGCCACTTCTCCTTAAATTGGCACCAGTCGCCTCTGCAGCCGATTATAGGCAACCCTCATTTCAAAATAGGAGGGAGGCCTATTCTGCCTTCCTTTTGTGCCTCAATGAAAGAGCTACAATTAATAGATTTTTTCCAGCAAGGGGAATTGGTCCCATTCTCCTATCTCCAGTCTTGGTATAAGATACCGGACTCGCTCAAGTTCAAGTATATCCAAGTTAGGCAAGCAATTCTTACCTTCACAGGGAATACAATAGACCAAATAATAGAAGATCTAGAGGTGCAGATGTTAATTCAAGCTGCATCCCAACCCCACTCTGTATCCGGGGTGTATAAAAAACTGCAAACAATAGACCCATTTTAACCCAAGGGCGTATGCTACCATTGGGTGCAGGAGCTAAAACTGACACAGGACATAGATGTGTGGGAGAGAGTTTGGCAAGGTTATTATAGATTTATTAAGCAGGATAGACTCCGGATGATCCAGTTTAATATACTGCACAATTTATACTATACGCCAACAAAGTCACATAAATGTGGGTTAACCCCCTCGCCTCTCTGCACAAGGTGCCAGGGGGCAGAGGGCACGTTGCTCCATATGCTTTGGACATGTCCGAAAATCCAGCCCCTTTGGCAAGCTGTGGGAAAAGGGATGGAACCCCTCCTTGGGTTACAGCCGTTGTTTACCCCGGAAGTCTGCTTAATACATCTATTTCCCCCAGGAATTCCAGTGCGGCGAAGAGCCCACATTGCTTTGGTGGCAATGAACGTTAAACTGATAATAATGTGACACTGGAAGGAGAGCCAAATACCCTCAGTTGTAGAATGGTATAGAGAAATGTTATTGGCATTGCAATTAGAAAAACACATTGCTTATATAAGACATAGAGGAGCTGCTTATTTGGACCTGTGGGGTCCTCTTGATGCTGCACTGGCAACCTGGAAACCTTAGGAAGTACTGCCCTCACCTTTCTGGCATACTTTTGCTTGTGTCTTCTTTATAGTGAATGGACGGAGACAGAACTGAGTTAGCCTGCCAGATATTGCACTTGGCTAGGGGGTAAGAGGGAGTGGGGGAAGGGTGAGATGGATGATTTGGGTGTATTTTGTGTTGCTCTTGTTCCTTTTTTTTTTAGTTAATCCCTTCATTATAAATTGAGTTGTAAGAGTTGATATGAAAAATGGAATTGGAGATATTTCTTTAGACACCACTGTAACGTTTCTGGAATTTATGTAAAATTATTTTGAGTGAAACTTAAATAAAGTACACTTAATGAAAAAAAAAAAGTAATATTCTTAAGACAAAATCTGATAGTGTAAATTAAATTACTTTCTCAACAAGCAAAATGAAAATCTGGGTAATCCCACAAATGTGGGGCCTCTATTAAGGAAGTGACTAATCCTAATGAAAAGAAACATACTAATATTATACATTGTAATATACAGCTCATTTTGGAGAAATTTAACATTTGGAATCTCTTCATTGAAAAAATTTCAGACATGACCAAGTACAAAGTTGTTTTCAACAAATCTAATGCAAATTCTCTTGATAATTCAGATATCTCCTTACTTACTACAATTTTCTCCCATTTTGTTTTTGTACAGTTAAGCATAAACAGGTTCTAAAACTGTTGAGACTTTTGCTTACTGACAAAAGTACAAGTTCAGATCGATTAGAGACACTTTTTTTAAATTGAAAGAAAATTGAAAGCTGATGAAAAATATGTGCTTACTATACCTAAGGTTAATACTTTAAAGTATCAGCATACCTTCTCATTTTCTACTTCCAGATATTGGAATGGACTTCTCATTACTATCTGTGATGTCAATACTTATGTAATTTTCAAAGCTAAACTGAAGTAATATTTACTTGCTAAGTGTGTATGTAATTGACAATATACATGTCATACTGTAATGCATGTTTTACATTGGAAAATATATTGTGTATTGTGATATTGTTTTTACTTTTTATACCTGCATACTGCACATGAAATCTTATATTGTTGTATTCTGTTGTTTACCATCTCTTAGCTACCTGTTTGCAGTTCCGAGCCATAATTGAAAAATGGCCTTTGGCTCAGTATGCTAACTTGGTTAATAAGCAAACAAAGTAATAGACCAGCAAATACATCAATATGTCTAGAAAATAAAAATGTACTGAGAAATTTTACAAATTTTTCCTTCATTAAGGGAGCAATATAGATGAATATGAATAGATAGGCCATTGAAAGAGAAAAGGCCAATGGCACATTTATAAGGTAGATAAAGAAATGGGCAGACTAGATGGCCTTGCGGTTCTTATCTGCCATCAACTTCTATGTTTCTATATTATTGCTTTTAATATTTACTTTTTCATTTTCCATTTCATGTTTCTTAGGCATGATTAGTATGTCCTGATAAAGTGATCAGAATGCAACTCAACATGGAATGCCCAGTGTCATATGTGATATTGCAGATACAGGTGGCTATAAAAATAAAATAAAAATACAGAATAATTATACGAGTTAATGGGTCTTTTTCTCTTTCTAGATACCCCGTTCTCTTTGCAGTGAACCCTGTTCCCCAGGGTATAGAAAGGTTTCCCGCCAGGGAGAACCAGTCTGCTGCTTTGATTGTGCCCCATGCCCAGAAGGAGAAATTGTCAACCAAAGTGGTAAGAGTCATTTTGACCTACATATGTTGTCCTACTGAATTCCTAGTTTGTCACTGGGCAGAAATACAATACTTTAATGCAGTGACCAAAGTGTGATTGTTAACATTCAATAAATCAGATCAGTCATCATTAACTAATTTAGCAACACAGGCTCCACCACTTATAGTGGGCTAGTTTGTGTAGCAGGTGTCTGCCTGCTATAGCGCTTGGATGCTTTAATCTAAAAAATCAAAGCTATAGTTTCATTCAGTCTCCCAAGTCAGACTGCTGCTCCATAGCTAGCTTTATCGTGAGCAGTGTCATCCGAACACAAGACTTGTTCTGACACAAGCAACTAAGAACATTCACAGCAGCTGGGACTGTTTTTTTTTAATTTAAACTTTTTTTTTTGCTGTTTTCCTGAATCAGATGGCATTTGAAAAATGTAGGGAATAAGGGAACCAAGAAAGTGAGAGAGAAGTAAGAGTGTGAAGTAAATCAGCAAGCAATCAGTGGCAGGCTGTATCAGTTCAGTTACCTTTTTATATCATTGAAACTTGATTTAAAAAAAAGGAAAAAGAAAAGGAGAGATATTTACCTTGGGCTTACACCTCAGTGTATCTTGACTTAGTTTACTTAGCACCTTGAGACTCTTCAGAGCCATCTGAAATACACAGCAGCCTTAAGACAGTATATAAGGTAAATGTTACCATATCACCAATGCAAGTGGCAAATAGAAAACAGGATCAGCCCATATTAGCTGACTGCCTGGGATAACTGTGGGTGGTACAAGTGGTGGGGACTGTAATAACATCATACTAGAGAACAGGTGTAGTCTTCCATTAAATAATGCAACTTATGTCCTCAGATGAAGAGTCCAAGAGTCAGATTCACAAAATCTTGCCCTTGAGCAAACCCAGTTTGCACAGTGAAAACCAAGATTTGCGCTGAAGTGGTATTCAGAAAAGCCTGGTTTGCATGCAGAAACTGGGTTTGTGCTGGGGCAAAATGTGGACGGGACAACAGTGCAAATGAGGGGGAGGGAACCTGCATATCTACACTGTCACATTCTCAGAGCATTTTCTCAATGCAAGGGCATTTTATGGATTCCCTTGTGCAGTGCAAATACCACAGACTGAAACCTTGCTTTAATCCTTCACAAACCTTGTGGTTGGTGGAGGTACTGTAGCACCCCTCTGTGATCGCTAATCACCTGCCATTTTCTGAAAATAAATTCCCTGGTGCTAGTGGTTCCTTTCTGTTATTGCCAGTCTTCTGCCCCAATAAAGAAACAATATTTCCCTGGTGTCCAGTGGTCCCACCTCCAGCTGATCACCAACCACAACACAAAAAGAAATTAATTGAATTCTTCCCTGGTGGCTCATGGTCCCTCTCCCCACCAATCGCCATTCCCAACACAGAAATAAATCCATTGAATTCTTTCATGCTGTCCAGTGGTCCCTCCCTCTGCTGATCACCATCCCTAACACAGAAATACATTTATTGAAATCTTCCCTGGTGGCAAGTGACCCCCCCCCCCACCAATCACCAAACTGATTCAAATAATACATATATGTCCCTGGTATTAGTGGTGACTACCCTATAATCACCAATCACCAGCCCCATATTAAAAATGTAAGATTTCCTTGTGTCCAGTGGCTCCCTACCATGTGCCAGCCCAATATATGCTAAACAGTGTCACTGGTGGTCTACTGCCCCTCCCCCTTGCCAATCACCGGAGCTCATAAAATACAGAACTTCCCTGGTGGTGCAGTGGTCCCCCCTCTCTATCCCCAATATTCCCATATAGTTCAAATTATACTTTTTCCCTGGCATCTAGATGACTCCCACCCCCACTTCAGCAGCTTGTGGCCCACCATCCTACTCCACCCCCATCCTGACCTTGAGCTTGCAACTGGCACAGCCCTTCTCTCTCTACCATGGCTAGCCACCAACTGAGGAACTTCTCTCACAGTTATCTGCAATAATGGGTCCTATCATAAATCAGTCACAACCTTCAAGTTCCTGGGTATCACCCTAGACCCTTCTTTGGATTTCACAGCACACTTCTCTACTGTCTGTATGGCCACCAACTCAAGCCTCAGCCTAGTCTACTGAGCCAGTGAAAACCTTTTACTGGCTGCCAGGATCAATATAACGAGAGCACTACTTCTACCTAATCTTTCTTATGGACAACCAGTCATTGTCAACACTCCTACCTTCATACTACGTTAATGGATTGTGGGCTATAATAATATTTGCCACTTCACCCTTTTGTGCAACCGACTTACCCACCACTGCCAACTTTACAGTAAGCTTGGCTATCTCTCTCCCCAAGCTCTCATGGAGCTCACTCTAGATAATGTTGTTCACAGCATAATTCAGAACCAGACACCTCACCCTTTTGTTTTCTACCTTACACCTAATACCAACCACTACACATTAAGATCCTCAGGAGCAGAACAGCTGACCAAGCCCAGGTCTAGGACTAAATAAAGAGAGCAGACTTTTTTCTCTGTAGCCTCCAAACTCTGGAACAATATACCTTTAACAGGGTAGCCCATGACATGGGTGTCAGCGATTGAGTGCCTGCAATAATGGTGACTCAATCTCTGGCGCATGTCATCGGGGCTACTAACAAGGTCTGGTGACCGGATGGGGTGGTCAGCAAATATAGCAATGAGATTTCATTATACATACGTGCATTGGGGGGGTCAAGCACGCACAGTGAGGGGTGGGAGGGATTGTGAGGGGTGGTGCTGCAGTGGGCTGCTGAGCTGACCCTGTGGTGTGGTGGGTGGGTTGGTGGGTTTGGTGGGTAGGGTGCTGGGTTTGGGTCTGGGTGCTGATGTGTTTTTCTTGTACCTGGCCCAAATTTATTTTAAAATTTTATACCCCCTGCATACCCCGAACTGAGAATCCTTAAGAAAGGGTGTGAGGGGTGTGGAGGCAAGCCCCCCATAAAACATTTAAATTACAAGTCCCAGGCACTGTTTTGCTGTGCACTGGGAGTCAGAGTGCCAAAACTGATTTTCAGCACTCTGGCTTTACGATAACAGCGATCGCCTTTAGTCTTTCACCGTTATCACACAAATCCCTATAACAGTATGACAAAACTTTTCTGTCTGCACATTTACATCACAGCTCCATTCCCTTCTGCTTGAAAACTACTGATACATGTGCCATTAACCTTAAGATTCTCCCCCACACCTCCTCCTCCTATCATACCTAATTTGCAGTCCCACTCTACCCTGGGTACAAGCACTTGTTATACTAATGTTTCTGTTCCTTCCAACCTAGGGTTACCACCTGTCCCTACTTTTGCAGGACAGTCCTGATTTGGGCAGCTGTGTCCTGCGAAAAAACATGAAAAATACTAAATGTCCTGACATTATAGTACAAAACAATATTTTCAGACTTTCCTCTAAATGCTGCAAAAACTATAGTACCTTAACTAAAATAACTTAAAATTATTAGAAACACTAGGGAACATCTAAAAAACTGCAACACTTAGACTTAATTCTGATTATTTAGATAAAAATCTGTTATGTTGGTTGAGGTTACATATTGTCCTGCGAAAAGTCGTATTTCAGTAAGAAATGTCCCACTTTGGGCTTCTTAAACGGTAGTAACCCTACTCCAACCTAAAAGCTCTACTGGTCAGTCCTACTACAGAACAAAACATAGCATGCTACCTACTCCAAGTATCTAAAACTACTGATCATTTTACCCTACCCCACTGTCAATGTATACTAATTAAAATGAACTTCAACTACGTTCCTTTCCTGTTAATCTCTTGTAACAATAGTTCCCTTATTCCAATACTGTCCAAAACTGTCCAAAACAACCTGTCTTGGCGATAACCTGTGAACTCTGTAGTATTGCTGGTCTGTCTGTTGATCTTATCCAATATGTCTAATAGTCGTCGATATTCCAGAAACAGTATCCAGTGATGATAGTGACCATAAATGAGTGACTGTCAAAACAGTGACTCATTTACAGTGCTACCCTCTTGGGCTATCCTGTAAGGATAGTGACGGAATATGAATGCGACAATAGGGATCAGTGAGGAAGGGTGACTGGAAAGTGAGGAATAGGGAAAAGGAGGGGAGGGATAGGGGAGCGGGTTTGTGTGGGGTAGTGTACCATGCTGCCACTGAGCTAGCTGCGTGGTGTGGTTGTGAGGGTGGCTAGATTTGGTACAGCAGATACTGGGTTTGGGACTGGGCACTAGGGAAAATTTTACTGCTGTCTTTTTTTTTTTTTTAATTGTCAGACTGTCTCCGCCACCCTGACATGCAGCCCCCTGGAGTTGATTATACAGTGGCATCCCCCAGGATGAAATGCACTTTTAACACACTCTGTAGTATACTGCAGCATACCTACTGAATAAAGCAGTGTCATTTCAATGGCAATTAGTCCCTTTTATCATGCAGGAAACTGTGGCATTCACTTCATCCTGGTAGTGTCACATTTTCCTGAATGACAAAGGGGACTAATTACGTTTGAAATTACATTGCTTTATTCAGTAAGTCTTCTGCAGCATTCTGTAAAGTACTACAGAGTGCTGCAAATTGCTGCAGAATTGCATTTCATCTGGGGGGATGTCACTGTATTTAGTTGGGGCTGCGTTGGGTGCAGCACCCCCCACATAAATACTATTTTAGATTGCCAGATGTCTTGTTGCCCACAAATGTACATCACTGATTTGCTTTTCAGTGATGTACACTTGCTGTAATGATTACTGTTTTGTGATCACTGTTATGACATGGAACCTCCATGAACTCAGTACAAATACTGAGAAGTCTGATGCTCAAATTCAATATGTGCAATTGTTTTGGTGATATCCTATGTACCCTGTACAATTTCTGGTTTGTTTTTTAATGTTAGTCACTGTGTGAAACTTTCTTTGTAAACTCCCAGGTTGTTCCTGAAAATAGGCATACGAATGCCTAACGCACCCTACCCAGTCAAAAAAATGAAATAAAGAAATAAATAAAAATGTGTGCATACTGTATACACTATATGCTCATTTTGACATCTTAGCCTGCAACCAGCTGTGGTGGAGAGAGGAGGGTTGTGCTGGTCATTGGCTCAGGGCCAGGATGGGGGGAGCAGGGTGGTGGGCCACTGCCTGCCAGGGTGGAGGGGCAAAGGTCTACTACACACAAGGGAAAAAATATAACTTGAAATATATGGGCAGACTGGGGATGGGGGGGGCAACTAGACCATCATAGATGTTCTGTATTTTATGTGGCCTAGCTATCATCAAGGGGGAACCAATAAATTGCTAGGGATACCCTTTAGTACACACGAGGCCAGCGATTGGTGAAGGGGGACCATTAGACCTCTAGGGACACTCTTCATTGTGTTGGAACATCATGGGGGACCACTAGACTACCAGAGAATTTCTGTATTTTATTTGGGCCAGCAATCGGCAAAAAAAGGTGAACACTAGCCCACCAGGCACACTCCTTATCAGGCCAGAGCATAACAGTAGGAAATTCTGAACACCAGGGAAACCTTACATTTTTAATAAAGGGGTGGCAGTCAGTGATTGTGGAGGGAGGGTGGTCACCACTAGCACCAGGGACAAATACATATTACTTGGATCGAGACAACAATCAGCAGTGGTGGGGGGGCACTGGGCACCAGGGAAGCTTTCAATGGATTTATTTCTGTGTTGTGGGTGATTAACAGTGGGGGAGGGACCATTAGACACCAGGACACCAGGGAAGAATTCAATGGATTTATTTCTGTGTTGGGGACAGCGATCGGTGAGGGGAGGGACAACTAGCCACCAAGGAAATATTGTTATTATACTGGGATTGGCAATCACGGAGGGGGGGCAGTGGGGACCAATTACACAGGGCTGCCTCTGAGGCAGAGGCTGGGGGGTTGCCAAAACTCATGCACAGTTTATGTAAATGGGCCCACAATGGGCATGCAAATGGCCACATAGTGCCATGGATTCCCACTGGGCTCATTTACATGGCTACTATATAGTGAATTGGAATTAGAGCACCTGCACTATTTCTTGCAGAGCCATACTACTGGCTGCATGTGGGGGTCGTGCTATTGAGCTAGTACTAGAGGTATTGGGGTTAACACTTCCTCAGATTAGCCCTAGTCACAGTGGGATAGCGTGGTGTGCTATAGGGCTGTGAATAGCACATTGGGACACCTGTACGGTGACTAAGTGAAATGCAACATTTTATGCTTCTTTCATGATTTTTTTGTGAATCTAGACCAAGAGCATTATAAAGTGAAGTATCTCATTCATTAGTTAATTTGACACATGCTTTTTCACTGTGATAGGATGCAAACAAGTGCTTCTTGTAAACATTGATTGAATTGACCTTTATGTTGATATTCTGGTTTACTAATATATTCCATCCTTATATTGAAATGTACTGTATATATGCTTGCTATGTTTCTGTAATTGCAACTTTGTATATGTTTGGGGTGCTGGAGTAAATATGCATGACTCAGTGGTCTTCTGACTCTTTCTGAATAAACATAATGAATGAAAAAAATACATTAATAAATACTGCCTCATTATAAACTGGTGGAAGGGCATGAATAAGGGTAGTGGGAGGCATCGAAATAGTGGATGGAATGGTGAACACTGTGGAGTGAGGGGACAGGCACAAGGAGGATAGTGGGGTGCAGTGGTTGTGGGGCAGCTGTTTGGATGAATATACTATGAAAACTGGAAGGTTGTCCAATTTTTTAAAGGCTGAGGAGACTAGAAGAGGAGGTACAGGGGCTATGGAGGGAGCTGGAGAGGGTGAGAAAGGGGGGGCTGGAGCAGAAGGGACCCCGGAGAGGTGTAGTTGGTAGAAGCAGAGGAGGAGCAGAAAGGCTAAATCCTGTGAGGATATAGGTGGGGGTGGGGTTGAGAAGAGCAGGGGGCAGTAAGTGGAGGGAAGGCTCAAGGCAGGGGGAAGGAGGAGATGGACACCACTGCGGGGGTTGCAAGTAATTGGTTTGCTGTGTTGGCAGCAGAAGTGGTAGTGGAGGTGTCAGAGATCACGGTGGGAGGGTAGGAGAAGTGTAGTGAAGGCCCAGGAGTCAGGAGTCAGGCTAGAAAAGGAAGAAGGGGGAGAGTGGAAGAGCAAGGTAGAGGTGGAAATGGGGTGTAGATGTAGGAGTCACAAATGGTGTGGATAGAGTAATAAGGAGCAGGGCAGTGTGGACTCTAGAAATGTGGACAGCGAAAACAGGAAGAAGGGGTATGAGACTAGATGGGGGTGTACTAGTGCTGGGGGATTCTATATTGAAAGTGGACAGTTGGGGCAGAAGGGGAGAAAGGCACAGTCATACCTGGGTCAAGGCTATTCCAGGGTTGACCGCGGGCAGGGCGGGGCAGGCACTTCTCAAGGGTGCACGGAGGGGGAGTGAGAAACTTCACATAGTGATGCATGTGGGTACAAACTACTTGGGGAGAGAGAGATGGCAGAGGTGGTAAAGAGGAGGTTCAAGGAGTTGTACAGGCAGTGTGAAGAGGTGGGGGGTCAGTGGCATTCTCTGAGTTACTCCATGTGTGAGTACAGTGAGGAAAGAGGGATACAGGAGTTCAATGAGTGGCTGAGGGATTGATGCCATATCAGGGAGTATGGATTTGTCAGACTGGGGCAGGACCTGCAGCAATAGTGACCAATATGCAGGGGATAGGTTACATTTGAGCAGGGAAGGGAAGGGAGCACTAAAACAGGGAATAGAGGAGTATATATCAACTAAGGTGAATTTAAACTAGGAGGGGGGTGGCGAGGAGACTGCTAATAGGAAAAGAGTACAGAAGGCTGAGCCTAGTGAGCTCACCCCAGCCCCCAGTTATGGGTAAAGGCAGTGGGGAAGTGGCACAAGGAGGGAAAAAGAGAGGGAAGCATGGGGTAGGGAAGGGGAGGAAACAGGATGGAGGGTGGTCTCATTGAATGCAAGAAGCCTAAGGAATACAATAGCAGAGTTACACTCTCCTGGAGGTGGAGGGGGTGGACATTGCAGTTATCACAGAAATGTTGGCCACCCAGTAAAAGGACTGGGATATGATGATCCCGGGATTCAGGTTATTCAGAAAAGATAGGGCTAAGGGGAATGGGGGGGTGGCGATTTATGTAAGGGAGGGGATAACGTGTGTAAGGGAGGAAGGGGAGGAGGGAAGGACAGAAGCACTATGGATGTAGTTCCAAGATGCAAAGAATAGGACACTGTGGATGGGTGTGGTGTACAGGCCACTGACTCAGAGGATTGACCTGGACAAGGAATTAGCTCAGGTGTAGTCCCCATACCATAAAGAGGATATCTTAAGAGTCAAGAGGGTGCAGCGTAGGTTTACCAAGGCCATTTCTGGGATGAGGGATAGGCCATATGAGGAAAGGCTGACTTTTAAACATGTACACTCTCCAGTATAGAAGACTGAGACACTTTATAGTGTACTAAAGGACCCCACACTCAGTAATGGATTAGGAATTGCTATTTCCGACTATAGAGTTAGCAATAGAAGACATTCTAAACAACTACAAGTGGGTAAATGGAATACTTTGAGAAGAAGGCATTGGTTTAGCCTCAGGGCTATCCCTACTTGAAATTACCTCCCAGCTGAAGTTGTAGACAGCCCAAATATGGACTCTTTTAAACTTAAACTGGATTCAGTAATGGAGGACAAAGTTAAATGCTGTCTTAATTAAGCAATTGTCTCTTTTGGCAAGCATTACGGACTACTGTCCACTAGCTTGTAACTACCTATGAGACCTATGATACCTATGAAATTAGGAGGGTTTCCAGGAAAGGCAGCACAGTAGTGGGGGGGGGACTACATCCTTCCAGGGGTGGAGTGCAGCACCCCAACCACCACAAGTGGAAGGGAATGGGTCCTGCTAGAAGCATTTCAAGACAGCTTTCTGACAGCTGGTCCAGGGCCTGGTTCTGTTAGAAAGGACTCTGGACCTTGTATGGGATAACAGGGAAGCTGTAAGAAATCTGGAAGTGGAGGAACCACTGGCTGGGAGTGACCACTGTTTGGTGTGGTTCATGCTCAACATGGGGAGGGAAGCAGGGGGCACGGGTACAAGGGTGATTGAGTTTAGGGGGGTGGACTTTAAGAAGATGGGGGAAATTTGGGATAGGCAACTGGCAGAAATGCAACCACATGTGGATGCAGACCAGAAATGGAACATCATAAAGGAAGGGCTGGCCGAGATAACTGAGTCTTGCACTAGGAGGAAAACCAAGAAAGGAAAGGCAAAGAAACCCAGTTGTCTGACAGAGGAGGTTATGGAAGTGGTGAGGGCCAAGAGGGCAGCATTTTGAAAGTACAGGAAATTGGGAAGGGGTGAAGATAAGGATACATACATGGGGAAGTTCAGGGGGGTTAACTGATTGGTCAGGATGGCCAAGGCATCCAGGGAGCTGAGACTGGTGCATGGAATCAGTGGAGAAAAGGACTTCTGCTATATCAGAGAGAGAAGAAAGAGCAATGATCAGCTGGTGAGGATTAAGAAGGATGGAGTGGGTGGAGAAAGGGGCAGAGCAGGCAGAGGCACTGAACAAATACTTCTGCTCTGTATTCATGCAGGAGAAAAGGAACAGATTACCCCAGGTAAGGGAGGGGAGAGGATGACAGATGTAGGGATTACAGAGAGCAGAGTACTAGATGTGTTGAGGGCAATAAGGTGGATAAATCACCTGGACCTGATGGCATTCACCCTAGAATACTAAGGGAGTTGGCAGAGGTCCTGGCGGGGCCACTGGCTGACCTGTTCAATACCGCCCTGGACAAGGGATGTGTACCACAGAATTGGAGAATGGCCCATGTAGTGCCAATCCACTAAAGTGACCCAAAGGATGAACCAGGAAACTATAGACCAGTGAGCCTCACATTGATCATGATAAAGTTTATGGAGACCATACTAACAGTGAGACTAGTGAGCATCTTGGAGGAAAATGGTCTCCAGGATGGTCAACAACACGGATTTATAGTGGGCAGATCCTGCCATACAAACCTTGTATTGTACTATGACTAGGTGATGCGGGAACTGGATAAGGGCCATGCAGTGGATGTTCAATATTTGGACTATTTTTATTTGGACTTCAGCAAGGCCTTTGATTTAGTGCCGCATGAGAGGTTGGAGGATGGGAAACTGGAATATGTGGGAGTGGGACCAGAACTGGTGAAATGGATCACAAACTGGTTAAAGGGAAGGCAGCAAAGGGTGGTGGTGGGAGGGGACCTCTCGTCACCGAGAGCGGTGAAGAGTGGAGTACCACAGGGATTGTTACTGGGACAGGTGCTGTTTGGGATTTTTATTACAGATATCTCACATGGGATCCAGAGCAAGATCAGTCTGCTTGCAGATGATACAAAGATGGGTGCTGTGATCGATGATGCAGAGGGGTGGAAGAGGTTGCAGGAGGACCTGACTAAGCTGCAGAAGTGGGTGGAAACTTGGCACTTATGGTTCAATGCCAAGAAGCATAATGTTCTGAACTTCAGAGCCAGGAACCAGGAGAGGGATTATCATTTGAATGGGTTACAGTTGGGGTGCTCCATAGAAGAGAAGGACCTAGGAATGATCATTACTGGGAGCATGAACAACTCTGCTCAGTGCAGGAAGGTGGCAGCAAAAGCCAACAATATGCTGGGGTGCATTGTGAGAGAGATATCCTCTAGAAGGAGAGAGGTTATCCCGCCCCTGTATAGGTCATTGGTCAGGCCCCACCTGGAGTACTATGTGTGGTACTGTCATCCATTCCTGAAAAAGGACATCAGACTGTAGGAGGGGGTACAGCAAAGAGCCACAGAGTTGATCCATGGATTGGAGAGCCAGCCCTATGAGGACAGACTGGGAGAGCTGAATATGTATTCACTGGAGGAGAGGAGGGATGGGGGGATATAATTGAGATCTTTAAGTATCTGAAGAGGATAAACAAGACCAGCCCAGATGAGAAGAGGGAGGGACATGAGAGGGCACGGACTGAGATTGGAGGGGTGAAGATTCAAGAGGCAGATGAGGAGACATTTTTTCACAGAAAGAGTGGTGGACAAATGGAACACCTTACCAGATGAGATAGTATCCTGTAAGACAGTGGGCAGTTTCAAGAGGAGCTGGGACAGGGGAAGGGGAAGGGATACTGGAAAAGGGGGGTGGAAGGGGCAGCTGCACACTACAGCAGACTTGATAGACCATGAGGCCTGTTTTTTTGATGGCAATTTTATATGTTCATATAAACTATATAGCTGAGCACCTGTAGCTCAATAATAAAACTTTTGCATGGGCACTAATGGATCTTTGCCAGCGCCAGATTCTCACATTCAAATGGGGCTGTTGTGCAGACAAAGATGGTTAGTGCCCATGCAAAACATAACGAATGTGGGCTGGCAGGGGGAGGGGAGTGGCTATGAATAATCATATAACCCCATATTTTGCAGCTTTATGCTACTCAAAGACATTTAGCACTGGTCCTTTGCACTGTGCAAATACCACTAAACAAAACCTTGATGTACTCTGGCAACTCTAGTGGTTGACAGAGGTAGTGCAACCATGTAGACAGCTGGCAGCTGGGAGAGAACACCCGCCATCTGTGTTCCCTGGCACCCCCCATCGATCGCCAACCCCTAATGTATTACATTATAATCCCTAGTGCTAGTAGTCTTACCGATCGCCGGCCTGTACTGTATTAAACAAACTCCCTGGTGCTAGTGGTCCCCCCTTCCTCTGATAGCCAGCCTCTACTGTAATATATAGAAATCCTTTATGTTAGTAGTCCTCCTTCTGATTGCCAGCCCATACTTTTTGAGACTAACTCCCTGGTGCTAGTGGCCCCCCTCCCTCTGATCACCAGCCCTACTGTAATATATAAAAATCCCTGGAGCTAGTGATCCTCCCTCTCTCCCCCTGATCACCAGCCCCTACTGTAATATATAGAAATCCCTAGTGCTGGTAGTCTGCCCTACCTCTGATCACCAGCCCCTATTGTAATATGTAGAAATCTGTAGTGATAGTGGTCCCACCTCCTATTGCCAGACCATATGGTATGAAATAAAATCACTGCTGGTAGTGGTCCCCCTTCCCTCCAATCACCAGCCCCTACTGTAATATATAGAAATCAGGTGGAGAACAAGATCCAAGGCAGCACAGATTCATAGAAGGAAAGTCATGTCAAACTTATCTGACTGATTTCTTTGACTGGGTCACTATGGAGGTGGATGAGGGGGGAGTGGCGAACATGGCCTACCTTAACTCCAGCAAGGCATTCAACATCGTACCACATTGGAGGCTGGTCAAGAAGCTGAGCAGCCTGGGACTCGGACACAGGGTGTTGAACTGGGCTGGAAACTGGTTGAAGAATAGACCACAGAGGATGGTGGTAAATGGGGCTAAATCTGAAGTGGGGGGGTGATCAGCAGGGTGCTACAGCATTCAGTTCTTGGACCGGTATTGGGGTCTGGATGGGAAGGTGTTCCTCTTTTCAGACAACACAAAGATCTGCAACAGGGTGGACAGTTCAGTAGGGGTGGAGAGAATGAGGAGGGACCTGGCTAAATTGAAAGAATGGTCCAGAGTGTGGCAACTAGGATTCAATGTGAAGAATTGTAAAATCATGCATTTAGGGAGCAAGAAGTCAGGGGAGGACTACATGATGAATGGGGAGATATTAGTGGCAATAAAACAGGAAAGAGATCTAGGGGGTCATCATATCTGATGACCTAAATGTGGCCAAACAGTGTGTCAAGGCAGTGGGGAAAGCCAGTGGGATGCTGAGTTACATAGGGAGAGGTATCAAAGGAAGAATGCACTGTCTGTGAAAATGGTGGCAGTTGATACAGTGAAGGCATTCAAGAGGAGCTGGGACGGGTATAAAGGAAAGGGAAAGCTGAGGAATGCCAGAAATGGAGGTGTAACTCAGATGGGGGATGGAGTCAGGGGGATTTACAGTAGACCCTGGAGCAGTCGACAGTGGTTGAAATAGTTGCAATTCAATGCAGTTGTAATTAGTTACAATTGTACTGGATTGCAGTCATAAAATAGAGCAGTTGAAATCCACTGCAGTTGACGATTCCGTGACCCGCGCAGGTTTGTTTTTGTAGTACACTGCAGTGTGTTTTCTCTTTTTTTCTTCCTGGGGTGGGGAGGAGGGGGGCCAGGAGGGCTGCTAATATCTAACGGTCCTCAACCGCTGGCACCGAGTCTTACAGCCAATAAAATGCACCCCTGGCTCCTGGGTATAAAGCATCCACCAACTAGGAGAGATAGAAGGAGGAGCCAGGAGCTTGAGAGTGTCTGTGACTGGCTGCATGAGATGGTGGGGAAAGTGTGTCTGGGTAGGGGAAGAGACTGTCAGGAGAGGAGGTATCTGTATCGGTGTGTGGGCAACAAAGTGAGCAGCATTTTTCCACAGGAATGAAGTTTGGCTGTTCAGCCTTTAATTTAGAAATAAGTTAACTGTGTCCACTCTCCTGACATGTCCAGTGCCCGGACAGAGACTAGTGTGTGGATGTGCAGGTCCCAGTCAGTCCTCCAGCAAAGCCAGGCAGCAATCATGTGAAGGCAGCAACTCAGTGGTCTGGTCATGGTCGGGATCAGCCTGCGACCCCTTCGTCCGGGCCCGTAGGGTGACTCTAAGTCAGTCCCGGTCAGGACTTCAGAATCGGTGAGGAGGAGGAGGAGTGGTAGGTACACTAGTTCCACTGTGTGGAGTACCAGATTGGGGACATGGTTCTGGGTTGGGGGCTGACTGTGTGGGTTATGAGGAGTGAGGAGGGATCACACAGTGCCAAAAAAGGACCATTACCACCACTGAGTAGAACAGCAGCAGCAGCCTGAAACATAGAAACACAGAAATTGACAGCAGATAAGGACCGCTTGGTCAAGCTAGTCTGTCCATTTCCTTACCTGATCAATAAGCTGCAGATCCTAGTTAGCCAACAGTCTACTTCCTCCTACCCACCACTAGAATTGCCTTATGTCTGTCCTATGCATTCTTGAATTCCCCCACTGTTCTTGACTCCACAACCTTGTTAGGAAGGCTGTTCCATGCATTTACAACCCTCTCCATGAAAAAAATACTTCCTAACATTACCTCTGAGCCACCCCATTTATCTTCATCTTGTGCCTCCTTGTTCTTGCATATCTCTTTTTCTGAAAGATACTACCCTCTTGGACTTTGTTGATTCCCTAGAGGTACTTGAAAGTTTCTATCAGGTACCCCCTCTCCCTCCTTTCCTTGAGGGTATGCATATTAAGCTCCTTTAGTCTCTCTTCATATGTCTTCTGGTGCAGACCCTGCAACAGTTCGGTTGCCCTCCTCTGGACAGCCTCCACTCTGTCTATGTCTTTGAGGAGATGGGGTCTCCAAAACTGCACGCAGTACTCCAGATGGGCTCTCACCAACTATCTGTACAGCCAAGGAGCCACCCGACAATGCTGATTGAGTCATCACCTGACATCTCACTGAACTGGCAACAGGCTACTACAGTGAGCAAGGTACTGTCTGGGATGTGTACGTAAGGCCCGCCAGGGCATGGCAGTGGGCAGTAGGAAGGAGGAGGATGGTCTCTCACAGACTACGTAGTCTGTCTGTGTGTCTGCTGCATGCCTGGCTGACTTGTCTGACTGGTAGAGGGCTTGGGGGCTGTTGGGCCTGGGGGGCCGAACTTGAAAAGCCAAGACGATCAATCATTGTCAATCTACTGCTGACGGCCCGGCTGGGCTCTCTCTGACTGTGTTGGCATTGTGAGTAAGTCAAACTCCCCATGAGGTCGAGGAGCAAGCCAGGCGCAGATGGTCAGTTGGTGAGTTCCATGACCCACAGGAGGCCAGATCATGGAGAATGGATGATTGGGTCCAATGGACAAAATGTTTGTTGTTTGCCACCATAGGAATCAGATAGACTAAATATTAAAGTCCTCATGGCAAGATGAATACAATTTTACAAAACACATTAGTGTACATGCTGAAAGCCAAAACAAGTTCAGAAACTGTATCAGAAAATGTTTTTTTAATATGCATGGTTATTTTTAGCTTTAAATTTAAACTATGGATACATCTCAGTTCTGGTATACCATACAGGTGGTATTTCTAAGGATCTTCCTTTAAACTGTTTTTAGTCTCACAGATTCTACGACTACTAGTAAACAAACACATATTGATGCGTTAGCTCTGTTTGCAAAAGGGTACCTTTCAGCTTCTGTGGGGTGTTTAAGAGGCCCTACCTATACTGTATTTTAGATACACAGTTCTTTTTCTAAGTAACTAGTATTACTGCTGCTTATATTTCTATACCTTATACTGTTTTACTGTCCTGTTTCAACTTGTTACTTTCAGGGGCTTAGTATATTTTGTTGTTTTGACTGGTAATTGTGTATTACTGGGTCCCTGCTGTGTGCAGATTTGTTTCACTGCACTTTGTATTTGCATTTTAAAGAGCAGACAGCTTCTTAGCTGCTGATGTCTAGTTGCTGCTCCTTCTAACATATGCAATACCTCACCTGCCCCAGAGTTGAGGGGCATAAATAATTCCTTTTGTTTCTGCCCATCTATGAAGTTATAATGCCGCTAAATCCCAAATGCTAAAAACGGAGCTGCTTCCTGACCTTAACCCACCAACATGCCCCCACGTAGGCACATGCAGCCCAGTTTTGTGATGTCAGAAGGTGAAGGCTGTGTGTGCGCATGCCCCTTTGATTTCGGGGGGGGGGGGCTTTTCCATGCATTTTATTAACTTTCATAGTCTAAATTTTAATAAAAAAGATACAAAGTTAAAAAAGTATGATAAACTACTACATAATAAAATTCAACGACGGTAAAAGTTGAAAAAATGTGTTGGATTTTCTTCAGTTAGTTGAAGTTAGAAATTTCAAACTAGTTAAAAAAATCAGTCATAATGCGTGGTCAGTCAGTCATAATTGTTTTTTCAACTGACTCCAGGGTCTAATTTACAGGAGGAGGCTGGGGGGCAGCAACAGTGTCTTGACTGGGTGCTGATTTTTGAGCAGACTTGGTAGACCTTTAGGCCTACTGTGCTGGCATCTTATTATGTAAGTATTACCAGCAGAAGAAAATAGGTCATAATGCCGTTATTCAGGTCATTGGTGAGATCTCATTTGGAATACTGCATCCAGTTTTGGAAACCGCATCTCCAGAAGGACATAGACAGGGTGGAGACAGTTCAAAGAAGGGCTACGAAAATGGTGCAGGGCCTGCACCACAGGTTATATGAGGAAAGACTGGATGAACTCCATATGTACACCCTGGAGGAGAGGAGGGAGAGGAGATATATGATAGAGATCTTCAAGTATCTGAAGGGGATTAATAAGCTACAGATGGGCAGTGTTTTTCAGAAGAGAAGCTGCTCTAAAACATCAAGCAGGCATGACATGAGACTGGAAGAGGGTAGACTAAAGGGCAACATGAGGAAGTACTTTTTCACAGAAAGGGTAGTGGATGCTTGGAACGGCCTGCCCCAGGAGGTGATGGCGGTAAGCACAATGGGGGGATTTAAACATGCATGTTATAGACCTAAGGGAACCCTGGGGGGAGGAGAGGCAGTAGCCAGGGACCAATTATGGCCAGTGGCAGCTATGTAAAGGTAGGGTATACGGACAGACTGGATGGGCCTGGCAGTCCTTATTTGCCATCAGTTTCTGTGTTTCTGGGTTTCTACATCCCTGGGCCTAGTGGTGAGGAGTTTGTTTCATATAGTACAGGCCGGTGACTGGAGGGAGTGGGGGACCACTAGCACTGGGGATAGCTCCATGTCTGGGAGTAGGCAATTAGGGGTGCAGTGTTGTACTAACCTGCCTCTCTATCCATATAAATGAGCCAATAATGGGCATGCAAATGGCCACATAGTGTCTTGCATGCCTAATGAGCTCATTTGCATGGTCCCTTTGAATATTGCAGATAGTGCTCTGGTGCTAAACATTCTGCCAGCATAGTTCTGGGGCCCTATCAGGGCAGTGCTAAGTGACTTAACACTGCACCACCATGGCCCTGTAGTCAGTCTAATAATACCAGTGCACTATTTGACTGAATATCATCCTTGGGCTCTGGGGCAATTGTAAAGTGCAGTACAAATTTGTGCACTCCACTTTGCACAGTTTTTAATATCAGGCCCCTGATGTCTCATCAGGCACTTTGAAAAACATAATTTGTATATTAAATTCTGATTATACAGTATTTCACAAATATGCCAGTTTATGACAAAAAACATTTTCCAATTTTGAATGGATGTTTTGAAAAAAAATCAGCCTCACATGTTGGTAAAGTCTACACACTTTTGCAGGGCTATTCAAATTGTATTGGTTATGGTAGAATATGGACTGATCATTTAGGCTTTCCCCCTTACAGACCTTTCTGTTTTATGGTCTTTCAGTTCCTTCTTCCACTTACTATAGGTTTTTCTCACTCTCTTCAACCTTGGCCTCTCCTCACTCAAATATTATGTCCAAAGGGTGAAACCATCTCTCAGCCCAGTTACATAATCATAACAGATTCTCCTGCAGTTGTATGCCTCTGCATTCATACTAAAAACTCTTGCTTTTACAATTAAAGTTTATTTGGGTGGGGAGCCAGATTCAAATTGTTGTTAACTGTTATAAAATGTCAAGGTAAAATCATATAATCTGATTGGCTCTTATTTATGTGTAAAATATGGTTTACACATAGTTAAAAAAAAGGACTGCTCAGCAGTGAAGAGTCTGCAACACAGATCAGTGGGCATTTGGAACACAGGCATTTCAGATAGCCCTCTACTGCGGAACTGATCTTCCACCACAAACATGGCTGCCACCTTTACAATGTAAAGAAAAACTTCAACTGGGCCCTAAAACCAAAACTACTTTAAATAAAAAAGAAATCAAATGAATTAAATGCTGTTTCCCTGATTATCGCACACTTCTTACATACTGTACATAAACACATTAGAAACAATAACTATTGTTTATAGTTTTCACTGCAATTATTTCTTTGCTGACAGTGAAAGATCCCCCTTCTGTCTTTATCTGCTCATCAGGGAACTCTCTTCTTGTCCTGACAGTGAGATAACTGAGTCTCTGGCTGAAGCAAAGGCTTTTGTTGTCTGTGTATACAGTGTGTTGGGAGAGAAACATTCTACCAGTAGAATTGAGCAGAATTTTGAATCCATGTATTCCATGGTAAACATTCCAAGATAAACATTTCATATCTTGAATGTGGAGAAAAACAGGAAAAAAAACAGGAAGAAGAAACTAGGCAATAATACAGTGACAACATCAATGACATCACTTGCAGTGGGCAGAAGGTTTATTTTATCACAAATGCACAAAGTAAATCTATTTTTCTACATATAGACATGCTTTTTCCAATAGTCAAAAGTAAAAATAAAATAAGTCAATTGTACAAGCGCAATAAGGCACTTGGAGGTGTATGTAAACCATATATTATACCACAGCCAGCAGCTGAAGTCACTTGGCCATTGGCCTAATGCCTTACTACGCCCCTGGCTGTGCTGTAAAATATGGTTTACACACACCCCTTTGTGCCTTACTGCTTACATGTTGAAATGCAAACCACTTGTTTCACATTGTTGTTGTTCATTAAAAGTAGGTGCAGTTTATTGAATGCTGCTGTGATTTAAGAAGAAACTGCACTAGAACTATATAAAAAGCTGTGCAATCTGTAATAAAGAAGGTTTACTAAAGCAAAAAAAGACTGCTGTTCTTGACTCATGCTAAAAAAATATTTTTTGTTGGCTTGAGAAAGTGACTTTCGGGGGGGGGCGTGGCTTGCCCAAGCAGAAGACGGCAGCTTAACTTTATCACTCTAGGGGAACTGTAGAATCAAACCTCATCCAACCCCTCACAGACCATACTTCTTATGTCAGCCTTGAAGATCTAACAATCAACAATGATCTGCTAATCTGCTGTAAGTTATTTTGATCTTCTACACAGCCTAAATCTGATATTTTGTCTTGTCTTTGAGATGGGCTTACACAACCCTCAGCATGGCAGTTTCCCATGCACAATCTGGCTCACTAGCTAGAGTAGAAGCAATGTTTTCAAAAATAATCTCAGACATTAATGATCTAAAAATAACGACTCAACAAACTGTGACTTCACTGGCATCCTTTGACATACGAATTACCTCTGCTGAAACAAAATCTGTTCAAAATAATGAAGCTATCCAAAACCTACAAGCTACTATCAGAAATTAAGATCGCACTATCAGATCCCTGCAGTACAAATTAGATGATATTGAATATCATAATCGCAGAAATCACCTGTGTTTTTTTTGGCTCCCCAGAGGGGTCAGAACATGAGGATACAACAACAGCATTACTACTACACATTCCTCCTACGATGTTAAAATTGTCCCAAGATATGCAACTGATAATCAAACATTCTCACCGCTCTCTTAGTCCCAGGCCTGCACAAGATCAATGACCCAGACCCATAGTAGCCCGATTTCTAAATTTTGCACATACGGAGTTTGTTTTAAAGCATGCCAGAGAAATAGGGATTTTAATGTGGCAAGAGTTCAAAATATCTATCAACCGAGATTTCTCTGAGGAGCTATCCATGAAAAGAAAGGCATACAACTACCTAAAAACCACACTCAACCAGAGAGGAATAAAGTTTGCCCTTCTCTATCTTTCTATAATGCATCTATTCTTGGGGTCTACTTTCAAAGATTTCAGCACTCCAGAAGCACTTGTTGCCTTCCTGAATATTACAACAAGTCCACCTTCCTCTGATGACTCTGCTACAGCTGACCATGAGCTTGATTGAAGTGACCAAGTTCGGACTGACAATGTTAAGGCACAGAACGGTGGAGGAAGCGCGGCCCAAATAACTGTCTCCAACTCTGCAGTGCCTGAAGTTTCTCTACCGAGTCAATCAAGCGAATTAAGGAAAAACTCTCCTCAAAATCTTGCATTGCAAATTGCTTATGCTGCCCAATTGATAAGCTTTCTATCACTCCCTCTGGCTCAAACAACCTGGTGCAAATTAATCCCTCCATCCCTTTCTGCAATAAGTATGCCCACCTATCAGACGAGCTACATTCAACACAAGAAGGTGTTAACTTATAGACCACAGACGATCGGACTGCCAATTCAGGTACAGCTCTTCAGGCCAATACTTCAGTTGATTCCTCATGGGCTGAGGCGATAACAAGTTCCCTTCTTAAACCACTCGAACCGCCAAAAAAGAAATGCAAAGCAAAAACCAAGCACAAAACCTCTACTGCAGCTAGTAACTCTTACAGATCAATGGTGACCTGAATCTGAATTATTATTATTATTTCTTTACAAGTTATCTAATTGCCCTCTGGGGACAAGGTATGTCCCAGAAATTTGTGTTGAAGGAGACCTGTCTTTTAGACCTGCCACCGCACTTGTTGTACAGCCTTCACTGCCGCAATTCTGTCACACCCAGCAGGTCATGATTCCAAAAGGCTGTACATCGCTGTTGATACTTAATACTTCATTCTTCTGGAACCTAAACACTTTTACATTATCATACAAATGTAATGTATTCTTGTGCAGTAACATGTATATCTAACTTATCACCTATGCACCTAATTATTGACCCCTTTTTTAAATACTTTGCATTTTCCCTATAACACCCAATTAAAGTGTTAATTGCCATAATGCCCTTGCGATGGAACCATATAGTTCATTGCTTCTTATGCTGACGTAGCATCCAAATTCAAGATTTTATTTGGCTAACACAATCCCTCTCCTAAGTATATACTTCACTGACAAATTTGGCATATGCATTTATATACACATATGGTCCTTATATACCTACATATACATATATATGAATATGTTGCCAGCAATTCTTCAGTGTACAGATGCAATATACTCCTCAACATAATTCATCTGATATAGTATATTTATTTGAAGCCTGATCTATACAGAAATCTTTATTTTTGGTCTCTCTTTTGACTTGTGAGTTTACTCGGTTTATTTTTTTTTTAGATCCAGTTAACTCATTTGCTACTACATTAAGGCAATGTTCGAGTTCAGAAAACTATCTATGCCCAAGTGTGTGGTGAGAGAGTCCTTTGGTATAGAGTACCGACTCATATCTCCACACACTTACAAGGAGTTTCCACTATTGTTATAGTACTGTTCTAATGTTGATATCTTTGTTGTTATTAATAACTTTCGACTTTCTCTTCAAATAATATTATTTCAGAGAGATACATATGATCCTGCTATATTGCATACTCCACCAGGCATACTTTAATGAACCTGCCATCCTCTGCATATGCATATACTCAATCATTTGCTTCTGGGACATCATATACAAGATATTTTGAAGTCTGTCACTATTCCCAAAGCTGTTATTCTCCCTTAAATTGTCAACATGAGTGAACTACTAAAGTATACATGGAATGTGAAGGGACTCAACTCTCCCTGTAAACGAAAGCAAATTATTTCATACCTTAAGAAACACAAGGCACATATTGCTTTCTTACAGGAAACCAAACTATTGGTTGAGGATGTTACCAGACTTAAAAAAGACTGGGTTGGTCAAATTTTTTAATCGTCCTTTTCTTCTAAAAAAAAGGAGCGTAGCTGTACTGATCCACAAAAATCTCAATTGGTCCATCATTAAATCCATTTCTGATACAGAAGACAGATGGCAAATAATTATTTTAAATACCCCATCTGGCCCTTTTATGCTGGTTAATGTATATGCCCTCAGTTCAGACTCTTCTGAATGTTTTCATAATTTAGCACAACAAATACTTTCTAATAATATGAATAACGCTCTCATAATATTTGGAGGGGATTTCAACCTAGCCATGGAAGCTCACATGGATGGAAGTAGTGTAGCTTCAGACTCTCACCCCAGAAGTATTAATGCCCTCTCATTATTGATCAAAGACTTTGGTCTATCAGACATTTGGCGACTTTTTCATCCTCATGAATGGGATTTTACTTTTTATTCAATCCTTCATAAAACATATAGCTGCATTGATTATTGGTTTGTATCCCCCTCTATTATAGAAAACAATATTGAATCCTCTACTCTCCCAATAATCATTTCAGACCACTCTCCCATTAAGCTACAAATTTAATGGGGTCCATCTCCCTCCAAATCTTCTTCCTGGTGTCTTGATCCTCTCCTCATTAGAGACCCTGATTTTCCACCCTGGGTTAAATTTAAGATTAATGACTTTCTCTCCTTTAATGACCCAGCAGATACTTCTATGAGTAATGTTTGGGAAGCTCTAAAAGCCACAATTCATGGGGGAATTATTAGTTATGCAGCGCATAGGAAAAAATCAAGAAAGCAACAATTAGCAGACTTGGAAAATACACACAAAGCTAAAAAGAATCTATATTTTAAGACTAAAAACCCCAATCCAGACTCCCCCCTTTATTTTGAGATCTTACAACTAAGAACTAAAATAAACAAACTTATTTCCCATGAAACTGAATTAGCTATGCTGAGACTAAAATATAAGTATTGGGAACATTGTGATAAAAATGGAAAACTTTTCTCCAATCAGTTAAAAGCTCAGCAATTGGATTGGCACATCTTAAGTCTTAAAGACCCACAAGGCAAAATATATACTGATCAGTCATCAATTAATCTTATCATGAGATCCTTTTACCAGAAGTTATATTCAAACTCAGAATCTTCACCAGACCTACGTATTTCTTCTGGAGACCCTATCTCTGCAAAGACATAGACAGGATAGAAGCTGTCCAGAGGAGGGCAACTAAAATGGTGCAGGGTCTGCACCGGAAGACATATGGAGAGAGACTTAAGGAGCTTAATATGTATAGCCTCAAGGAAAGGAGGGAGAGGGGGGACATGATAGAAACTTTCAAGTACCTCAAGGGAATCAACAAAGTCCAAGAGGGTAGCATCTTTCAAAAAAAGAGGTGTGCAAGAACAAGGGGGCACAATTTGAAGATAGAAGAGGGCAGCTCAGAGGTAATTTAAGCAAGTATTTTTTCACAGAGAGGGTTGTGGATGCATGGAACAGCCTTCCGGAGGAGGTTGTGGAGTCAAAAACAGTGGTGGAATTCAAGCATGCATGGGACAGTCATAAGGCAATTCTAGGGGGTGGGGGTAGGAAGAATTAGGCTGCTGGTTAACTAGGATCTGCAACTTATCCATCAGGTAGGGAAATGGGCAGACTGGGTGGACCAAGCGGTCCTTATCTGCCATCAAATTCTATGTTTCTATGTATGTTTCTATGTTTCTATATACATAAATTTCTAAATAACCTACAGTTTCCTCACCTTTGTATCTTAGAAAAAAAAATATTCTGGACAAACGCTTTACTCTTCAAGAAATCCAGAAAGTCCTGTGTTCTTGAATCAATGGATCAACAAAGGGGAAGGGTGGAAGGGAGAAGCAGCTGCAGAATAAGGGGTGCTAGCTGCACATTGGAGCAGACTTGATAGACCTCTAGGCCTTTATCTGCTGGCAAATTTCATATGTTCATATGTTCGTAAAATCTGGCAAATCCCCATGAGGTGATGGATTCCCTGTAGACTTTTATAAGCTCCTTTCAGACACCCTTGGCCCCCTGCTCTTCAAAGTTTTTCAGGAAGCCATTGATACGGGCAAACTCCTCCCTACCTGTACTGAAGCAGTTATCACTTTAATTCCAAAAAAAGATAATGACTCCTCCCTTCCTGAAAGCTACAGACCAATTTTGTTACTCAATACTGATAGAAAGATCTTTGCAAAACTATTATCATCTCGTCTAGAACCCTTTCTTCCCAAACTAATTCATGGTTCCCAAGCTGGATTTGCTAAAAATTGGAATGGCTCTGACCACTTACTCTCATTATTTAATTTAATATATAAGGTCAAATTTCTCAAGTCACCTGCTGCCGCAATTGCTATTGATTTTGAAAAGGCATTTCATCTTCTAAACTGGAACTACCTGTATCTAGTTTTATCCCATTTTGGATTTTCTCCAGACTTTTGCTCCTTGATGAAATTATTACATACCTCTCCCTTTGCAAAAATGCTTACTAATTCTACCCTCTCTCCACCGTTTCAGCTTGAAAGAGGTCCTAGACAAGGATGTCCTGTATCACTATCATTATTCATTTTGGCCATGGAACCCTTAACTGCCAGTTTACGTCAAGCTTCTGACATTAAAGACATCCCTATTGGAAACTCTAGATATATATCCCTTTCCTATGCAGACGATCTGTTAATTCTCCTTAAAAATTTTAATGAAGCTGGTATTCTTTTGATTAAAATGCTTAATCAATTCAACAATATTTCTGTCCTCACCCTAAACTACAGCAAATCTGAAACACTTCCCCTTAACGATCATTGTAAATCTTTTATGAATATATCACTTTGATTCCATTGGCACCCCAAAGCATCACATATTTATTCATAAAAGTAACCCTTAAGTTGGATAAGATTTGGAAGGCAAATTTTAATCCTTTGTTAGCTAATAATAGGACAACTCTAGAAAGATAGAAACTTCTTAATATTTCCTTTATGGGGAAAATAGCTGCAATTAAGATGGCTATACTGCCCAAAGTGTTATATCTGTTCACCAATATACCCTTAATTTTGCCCGCTTCCTTTCTAACCAAACTTGATAAACTAATTGGCAATTTTATTTGGGGAAATGACACACCAAGATTTACAAAATCATACATGCCCACACATTGCAAAGCATCATGGGCTGCATATGCAAATCACCACAGAATGTTGTGCTGGTCCAACTTTAAGCAGAATTGCATGGTGCCGAAAGGCCTCTCGCACAGTGTGCAAAGGGTGCTAACAGATGACATAGACACGTGTTTCATCCTACCAGGACTCATCAGTATGCCTCATCTGTTTGATGCCCCAGTGGAACGGACCAGCTACCCTAAGACAGTGTGTCTTGGATATGTTGTGGTGAACCCATAAAAATAAAAAACTGTTTAAAAGACAAAGAACCTCTGTGCGCAAACACTGAGGCAAGGGTTATCCCAAAGGGCATTTAGCTGGGAAGCCAAGTTTCAAGAAAATACAAAATCACACATGCCCACACAATGCAAAGCATCATGGGCTGCATATGCAAATCACCACAGGATGTTGTGCTGGTCCAACTTTAAGCAGAATTGCATGGTGCCAAGATTTAGTCGTATTAAACTCAGTACCCATAGGAATAAGGGGGGGGTTGACCTCCCATGGTTTAAAGCTTATTTATGGGCTTTTTGAGCAACTGAAACCATTAAATGGTTCTCCAAACCTTCTCCCCATATTCCATTATGGGTTACAATGGAATCTTCATTATCTCCTGGGGGGTTCCCACTTCCTTTATCTTCAATGCCCTTCCCCTTAAGCTAAAATCCATTCCACTGTATCAGCCTCTGCTTTCTATTAGAAACTAACTCATAAATTTCTAAATTCCAACCCAACTCTTTTCTTCTATACCTCTCTATGGGGTAACCCCACCTTATCTCTGGAGAACAAGCCCATATTTTGTCGCACTTGGCAGAATACGAACATACGAAGAAGCCAGCAGATGAAGGCCATTTGGTCTATCAAGTCTGCTCGTATTGCAGGGTCCACAACTTGAGCTAATGTCCCTGCCCTCCTCCCCTCCTCCCATCCCTTCTACCCATGATTCTTATTTTACCCCATGCCTATCTCAGCCTCTCTTAAAGCTGCTCGCTGTCTTTAATGAGATGACCTCTTCTGGCAGCACATTCCAAGTGTCCACCACCCATTCCCTGAAGAAGTGCTTCCTGACATCCCTCCTCAACCTTCTACTCTCCAGCTTAAGACTGCACCCCCTCATGATATGGTTACCACTCAACTTAAAGAGCCTTTCCTTATCAACATTATTTATCCCTTTCAAGTACTTGAATGTCCTAATCATGTCCTCTCTCTCTCTCTCTCTCCCGTCTTCCAGGGAGTACATGTTCAGTGCCCTCAACCTCTCCTCATATGCCTTGTCCTGCTGACTGGCTATCATCTTTGTAGCCCTCCTCTGTACCTTCTCCAGCAGCTTAATGTCCTTTTTGAGGTGTAGGCAACAGTACTGAACTCCATACTCTAGATGCGGCCTTACTAGTGACCTGTACAAGGGCAGAATAACCTCCTCTCTCCTACTACTGATCCCCCTAGCTATGCGTCCCAGCATCTTGTTTGCCTTTGCTGCTGCTTTCTTGCACTGCATGGAGTGCTTCAGGTTACTAGTGATCATCACTCCCAGGTCCTCCTGTAATGCAGCTACTCAGACTCCACCCAGGTAGTACTCTGTCCTGGGATTCTTGGCTCCAATATGTATAACTTTGCATTTCTTGGCATTAAAGCCAAGCTGTCAGTTCCTGGACCACCTCCCCAGCTTTTGCAGATCTTCCTGTTGGTCCAGTATCCCTTCAGCTGTGTCCACTCTCCCACAGACCTTGGTGTCATCTGCGAATAGGTACATTTTGCCTTTAATATAATCCCCAATGTCATTGATGAGACATTGAACAACACAACCCCCAGCACAGAGCCCTGTGGGACCCCACTGGTTACATATCTGGTGCCAGATAACTCTCCCCCCCACCACCACCCTCTGAGTTCTGTCCCTAAGCCAGTTTTCCATCCATCTGACCATCTTCTCCCCAACTCCAAGATCCACCAACTTTCTGTTCAACCTTTTGTGTGACACAGAGTCAAAGGCCTTACTGAAATCAATATAGGGGAGGTCTACTGCTTGGCCCCTCTCTACTGTCTTAGTGACACAGTCAAAGAAGTCAATCAGATTTGTTTGACATGATCTCTCCCTTCCCCACATGAACCCATGTTGCCTCTCATCCTGGAGACCATGATCCTCTAGATAAGCCATCAACCTTTCCTTTAGTATGGTCTCCATGAGCTTGCCCACAATGGAGGTCAGACTGACTGGCCTGTAATTCCCTGGATCATCCTTGGGACTTCTTTTGTGAAGGGGCACTACATATGATGTTCTCCAGTCCTGTGGCACCACACCTGATTCTAGTGAACTATTAAATAGGTCTGCTAGTGGTCCTGCCTGCTCATCGGTCAGTTCCTTTTGTACCCTTTGATGTACTCTCTCTGGGCCTGGTGATTTCTCCACTTTCAATGCCAGCAGACCCTCCCTCACTCTATCCTCCTCTATCACCATGTCTGTGTTTCCTTCCCCCTGCTCCTCTTTTCCCTCCTGAAGGCACTGGTCCATCCTTCTCAATGGTGAAGACAGAACATAAGTATTCATTTAGTATCTCTGCTTTTTCTCCATTATCCTCCACCCACTCCACCCCTTTCTTAACCTTAACAATCCCTTCCTTCTCATCCCTTTTCTCACTTATATATTGAAAGAAAAAATTTTCCCCCTTCTTAATTCAGCAATTTGCAGCTCCTTCTGTGCCTTTACTCACCGGACTTCCTTACTTGTCTCACTAGCCAACCTTAGGTAATTTTCCCCATCCACCTCTCTCTTGGTCTTCCTGAATTTTCTATAGGCCATCTTCTTTTCCCTTACTGCCTTGGCAACCCCAGAACTAAACCAGCTGGGTGCTTTGGCCCTTGTGTTCTTCCCCCTCAGCCTAATATACTCATCTGTGGCAACTAGTATTCCTTCTTTAATGATGGACCACTTTTGGTCCACCCCCATATCTGTTCTGAAGCCTACCAGTTGGCTCCTTAGAACCTCACCCATTTTCCTGAAGTCTGCCCTCCTGAAATCCAAGATTTTGGTCTTAGTCAGGATGCTTTCCCTGCCCATATCCAAATGGAACCACACTGTGCAATGGTCACTTCTGCCCAGTTGCTCCCTGACCATTATTTCCTGTACATGTTCCCCATTTGAGGGCACTAGATCAAAAATTGCCTGAGCTCTTGTTGGTTCAGTGATACCCTGAGTCAGAAACCCACTTTGCAGTCCTTCCAGGATCACCTGACTCTTAGCACATGTTGTGGATGGTATCCTCCAGTCCACCTTGGGCAGGTTGAAGTCCCCCACAATTATCACCTCTCCTTTCCCCGCAGCTTCCAATATTTGTTAGATCAGTTCCCTGTCTCTCTCCTCATCTTGACTGGGTGGTCTGTAAACCACTCCAACCTCACCTTTCTCCATCTATTATACCTTAACTGAATCCATAATGCCACCACCTCCCCTTCTCAGACTCCTCCCTCATTCAAGTTATTCCCTCCCTGATATAAACTGCCACCCCTACCCCCTTCCCGACTACTCTGTCCCTCCTGTATAGTTTATATCCAGGGATAGCAAGGTCCCAGTCATGGTGTGATATTGCCCAAGTCTTGCTTACTGCAGCTATGTCCACTCTCCTGTCTGATAATAGTGCCTCCAGGTCATCCATCTTGTTTCCAAGACTTTGCACATTCAGAGACACCACCCTCCACCTGGAGTCTGACCTTCCTTCTCTTCCCTCTTTTCTTCTATTCACATTTATCCCCTCTGTGTGCACCCTTCCACATACCCTTGTTATGTGTTCCTCACCCCCTTCACCCTTTGCTAACTGTGTATTTTCCCCTCCCACCTCCTCCCTCCAGACCTCTTCCATCACTGTGGGGGGGGGTGGGTCACTGACCACCTCTTCTTTGACTCTGTCGACCTGCTCACCCACTGCCCTGCAAGTAGTTTAAATTAAGTGTAGTGCTTATATAATCCCCCAGTTTGTCCCTGAGTGCCCTCAAACCCTCCCTACTGAGGTGTAGCCTGTCTGGTGAAAAGAGTGCTTTGTTTGACCAGGTCTCCACCCAGTCCCTAATACAGATGAACCTTTCCTCCCTGCACCATTTCCTCAGCCAGTCATTAAAATCCTCTATTTGTCTTTTCCTAGCTGTGCTGGCCCTTGGTACTGGAGCACCTCTGAGAAGGCCAGTGAACTAACTTCCTCCCTGCAAATATTCCCTAACTTCCTGAACCTACTTTGCACTACCTCAACCTCCTCCCCAGCTAGGTCGTTGGTTGCCAAATGTATAACTAAATTAGGTTTTCCTCCAACCTCCCTTACTGTTTCCCTTATTTTTGGGCCCACATTCACTGCTGTCATCCCTGGCATACAAACCACCCTTCTGCTTGCATTTGAGTCCCCTTTCTTTCCCCAGTGAATACCCCTAATTATGGAGTCCCCTATGATTGCCACCCTTCCATCCCCTGCATCCGTGTTCCCCATCCTTCCTTTCTTACCTTCAGTACTAGCTGCTTTCCCACCTGACTGCTCCCTCTGCACCCTGGCGAACTTATCTACACATCTACAATTTATCCTCATAAATGTTTTTCCATCTCCCAATCTGCCCCTCCCCTTCTGACTATCTGTATCTGCTTTCAGTTTTCCCTCCTCTCTTCCATTCTTTTTATCTCCCTTCCCCCATCCTCTACTCCATTTTGCCTGCATATTCTTCCCTGCCCATCCTGATTAGTTCCCTCCCCCCTCCTCTGTACTCCTGCTCTCAACCCTGGCTCAACCTGACCACCTACCTTACCTCCTGCTGACCTCTTCCTCCTTCCAGACAGTGGTGCAAATCTGTTCAATGAAGGCACCCCTTTAGAAATTCCTACCCCTGATGCTGCTCTCACATTCCCACCCCTTCCTTTTACCACTTGCCATTCCTCCACCCTGGGGTCCCTAGTTCTCTGAGGAAGAGATACTCCTGTATACTGGGTACTCATCTCCACTCCCATCCCCTGCCTGGTGATGTCACTCCCCTGGGCATCACCCCTTTGCCTTTCCCTCCACTGCTCTGCTCTTTTGACTTCCTGCACCATCCTCCCCAGCTTCCATCTGAGCAGCCTTATTTCAGCCCTTAGCTGCTCCAGGCTCTTACACACAGGACATCCCCCTTTATTCCACATCAGCCCCAGAAAGACTGCTGCCCCACAGCTATTGCAGATTACCACTCTTCTGCTTTCCATACATGTACCCATTCCTCCACAACCTTCCAGACCAGCTTCTCCTAGCCTCCAGTTATACATAACTATAAAATAACTATAACATTAAAAAATATATAAAGTTTTATCTCAGCTCTTTTACATCAAAAGGTGTCAACAATCACAATAATCTACCTTCTACTAATACAGATTCTATCACAGAACCCGAACACAATGCAAAAACATCTGCTACTTAGCAACAACAAACAGGTGACCACATACCTAGCTAATGTAGCTTTTTTAAAATAAAAATAAATAATCTTTTAAACCAGTAGAACTCAGCAGTCCCAAAAGCTCCTTGAACTACAAAAAAATAATACAGTACCACACCACTGCCACAGTAACTCAACAGTTCAAAATGATTCAATTCAATTCAATTCAATTCAATCTTTATTTATATAAGGCACCTTTCTGAAATCAAGGCACCTGTACAATACAAGATAAAACAATAAATAGTTAAAACAATATTAACATTAAACTAAACAACAATATTCAAAAATCATTATAAGCTTTGCTAAAGAGATAGGTTTTTAAAGCTCCTTTAAAACTTTGGACAGTCGGGCAGTCTCGCACCTGACAAGGTAGAGAATTCCACAGGGTTGGGGCCATGAAACTAAAAGATCTGGCCCCTGAAGTTTTTAAATGAACCCTGGGAATCTCTAGCAATCCCTCATCAGTGGATCAGAGAGAGTGGGAGGAATGATTGGAGAAAGGAGAATAAATCAGAGCCAGTACAAAAAGATATAATTTACTTTATATTACTAGGCAATAGGTATACTCAGTTGTTTAACAGAGAAAATGAAGTACCTACCATAACAGACAGAATGCCCACAAATGACACTTAGATTGTGTATATCAGACACCACCAAAGGCACATGCAGAAAGGGTTTAAACTATAGTATTAAAATTAACCACATCAGAGGAGAAAGATCACACTAAACAAATGTGTTGCTTCTTCTGACTTCCAACCAATATCTACCGCACGAATTTCGCATCTTTCTGGAGCCTACAGAGTTATCTTTCACAACCACCTAAATTTACATAAAACATAGAATAGAAGTATATTCTTCATAGGCGATACTCTGGAACCAAATTCTTTAAAATTCAAATAATTTTCAGACCTGCAGCAAAACTGGGGGATTCCAAAGCAAGACTTTTGGAAATATCTGCAACATAGAACTACCTATAACTCCATCTCCTGTTTTGTGAACAATTATACCTATTTGATCAACATATCTCATACTGGATTAAATTGTCAGCCAAATGGAATAGCACAATATATAAAAACATCAGAGACTGTATACCAGACCAATCTATATCTGCAAAATGTAAATGGAATAGTCTCCTTAATTATAATATCTCTCGAACTCAATGGTATACTTGCTGGAGCATACCCCACAATATCTTTACAGGCACACGCAGCTGTTTAATCCAAATTAAAATTTTACACTTATGGTATAGAACTCCCTCTGTATGACATTGTATGGGATTAATAAACAATAATAATTGTTGGTGTTGTAATTTACCTGGGAGATCTACTTTGCATTTTTTGGTCCTGCATCCCCATTAACAAACTATGGAAAAAATACATCTGTTTGCCACTAAAGTAATCAGACAACAAATCAGCTTTGAGCCTAAGTTCTTCCTGCTAGGTATCCTTACAAAAAACAACACTACTCTATCCCATGCTCACTTTAGGTGGCTGAATATTCTATCCTTTCTTGTTAAACATCTCATTTTTATGAACTGGAAGTCAAATATTGTGCTAACTTTCTTGGACATTCTTCAAAATCTCTCTCAATACGCCTCTTTGGACCGATTGTCACATGTTTCTTCTGACCGACTCATTGTATATGACAGATGCTGGCAGGATATTTTTATTTATATTAACATTTCTGCCAACCCCAGAACTTAACATAGGAGTTATTTTTCTCCAGATGTCATTATGTATGTAATATTTCTGATCATAACTGTACAGTTATCTCTCTCTTTCTCTTCTCCTATTTATCCTAACTTTTTTATCTCCCTCCTTCTTACGCTGTCAATATCCAATTATACAGTACAATTATTTATATCTTCCTGTATAATAAACAGTCACAGTTAATGTATAAGTTGTACATCTAATATTGTCCATGCATTTACTCCAACACAGATTATTAATGATTACATTAATAAGATATTTCCTATGGTATGAATCCCTACAAATTCATGTTGAAGATTGTATTTAGACTAATTTTTGACCTTATGTTTACCAGTTGTAGTAACATTGTATGTGAGTTGTGATCTTTATCTCATTTGGAAGATGTTGCTCAAATGTATTGACTGTTCTTTTGTTCTCTATTAATCTTACCAAAAAGATAAAGTACAAAAAAAAGTGACTTCCAGATGCAATAAAGCCCTTAGCCTGTGACTTAGGAGCATGGTGACCTGCTCAGCAGAATGTAATATCAGTTGAGCCATTCCCTGTTCATCTTACACCAATTGGGATTTGTATACCCATGATGCTTTGTGCAGGATTCGGGGCTTTAGACAGTGGGTAGTATCAGACTCCAAATAAATTTGAAATTATTGGTATTTTAATGTCATGAAGCATCCTGCTCACTGTTTTTCTTCCTTCTTTAAATTATTTTACACCTAGCTGGGCTGCCAGCACAGCAGCAAGTCATCCACTTGTGGTGCAAACATTCTGGTTTTGGAGACAGACTCAGGGGTCAAAGGGATGGCCAGGGAGAAGGACTGAACATCCCCGAGACAGCTCTACTTCTCCAAGGGGAGGGAGGAAGAGCATCTGGCACTCTGCAGACCTCTGGTGGAGGCTGGGGGTGCTGCTGATGCCAGTGCCTTTCATAAGTGATGGTGGAGCAGGCATTGGCCATTACTGCACATCCCTGCCCCCTGGAGATCTCTACAGCATCCAAAATATCTGTTCCTTGTCCATGACACTCTGCCTGCCACCGTTCTTACTGCAATCAGTGTGCACGGGAGGGGGATTCCACTCCCGTTGCCCCACCCTTGGCAGTAAGCCTGGGCTTGAGACCATTGTCCATTGGGGGGTGCCTACTTGGTGACCCCACCCACAGGGTAAGCCAAGGCATGGGGGTGGTATGCGAGGCAGGGCCTGATCCCCTGAAGGTGGAAGGTGGCAAACAAAATTTACACCTTCCCATACACTACAACTATAACAAGAGTTATAATGAATCAAGTTCTGTGCTCTCTGTGTGCTCAGGCAATACCTTTCCTGAATTCTGCTTGTTGGTAAAGACAGTAACAAAATGGGGAGTAGACAATAGCCCCCTTTGCTGCTAAGGAATTTTTCCTAAAAATATATCTCTAAATATCAGTGAATAAAGTTTTCATTGTTCCCAGTTTCACCCAATATGTTTAACAGAAAACTGCTTTCATTCTTTATCCTGTGCTGTCACCTTGTGGCCAATTCTTTCCTCTCTCATTTAATAACATGTTAGATTGATATATACCATAGCTACATAGACAGTGGTATCAGAAAAATACTTATTATCCATTAAGACTGTCCTGTAATGGCTATCAACTATGTAAAGTTCCTTAGGCCTGAAGCCTTAGTACACTTGCCATCTTCTACTTTTCTCTGCCTACTTAGTCCTTATTATCCTGTTGTATATGTTCCACCCCACTTTGAACATGTTGCTTGTTCCCAACTTACCCACCTCTTTGGCTCTCAAATCTGTGAATTATCTTCTCTCTGACAAGCATGGAGATGGGAGTACTAATTAATATCATTTCTGGCCTCCTAGCAAATACTCATACTCCTTGACATGAACAAATCTTACTTCTTCCCCCTGTGAGATGAACAATACATACTGCACTTCTGGGAGTCAAGTATTGGACTGGCAAACAGCCAAGATACCTATCGGATCTCTTCTCCCCTGCAGTTACCCATACCTATTTGCTCAGCTTTGAGGCATTTTGTAGTATCCACACTCCACGATACAAGTGCAAGATTGGTTAAGCTGCCATTAGCTACAGGCTCCCTAACATCTGGAATAATCTTCCTGCTGAAGTCACTGCCCCTTCCACACATCAAGCAAGTCTCTGATCAAGTTCCATTACAAATCGTTGGTATCCTACCCTCAACGCCCCTCCCCCAAGCTTATCTAATTCATCTAATTAATGTATTATATTAACTCAGAGATGTATATTTCTCTAACTGATGTGCCCCTCTACAGGACAACAGTGGATCTGTTTTTACTTGCTGCTACATGACGTGTTATTAACCATGTTCTTATCTCATCTGTGCATTGAAATGTCTAATGTACTGTACGTATACCATAAAATTCCATGTTGCCTATACACCCAACCCCCACCCCAGTCATAACTGGAAACAAGCCCTCAACTCTGTGTGCTTACCTAGTAAAATATAATTTTAAATAAATATAATCCTTGGTAACATAAATTGTAATTGGCTTGAACCCAAGTCTGGAAATCACCATTTTAAAATCAAAGCTCTTAATCTACACCAATTATTCACTGACCCTACCAGGTTCAGTAGCCAGTCATGGATCAGATCTTGAACTGTCACTCCCACCATATTGTGGCGCTAACACCCTTCCAGATTTATTCAGTGATCACTGTATCACATACTGTGTTCATAAAATCAGGAAAAGTAATGCCCTCCTGAAACTTATTAAGGGTTCTTCCACCTGTAAATTTATCTGCCTGATTTCTTGTCTGACCTTCTGACTGATGACTGGAGTTTGGTATATAGATGCCTTGACCATGACCAGGCACTGTCTTATTTTTGCTTCTTATTTTTGTCCATTTTTGACACCCATGCCCCAGTCAGGACATCCAGGGTAATGGGGTCAGTCTCTCCTGGGTCTCTAATTATATTAAACTATCTAGATTAAGAGATACTGCCTTATCTGTCCACAAGTCGTATAGTACTTCTGCAGACAGGGAACAGTACAACAGGCTCAGAAACCTAGGTGCTACAGCCTCCTACTTTCATTTTAAATTTATTAAAGATTCACCCACTCCCACCAAGTTCTGGAATGTAGAAAATAATCCACTCAGTCCCTTGTGTTCTGACTCTGGCATCACCAGCATCAGCTATACCTCTACTGTGGTCACCAACCCACATTCCATAGCTAAAACCCTAAACATCCAATTTCTGGCAGGACCTTTGGTGATAGCTCCCCCTGCACCTCCTGGGTATAGCCACTGCCACCCCGCCACCCCCCCCCCACACATTCCCTCTTCAGTGCCAGTGCTCACTTTGCCTTCTCCTGCATTCGCCTCTGAGTTTCTTTTATGAGCTGTCCATATCAAGCCTTGTTCTTGCTCTGGATCTGATAGTATGCAACCTTTTTGAGATTACATGCCTCTTCGATTGCTGGCCCTTGCACATAACTGCTCCCATACCACCAACATTCTCCTTTCATTGTGGAAATATGCCACTACATTCCCCCCACCAAACAAAGGTGGCCCCAATGACTCACTTGTTAACTACCAGCTAATCTTACTGCTCCATTTTCTCTGTAAACTATTGGAGAGACTGGTGACTAAACAATTATCTGTCTAACTCTCCATTGAGTCTTTCTGTTCTGAATATCAGTTTGGTTTTTGTGCAGCTCATTCTACATTCACCTCTATTAATACTCAAAGATTTCATTCTCTAATAGAGACATGGGTCTGTAAACTGGTGTTATATTATTTGATTTGACAAAAATGTTCAACACTGTAGACCATTCTTTTCTTCTAAATAAGCTTGCTGCTTTTGGCCACTCCTGCCCTTCCCTTCATGGTTTTCATGTAACCTCTTTGGCCACACCCAAGGCCTGTCTTTGTGTAATCCTAGAAGAATCACAAATGGGGTCATGCAAGGCTCTGTTCTTAGGCTTCTCCTTTCTATTGTTTTTGTAGACAATTTACCACAGTGTGTAGAATACAGTAATGTTCACATGTACGAGGATGACATCATCCTTTATTCAGCCTGTTGTTGTCTTGCTGATTGCTTGGTTGCCCTGCAGTCAGAATTCTAGACACTTTCAAACTGACTTGAGGCAAATGATTTCTGTCTCAATGATTCCAACACCATCTCAGTACTGTTTGGCATCAAAGAATGCCTAGCTATGTGCCCTAATACTGCCGTAGATTGGTTGCTCCATACCTATGGATAAGTCATCCAATTTTGGTTTTCCTATCCAGTTTATGGTTTCCAAATCACACACAAAACTGGGTGCCCTTTACCATGTGGGCAACTGCCTTTCACCAAGTATGTGCAAATGCCTGATTGAGCACTTAATCCTTGCTATCATTAAATTGGAGGATATGGTGTATGATGTCATCCCCAATGTCAGCCAGCTAAATTGGATACTCTATTTAATGCCCTGTGTAGGTTTATCCTTTGCATCCCTGCTGGAAGCATTACTGTACATTAATATATGGATTTTATTTTTAATACTACACTAAAGCATACAAAAAAAAACTCCATAATAGCATCGCCCAGCAAGTGGGAGTATAGCAGAGGCAGTATAGCACAGTGGTTTAAGGCTCTGAGCTGCAAATCTGGTAACATTCAGCAGACCAGACCTGGGTTTGAATCCCACAGCTTCTACTTGCATACTGTCTGGCCCTGAGCAAGTCACTTAACTTCCCTGTGTTCCCAGGTCACACCTGTAAAAAAAGCTTTCAGTTTAGTGTGCTACTCCTGGTTAAACAACTAAAAAATAAAAAGCAAGTGGTAATACCATAGTTTAAAAGTGATAATACTATCATTCTGACCTGAACGATAGTATTATCACCAAAAGGCATCAGCGTATGTGCTAGTTTTCCTCCATGCATCTTCTGAAGTGTACCTTCCGATTGGCTGCTCTTCCTGTGTGGGGCGGACACAACAGTTTCAAAAACATGATGGCCAGTCTCTCACTTAGTGAAAGTAGTTATCCTTGAGAAACTTTCCCTATTTTTAATTTCAAAAATTGAGATATCTGATTGATCCTGCATTCCCCATTCCTCAAAAAGAAGAAAAGGTAGGACTACCTACCAATTTTTCCTCTCCAGTGCTGTCATTGAATTGAATGAGTGAGCTGGCGGGCGAGCGGCCCAAAGAGAATGAATGAGAGCGCGATACAGTGCACTGCTTGGCCAGGACTGAGACAGTTCTTAAGTGGCTAAAAAAATACTAAAAAATCTGATCCATATATTAAAAAAAATAATGGATAGATCACTAGGCATTACTGGTGACCTACCATCTCGAGGTTCTAGACACAAGAACCTCTCGAGCTTCGCTCTCAAGGTTCTTATGTGTGTCCAGAACCTCTCGATGGTATTACTCACCAGTAACACCCACTGATCTATCCATTATTATCTTTATATATGACCTCCTGGGCTGGCCTTCACTGACTGATGGAAGAGTTTTATACCTTGCTCTGCATGATTGTAAATACTGGCTTAATTTTCTCTTCCAGCAGCTTCCCAGGAGGTTGTGAGGGTCCTTGCTGTTGCCCTCCCCCACCCTCGAACACAATGTGCCAGTTGCTGCTGAAGCAGCTTCCCAGGAGGTTGTGAAGGTCCTTGTTGTTACCCTTCCCTGCCACTGAACTCAACGCACCAGCTGCTGCTGAAGCAGCTTCCCAGGAGGTCATGAGGGCCCTTGCTGTTGCCCTTCAATGCCCCAGAACACATTGCGACGGCTGCTGCTGAAGCTTCCCAGGAGGTCGTGAGGGGTCCTTTGCTGTTGCTCTCCCCGGCCCCCGAACACAACGCGCCGGCTGCTACGGAAGGTACACACATCCACTTTGCTGCTCTTCATCGCTGTGTGTGCTGTCTTTTGGCGCCTTTTTTAATTTTCAAATATGGACTCAGACTTAAGACCAGCCCATGCCTTTAAATCAACTTACAGTCACTGCAGAAGTGGAAACAGTTTTTTACTTTAAGTTCCTAATTTAAATTGACTGCCTAGACTGCCTTTATATTAGGTTACCTTAATTTTAATGCATTTAAATTGGCTGCCTATCTGTGATATAGCGCTCCTTTAGGCTGCATGTAATTTGCTTACGTTTACCCTGTTTCTCACTGTGGAACTAACTGCAATAGCCCTCCCCTATCGTGGTTATTTCTGACCCCCCATCTTGCGTGACTCGTACAATTTAACTCACCTCTTCTCTTCTCTCCCACTTCCTCTTCCAGCAGCTTCCCAGGAGGTCATAAGGGTCCTTGCTGTTGCCCTCCCCCCCCCGAACACAACATGCCGGCTGCTGCTGAAGGTACACGCATCCACTTTGCTTCTGTTCATCACTGTGTGTGCTTGCCTGCTGACTCAGAGCGTCTGCTCCTCACCGCCCCCACCACCACCCTTGGTCGGCTCTTCATTATATAGCCCAACAAAGCCCTCCCACACGGTTTTTAACTGATCACCTAACTTTTCCACCTGCAGCTTATTTTCTTTCACCACTAGAGGTCATACCATCTCCTTCGATCACACTCACAATCTGCCCAAGCCATAGCTTTTTCCCTCTAGCTTCCCTGCCTCTTAAAGCAATAATGACACCCTTACAGTCCAACATGCTACTGTCCACAGCCTTATATATCTCTATGCTACTATCCCTCCCTGCCCAGGCAAAATGGAACCTTTCGTGTGGTCAAACCAACTGGCACCCTCCCTCCTTCCCTCTCTCCACCTGTTTACCCATGAGTGGTGAGCTGCAGAAATGGCCGGCAGGTACTCCGCGGCCTGCTTTGCTCACCACCAAAAATACTGTAATTGTGCAGCTCCCTACAGTCCTCCTCACTACCAGTAGCCAGCAGTATGGGCACTGGACTAGTTGCAGCCCTGCCTTCCCCAGCCTACCCCCAGTCGCTCTCCCACTACCACCCCTACCCCTGCCCCACCCCTTCCTCCTCCTCCTGGCTGCCCTCCAAACCTTGAACCTCCCAATACCCACCCAACACCCTACCATAGGGTCCTTGAGGTGCAAATGTCTTCAACTTTATGCCCAAGCAAGAAACTACCACCTTAGAGCTCTTGTTCTACTACTACTTCTCATGGGAAATGTCCATCCCAACTCTGGACTGACGACTGCCTCCCAGTCTAGAACAACCACTTCAAATGGGTTGTGTATCACCTCACTCAACATCTGTAGCTTGCAAAAAACGTGGCACTCCTTTCGGGGGGGGTAATCCAGCACCACCCTGACATCATCAGACTGAGTAAAACCTGGCTCTCCCCCTCTGTACCTGACTCTGCTGTAAGCCTCCCCAGTTACATCCTCTATCGCTCTGATAGAATGAGCAAATGAGGCGGTGGCTGTGCTGCATACCTTAAGGTCCCTCTGTCAGGCCAACTCCTCCCTACACCTCAACTAGGATTAAGAGCACAGACTCTAACTCTAACAATAGCTACTGGCAGTTCTACTGCCCCCCTTCTACTTGCCATTGTCAACCTTCCCCCAACCGAACACAAACTTGCCTTCCATACCATACTGAACTATATTGTGACTCTTCCACCCCAACATAAAAAAATAGTCATGGGGGACATCAACAATAACTGGTTGTCCTCGAAACCTGCTCCTTATACCAATGATGCCTCGGTGCTCAACCTCACTCAGGTTGTCACCTCAGCCACCAGAATAAATCCCCACACCAGGACATCTACCCTCTTGGATCTGGTCTTCACAAACTGCCCGCACAGAATTACCAATACCCAAGTCCTCCCCAATGCCCTAAGCGATCACTCACCTGTGATCTCCTCTTTGTCCTGTAGGGCACCCAAGAATCCCCCCAAAATCACCCTACAGTGCACCATTGGTCCTGGCAAACTCGCCCAACTCAAGGCCTTCCTTAGATTCTGGGACTGGACACCACTCGTTTACACCCCTGATCCCGATCAAGCGCTTGATCTATTTATCTCCATGTTCAACAAGATCTGTGATAAGTTCACCCCCCCCCACAAAACAATGTCCAAAGGCTACCAGGTCCCTTGGTTTTCTGATCACCTCTTGGTTCTAATGAAAAGGCGTGACTCCCTCTGGTATATTGCCGATGAAACCAAATGGCCAGCTGACATGCAGCACTTTAAGAAGGCTCATAACAAATGCATGTGGTCCCTCCACACCACCAAAGTAGACTATTACAAAGCGTCCTTAACTTCCACCTGGGGAGATGGATGGAAATTCTGAAACAATATAAAGGAACAATGTGGCAAATCCCCAAACCAGACCACAGACCAACTAGTAATAGACGGTGACAGCGTCATGGATCCCATCCGCATAGCCTCAGCCCTAAACTCTGCTTTCACTAATCTCAACCATATCCTCCCCCCTAACTTCTTTGATCATCTGCCGAACCCACACCCATCCCCCCCGCTCCTTCCTTTCACCTTCGCGTTCTATCCTCTGCAGATGCCCAACCCTACCTAGACAAAGCTCTTAGCCACTCAACAAATTACAGTGGCCCCCTGGACCTGAAGCTTCTTTGCCTTACTCTCCAGGAAGTCCTCCTCCCTCTCGCTCATATCCTAAATCGCTCCCTTTGTCAAGGGAAATCTCCCTCCCAGTGGAAGCTTGCCAACATCACCCCTGTCTTTAAAAGTGGGAACCGCATCTCCACAAACAACTACCATCCAATCTCCATTCTGCCCCCCGAAGCCTTAGAATGTATTGTCGCCGACCAAATCACTGACCACCTAACTAAATACAACTTCTCTGTGACCAACAACATGGTTTCTGTAAGGGTCATGGTACCACCACTCCCCTCCTAGCTTTCACATCGCATGTCCACTCCGCCATGGATTGTGGTCATCTCACAGGTGCCAGCTTCATGGATCTCTCAAAAGTTTTTGACTCTGTCAACCATGCTCTTCTGCTTAACACCCTTGCCTCCAATGGCTTCTCCAAAGATACCTTAAACTGGTTCGCCAGCTACCTGGAGGGTAGAACACAACAGGTAAAGGTAGGCACGGTCCTGTCCCCCTGCCTCCCAGTCCACTCTGGAGTACCATAGGGGTCTATTCTAGGCCCCTTACTTTTCAGCCTATTTCTAAATTCCCTCCCATCAGCCATCTGTGGTAACCTGCTCCTCTATGTGGATGATGCAGTTCTTTTTGCCTCCGACTCCAACCCTCTTACTCTCCACCTTTCACTCCAATATAGCTGCTATGAAGCTGAGCACTGGTTCTCCACCCAATGGATAACTATCAACTACAAGAAAACTAAAGTCATGATCTTCTCCCACCCGCAGAACCCTGCAAGAACCACTGCCCCCCCCTTTTCTCACTATCAACCACACCCCCCCTTGAGCAAGTTGACTACTTTAAATACCTAGGGATCACTCTGGACCCAGCCCTCTACTATAAACAACACATTCTCCTCCTTGCCTCAGCCCTAAACTCGAGATTAGGTGTGGTATATAGACACAAATATAGCCTTACCATGGAAGCCCTATGGTTCGCTGTCAACTCCTCTGTCCTTGTCCTCCTTGACTATGGCATTGCCATATACTTTGCTGCCCCCAACTCAGCACTAAACTGTCTCTGTCTCATACTCAACAAAGCCTGCCACCTCATTCTAGGCTGTGATCACCTCACCCACACATGCACACTGTACAACAATTCAAAATGGCTTAACCTAGATAACAGAATTAGGTATCATACTTGCCTAATAACTAAGAAGATCCTCCTAGGACTCGCCCCTCCTTCTGTCTCCTCTATTATTCATCCAGCAGACCCAGCCAGATCCATGCAAAACTCAAACAAGCAGCTACTATGGGTTCCCCACCCTCATACCTCCCAACTTCAAAGGACTTTCAGCTTCCAAGCCACTAATCTAACTAACTCTCTCCCTATCCAAATAGCAAACGAAATGAGGCTTGGTCCCTTCAAAACAAGACTGAGGGAACTCCTCCAAGACTCTAATGTATGTGACTGCTTCTGACACTATCCTGCCTCTTTGCTGTCCTGCTAACTCCCTTAACTATTCCCCCAGTTAGTATGAACTACTCCCCTAACCCTCCGCTGACTATCAGCCAGTTGCAGTCTGATCTGCAATGTTATGGCTGTGCTTTACTGTATCTCCTCCTCTATACTAACTAGTCCTCTTCCCAGCTCTACCCTGTATCACTTGTCATGAAATATAATGTAATCCTTCATTGTTTGTTACTTCTTACTCTGTATTATCAAATGTTTGTACTGTCCCTTGATGTGTGACATGGAACCTTTGTAAATGAATCCCTGACTCAAATGTCTTTCAGAACATTCTCAATAAACAATAAACAACAAATTACTTGTGTGCCTTCCTCAGCCTCTCTGCTCTGTCTGCACAACAGCTTCACTACCACACTGGTAACAGATTCCTGGTACCAAGGTACAAACTTAATTCTGAAAATTTGCTTTTAGCTGTAGACCCCCCTGTTTTGGAATAACCTAACCATGAGTAACAACTCATCAACAGCATGGATCTGCTAATTGTTTTCTCAAAAACTTGAGAAGTTACTTCCGTTTAATCCTGATTTTTTTTTTGCCATATAAGATTTCATTTGTTTTTCCAAGTACAACCAACCAAGGTAAAGACACCCAAACATTGACCATACAAGTAAACAAGAGCACCATAGCTATGTTTGGAATATTCCATAACTGCACCTGCTATCTAATCCTGATTTTTAAACTCAGATACCATGGAATAACTTGAAATTTGACCTGTGCATAGTAAGTTCCAGGATCTTTGGATAAGTTACATTTGATAGTGGTCAGTTCAGTGATTTGAATGTTCTAGAAAGTTAACAATACATTCAACAGTGATTCTAATGCCTTTTATTTCTTCACCAGTAGCATACAAAACAGCTGTGAATTGAAACATAAAACTTAGGGCAGACACTTAGGATCTGGATTGGGAAGGGGACAATAGTCAGTGTTTGAAGGGGTGGAAGGTGGGTGGGAAATCTGTGGTGGCAACAACAAAGAGAGTCATACCCCTGTATGATTCAGTTGCTTTATTTCCCTTGTGGAGAAACAGTACTCTCCCAGGACACCAAGTCTGTCTAGAAGAAGACATCCAAGGCATGACTGGACTTCAAGGAAAATGAGAGGACCAGAAAGGTAATTTGTGGTAGAGAACTACATCGTACTGTGGACAGAGGGGTAATGTTGACAAGGAAGCAGAGGAGTGGTAAGTTGCTGCTTGTAGCCTCTATAGGGAAGAATTCAGGCAGGATAGAGAGGATAGTCAGGGAAGTAGGAAGGGAGTGTAGACAAATGACCTGACTCTCAGAGCCCTGGTGGTGGTTGCAGTTAGCTTTAGAAAGCCAGGAGGAGCCTCAAGCAGGCATCAGCTTCTGTTGTTATCAACTTTCTAAGTTCCTGCCAGTTAGTAACAGGGAGGAGTGTCGATATACTGTAATCTGATCACAAGTTTCAATACATGGCAGAAGGAGTGGTGCAGGGAGTAGGGATGGGGTACCTATGGGAGTGGAGCCAGTCTGGGGGGGCAGAAGGCTATTCAAGTGGGATGGTTCTCACCCCTCTGAGAAGGGCACTAGGAGACATGGGCACAGGTTAAAAGATCAAATTGAGGTCCATTTAAGCTATTATATGGGGCATATTGGAAGTACAGAGGTATACTTACAGATGGAATCCTAGGGTCGAATATGAACTAGACAGGGTAACAATGGAGGCCACCACAGAGGAAAGGGATCTAGGGTAGTCATGGTAGACAACCTCAAAGTGGCTAAACAATGTGAGAAAGCAGTCAGAAAGGCTAACAGAATACTAGGGTGCATAGGGAGTGGTATAACAAGTAAAAGGAGGGAAGTGGTGGTACCATCATACAAATCCCTAGTAAGGCTTCATCTGGAGTAGTGTGTTTAGTTGTGGAGGCCCCATCTCCAAAAAGACATAGACAGGATGGAGGCAAAAAATGGTGTCCGGGATGCAACGTAAGTTGTATGAGGAGAGACTTAAAGCTCTCAATAATTACTCACTGGAGGAAAAGAGAGAGAGGGGAACATGATAGAGATCTTAAGATATCTGAAGGGGATCAACATGGCACAAGAGGGGAGCATCTTTCACATTAAGGGAAATAGCAGAACATGGGGGCACAGCATGAGATTAAAAGGGGGAAACTTAGGGGGAACTTGAGGAAATTCTACTTCACTGAAAGGGTGGTGGAGAGTTGGAACAGTCTTCCCCAGGAGAGGTGGGGGCAGCACATGGGAATTATCAAGCTAGGCTGAAAGGGGGAGCACTTATAGCATCTAGAGTACCTTAAGCATTAGAAAGAGGGATAGGACAGACTGAATGGGCCACAAGGCCCTTATCTGCTGACATCCATGTATCTATGTATCTAAGTACTTACTCAGCTGAGAGGGGTCTTAATGATCTCCCCCAGTGCAAGACAATAACAAGGAGAAACAGAAAGAAAATGAATAGGAAATAGGGGAAATCTACAAAAACACTATGGACGAGGAGCCTTGTGGTAACCAGATAGTAAGTGGTAGAAGGATATGAGGATGGATAGAAGAGCAGGAGGGAAATGCAAATGGGTTAGACCCAGTACAAAGGGGAAGCAGACAATCTGGAGGATCATGTGCACAAACACCAGAAGTTTGAAAATAAGAACAGTGCTACAGAGGCAGTGGTGGCTGAGGCAAGCTTGGACCTGGTGACTATCATGGAAGAATACACAACCCAGTCCTACTGCTGGGACATGATCATGCTTATATATATACTGAGTTCAGCAATGATAGTAAGGGAAAGGGACAGAAAGGGGTGGCATTATGTATAAAAGACAATAAAAAGCATATGATATAGGTGATGGGGGCACAGGGAAAACACAGAAACAATATGGGTGCAGGCAGTCAATGCTGGAAACAGGAAAAATTCACAGGGGGATCCTACCACTTTTTGGTGTAGATTGAATTATCACTGATAATGGTCTGGGGACATGTTTTTTTATTATGTGTTACATTTTCACACATTAGTTAATTAGTCAGTTAGTTACTGTAGTTAGTTACAGCAGGGTTTTATTTAACTCTAAAAATTGATTAGTGTTTTGCTCATAAAAGTTCTAAAACATTGTGAAAATGCATAGCACTTGCCTCACTGTGTTTAACAAACATAACACTTCTAGAAAACCTATATAAATACTTTCTGTACAGTTAGTATTGTCCCAAGAAAAAAACACTGCTAATCAATTATTTAATACCCTGTTACAGTAGTTAAATAATTTGTTTTACGCCTTTAAAGGGGTACAGTTGGAACAGGATCTCCTCACTAGGTAAGGATAATAATACCCCTTGTTCAAGGGGAATCAGACATAATAGGCTCAATAATGCCTTCTGTCTGCCTTTTGCAATTAGTATAGTATCTGTCCTCCCTTATTTTGCTCCTGGAAGTTAAACTTTTAATTTCAGTTCTGGATCTGAGTTCCTCAAAGTTCCCCCCATTTCCACCACTGCTGGTAGTTACAGAAGTCAGAGAAATATCACGGCACAAGGCAATTAATCTTCGAGAACACCCACCTAGGGATGATCTATCAAGTGAAGTGTTTGGGTAACATAACTTGGATGAGCAAGTAATCTGCTCTGCTGTACACCAGCCTTGCACTGATGAGTGACAGAGTATTTCTCTGAAAAAAAATATTTCATGCAGCTTTTTCACTCTCCACTGATTAATTACTTGGGGCTAGAGGCAGTCCTTATTTGTGAATTTAGCAGTTTCTTGCCTTACAGTTTTAAGTAAATTAACTGTGCTTGAATAGGAAAAAAAATATGCTGGAAAATAAAATGTAAATAAGTCCACACTGTATTCAGGACCTAGACTTTAGCTTAACATCTGATTGATTCCAGTTTTCATCTAATTATAAAGGCAAATTCCCCATCACAATATATGAAATCTGTATGCTTCTTAGCAAACCAGACAGAGCAATCCAAAGAGCTGAATGGGCAGTTTTGCTGCCTGGTATGTGGAAATATGTCTTGTATAAATGCTAACTGACCCTTGTATTTAGTCTCACAGGTCATAGTCTGTTGTTGTTTATGAAGTATATACTGTATAAATATGCTTATAATATGCTTATAAATTCTACAATATCCTCAGGGTATTTGTAAAACATATTCTAGGATTGTGGATATGTTGTACACCAACATTCTTCGGCACGTTCTTTTCCCCTTAAAGGATCACCGGAAGTCTTCAAGCTGGCTCCTCCCACCCACCTGGATGGTATATACCTCTGCTCCTCCACATGATGCCAGATCTTCCTTTCTGCTGGAAGATTCAGGTTGCCTCCCTCGTACTCACGCATTTTGTAGGCCCTGGCTTTAAAACCTTTGATTTTGCTGAAAATTCATATCTTTTGAGTTAGCGATTGCCTTTTCGCATCCTCAATTATGGAAGAAAAATCTTCCCCCGGATTTCGCCGGTGCTCCTGCGGCCAACAGATATATACCGATCCCCACTACATTTGCGTCTACTGCCTTGGTGTTGGCCATGACACCTTGTGCTGCAGTTTTTGTTTGGTTTTCCATCCCAAAGTCCTGGACAACTGTCTTGTGTAAGTGGTCTGAACCTCACTTTCAGGCTCTTGACAATATTGGGAATGCAAATAATCACAAACAAGTTGCATTCGAGTAATAAACAAGTTTATTACTACAAAAGGAATAAATCACAGTTGCCCTAAGCAGCTTTTACCAATACGAACTGGGAGCCAATGCTAAGCGTTCCCTACACCTCGAAGTTTCTCTGTAGTCTCTTGGGATCTCTCGGGTCTCCGAGGTGTAAAGCCTGTGCATAACATTATATACCTGTGATAATTACTATGGTTACTAAAAGATAGAAACATTTCTAGTTACAGAGATGAGCCCTATTGGCTAAATTAGAGGTGGCTCCACGGTCCAAGATAACATTACATAATTCTGTAAAGTCATCAGTTTTAGAACAAAGACGTTCTTATACAGAGTCTTACATAACAGGGTGAAGTGGTGCACATCACCAAAGGATGGCAATGTTGCCTTACATATTACAATTACTTCAAGGACAGGTGTCTTGGCATCTGACAAGTAAGAAATAGACAGAAAATACATGGTATAATATGTGTGCATTAGCAAGCAAAGGGAGTTACAGTAATATGCATTCGTATCCTGACATCTACTCTTATACGGTAGATGCCTTTAGCCCTATGTATTAGTATAGCCTATGACCTAAACATTAGCTGTCTACAATGTACCCCTGAGGGTATCAATTAGGGTGCAGGGACCTCGTGTAACACTTGCATGCTTACAACTGGGGAGACTGGAGAAGAGAAATCATCCAGTGAAATCAAAAGAGGCTAGGTGGGTGGTTTCTGCTGCCGCAGGATCCACTGAGCAACTGGAATGCATGCAAGCATTCGAAAAAGAAGCAGTTCACTCTTTCCAGAGTGTCTTCGTTCTGCTCAACCTTGGCTCCACCTTCTTGGGTTTCTTCAGGGAATTTTGCCAGTCTCTCCCTACCAAGGGAAAGGCACCTGCGGGCCCACACTCTTCTCAATCCTGTAATAGGGAGAAGGATCTGAGCAAGTCTTTGTCTCAAAGAAGATGCTCTTGGGATTGACAGAGGTCTCAGTCCTAGGAGCATGCGGTCATGACCTCGGTCGAGATCACTTCTTCAGCCGCTGACTTCTCGGACCTTCCACTGGGCCAACCAATCGATGATGTGATCTTTGAGGTCAAAATAGTTATCAACCAAATCTATCCCCTGTCGCCGACTCCAGTCAGCGACTCCTTAGAAAGCACTCTGGTCCTTGTCTTCCTCGATGTGGAGATTCAGCCTGCTGGAGTGCCCATCCAGGATTCAGTCCCAGACTCCGGGAAGTCACTGGCCCTGCCGATGTCTCCCAACTAACTGAGTCAGCCTGTCCAATCTCGGTCAAGGTCTAGGACCCCCTCGTCTGACAAGCCGAGGAATGGCCACAAGCACTCTAAGAAGAGGTGACGCCGTTGGTCATCCTCATCCTCCTCGGATGAGGAGAGGCTCTGACGGAAACTCCATTGGTGCTACGAGGACCTCATGTGGCAACAGCTGATTCTGTCTGGACATAAGCCTACCATGGCTTCCTCCCCGGCTATTACTTTGCTTTCACTTCCTAGGCTGAAGCCGACTCCCTTGGAGCCAATCAAATCGATTCCCCTGCCCACAGAGTCAGCATTACCACCCATTTGGCCCATACAGTCTCTCCACCTACTGTGATGGAACCACTGCCCAAGCAGTCTGTGGGAGGGGCTCCTTCCAAGGAAGACAGACCGGACATCGGGCTTCCACAGCGATTGTCGGTCATGGTCACCCCAGACCGCCCCCGGCAAGTCGAAGGTGACATAGGTGGTAGGCCATTGTATCTGGATTCTTCGGATTCAGGCATCACCAGTCTTCATTCACATCCAGGGGATGATGATTGGACTGCTGGCCTAGAGATGGAGGAAGGTCCCTCATCCTTTCAAGGGATCCTTCACTTCGTGTCTGAGTCTACAGGGATGCTCCTGGATCCCATCCAGAAAAAGGCAGAGTACACTCTCACTGACATCCTCAAGAGAGGGGATATCCTGACAGAGGCCTTTCCTGTGGCCAAGGCCATTGTTGGACTGGCCTTAGAATTTTGGCAGCATCCTGCCTCTTGTCCAGCTCCATCTGCCTGCATGGCCCACAAGTACGCGGTGCCCATGGGGTCCCTTTCAGGGTTCACAGAGCACCCTTTGGCCAAGAGCCTGGTGACCACATCTGTGTACAGGTGTACTGGCAGTTCTGCTGACACTGACCGACCTCCTGATAAAGAGTCCAAGCTCTTGGACCATTCAGCCAGGAAAGTCTATGTGGCTTCCTCCTTGGGCCTTCGTCAGGCAAGTTTGGCTGTCATCATGGCACACATCTGTCATGCCCTTCTAGGGTCATTAAATGAGGTCCTCCCACATCTCCCTGTGGAGATGCAGACCACTGTCAAGCAGGTCTGGAATCAGGGCCGAGCTGTTGCCAAACAGCAGCTCCAGACAGCACTAGACCTTGGGGATTCTTGTGCCTGTTCAATGGCTATCGCAGTTGCCTTTTATCGCAGGGCTTGCCTGAGGCTTTTCTCCATCTCGGCAGATACCCAGCATAAATTAGCTGATATGGCCTTCCTTGGGACTGACTCATTTGGTCCAAGAGTGGCTGGTCACCTTCAGCGCATTGAGCAGTCCAGTGCCACCTTGGACGCTACCTCTGCCAAGAGATATTTGGGCAAGAGCCAACAGAGGAAAAAGAAAAAGCCTTTTTGGCATTCTGCCCCTGCAACTCAGCAGTCCCCCTTTCAAGGGGTCAGCAGCACCAGCACCAGCAACAGCAGAAGGCTCAAGCTTGGCATCCTCAGCCAAAGCAGGGTCCCCAACAGGCCCATAAAGGTGGCCAAGGTTCAGGTCCTGGATCCAGCCTGCTCAGTGATGGGGCAGGGGCTGCCATCCATGCTTCCATCACTCCAGCTCTGGGTCCTCACATGGGGGTCTGGCTTCAAAACTTTCTTTCTGCCTGGTCCATTGTCACCATGGAAAGGTGGGTTCTGCAAAGTGGTTGGTCAGGGACTGCCTCTGGAATCTGAGCAGTACCCTCCAAGCAGAGCCCACACCCCTTGGAAGGAATGAGTTTCCACTCAGACCCAGTCAGCTCTCAGAGATGGCATTGCTCGGCTCCTCCTCAAGGAGGCAGTAGCTCCAGTGGTGGATCCTCCAGCAGACACAGACTTTGTCTCCAGGTACGTCATGGTGCCCAAGCGGATGGGGGGCTGGTGCCCCATTCTAGATCTGCATGACCTGAATCAATATCTTAGGTCATGCACCTTTTGGATGGTCAATCTGTTCCAGATCATACCATCCTTGGAGCAAAACATGTGGTTCTGTTCACTGGATCTGCAGGATGCATTCTTTCATGTCCAAATCAGTCCGTCCTATTAGCAGTTCCTCTGCTTCAGAGTCGAAGGAACCCTGTACGAGTTCCGAGCCATGTCGTTTGGCCAGTCATCAGCCCCAAGGGTTATCACCAAATGCATTGCAGTGGTGGCAGCCCATCTCCAGCATCAAGGGGTCAGAATTTACCCCTATCTCGATGATTGGCTTCTAGCAGGTTCCACCCAACAGGAGGTGGAGAGGTCCAGTTACCTGGCCCTCCACACCTGCTCTCAACTCAGCCTCCTGATTAATGAGGCCAAATCAGAACTCATGCCTTCTCAGGTGATGGGCTTCATCAGGGCAGAGCTCGACTCTTGTCAAGCCAGAGCTTGGCTCCTGGCAGACAGGACAGAGGTTCTCTCCTCCTCCTGCTTTGCCCAATCATTTCTGGTTGGGCACTTGTGCCCTACCCGGGACTTTCTGCACCTTCTGGGTTACATGGAGGCATGCACCTCAATGTTCTGTTGGGCCTGGTTGCACATGCGCCTCGTCCAATGGGAGCTGGCCACCCAGTGGACCCAGCACCATGGTCATTTCAACCAGCTGGTCACTGTAACCCAAAAGATGTGGGATGCTCTCCAATGGTGGACCACCCCAGACCAGTTGCACAAAGGGGTCTTATTTGTCCACCCCAAGCAGACGTTTGTCCTCATGATCAATGCTTCTCTCATGGGCTGGAGAGCCCACATGGAGGTGAAAGGGCCCAGGGGCTCTGGACCCCCAAGGAATCCCAATGCCACATCAACCTGTTGGAGTTCAAAGCAGTCAGACTGGCATTGTCAGCTTTTCCTCCTCAGCTTTGGGATCAAGTGGTTCAAGTCCAGAACGACAATACCACAACCATGTACTAACTCAATAAACAGGGCCGCATGCATGCCTATTTGCTGTGCAAGGAGGCGCTCTGCATCTGGACCCTCATGAGCTGATTGTAGGTGAATCTGCTAGCCATCCATGTGGCAGGAGCCTCGAGCCATCTGGCAGATGCTGGCAGCCATTTAGGCCAGATATCCCACGAGTGGTCTCTCCATCCAGAGGTAGCTTACAGCCTGTTCTCCCATTGGAGAAAACTGATGGTGGACCTGTTTGCCTCCAGGGAAAACACTAAGCTGAGGCTGTTTCATGCTTGCCACCCCCCAGCAGGGCTCACTGCAGAGGGATGACTTCTTGAGGCTGTGGACCCCAGGCCTTCTCTATGTCTTCCCTCCCTTTCCTCTCTTTCCCTTGATCCACAAGGTGCTTCACAAGGTGAAGAGGAACAAGGTGAAGGTGATCCTGGTAGCCCCAGACTAGCTACGCCAGTTTTGGTATCCAGATCTCCTCAGCCTCAGCTGCAGGCACTCGGAGCAGCTTTGCACATGCCCGGACCTGATATCACTCAATCAGGGGAAGGTATTCCATCAGGACCTTCAATCCCTGCACCTCACAGCCTGGTACCTGAGCAGCTAGAGTTCCAGGCTTTGGGTCTTTCTGAAGATGTCTACACCGTGGTGGAGGCATGTAGAAAGGAATCGACCAGGAAATGTCATGCCTTCAAATGGAAAGAGTTTTCCATTTGGTGTCAGGGTAAGGGCCTGGACCCTTTATCCTGTTCAGTGGTTAACATTCTTGACTACCTTTGGTCTCTCTCCATAGGGGTCTCTAGTCATCGACCATTAGGGTGCAGCTGGCAGCCCTCTCTGCTCACTGGGTGGGGGACAGTCAGCCAACGGTGGTGCAGGAGACAGTGGTCAGGCACTTTTTCAAAGGCTTGGATCACATATACCTTATGGTGTGTGAACCTTCACCTCCATGGGATCTACTGCTGGCACTAGCAAAGCTATGGGCAAACCATTCGAACCAATGCACAAGGGTGAGTTGTCACACTTGTTGTGGAAGACAGCTTTCCTGGTGGCAATCACATCAGCCAGAAGGACAGGGGAGCTCTAGGTGCTCTTGGTGGACTCCCCTTATCTGATCTTCCACAGGGACAAGGTTGTCCTATGCCCCCACATGAAATTCCTTCTGAAGGTGTTGTCAGAGGTTCATCTTAACCAGGTGTTAACTCTGCCAGTATACTACCCTAACTACATCTCGGATGCTGGTCCTGAGATGTGCACTCTCCTATTACAAGGAGAGGACGGTGGAAATTTGGGGAGAAGTTTTCAAGCTGTTTGTCACCTACGCTGAAGCTGCTTCTGGTAGACCTGCACTCAAGCAGACTGTTGCAACATGGATTATATCATGCATAGATCTGTGTTATGAGTTGGTGGGTGAGAAGACTCCCAGAGGAATAAGAGCTCATTCTACCCACCATACTGCTGCTTCCAGGGACATCCCTATCCAAGAAATCTGCTGGGCTGCTACATGGAAGTCAGCAAACACCTTCATCACCCACTACCACATCGACCTTGAGTCACGCCACGATGCTGATTTTAGAGCCTCAGTTCTCCAACCTCTGTTCCCTAAGTAGGGGGTGTCCGCCTTGCCTCCTTCCTCCCATAGAACTGCTAGGAGTTTCAAAACAGTGTGGAAGAACAACATATCCATGCTCCTAGAAGAACAGGTTACTCACCTGTAACAGTAGTTCTAGGAGTGGTATATATTGTTCATCCACGCGGACTCACCTGACCTCCCCAGCTGTGGATGCACACAACCTGGCTTGCAACGGGCTAAGATCTGGCATCATGGGGTGGAGACAAGGTATATACCACCCGGGTGGGGGGGAGGAGCCAGCTTGATGACTTCTGGTGATCCTTAAAGGGGAAGGGATATGCCAAAGAGTGTGGATGAACAACATACACCACTCCTAGAATTACTGTTACAGATGAGTAACCTGTTCTCATGGTACAGTGTTGTCATGATGAGCTTGTACATCAGTATAAGCAATGTGAACAGTAAGAGATTTTCAACTTGCCTATCCCTGCCAGTTCAATAAATCTGTGAGGCATTGTAAGGTAGTAGATGTGGCAGCTGCTTGGGAAGAAGAAGGACACAGGGTAATCATCCACCAGAACAAAAAAACTTACTGTGTGACCTAATCAAGTATTACATGACCTCCTAGTGTTGCCATCCACACAGTTGTAGAACTGAGAAGAAGGAGGACCCTATGAAAAGATTTGCATATCATGTCCTAGCAGATAGCTAGACAAATGGTCAGGCTAGGTGGGCCTGTCTGTCCTTTTCTGTCATCACACTTCTATAACTCTATGAATCATTTGGGCTATCTTGGGAAACTGATTTATAAAATAAAAATAAAAAAAACTTAGTTAAACATAGATATATTGAAATATTTGTGATTTTAAAGCAGTAGTGCAGGCTACAATGCCGATCTTACCCTATACTGGTTTATTTATAATTGCCCCTTACATTTTGTCTTGTACAATACCCTTCATTCCCTATTTTGCTTCTACTTCGGAACTTTTTTTATATTTGAAGTAACAGAGTACTCATTCTATAGCTTAGACCAGGATTTCATTAATGTTCTTAACTGTTTTGTATGCCTATTGTCCCATAAGGTCTGAGAACAGTGTTTACTGCATGCTAGATGGGAGCTAGATTTTCATCGATAGAGGACACAGCACTTGTGTCCATATTTCAGACATATGCTTCATCCAGACAAATGTGTCAGGATAGTTGCAGATTATCTATAAACATCCAGTGCATTTGTGACACTTGTCACTTTTTTTAGATAAACATATGATGCATGAGTCTAATTTAGAGGCACATGTAATTTTCAGGATGCAAGTTGTGGTGATTACATTCAGAAGTTAGAACACCTTGTAGGTGGTTTAACTATTTGGGTGGAAGCTGGGCAACCACATACATACAACTGATGGAGCTGTCTGAAAATCTTGCCATGTGTGTTTCAAAACAGCAGGGAAATCAGATGAGAATCAGGACCAAGCCATATTAAAAAGAATGCTCCTTCTATTATTCTAAATGTAATAAAAGTGCTAAAGCAGACTAAAAATAGGGGACAAATGGTGTTGTACATGACAGAAGATATAGGGCATTCATAAATACTGTAGAATACAAAGCAATGTCAACATGCATTGCTGCCTGAAATATGTACTTTCTCAGAAACTACCTGCTCCCTCTGCTTTAGCAAGCAGAAGCATTATATTCTGTAATCATTGTATAGGACACTAATAGTGTTTTTTTTAAAGTGCACATCCTTTTCCATTTCTTTCAAGGAACCCAAGTTGAAAATTTGGGTAACAAAATGTTAAGAAAGAAAATTGATGAGGCCAATGTTACTAGACTATGTGACTTGGTTGTCAATAACTGTCAGGATAATATCAATTGTGAAACTGTTTAAGAAAAACTTCTGGCACTGGATTGTAATAAATCAGTGTGTCCCAGTGGATTGCACCTGAGGTTATTGAAAGATTTAGCCAGGGATTTAGTATGTATTATTACTGACATTGGTAACAATTCACTAGAATAAGATTGTGTACCACTTGTTTGGCATAAGGCAGTGGTGATACCATTTAAAAACAAAATCTAGTTAGATCCACCACGACTGCATATTGCAGTTAATAAAATTGTGTGGAATTGTTAAGGAGGTATGGAGAAACAACACATTGATTTGTAAGTAGTAAGATTTGTTTTAGTTTCTGTTCTAAGGAAGGCATACATATTATTAGGAAAATATATGGAGGTGTGCATTTTAATGGAAGGAATAGGAAGCAATACAGGTTTACAAACAAACCCCAGAGCAAATGTGACTGAGGTATGTGTTATCCCAGATGATATTGGCTGGACAGCCAAATTTTAAAGAAAATACAATTGCACATACCCCAATAATGCAAAGCATTGTGGGAAACATATGCAAATCCCCATGATGGTAAAGAAGGTGGCAGTACTTCTTTATAAGGACAAGTAAATGTTTTTAATACATTTACAGACCATTACCTGAACTTAATTTCCTTCATAGAATAATTTAAATTTAGTAACGGTGGTAGTACAAAGCAATTACTCAGACAACTTGAAAACTATAACTGCTTTATATTGTACATTGACACCCCATAAGTACCTACTTGAAATTGAGATGCAAATGTCACACATTTATCAGTTTTCTAACAGGAATATTTTACTACCCTAAATACATGTTTTGCTTGAGTAACTGCACAGCACGTCTATTGCATGACCTACTTACTGACATTTTACATCTGCTATGCAATGTACTGCTTACTACACCAACATCATGAACCATAAAACAGATGACTGCCATAACTAGGGAGGCAGTATAGCACAGTGGTTTTAGGCTCTGATCTGCAAATCTGGAGATCTGAGTTTGAATCCCACAGCCCCCACTTGCACACTGGGTGACCCTGAGCAAGTCATTTAACTTGCATGTGCTCCCAGGTTGCCCCTGTAAACAAGCTTTCAGGTTAGTGTGCCATTCCTGGTTAAACAATCGAAAGAAAAACACCACAATATATTATTGTTCTTGCTTTATTTTTCTTCTATGAGCTTTGACTAATACATCCATCCTTAAATGTACTTTTTATAACTTATTTGTCTGTGACCTAGGCAGAACTACATTTAAAATCTTACACATAAATAAATCATCGTAATAGCATTTTCATATTTCAGTAGTATCTCCTTCCTTTTCAGGTGCCCATGACACTATGTATACTGTATATATTCATACATTTTAGCTTCGAAGCACTAAACCTATTCAAATGCACAAAATACAAGATGTTATTCTCTTCACACATTACTGTGAAACTTCAGGTCCCTTAATAGCTAAGAAACAACTGCTAAACTTCACTCTTGCATGCCACTGTCACACCCACTCTTCATACAAACAACAATCAATTAGGCAAACCTTTTCATTTCTGTGCAATGCACTCTTACATCAGAGAGACATAAATCTTACAGAACTGCTAAAAAAACAAATTTATCAAGACTGGATTTTTGAATTAAAACCTTTCATTTACAGTACCTATATAAATAATAGTTTACTGGCTACAAACAATGCTACAGACATGACAATAACAACATTTCGGTTTTACATGCAAAGCATCCATATAATGAATTTGTCACACAGGATTTGTGACCTTCTGTCTGCATGTATCTGACAAAGAACAAGGCACCTGCCTGGTCCTTTTTTTCTATTTTATTTTTATGCCCAACTTGCCCATACTGTTAGAGTCAAATATTGACATGCTTATAGTTTAAAAAAAATCACGTCCAGATTTGGGTGCTAAGGATAAGACAATTGCAAAACTGACTTTGGCTTTATTACAATCCTTTTTGTTGGAGTTTCAAGCAGATGTCAAGAGTTCCGTTAATAAGATTCAGATGTCTTTATCAGAGATATCTACAAGGTGTGAGGTTATTGAAGAGAAGATGGATTTTATGGAAAAGAGAGTACAGGCGACCAAGAAGAATGCTGAAAAATTATCAGCCAGGATCCTGACTGTGGAGGGAGTGGTTAACGCTTTGCTTCATGAACAACTGGACAAGTCTGCTAAGGTAGAGAACATCGAAAATACTCTTTTGTTGAGAAATGTACGATTAATTGGACCCACATGGAATATTTCTAATTTAGAGTTAAAACTTGAGGTAGAAAAAATGCTGATGTTTGAACTTGTACCTGAACAGCCAATAACTTTAGAATCAGTGTTTAGACTACAAGCAAGACTGGAACAGAAGAATGTATCTGGTGTTGGGACAAGGTATGTGATTTGTACCTTCTCCTCCTTAATGCAAAGAAATAAGATACTGCAAATGGTGAGAACTAAGAAAGGATTTACATATGAGGGTACTACGTGTCATTTGTATCCAGACTTTTGGCAACGCAACGGCATAGAAAGTGTTTTCTTTCACTAAAAGCTGAATTTTTACATGTAGGAGTTACAGCTGTCCTTCAATCTCCAGCTAGACTGAAAGTGGTCTTTCAAAATAAGGAATATTATTTTATTGACATTGATATGGCTTGAGCATTTTTGAGAAAAATATTTCATTACCTACAGACTCGGATTCTGATTTAGAGGAAGATGTGGCTGACACACTCAATATGTTCCAATGTCGAATTTAAGGACTCTTAAAGCTACTTTATTTGGGGATTTCTCCAACTGGAAATGATTAATAATTAGCCTTAGGCATGGCCAGATTAATGAATGTGGGGGCCCTACTCCAAGTCATATTTTGTGGCCCGGGGGCCCCTAAAAGCCAACATTCCACTCTTCTGCAGTAACGGCCAGGGTACTCGAGCAGGATGTGGTTTATAATGCTATGTGTTATGCCACATGACTTGACAGGTCACATGCTCTTGATTATAAGCAACACAATTCAGAATGATCAATTACTGCACAAAGAAACATTTTATCAGTACAATAGTAACATTTTGTAAATTTTCACGTTTTAGTTACTTTTAACTGGTCTTGTTTTTCCCTTGCCACTACTGTACCTTGTAACTATTTTTGTTATTAATAATTATGGATCCTCTTTTCTTCCTCTTTTTTCCCCTCCCTGAGACACACCTGGACATTAGACTTCAGTTAGTGTGCCCTGCCTTCCCAGCTATCAAATTCAAATTCCACATAAATAAATTAATAAAAATGGGAATTGTAGCTGCCACGATCTCCCTGCTCATGCCTCCTTGAATACCTATTCTCTCTGCCAAAACCAAAAAACTGAAGCATGTATTGAAGCTGTTAGTGGGGCTCACAGCTCCCTCCCATTATTTCCCTGCTCAAGACTCCTTTGAGCTCCAAACCTGAGACATGCTCAAGCTCCTTGCCTCTGCAATGAATCTGCCACAATCACCCTCTGTGCAGCTATCTTTGTCCTCAATTCTGTCTGTTCTCCCACTGTCTCCTCTCCTTCATCTCCATTGTCATTTATAGTTTTGCTGTCAACTTAAAAGTTGCTTTGCAGCCAATGCTGCTTTGCCACATCCTTGCCCCTACTCCAAGTCATTGATGCCAAAGCAGCTAAACAGAGCCGTGCCAAAAAGACTGAGCCTTAAGAACCCTGCAGGACCTGCAGGTGTTGACTGTAGTCACTGCAGAAATTAAGTTTCCTAAAGCAACCTGCTGCAACTTCCCAGTAATGTATATGACTCAAATCAAACCAAGACAAAACTGTGCCAGCAAGAGCAAGTCGCACAAGTTAGTTCCCCTCAGGTGACTTATTAGCATCCCATGGTCCACTCAGTGCCAAACTCAAATCTTATTAAAGACTCAGTACACTACCCAGGTTACTGAACACTCACAGACAGACCACGACCAGAGGCAACCACAGCTTAGTTTGTTTCTCCAATGCAATAAAACTAGTTATTTCTGCAGCACAAATGACTTGGACACTGCAGCACACAAATGACTAGTCAACACAACACACCTGGTGTGGCCTGACTGATGTGAATGTAACTGTGATGAGTCCAGTCTGTCCTCTTGATTGTTTCCTCAAGATCACACAGGCGGTGGTGACACAACTCAGCCTTGCAGCGTGGCCCAGCATGGGAGGAATCCTCATAGTTGCAGCAGGACCAAAGGCCAAAATAGCAGCAGCACTGACTGACCCTGGCTAGTGGCTACACTGAAAACACCAGCAGCACGTGACACTGCACTGAAGCCAAATCTGACTCTGGGTGACCCCCCATGGCCTGCTCAGACTCCCTCTCTACTTTTGTGTCTTTAGACAGACACTCTTCTTCTTTGATAGACGAGACCAACCACTGGCACCGATGACTGACCGCCACAGCTCTCTCTCGTTCTCCTCCTCTACTCCTCATTACTGCCCGGCCACAAGTCCTGATGCCATGCACATGCACACACTGATTCCTGCTCCCCAGTAGCCACACCTCCAGAAGACCTCTGATGGACATGATTGGTTGTGTGTGGTGGGGTCAGGGTGGATCAGAGGTGAAGCTGGAGCAGCTGTCACAGAACCTGAGAGGCTGACTTGCTTGGAGTAGCTGAGGGGGGTCATGATTCACCAGACTGACTCAGTGAGGTGGGAGGGCTGACTGACTCCAGGGAGAGGGCTGCTTTTTGGGCAATTCAGCCTGTCAGCAGTTGTCCAGTACAGCCAGAATTAAAGAAAGTAACTGTAAATAAGTTAACAGTGGGGGCCCTACTGAACCTCGGGGCCCTACGCCATGGCGTAATTTGCATACAGGTTAATCCAGCCATGGCCTTAGGGGATATTTTTTATAATGTTTTTCTTTGGTGGGATGTTTAAAGATTGGAACATGAAGGGGAGATAATAAATAAAAGGGATATATTATTTAATGCTCTCTAATTGTTTTTTCTTTTATAAAATTAATTCTTGTTACCCCTTGTAAAAATTAAAAAAGTATACTTTTGAGTATGTAACTTTAGTTTTGATTTTGACATTTTTAGATGACTTACATTTTCTGTATACTTTACATGAACTTTTTTCAGTCTGTGAAATAAAAAAGTAAAAAAAAAATCATGACGTTTATGTGTATGCGGGGGGGTTATGTCTAGATGCAGTTTCAGGCACTACTTAGTTACTTCCACATGCAGCTCTGATAGTCAGTTGTTCCAACATGATAGATCCACCTCATGTCCATCCCATATGAACCAAAAAAAAGGTGGGGGTGGATCTTTAGGAGCTTCTCATGTGGAGGTGGGGTAGATCTTACTGCCCCCCAAAACTTAATGCTGCCTCCTACTACTCAGGTTCCAGTTCTTGTACCTCCCATTTAAGAAAGAAATAGTGTTCTGCAACCATTGACTAACATGAAAACTGATTTATTTGAGGTCGTAAAATATTTCTTGGAGGAAAGGAAAGGTGGAGGAGACTATTTACACCTTCATTCAATTCCATGGACAGGAAACATGACATCATCCCTTTTGTACATGCAAAACCTCTTCAGGTTCTGCCCACTGCAGCAGTAAAAAGGGAACAAATCATCCCCAGAAAATGATAGACCAGTTATCAGACTGTACCCAACATGGGTTTGCTAAAAATAGATCATGTACCACGAACCTAATCAGTTTTCATGATTGTGTTAGTCAAAATATTGACCATAATATGGAAGTGGGTGTGATCTTTTTGGATTTCAGCAAGGCATTTGATACAATATCCCATAGTTTCCTAATATCCAAACTATTAAAATTAGAGATTGATGTGTCACTCATCAGATGGGTTCTGAATTGGCTCACTTACAGAAAGCAAATAGTGCATATCAATGGATTATTGTCAGCAGGTGGTGGAGTGACTAGTGGGGTGCCTCAGGACTTGGTATTCACCCACTTTTGTTCAACATTTACATTCAGGATCTTCAACTAATGCGTAGCAACAAGCTGAAAAAGTTTGCTGATGACACAAAATTAGGTGGATTCACTTGCAACTTTCACAGGAGTAGTATGATTGTGGATCTGAAAAATATCATCTGCTGGCTGGATAGAAATCAGATGAAGCTCAACACTGAGAACTATGCTGTCATGCACTTTGGGAAACATAATATTCAGCAAGATTATTACATACATGGAGTCAGGCTTTGGGTAGTTGACAAGGAGAAGAATTTGGGGGGACTTTGTATTTGAAGTTGGAAGAAGCAGGAGTTACAGTGTGTTCCTGGGGACTTAAAGGGAAGTACTTATTCTTGTAGTTTGGTTAGCTTGTAGGTTGGTCTGGTTAGTTTGTGCTTGGAGGAGGTCTTGCGGCCATTTTTTTAAGCAGGAGTTGTTTTGAATTCTGTCTGTGGCAGTTACAAAATCAAACTGCAAACAGATTTAAACTTGGGGGTGGGGCAGGTAGCCAACAGCCATTTTAGTTAATTGCTTCACTTTGCATCTGGAGTTGGAAGAAGCAGGAGCTACAGTGTGTGTACCTGGGGTCTAAAGGGAAGTATTTATTCTTGTAGTTTGGCTGGCATGTAGTTTGGTCTGGTTAGTTTGTACTGGGAGGAGGACTTGTGGCATGTTTTCTCCCACTGCCCCATCCCTCACCACCACCACTATTAAATAGTCAAGTGGACCACTCCCTGTAGTGGTTGCACCTATTAGGAAAGGGCAGGAGGCAAAGTAATTTAAAGGGGGGGTCTGGTTTCAAGTCTTAAGGAAATACTGATGCAAATGTATGGCTTTGCATTTTCTTTCTTGAGGTAAGGGCTATTCTGGGGCCAATGTTTTGACAGAAATGCAGATTTACAGTTCTTAAGTAATACAGATGCACTTGTAAAGATCTATGAAATACATACAGCCTAGGGAATACAGGGTAGATATGGAGGCCAGGGCAAGGAGGCAGCTGGATTAATGGGAGGGAAGAGTGGAGGGGAAGGGATGACTGAGTTTGGGGGCACTGGGAGGCCAGGAGGGTTGTGAGTTGCAATAGGTTTTGGGCAGCACTGTTTCTGGGAACCTGGTGGAAGGTGAAGGGTGTCCAGTGTGCAGGCTGTTCAAGCAGCTTATGCTGGAGATAGAGTGCTTGAGAGGGGAACTGGGGTAGTGGACAGGAATGAGGGGGTGAGTTGGTGATGGGGAAGAAGGGTAGGGAGGGCTCCATTACAGGATAGACCAGGCTGCCAAGGGCCAGAAGGGGGCACTTGGCCAGGAGGACCAAGTCCACAGGGTCCTGGGAGCACCAAAAAGGGGCATTGGCAGGTGGTAGGGAATATGGGCAGACAGAAAGGAAGTAGCAAAAATGTTTAGGATAAGCAGAGGTAGGGAGGGATTACAGGGGAGGGCTGGGACAGGAGGTTGGAGACAACAAACAGGTACACAGTACTGGCTGATGAAATAGAGCAGAGGTTGGGGAAGGTACCATGGAATAAGAGTTAGGGGACAAGGAGCGAAGGGGGTAATACAGGTTACAAGATGAGAGGAAAGACTGTGGGGTAGAAGTGGGGAGTGGCAGAGAAGCAGGTTGAGCTGGAGCAAACACACTAATAAAAGGGGAGAAAGGCCAAAACATGTTGGGGAGCAGTCACAATGCAGGGGGCAATGGGAGGAGGTACACACAGTGGGGGGTGAGGGGTTGTGGAAGGGATTGAGCGCAGAAGGGACAGAGGAAGAGGAGAAAAGATGGAGGTGCAATTGAAGGAGAACGGAGAGGGAAACGTTCAATATGTGGAGGAGAGGACACTGAGGAAAAGGTGCTCGTAGGACGGCAAACCATGGAGGAAGTGCAAGAGATGGGGGAGTGAGTACTTGTATTAGGGGATTCTATGCTTAGAGGGGTGAGAAGGGTATGACAGTGGAGAGAGTAGGGCAGTGCATTCAGAAATGTATGAAGAAGGTGGAAGGGAAGCCTCATAACCTTGTCCACCTAGGAACAAATGACCTAGAGGGCAGTACAGAGGATGAAGTACAGGAGAGGTTCAGAGAAATGATGGGTATCAGTAGGCAGGTGAGAAGCTCTGTGATGTTCTCTGTGGTACTCCCAATACCTAGGGCAAGCACAGTGAGGAAACTAAGAATACATGAGTTTAATGGGTGACTGAATGGATGGTGTGCAGAAATGGGGTATGGGGTAGTAGGGGAGTGGGGGAGAGACATGGAACAATAAGGGCCTTTATGCCAAGGATGGGCTGCATCTCAGCATTGAGGGTACAAGGGCATTGGGACAGGAGCTGGAGAAGTACATTAAAAACAACATAGATTTAAACTGAGGAGGGGGAAGAGCTGGGTTGGATAGCAGGGAGGAGATTCCTTCAAGGGGAGACAGGAAGCTCCCCTCCCAGAGAGGGAGGGGGAGGGGGAGGAGGAGGAGGAGGAGAATGAGGTGAAGTTACCAAGACAAAAGTGGAAGTGAGAGAGATGGGAAGATGAGGCGTAGGGGTGGACTGTAGTATCCTTGAATGCAAGGAGCTTAGCAAACAAGGTGGCAGAGTTCCAGGCAATGATGGTAGAGGAAGAGGTGGATATTGCCACCATCTCAGAGACCTGGGTCCCAATAGCATGACTGGGATCATACGATCTCAGGTTACAATGAGTTCTGCAGGGACTAGGAGGGGGGAAGGGCTGTAGGGGTGGCAATTTATGTCAGGAAGGGGATACTGTGTACCAGGGAGGATGGGGATAAAGGGAGGCCAGAAGCCATATGGATATTGCTCCAAAGACCTAAAGGTAAGAAGCTTAGGATGCAGGTGGTGTACAGACCACCCTCACAGAGTGGGGAGGTGGATATTAGGGAGCTGGGGGAGCAAATCAGTAAGGTCAGTGGCAAGGGAAATACAGCTATAGTGAGAGACTTCAACCTACCTGGGATTGAATGGCAGACAGTAACTACATCACATGCCAGGGAACAGGTACTGCTGGAGGCTATCCAAGACAGCTACCTAGTGCAAGGTGTGATGTAACCTACTAGACAGGGGGAAACATAGTGGATCTGGTGTAACAAACTGTGATCAACTCCAGGATGTGGTAGTACAGGACCCTCTAGCAGGAAGCGACCATCGCTCTGTGTGGTTCCCCCTCAACACAGGGAGAGAGTTGGCTTAGACCAGGACAATAGTGCCGGAGTTCAGGAAGACAGATTTTGCCTGAATGTGCAGCATCCTAGAGGGGTGTTTAACTAAAATTAACCCAGTTATGGATGCTGAATGAAGTGGGCAATCATTAGGAAGAGGCTGAACGAGGCCACAAACACATGTGCCAAATCTCAGAGTAAGCAGTCCAGGTCCAAAAAGCCTAGCTGGCTCAGCAAGGAAGCGGAGTTGAAGGTGAGGGAAAAAAGATTGGCCTTCATTAAGTTCTAACAATCGTAGTGAGAGGAGGATAAAGAGGTGTTCACAAAGGTATATAGGGAGGTGACCAGGTCAGTCAGGGCAGCCAAGGTAGCAAAGAAGCTGACATTGGCTCAGTGGATCAGAGACGGGGAAAGGGGTTCTTTAAATATATAAAGGAGAAGAAGAGTTGTAGAGATGACATTATTAGAATCAAGAGGGATGGGGAACGGGCAGAACAAGGGGATGAACAGGCACAGGCACTCAATGAGTACTTCTACTTTGTGTTCACAAAAGAGAGGGAAGACCCAATACTGCACGAGAAAGGAGGCAAAGGTGAATGGGGGCAGAGATAACAAATGGGGTCATCCAAAAAGATAGAGTTATGAAGGGCCTTAAAGCCTTGTGGGAGGACAAGGCACTAGGATCAGATGATGTACACTCAAGGATCCTGAAGGAACTGGCAGAGGTGTTGGCAGGCCCTCTAATGGACCTCTTCATCACCTCCTTGGAGATGGAGAAGATACCCAGGGACTGGAGGATTGCTCACATTGGGCCCCTTCACAAGAGTGACCCAAGGACCAACCGGGTGCTACAGACTGGTAAGCTTGAGTTCGATAGTGGGGAAGTTGATGAAGACCATTCTAAAGGAGAGGCTTATAATCTTTCTTGATAGTAATGGTCTACAGGATGAGAAACAGCATGGGTTTGTTTTGGGAAGATTGTGCCAAACTAACCTGATCGACTCCTTCAACCAGGTCACTAGGACGGTTGATGAAGGCCACGTCGTGGATGTCCTGTGCCTGGACTTCATCATGGCTTTTGATTCGGTGGCTCATGGGAGGTTAATGAGCAAGCCGAGGGACATGGGGTTGGGGGATAAACTGGTGGGGTGGGTTGAGAGCTGGTTGCAGGGCAGACAACAGTGGGTAGTTGTAAGGGGGAGACATCCAAGCCAAGGCCAGTAACAAGTCGGGTACCACAGGGTTTGGTGCTGGGCCCTGTTTTCTTCAATGTCTTCATTGGAGACATTGCAGAGGGGGTCAAGAGTAAGATCAGCCTGTTCACAGACGATACTAAGATTTGTCCAAAAGTGGACAATGAGAAAGGGAGGCAGGCAATCAGAAAGGATCTAGCTAAACATGAACACTGGTTTAGGGAGTGGCAGTTGGGGTTTAATGCTAAGAAGCTCAGAGCAAGAAATCCCAGGACCAGCTACTGGCTGGGAGGAGTGCAGGTAACAGCTTCAGAGGAGGAAAGAGACCTTGGTGTGATAGTCACAGGGGACATGAAGGTATCAGCAGAGTGTAGCAGGGTGGCAACAAGGGCAAATAGGATGCTGGGGTGCATTGCCAGAGGGATCACCTCTAGAAAGGAGGAGGTCATCCAGCCCTTGTATAGATCACTGGTGAGGCCACACTTGGAGCACTGTGTGCAGTACTGGTGCTCATACCTCAAAAAGAATGTGAGATTACTGGAGGGGTGCAGTGCAAGGCTATGAAAATGATCATGGGGCTGGGGGAGTTGCTGTAAGAGGAAAGACTGAGGGAGATCAACATGTATTTGCTGGAAGAGAGAAGGGAAAGAGGGGACATGATAGAAACCTTTAAGTACTTGAAAGGCATTCAAAGTCAGAGTGTGAGGATTGTGCTGCTTAAAGGAGGAAGGGTCACCAGGGGGTACAGTCTGAAGTTGGAAGGGGGAAGGTTTAAGAGGGAGATGAGGAGGCATTACTTTACGGAGAGAGTGATGGTGAGATGGGAAGCACTGCTGGAGAAATTAATTGAACTGAGGACAATGGATAGGTATAAGCAGAACTGGGATAAAGTCAAAGGCAGGATTAGTACAAATAAGAAAACAAAGGGGGGAAAGACCAGGAAAGGGGCAGAAGGGAGGGGTTTGGGTGGGGCTGGGGCAGCTGCAGTAATATGAAACTAAGAGCTGCACAATCGGGCAGACTTGATAGACCTGTGAGCCATTTTCTCGGGGGGGGGCAGTTTCATATGTTAATTTGTTGGTGTGGTTCTTGGTAATAATTTAAAAATTTGTGACCAATGTAATCAGGTGGCCCATTGAATAAACCATTTAATCAACTGTGTCAGAAGATCATTTTTTAGTAGGTCATAAACAGTACTAATGCCTCTATACAAATCATATGTTAGGCCACACCTTGAGTATTGCTCATAGTTTTGGAGTCCTTATCTTAGGAAGGATATTGATTTGCTGGAAAGAACTCAGCACACATTCACTAAATTAATCCATAGGTGCAGGTCTAAATCTTACAGTGAAAAGCTTGCAGATTTGGAGATGCCATCTTTAAGTCAGGTAAGATTAAGAGGGGATTTGCTATTTTTGTATAAGATATTGGAAAACTGCAAACTAATGAATGAATCTGGTTTTACATTTAAGGATTGTAATCATTATCTAAGAGGCCATACATTTCAAATTATAAACAATATACCCAAAATTGATGTTAGAAAACATACCTTTTTGCCTAGAGCAAGTAGTTTATGGAATCAGCCCCTGGAGGAAATTGCATATGGACCTAGCTTCCCCGCTTTTAAACTGAGGCTCAATAAGTTATTGGGATTGTAACTCTAGCAGTTACAACCACTGAGCAGTTGGGACAGTTATCATGGGATTACATCTACTACTGTCCTAAATCCATATTATGGCCCATACTATAATATTATCAAGGTGATATGATTTACAATCTGTCCAGTTGAGTCTGTCTAAGCTCTCTGTGCCTCAAGAGGACAGTGCATGAGCAACTCTATAAATACATTGAGAATAATAAGTTGTTTACTGCATACCATCATGGCTTTATTATTGTCCATGCCTTAAACACCATCCTGGTGAATTTCAGGAACTTGGTAAACTTACTTCAAAAGGTGGCTTCTTGGAACAATGAGCCAGTGCCTCCACATAAGGAAATCATACAAACAGAGCAGAGGCTGGGGCCACTCAGCACCAAAGGAAAAACAAGACCTTTAAGCTAGGTCAGATTAAATATTACTTTAATGATCAAAGTTAAAAACACATTGCAGCACCCCATCATTAACCAACATTTCACGTCACTCTGATGCTTTTTCAACAAGTTCCTTTAGCAGGTTCCTTGACTCAAAGAAAAAGTGTGTCACTGTTCGTGGATCTGACCAAAACCTTCATCCTGGTGGACCACTCCTTGTTACTCGACACACTGACCCACATCAGCATACATCCCAAGTCTTTGAGGTAATTTAAGGCATATTCAACTGGGAGGCTATGAGCTGAAAAAAAAAAAGGGCTACCATCAGCCTTTACCCACAAAGTCATTCACTTACCAGGTTCAAATGGGCAAAAGTTCATTCACTTTATTGAAGATACACAAACAGCAGAATACAGAGGAAAAAAAGTGCCCAATGTTTTGCATGTTGTCATGTGCTTAGTAATGGGATCATCCACTGACTAAATGCATGTAGATGTGAAAAATGTTGGTCAGCTGTGTTCCTCTGTATTCTGCTGTCTGTTGTACCTTCAGTAAAATGAATTTTTGCCCATTTGATCCTGGTCAGTGTATGACTTTGTAGTTAAAGTCTGATGGTAGCTTGTTTTTTTTTGTTTTTCAGTGCTAGAAGTTATCATAATGCCTGGCCATACTGCATGTGGTCCTTTGTTTGTATCATTCAGCTACAATAATTCCAAGTAAAGGATAGGCTGTATCATGCCAGGAACCTGTACTGTAGAGTACTGTATGGTTCAGTCCTGAGCCCCCTGCTTTTCCTGATCTTCATAAATCACCTGCCAGATGTCTTGAGTCACTCATGGATCGGGATGTATGCTGATGGTATCACATTGGTTGTGTCTGATCATACTAGAAATGGTTCACCTGGCTGAGGCTTGTAACAAGTGCCAAAAAGATGTGGAGTATGTGGTTTGAACTAAGGCAGCAAGCATACTCAAAAGGGTGTAATGATATGGATATTAAAGATCAGCCTGGTACTGTGTATGCCTAAATTGTGTTAACAGAAACACATGTGATCCTGGTCATAGTAAACAAGATATACTAACAGTTCCAAGAATTTCTGGGAAACCATCACTGGTTTGAAGGACCCCAAGATGTACAGCATTCCTGAGAATCTTTCTTTTGGCTCACCTGGCTGCCACTCGCCCACAACATGGTTAATTGCTAAAACTCCCACTTCATCACTGCTGCCATTGTTCTTAATGTGGACATTATAAATGCCAATGGAGTGCCACCTAATAACAGAACACCCCTATAGCTCTAGACCACCTGCTGGAACATCTGGGAAAATTAACCAAAGTATCAGGATTAAAAATAGATCAATCTAAATCAGAAATGTTCTTACTGAACAAAGAATCACAGCTCCCTCATTTACATCCAAGATCTTAGATGGTCATCTGAAGGTATTCCAGACATGGGGATTAAAATTAGTAGGGATCTAAATAAATTATGCTTGCTCAATCTGAAGCCCTTAATAGCAGAACTCAAACTAGACTGTTAAGATGAAGAAAACTGAATTAATACTAGCTGGGAAAATTGAAGATACAGTTAAACCTGCTTAATCCAGACACATCTGTCATACCCCCATAATGTCATGATTAAAAATCAACAGATTAATGAGACATCAACTACTAAATCATAATGTTTCTCATGATCATGGTTTATTGTTTGCATAAAACAGTGCTTACAAATTATTGTCACTAAATGACCCTTTATCATGATATGGGGCAAACATATTAAATAAATAAATACTGTGGTAACTACTGTAATAAATAGTAATAAACTCTTTAGTAGTAAATACAGTAGAACGTGCAAGCACTTTTAGAATTTAGAGAAGTAGGGAGTTATATCTGCTTGCTTGTGAGACAGCGATGCCTTGTGATGCCTGACAGTAAATTATTTTTTTTTAAATCAAGGATATTATCAATGTATTTTCCTGTGTCCATCATGGTGTGCTGCTCTAAATATGAATGCACAGTGTTCAGGCTTGCACTAGCATATCTAGCTGTCGCTGATGGTGGGGGAGGAAGGTCTCCTTAAGAGTCCTGTAAGTCTTTGTGCTGCACTACAACTTGATGCATGAGTCCCACAATGACATTGTCACTTAGAGGTGGTAAAGTTTCCAGACTGTCTTTTGCAGCAATGAACTGTTGAGCTGTGATTTTTCGATAAACACAGTTGGGTAGGTGCTTGTTCAGCATTTGCAGCACCATTATATCAGCAGCAGGAACAGTGCTATAGGGTGCAGTTACAGCCTCCCCTTCTGTTGCAGGCTTGTAGTCACAGTGGGGCAGTATCTTAACATGCAGCCAACAGCTTTTGTATTATTTTCTTTATGCTCCTCCCTCTTGCACCCCTGGTTAGCCACTCCTACAGACCTCCTAGGTCCCCAGCTTTCATCCTGACCCCTGCTGCCATCCACCGATCCCAATCACAGCCCCGTGTAACCAATACATCACTTCATCCCTCTCTTCTTGGGGGGTGCATATTGGCGAGACTGCATATCATGGGTGCTGCAGGTTGGACCAGGCTTGCTCCAGGACTTTTTGACAGCAAGAGACCAGCAGTCATCATCTGGCTGATTGGTGGGCACTTTTTCTGGGTTCCTGGCCTGTCCACAACTGACTCAATTGACCTGCAGGAGTACAGTGACCTCGGGTGGGGACATGTGGGGGGGGTGTTGAGGCTTCACGTCTCACTAGCACATCAGCCATTCTGCCCACAGGTGCCAAGGCCCAGCCCACCCTGGAGGGAAATGTCCAGTGGACATTCTTAATCCCTTCCCCACCAGACTCCACTCCTTGTACCGGACATGGGGCACAAACCCATGTCACATGCATGCCAAGCAAACTCCTTCACTTGTGTCAGAGAGTCAGTGTAGCCAACAGTTCTTTTTCTGATGCTTTCTGTCACAGATGACCAGACACTATGAATAAAGAGAAGTGCTTGGCACACACTTACTAAACGTTCCTCTTCAGGCTCTGCACAGGAGATGAAATAATAGCACAGTTCCTTATTGTAATTGCATATAACATTTCTAATAATTCCAGCATCCACTGATTGAATATGGGTGGTTGTATTGGGAGGGAGAAGGTGTACTTTAACATTTATCAGGTTCAGTGAGGCTATATGTCTTGTGGCATTATTTAATAAGAGGATCACATGGTGCTGTTGTAACCATATGAAACTGTTAAACTCTATTAGCCAGTCTTTGATTTCACTGAATTTCATCTTTGCCTTCCTGTTTGCATGATAACCTGCATACAACTCAGGATCAAAATCCCCTGCAAAACATCAGGGCTTTTTTGCTTTATCATAACAAAGAGCTTTATTTTTTGTGTTCCATTAGCACTCCAACATAGTGCCATGGTCAATTCATCCTGAATTTTTGTGTTCCTGAGACAGAGGCTGAGGACAGAGGGGTTGTGGGTCTTAGCCTGTAAAATAGACCCATTTCATGCAGGTTATGAATGCCTTTAGGACACAAATCAGCCAGAATTTTATGGAGTTGCAGTCTCCCTGTGATATTAGTAGTCTGTTCAGTGCAAGCAGCTTTGTTGTGATATAACTTGGATGGCAAGTTGTGTTGTTTTTTAAAAACTCCTGAATCCACCCACAGGAGTATGAAAACACTTCCTTTCCAAACTGTTCTCCAAAAAACATACTTTTTCTATAACCATGTAGTAAGATACTCTGGCCCCTTCAGTGTTCTTTTCTGTTATCCACAAATTTAATGCAGTCGCTACACCCTGATGCTTACCAAGCCATACTCTTGTTAGAGTTATGGAATCTGATGAGGGATACAACCATTTGTTTCTAACACCCCACCGATCACTGCAGGTGCATAAACCTAGTTTTAACTCAAAGGCTTTCAGTGCATAACCTGCCAGGTATTTTTAGGTGGAAGCAGGGTTAGCCTGCTTCGTAAGCACAGCTGCTGTTTCTGAGTGAATGAAATCTTTAAATGCCCACATTTAGAGGTAGCAGATGAAACCATCCAAAAACTGCTGTCACATGCCCAACAGATTTGCTGCCAATTAGTGGTAGATTTACAGCTGATTAGGGAGTAAGCTAGCACACTACATCCAAGAACAAGAACCAGAAGCTCAGTCACAAAAACATGCCATGAGCTTGATGATGCACAACAGCAAGTGAGTAACACCTGGTCATTGTAATGGATTACCCAGGTTATTTATACCTGTCCATATTAAGAAGGTATGAATTTAATTGGCAATGGATACAGATGCAGGGGTATCCAGATTAAGAAATAATTTAATATTGACTTTTTTCTGTTTTACTGATTACAGCAACAGATTACCAAGTTTCGGTATCAATGAGACATGGATTGACCAGGTTTGACTGTATAAAGTCCATCACATCTCCCAAGGTACTACACTGCCTGGAACACTTCTCTGTCTACATATCCAAAGGGTGGATGAAAAAGACAGACAGTGTGATAGACAGATTCATCTGTGAAGGAAAACCACCGAGATTCAGTAGAAACAAATTCAGTACCCATTGGTCACTTGCAGAACGGTGGGTACCCCTGGACTTAAAACTACCACATGGCATTGGTAGGAGTCCAAACCACATTATGATTTGCCCCACAGAATCATGAAAGATTTATGTGGATGCAGACAGAATCCCTACAGATGGGGAACAAGCCCCCGGGGGTTGCACTGCACAACCCAATGTTGTTGGGGCTCAGGTCCAACAATGCAATGTTAACATCAAATGAAATATGGCACAAGATGGCCATAAGGACTAGGGAGAACTTATTACTCACAAACCTGATGCCACTGTGGGTGAAATCACCAATAAAAATATATGGGAGGGCTTGGTGCTGAAAGCTATGGGAACAGAATGTTACTGAAAAAAGAAAACATATGTACAATATATACGAAGGAAAGTCTGCATAGATATATATATATATATATATATATAGACATTTAAAACTGAATTTGCTCTTTCACAAAGTGACTTTTAAAGATATCTCCAACTGTGTAGTGCACTGGCAATCCATGTGGGAAAGGCCAGGACACCCAGCACAGCAGTGGCAGAATGCTAGGGATCAAAAGGGGAAGGCAGGATGCACATGTGAATAACTACAGCCGCTATGAAGAGCTAATCATTGTCTAAAAAGCAAACTGGCAAGGGTGGGAATACATTTGGGGACAAAGAATGGGAAAGGTGCTGGTACAGAGCAAATGTTTCATGTAGGAACAACAAATCTAGTCTTACCAAAACAAGATACCCCATCACAAGTAACAAATGCTAGTTGTTTTGCACACATTAGGTTGGATGCTTAATGATAAGTCCTGGTTCTGCAATGCCTCAGGAGAAAATTTATCTCCTGCTATGGAACTGCCTGATCTTGACTCATTTCTGGCAGAAGGTAATGGCAGCATGTAAAACTGCTCTATGACTAAGCAAACATTTGGATGCACCCCTACTCCTGCTGGATCATACAGCAGTGAGTACTACTCACATACCTAACCTGCAGATGACTAGTAGCTGCAAGTGTGGAGGCCAAGAGTTTCGTTCTTAAAAGATGGAGGATACTGGAATGAACCATGGGAATGGAAGAGAGCCAAGCCATGGAGCAGCTGGCCCCATAAGAGAGAATGTCTTCTACAGCAGTAAAGTGGCTGAATTCCTATCAGGATGTCTGGGTAATATGCATCATATCATTATTGCATGGATAGCAATCCTTCTGTGGAGCACCTCTAGGTCCCATGATAGGTGCTGGCTCCTAATCTCAGACTATCTGTCTTCACACTTCTAATCTCAGAGGCAATTTCCTCCATTCTTATGTAAATCATCTCCCCACCATATTATTGCCCCCTCACAATCAGGCACCATTAACATCACCTAGTAACTGCACCACACCCACCAAGAAACCCAAAATGTTTAAAATAATATGACAACAGGTTGGGGACCTCATGTGAGACACCCTCCTGTCTTCTGCTCAGGCAACCACTCTCTGGACTATCTTGCCTGCATTGGTGGACCTCCTCCTTCTCAGCAGGTGTATCTGTGCATAGGCATCGAGGAGGAGGAAAAACCCAATACCTAACAATGCACAGACTGTGAGAAGGAGATTAGGAGGAGAGTGTGGATGGTGTGCCATGTAAGTTACTGTATAATAAATTACTCTCTCCACCAGTAAGGAGCAGGCATTGCACAGATGTTCATAGTTTACTAATAGTCTGCCTTATATGTAGTGCATGTAAGTGCACTTGCACATCGGAGCATGATCCACTTGTATAAATGTTGCTGTGTGTAAGAAAAATGACAATAAAGCTTTAAACAACTAAAGAGCAATTTTGGCTCTGTCTCTTTGCTCATTGCTACCACAGACAGATCCCCTTGAATGTGGACTGTAAATACAAATATTTGGGTTTCAGTTTGAACTCATAACTCATAGAGAACATTTACTTCAACAAAGTCATTAACATCTAGGTCCAAAATTTGACTTTCTGTTCAGAAACAAATCCTTGCTGCCTCAGGGAGTGCAGCTAGAGAATAATCCAATCTATAGGCACATTTACATGGTATAATCTGCATCATTGAGAACAGTGTGAATGCACTGCACCTGTGCAGATCAGGACATGTAAACAGCCTGAAGAGTACAGTAGGTCACTCCATTGCAGCTCAGCACAGTCAGTGTTTTTGTAGTGATGTGTATCAGCACAGGTATGTTATGCTAGCATGTAAACAAGCTGCTGTGCTTACATCAATGCTGACTTGTGGTATCCCACAGCAAGCAAGTCACTGACAGCTTTTGTCGGTTTACCTTACCACCAGCACCACACTTCCCTAGTGTGCAACAGGAAGGGATTTTGTACTCAGTTTAATGGCATCTTCTTATTTCCCTCATTCCATCTTTCCACTGGTGCATATCATCACCACCACCATCACCAAAAAGTCTGTCTGGCCATCAAGGTGTCATGTGAATATTCCAAAGGCATTGGGATTAGACTCACTTGACTGAGAGCTGGAGTTAAACCTGAAAGAGTGGCAAACACTGTAGCCAAGCTGATACAAAAAAAAATGGAAAATGACCAAGGATCCTGAAATTTGTTAATTTTTTGGACTTCTCAGCACTAGCCTAGCACTTGACAGAAATAAAGAGCACAATGGCAGTAGTACTGGGTGTAACACTGCCTAGATCTTCATCATTGCAGATGGGCAGCAGTGTAATCATGTGGCAGGAGTGCTGCGGGAGAAGTGGCACTGGAGTGGGTGAGACTGCAATGCTACTTTCAAGACAGTGTAGACATGCCTTTTGATACTCCCTTCTTTCAACTACTATGATACTTCCTCTATGATGCATCTACAGTATGTCCAGACAGGCTAAATTAGATGTTTTTTACATCAGGCTAGCCAGGATAATACCAAACTGCCCTGACTCACAGTAAGTGTTACATTGCATTAAACTGTCTGGCCCTGGGTGACAGGAGAGAACCTCACTTCATCCTGTTTTTTTTTGAAATGCATCAAAGGCGTTGCTCTCACTTATTTTAACTTAAAACATATCTCCAAGTCCTGTCCTGCATCCCTGCACTCCACTGGCTCAGACAGGATGGTGATGGTTTCACACATAAATATGACTTGAACATCCCTCACCTTCAGTCACAGATTCACATTTATGTTGCACTCCATTCCAGAATCTCTATGCATGGTAACAATCCATTGCCCTCTACAAAAAAAGCCATGAAATGGTTATTTTTAGTCCTTTTGGGGAATACACCGTACTGCCATCCTTCAATAGGTATAACACAGTTGACAATTTTGGTGGGCTTCTGTCCCTATTGAGCTGGGCTCTGCCTTTTGCTTAAAACTGTGGTTTGTCTTTGTAAAAATGTAATGTATTTAAAGTTGTATACTGTATGGTACTGTATCTAGTATTATTTGTGTCCGTATCAACATGAAAAGCAATCCAGCACTCACCGACCCATATTCAAAACTCTGCTCATGAAAGTAAAAGAAAGGTGTCAAACTTTATTCCAGGTGCAGAAAAAACACACCTTGATGAATTTTGGGCAAAAGTTCCTTTTTCAAAAGATGCGTCACAATACAATACTGATCACTTTATGTACTGCCATATGATGTCATCATACAGAACCATTAGTTGATGATGTCACCAAAAAGTCATCTTTATTTGCAAAAATTATAAATAATTGTAGAAAAAATATATAATTACATGAAGTCAAATAGGTTAAAACATACAGGGTTATACATAATATTAAAAACTAATATTAAAATATGTCTTGGTTGCTTTCATTTTGTTATTTGCAAAAGCTCAGTCAGGAGACTTGCATCTGAGGTTTGTTATGGATCACCACTTCAGGAGTTAATCAAATCCTGGTGCTAACCTGGAGCTACAATTGGAAATGCAGAGCAATAATAATATGTTCCAAAAAGTCTTGTTATAAACTTCTATCAAAACCCAATGTTCATTTTTTCTTAGTTATAACAATCATACAATATGGTCATACAATAAACAAACATCTCTCATTTGTTGTTTTCTACTTTATGTAAGCCATGACATCAAACATTCAATTTATTCCTGGGTATTTACATTATCCAAAGGCATATTTCCAGAATCCTTCTCTTTTTAAGATGAATTTGCCAAAATCTGCACTTTATGGTTTTCTACATACTTTATCTATCTGTAAGTACAACCATGTTCTCTCTCATTTCCCATACTTGCAATATGTGCTGCAGTTGCATATTTCATGTCTATTTTTTCTACTACTCTGCAGTGCTCCCCCACTCTTGTTTTAAATTGCATTTTGGTTTTACCAATATAGATGATACTGCATTTACAAGTTGCAGCATAGAAATATACAATTTGATGGCAGATAAGGACCACTTGGCCCACCAAGTCTGCACATTTTCTTACCTAATGGATAAACTGCAGATCCTAGTTAACCAACAGCCTACTTCCTCCTACCCACCACTAGAATTGCCTATTGTCTGACCCATGCATTCTTGAATTCTCCCCCCACTGTTTTTGACTCCACAACCTCCTCAGGAAGGCTGTTCCATGCATCTACAACTCTCTCCATTAAAAATACTTCCTCACATTACCTCTGAGCCATCCTCCTCTATCTTCAAATTGTGCCCCCTTGTTCTTGCACCTCTTTTTTTCTGAAAGATACTACCCTCTTAGACATTGTTGATTCCCTTGGGGTACATGAAAATTTCTATCATGTCCCCCCTCTTCCTCCTTTCCTTGAGCGTATACATATTAAGCTCCTTTAGTCTTTCTTCATATGTCTTCTGGTGCAGACCCTGCACCATTTTGGTTGCCTCCTCCAGACAGCCTCCATCCTGGCTATGGCTTTGCAGACATGGGGTCTCCAGAATTACATGCAGTACTCCAGATGTGGTCTCACCAACTGTCTGTACAGAGGGATAACAACTTCTTGTTTTCTACTGGTAATGCCTCTCCCTATGCATCCCAGTATCCCACCAGCCCTCCTTACCGCCTTCTCACATTGCTTGCCCACCTATAGGTCATCTGATATAACTTCCCCCAGGTCCCTTTTCATTTTAGTTGTTGTCAGTATCTCATTTCCCATTGTGTGCTCTTCTGCTGGGTTTTTGTTTCCCAGGTGCATTACTTTGCATTTCTTTGCATTGAACCTAAGCTGCCATACATTTGATCATTCCCCCAACCTTGCCAAGTCCCTTCTCAGCCTTTTCACTCCACCTTGTGTATCAACCCTGTTGCAGATCTTTGTGTTGTCTGCAAAGAGACACACACTTTTCCTTCCAGTTCCTCTGCAATGTTACTTATGACGACATTAAAAAGGACCGGACCCAGTACTGAACCCTGCGGTACCCCACTAGTAACTGCCATAGATGACTCCACAGCTGTTGCAGGAAATTAATTGTCTGATTTCATATTTTCTGTTATTATGTGGTTTCACAAAAAACTTGCCTGTCACCAGCTTTGTAGGAATAGTGATTCTTAAAGACAATATCTAAACTAAGCATGATTTGACAAATTAAATAACATGGAAGGAAGGTCATTCAGACAGCCAGCAAAGGATTGCTTATCCAGTTTTGATCTGCAGTAGGGTATCAATAATGTATTCCTTTTCATACTCCTGGTGTTATACCTGTTGGCATGACAGTGGAGCCATTTTTGTTTACACTGGGGTGGTGATCCTTTATCCTTTATATGCAGGTATGGTACCTGACTCTGCTAGCTAGTGGTATCCAATTTGTTTGAAAACATAAATCGTAAGTGTGTATTTGTCTTCACCTAGAGCAAAGAATGGCAGACTTTGTTACAAATCTACTTTGTCTTGTCTAGAACAGAGTAGTTTGCCACAGAGTAGATGGTAAGGCCATAGTCAATTAGTGACATTACTGAGCTAGACACAGTCAGACATCTTAGATGTTACATGAGACTGTTATAGTCGCTGTAAAGAGCAGCCAGTTTCTTGTTTACCATCAGAACTAGGCTTTCCATATGTAAGACAAAGGATAAATTATCATCTAAATGTATCCCAAGGTATTTAGAAATGTTAACTTGCTATATGACAATATAGAGGCAGTATAGCACTGTGGTTTAAGGCTCTGAGCTGCAAATCTGGAGGCCTGGGTTTGAATCCCACAGCCCCCACTTGCTTACTGTGTGTTCCTGAGCAAGTCACTTAACTTTCCTGTGCTTCCAGGTCACACCTGTAATCAAGCTTTCAGCTTAGTGTGCCTCTTCTAGTTAAACAATTGAAAAAAAAATAACTTTAATCCCTTGGAATTGAATATATCTAAAGAGTAGTAAAATATTTATTTCTTAGGCACCCAATCCCACAGACTCTGGGGTCCTTACATAACAAGAAAATACAAATAGTAACAGTAGTAAATAAATACGATAAACTTTTATCATATACATAAACTGGTTGGGATATAGTAGGGCAAGCTCTTATAAACAGATAGTGCTTTAACCCATGCTTACAACTCTCAAATAAGGGGGGGCACCTGTAGCTGTCATAGCAGCTGGTTCCAGTGAACTGGAGCAGCCACAGCAAAGGCACAATCTCCAGACAACTTTAAAATGATCTGTCAACCTTCAAGAGGCCCACCTCTGAAGAATGGAGAGGGCAGTCAGGAGCATGTGAACAAAGGAGCTTTTTTAGGTAGCCAGGACCCAGTTTATGTAAGTTTTTTTTATGTCAACAAATCTATCTTGAAGGAGATACACCATCTTGCAGGCAGCCAATGCAACATCTGCATAGCCCGAGAGAAATGTTTGGAGCAAGGAACTCCAGCAATCCTTCTATCCATGGCTTCCTGCACCAGCTGCATGTGGTATCATCAGACCTCCAGACAGTCAGAGATAAAGAGCATTACAATAGTCCAGCTTAGATGTTATGAAGGCATTTAAGAGGGATTTCAGGTCATGAGGGTTGAGTTAGGGCTTGATCTAGGTGATGCTTCTGAGATAAAAGAAACAACTACAGACCCCAGCAGACACCTGATATTGCATAGTCAGCTTGCGATCCATAATGATGCCTAGATTCTTCACCCAGTCTCTGACTATAAGCTAAGTAGGCACAAAATGTATACCAGCCACCTCCCACCCACTCAAGCCAGTCCCCCTTTTAATACCTCATCATTAAAACTTCTTTCTTCCTGAATTCAGCCTTAGCCAACTGGAAGCCCTCCAGTTATTGATTGCAGAGAGGCAGTATTTTACAATGCATGTTTCACACCAGGGGCAAATGACAGGGTACAGCTTTGTATCAACTGCATAACAGTGAAACTGCAGATAGTACCATTGTTTCATTTCTCCCAGCAGCAGCACGTACACTGCAAATAATATGAGAGATGGAACTGAGCCTTGAGGGACTCCACAGGTTAGGGAACTGGTAGAAAAAGAAAATTTCCCCATGAGGCCTTCTGAACCCTACTGGAAAGGAAGGGATTGAACCACCTCAACAAAACCCCATCAAGCCCCACCAAGTATCTCAGACATTATGTTAAAATCCCATGATCTAAAGTGTCAAACACTGATGAAAGGTGAAGGAGAACCAAGATAGAACATTCCCCTCTATCTTCAGCCAGAGGAAGATCATTCTGCAGCCTTACAAGTGCAGCCTCCAGGTGAATGATGCTCTCTGAATCCAGATTGAAATGTCTCATAGATACAGAAAGCCTCCAGGTGCATCTTGAGCTGTATCACCACGACTCTCTAAATATCCAATCTCAGAAAGGGAAGGTTTGAGACATGCCTGTAATTAGCCAAGATATCCAGGTCCAGAGAAGGGTTCTTGACAACGGGATTCATGACAATGCATTTCAAGGCTGTCAGAAACACACCATCCTCAAGGAACACCAGACAATCTCAGCAGTCACTAGATCTATAGACTCCCAGCAGTCCAAAAAGGTCAGGATTGTCCAAGCTTAGAGATATGTGAAATTAGTAAACTTCACTTTGTAAAATAATTTGCAAAGTGTGGCACATTAGCAAAGTGCTGACTTTATGAAGCTTTTTTGGCAGGTGAAGTGACACTTTCCAGGAGAAGTTATGTAAATTCACTGACAAAGTAGCAGCGTCACCTAAACTTCACCATAGCTTCACATGACTTCACATGAAAAAGTATAATTTCCCCCAGAAAACTCAATGTAAAGGGGCAAAGTGGACAATTTGAAAATTAATTTGTGAAGATGAATTTCCAACTTCGCCAGAAGTTTGCTGGTGAAGTAGAACTTCACAACAGAGCCAGCGATTGGGAGGAGGGTTGCAGCTTCATGATCACCCAGAAAATCTCTTCATCTGACACAGTGAGAAATTCCTCCCAGATGGACTGAGAGCCGCCACTGGTCACAAACCATATCGTGCTAACGTAATGCCATCTTCTTCTTCTCTGAGGGTGTCTTCTTCATCTTATTAGGCCTATTAAAGAGCTTTGTCTTAGTTTTCCTGTAAATAAGGACCTGTTATCTGAGAACCATTTTTGAACAGTTTCAAAATTACATTGTAAGTCTTGTCTCAGCCTGCCAGTATCAGAATGTTTTGTATATATTCTCACATCATCTGCATACAAGAGAACACTGGCAGACTGGCAAGCATCTTATAAGTGATGTATGAACAGGCCAATTAGTATAGGGTCCAGAACAGGTCCTTGGGCACTCTAATAGATAAATTCCTGTTATCAGAGGATGAGCCCTCAATTTTTACTTTCTGTGCATGATTCAACAGATAAGCTTTCATGCTAAGTTATTGATCCAACGACAGACTCAGCTTAAGTAATTTAAGTGGGAGTTTATGGCTGACAAGATTGAAGGCCTTTGTCATGTTAATGTATATGTCCCCAGCTTTATCACCACTGTCCAGGGCCTCATGGACATAGTTGGCATACTATGATCAAGCATAATTGAGTTGCTGGCCTCATTAGACATCATATTTTTCAAAGCAGGAGATGAGTTGGTTACTGACAATCTTCTCAAGGGTGTTAGACAGTGGAGAGAGGATAGAAACTGGCCTGGGATTTGTTAGATTTGTTCAGTCACCACTCTTGAATACAAGTGTGACCAACCCCTTCTTCCATTTCTTCGGGAATAGGAAAAACTGCAGAGAGAAGTGTAAGATTTTTGTAACAGGGTATAAAAACTCATTCAAAGCTATGCATAGTAATTTCTTATCAGTGGTGCTCCTTCACACTGGTATTACCTAATACTGTTTTAATATGGGAACATAAAAACAAGATTTTGTTATGCTCAACCTTTTCTGATGGAATTCACACCAGAATTCTAAAAGAATTAAGGGGAGAACTAGTGACACCACTGACTACCCTTTTTAAAAATCATGGGAGGATGGTGTGGTACCTGAGGACTGGAGGAAGGTGGATGTGATTCCCCTTCACGAAAGTGGGAGCAAGACAGAGGCAGGAAACTATAGACCTGTCAGTTTGGCCTCTGTGGTAAGAAAAGTGATGGAATCACTTCTGAAGGAAATAATTGTTGTGTATCTAGAGCCCAGTGGGGCACAGGACCCAAGGCATCATAGGTTCACAGTGGGAAGGTTATGTCAGATGAATCTAATTGAAATCTTTGAGTGGGTAAACAAAGTAGTAGATCGGGAAGGGGGCGTGGACATGGTCTACCTAGACTTTAGCAAGACATTTGTCACAGTCCCACAAAAAAGATTAATAATCAAATTAATCAGCCTGGGAGTGGGTCCCAGGGTGGTAGCCTGGGTAAAACATTGGCTGGACAGCAGGACACAGAAGGTAATTGTAAATGGAGTCCACTCTGAAGAAAGAGGGGTTGCTAGTGGGGTACCACAGGGTTCAGTACTGGGTCCAGTCCTTTTAATGTCTTTATAAGTGACATTGCAGAGGGACTGCACAGAAAAGTATGCCTCTTTGCAGATAACACAAAGATCTGCAACAGGATTGATACACAATGAGGCATGGAAAAGATGAGAAGGGATTTGGCAAGGTTGGAGGAATGGTCAGAAGTATGGCTGCTTGGATTCAATGCAAAGAAGTGCAAAACAATGCACTTGGAAAACAAAAACCAAGGGGAAGATTACACAAAGGGGGGTAGTAACAACAAAAATGGAAAAGGACCTGGGGTAATCATATCAGATGACCTGGTTAGCAAGCAATGTGAGAAGGCAGTAGGGAGGTCGGGGGGGAGGATACCGGGATATATAGAGAGAGAGGCATCACCAGCAGAAAACAAGAAGTTGTTATCCCTCTGTACAGACAGTTGGTGAGACCCCATCTGGAGTACTGCATCCAGTTCTGGAAACCCCATCTCTGCAAGTGCATAGACAGGATGGAGGCAGTCCAGAGGAGGGCAACTAAAATGGTGCAGGGTCTGCAAGAGAAGCCATACAAGGAGAGACTAAGGGAGATTAATGTGTATATACTTGAGGAAAGGAGGGAAAGGGGGGATATGCTAGAAACTTTTATGTTCCTCAGTGGAATCAACAAAGTCCAAGAGGGTAGCATCTTTCAGAAAAAGAGATGTGGAAAAACAAAGGGACAGAATTTGAAGATAGAGGGAGGATGGCTCAGGAGCAATGTGAGGAAGGATTTTTTTTCACAGAGAGGGTGGTAGACACATGGAACAGCCTTCCTGAGGTGGTAGTGGGGTCTGAGACTGTGGGAGAATTCAAGAATGCATGGAACAGACATAAGGCTATTCTTGTGGGGGGTAGGAAGAAATAGGCTGTTGGTTAACTAGGATCTGCAGCTTATCCTGTAGGTAGGGAAATGGGCAGACTAGATAGGCCAAATGGTCCTCATCTGCCATCAAAGTCTATGTTTCTATGTTGGAACAAGGAGGTAAGAAGGTGTTAAAGTGGCAGGAAGAGTTATGTATATGAGATTATGCCAACAGTCCACCGCAACACTTCAATCACTGGAACTTAGTCTACTTCAGTATTAGATAGAAATCATTTTTATTAAATAGTGTAGCAGACCATCAATAGCAGTTCATCTTGATAGAAAATATGCAACCCAACTTGTGCAAAAACAAACAATGTTTTGTGCAAGTAAAAGGCAATCTTAAATAGTTATGCATTACACTGAACAGGGATAATGGATCAGTGCTACATTACCCACAGGATGTCTTCATGGCTCAACATGGCTTGCAGACAGCAAGGAGAACCAGGGATAAATGACAATCACGGAAGGGGCTGGAGTAGAACAGTGAAGCAGTCTAGGGAGGTCAAATCATGGAAAGCCATGTGTGCAAATGCCAGGAGCCTTAGCAACAAGATGGAAGATCTGCAGGCTGTCATGGTACAGTCAGACCTGGACATTGTGGCCATCACTGAAACCTGGTGTAATGATAACCATGACTGGGATGATGGCCATACCTGGCTACAACATATTCAGAAGAGACAGAGCAGGCAGGAAGGGAGGAGGAGGAGTGGCACTGTATGTGAAAAATGACATAAGGGCCACACAGATCCAGGAGGAACAAAATGGGGGAGAGATACTGTGGGTTAAGTTGGAAAGGAAAATGGGGGCAGCCATCCGCACAGGTGTGGTCTATAGACCACCAGCCCAGGAGGAAGAAACAGATAGGGAGCTGATGCTAGCCATCCAAAGGATGGCAGACAAGGAGAGGTAGTACTGGTTGGAGACTTCAATATACCAGACGTGGACTGGAGCATCCTAGCAGCAGCATCAGCTAGAACAGATTTATCCTGGACTCCTTCAGGTGCCTTCCTCAAGCAACTGGTCATGGAACCAACTCGGCAGAAGGCAATACTGGACCTTGTGCTCACAAACAGGGACAGTGTGATGGGGTAACAGTGGGGAGCACCTGGGTAACAGTGACCACCAGTCATTGTGGTTTGAAATCACAGAAAGAGCAGAACCAAACCACACAAAACACATATCCTGGATTTTAGGGGCAGACTTTGGGAAAATGGGAGATACTTGAAAGAGGCATTAAGGAATGGGACAGGAATCAGGGGTTGAGGAACAGTGGGCAGTATTTAAAATGGGGATTATAAGAACAACAGAATTATGCATTAAGCAGGTTAGCAAGAGGAAAAGGAAGAGGAGACCATTATGGTTTTCCAAAGAGGTAGCAAAAGAAAGTGAAAGCCAAAAGATTGCATTCAGGCAATACAAAAGACACAGGCAGAAGGGGATAGGGAAGTACCAGGAGAAACAAAGGGGCAGGGAAGTCAGCAAGGGAAGCCAAAGCTCAGACAGAAGAACACATTGCAAAATCAGTGGGTAAAGGGGACAAAACCTTTTACAGGTACATAAGTGAAAAAAGAAAGACAAAGGGAGGGATAGTGAGTCTGAAGGGGGAGGATGGGAGCCGCGTGGAGGATGACAACAGTAAAGCTGACATATTGAACAGGTATTTCTGCTCAGTCTTTACTAAGGAAGAGGGGGGTAATGGGTCTGAAGGAATTACAAGGGGTGAGAATGGTGCAGAAATGGACACAAGTCCCTTTACACGAGAAAGGGTCCTGAAGGAACTGGAAGTAATAAGAGCTGATAAAGCAATGGGGCCAGATGGGTGCACCCAGGGTCCTAAAGAACTAAGAGAGGTGGTGGCTGAACCTCTGGCTATCCTGTTCAGCCAATCACTGGAAACAGGGAGGTACCCAAAGACTGGAGGACAGCAGATGTAGTCCCCTTATACAAAAGTGGGAACAAAGAGGAAGCAGGGAACTACAGACCAGTCAGCCTCACCTCGGTAGTGGGAAAGATCATGGAAGCATTACTGAAGGAGAGATTGGTGGAACATCTGGTTGTCAATGGGCTACAGGACCCAAGGCAGCATGGTTTCACCAGGGGGAGGTGTCAGACCAACCTCATTGAATTTTTTGACTGGGTGACTAGGGAGGTGGATCGGGGAGGGCAGTGGACATGGCCTATCTGGACTTCAGCAAGGCTTTTGACACTGTGCCACATAGAAGACTATTACACAAACTGGGGAATATGGGTGTGGGCAGGACAGTAGTGTGGTGGGTAGGTAACTGGCTGGGTGGCAGGACACAGAGGGTGGTGGTAAATGGCTGTCACTCCACAGAGGGAAGAGTGACCAGTGGGGTACCACACGGATCAGTGCTGGGACCGGTCCTATTCAACATCTTCATCAGTGACATTGCACAGGATCTAGAAGGCAGAATTTCACTGTTTGCTGATGACACAAAGCTCTGTAACAGAGTAGACACACCAGAGGGTGTAGACAGAATGAGAAGGACCTGCAGAAACTTGAAGAATGGTCAAGGGTTTGGCAGTTGAAATTCAATGCAAAGAAGTGCAAGATAATGCATATGGGGCACAAAAACCCTGGCACAATATATCAATTGGAGGGTGAGGATATAGCATGCACCAAGCAGGAAAGGGATCTTGGGGTTGTCATCTCTGATGACCTCAAGGTAGGGAAACAGTGTGACAAGGCAGCAGGTAAAGCAAATAGGATGCTGGGATGTATAGGCAGGGGCATCACCAGCAGGAATAGGGAGGTCATAATTCCGCTATACAAGACACTAGTGAGGCCCCACCTGGAGTACAGTGTACAGTTCTGGAGACCATACCTATGTAAGGACATAGACAGGGTAGAGAAGGTTCAGAGGAGGGCAACAAAGATGGTACATGGATTGCATCACAAGTCCTATGAAGATAGGTTGAAGGAACTGAACATGTACTCCCTGGAGGAGAGGAGGGAGAGAAGGGATATGATAGAGACATACAAGTATCTTACAGGGAGGAACAGGGTGCAGGAAAACACTATTTTTAAGTGAAAAAGATGTTCCAGGACTAGAGGGCATGGGATGAAGTTGGAGGGAGGACGATTCAGAGGAAACATGAGAAAGAATTTCTTCACAGAACGGGTGGTGGACAAGTGGAACACCCTGCCAGAGGAAGTGGTGGGGGCTGAAACATTCACGGGATTTAAGAATGCATGGGATAGACATAAAGGAATTCTAGAGGTCACGGGTAAGGGGCAACAGACTTCTAGGAAAACAAACTGAACTTACAAGCTCAAATGGGCAGACTGGGTGGGCCATAGGCCCTTATCTGCTGACACTGTCTATGTATCTATGTACCTATGTACTTTGGGGGTCAGAGGAGAGACCCTCCACAGGTTGCAGCTTGTGCAGAATGCAATAACTCAGTTATCAATGGGACTATCCAGGTCCAGTCATGTGACCCCAGTCCTGTGGGCTCCGCACTGGCAGCCTATCAGGTGAAGGGTCGTCTTCAAGGTGGGCTATCTCACTTTAAGGCCCTATATGGACTGGATCTGGGCTACCTGGCTGAGTTCCTCACACCTGCCACTTCGGTCTGCTCTTTCCACGTCTCATCTAGGGGCCTCCTCGATGTTTCCAGGGTTTGGCTCAAGACATCTGGTGACCATGCCTTCAGTGTCACCATGCCAACCTTGTGGGACTCGCTACCATCTGCAGACTAGGAGGCCCCTTCCATCGAGGTGTTCAAGCAGAAGTTAAAAGCCCACCTTTTCTGCCTTTCTTACCTGGAGAAGACTATATAATCTGCCTGACTGCTGATTGAAAGTATTAGTGATCTGTGCTTCTGATGATGAATTCAGGTATTTTAAATCTGTATAATATGTGTATTTTTGTATTCTTTTTTCTTTTAATGTTATTATTTGTATTGTTTTTATTGTCAGGTGTGAGGAGCCTTTGGGATTGGGCACCATAAAAATAAAATGTGCCTTGCCTTTCTATACCATGCACCTTCAGGTCATCAGATATGATAAACCCCAGGTCCCTTTCCTGTTTTGTTGTGTTCATCTCCCTCCCCCGACCCCTCCCAATTGGTATATTGCCCATGGGTTTCTGTGCCATATGTGCATAATTTTCTACTTTTTATCATTGAGACCTAGCTGACATACCATTGACCATTCCTCGAGTTTTATCAGGTCCTCTCTCATTCTGTCACACCTCCAGGTATGTCCTTTCTGTTGCATATTTTTGTGTCATCTGTGAACAAGCATACTTTCCCTTCCAGCCCTTCTGTGATGTCGCTACCACAACCAGCTGTCAACTGAGATATCAAAGAGTACGTACTGTACACTCAGCTGTTATAGTACACCTGCATTGACAACTCAGTAAGTGGCCAGCTGTGGTGGAGAGCAGAAGGCTGTGCTGGTCGTCAGTTCGGGGATTGAACGGGGGGAACAGGGTGGTGGGGTACTGTCTGCCAGGGTGGGGGGCTCACTAGACCACTAGGAAAAATCCACTAGACCACCAGGGAAAATTATATGTTATATTATAGGGGCAGACTGTGGATATGGAGAGGGGTCCTCTAGACTACCAGGGAAGGATATATGTTTATTTCAAGGGAAGATTGAGGATAGGGATGGAGGATTGGCACATGTTCCCTACTGTCCAGGGTGGACTTCAAGGGTGGTGCAAGTTTTCTAAATCCTCCCAAAGAATGCACCTCTAAGTACCATTAGACCAGTCCTGGCTAATCAAATGGTACTTAGAAGTGTGCCCTCCTGGATGGTTTTGAAAATCCCAGATTTGCTGATATAGTGTCTTGCATCTGTCTCAAACCCCCTAACATCCTGGGGCACCCAGCTGCATGGCATAGACCTGTTGTAGGACCCATCTGGCACAATGGGATCTGGTGTGGTGGGGGGGTCTTTGAGAATCCTGAAGTTCAGAAGTTTGGATGCAAGGTGCCCCTTGCGGTACTGCTGTGTGGTGCAGGCACCTTGTGTCAAAATCAGAGTATTGAGAATCGGGCCCTGGATGTTCTTTTCTTCCTACCATCAACTGTGGTTTGGTGTTAGTATCATATGATATTGTTAGATATTGAAGCAAGGTGTTCAGAAACATCACATACACACACACACACACACACACACTGTTCTCTTTTTTAGAAAGTGTTCGTATCTTTATGCACTAAGGGCTTGATTTTCAGTTGTTGATGCAGGGATTGCATCAAGCCCTACATCAACCCCAGTGTTTAACACAACTGTACCAACTTCATTTGATGCAACTGTGCCCAATTTTAGTACATTGGGCACAGTTGTCACAATTTACAGCAACTTGCACCGAATATTTAGCACAAGACCCATTAAAAAGAGTCCCCAAATGACACAAGTTAGACCAGGCAGGAGCTGGTCTAACTTGAGGCATTTGGTGCACCCTACTAAGAATCATGATCAGTACCAAAGGAATTCCCCAACCTCCCTGAACCATATGTTCAGCACACAAGGGATGAGTAGCATCCACAAGCCTTTTGAAAATTGGGCCATGAAACATCCATGGAGCAGCGGACATCCTCCTAATCACCAGACCGGGGGAGACGACATGTACTTGTTGACATTACACCATGAAACATTTGATAACGATGCTTTTGAAAAAGTCTGAACTTTGCTCTAGTTTCTTGGAGCTTTCAATACTTTCAGTTCAGCAATTAATGACACAAATATATCAAGCGCATCCTAACAATACAAAATAAACAAAGATTTGAAGTCAAAGGATTGATGCAAAAATGCATCTCAGTTATTTCACAAGATGTGACTTGTACATTATAAACAATATTTTAACATTTTCACACATTGCATTAGTAATATAACCACTAGAGGGTACTCAGTAATGCAATATTGATGCACTTGTTTATGTACAGTTCAGCATTGTTTATCAGTCTGTTCTTAAATAATGAACAAGGACTGCAGATTAGGTACCATTGTAGGCACTAGCCTAACTTGTATATAAACAAAATACATTTGTTCCTTCAGCATAGAAAAGAATTTGGACATTACAATTGCAGAGAAAAAATAGCATGCTATTCATACCCTTTGCAGTTCAAATCAAACCTTAGTTGCCCTGTAGGTAAATCAGCAAATCACATTTAAAATTGGGCCAATCTGTGCCCAATGGTCCTACATGACCCTCTTCTGGAATCAGAAAGATGAAAAATAGTCTTTCATGGTTCCAGTAAGAACAAGGAATACAAAAATACAAAGTTAAAATGATATATATACTGTATAGTAGATCCTCATTCTTTATAGAACTCTGTCCCCTTTCAAAATGCTGTTATAACAGAGTTGAAATGTCATGAAATGTAATTGCACCCTCCTGTAGTACAATAACATTCTGAAACCACTAGAGACTGCAGAAGTCAGTTTCTTTCTGAAAGCGAAATAACTTCCTCGTGTGGATTTTACTGATACCATACACTATAAAAAATAGAGGATAAGAAATTTTATGCACAACTTTATGCACAACCAGTGTGTTCTGCCCCCTCAGAGTTCTATCTCCAACTGACCTCTCCAGGTTTCTCTCAAGGTCAGAGGAATCAGAACCTCTCTGTAGTAGAATACACTGGTTGCGCATAGTTGCCAATTCAGTATTCTCTATATATTCTTAAAAACCACTAACAGCAGAATAATAAGAATAAAAAAATGAATGGAAGATTGTAACGTCATGAGTCAATCAAAAAACATTTATAGAAACTTTTTTCCTCCTCGAAAACATTTCTGTCTAACCTAGCTAGATGAAACTCTTTCTGACTGGGTTCCCACCCTTGGACAAATCCACATTCTTCTCTTGATTAAGAGTGTTCTGTTTGTGGAAAATGAACAAGGAGGCTTTGAGTTTGATGACTTTACACATAAGGTAAATCAAAGATGGGATCAGAACTGTAAGGATCAACAGGGATGTCCCCATAGCATAAAAAGTAAGATAATCTACCCTCATCATTCGGAGTCTACAACTCCAAGGAGAAACAAGCTCATAGACAGGAGGAGGGTATGTGTGTCTGTATACTCTAACAAGTATTCTAAATCATCATTAACAGATATATTCTGACCCTTGAAAGTAGCTGCCGTTTTCACCTTTTCCATATGCAGCTTCTGATCTAGATAATATAGAGCTACAACACCAGTTATAAGGTGATAAGCCGTCTCTAAGTTGGTATAATAAAGACATATTATTAAAAGGGTCTCATAAATGCTGAAATCTGACTGATTGTCAACATCCTGAGAGCCTTGTGTTAATCAGCTTATTAATAGACGTGTACTGCCTGATCACCAAGAGTAGTGATCTCCGATGTCATGTCCTACAATTTTTGAAGGTTCTGTTTACAGAACCCTGACCTGCCATTTGTCCCAACAAAGTCAGCAAGACCAAACTAACAGCTCCTCAATCAGTCACATAAAAATGTGTTTGCCTGGACTTTTCAAAACTATACATTTCATCAATTCCTTCAGCGGATGCTCCAGTAAATGTTATCGAGACCAAGGTCTCCTGTTACTCAGAGGGAGCCGGGATAAAACAATAGAGCACTTGACTTGAACTGCATAAAAAAGGACTGTACTGTATATTTACTTACATACTACTTTGCACCCCCAGAAAAACAAAACAGGCTGTGATCACTCATATGATCAGTCAGAGCAAATGTGTTTAATATTCCATCAGGGCGAGCTGTTAACACCCAATCTATGAGTGATTCAGTACCTGTCTTTTAGTAGGATTTGATTGAATGGCAGTGAGATGGCAGGTTGTGCTTCACTGATGCTCCATGCAGCTGTCCTCTGCTATAATACTATTAATTAAGTGGACACTGTCAACCTTTCTTGCATCTTATATTTCTAGTTAAAACCCCACATTTTGTGAGTGCTTACCTACTCTAAAATCCATTGATGTTGCTGTTTTTTGTATCTGCCTTTTTGCTTAGAAGGACTGACATGCATGCTGATGTATAGTAATACACAACTTTGTTTTGAATCCTGGATCTATTTGTATTGCATGCTTCCTGAACAATTGAAACACTCCCAAACAGCGCAGCCACTCATGATACAATAGTTCCCTCTACTCCCACTGCATAATGAATGGCTATATCATATTGGTTGTGTTTCTAGTAGGGCTATGCATGGTCCAAATACTATTTCCTGAACACCAGGAATAGTAAGCTTGCCGAATATTTGGATGGATGTCCCAAATAGTTCACTATTCAGCTGTTATTCAAGATGTACTATTTGGTGGGTGAGATTTCAAAATGGGATTCATGGGACAGACATAAGGCAATTCTTGTGGGTGGGGTAAGAATAAATAGGCTGTTGGTTAACTAGGATCTGCAGCATATCCTGTAGGTAGGGAAATGGGCAGACTAGGTTAGCCAAGCGGTGCTTATCTGCCATTGAAGTCTATGTTTCTATGTTTCTCACAGAGCTTTGCTGGCAAGTCAGAGGCTGTTTTTGGACCTCACAACCAGGAATACCATGTGATCTCCTCACTCTGAGTGTGTAGATGAGACAGTCATTTCTGAGAGAGCTAGCTCTGTTTAGTTTACCACTTGTGACTTTTATAACTGTTTAAAAAACTTATTGCGTGTGATCCAGATTTGACATCTGAGCACCTTCTGACTACATCTGACTACAGTTTTGTTTTTCATCCTTGAAACTGGGCTCAGTTTCAAGGAAAAGGAGAGTCTGTGTGTGAGTGAATCTGTGTGTGTGTGACTGTGTGTGCTGTTGCATGCTCCCTCCCCCACGGCTTACAGTTGCACAGCTCAGCTGAAGCAGTGTGATTTGATTTTTTGCTTAAGAACCTTTCTGTTCAATTATTAGTCCTTGATCAGGATTCTTTTCTCTACTTTGGTCTGAGGAGCAGAAAGAAACCTCAGGGAGAAGCAATGTGGAGCCAGAGATGCAGCTAAAGTTAAGAGAGACATGCTAGTGCTGAGTTACTGAGATCCGGGTTACCCAAGGGTGAAGAGGGTTCCTTCCATGCATGAGAGAAGGACCGGTGGAAGGTACAGCTGAAAACAGCTACTGTTGGAGTTTGGCATCCCAAACCTTGCTTGTTACTTTGGCACTGTGCTGTGGAGGATCACTCTGGGAGTTTGTGTAACTGACTTGGCAAGGTGCTGGTGCTGGCCTGGATTCCTTTCTTGCATGGAGTGATGTGGAGGAAGCGCTGAGATACTCTTTGGTGGCTATTATCTGTATCCTTGGGGCTTTGCTCGTGATCTCTGTCCTCTATTCGGTGGTGTGCCGTGAGGTTTCTGTCTGTGGGCGGCTGCTTTTCTGGTACTTCTGTCCCACATCGTGGTGGTTGGAGAGCTGCTTGGGCTGTGATAGGGTCCAAAGAGAGGCAGGTGTTCGGTGGGTGAGTTCCTTCGGTGTCGGACACTGGCTTGAATTGCTTCATTCTCTACATAGATTTCATCGGCCTTTGGATTACAGCACTAAAGTAAGGAACTGTGCTCTGTGCCTAAGTGTTTCTTTCATTGCCTGTCTTTCAACTTTACTGGCTGCCTGTAAATTCTACGAAGATTGTCCTGTTTAGTTTTATTAAAGAACACTGGCCAGCGTTTATTCTCTTATGGTGGTGAGAGCCCATGAGAGGATTGAACTTCGGTACTGTGCTCTTTCACAAACCTGAATTTCAGATTCATTTTCACTGCTACACCTGATAGACCATAAGAGTGAGAGTCTGTGGGTTTATGAAAGACTGTAAAGACTGTTTTGTTTAGTTTTCACTAAAGGACATCTGCCAGTGTTTGTGTTCTTATGGTGATGAGAGCCCATGGGAGGATTGAACCTTGGTACTTTGTTTCTTTATAAATTTGAACTTTAGATTTATTTTTTTCTGTATTATATCTGTTGGACCCAAGGAGTGAGAGTTCCTGGGTCAATTAATGGACAAATTTGGATACTAGGAGGTGGGAGCTCCATGGACAAAAATCATTACTTAAGATTGCTGTATTTTGATATTAAAAAAGTCTAGTAGCTATATGTTCTAGACAGGAGGCTTTGTAGCCCATACAGTATAATAGTATTTGATGGCTAAAGTTAAAATATTTTGTGATGTGCAGGGGTTGTCTGGGGGGGTCTGGGGAGCCAGAATAATGTACAGGTCATCCCTCCTGCAAGATCTGCAGTCTTTTACCTGCCTCCCTGTTTTGGATACTACGGTAAGACGTTGCCGGGAGGTAGGGATTTGGAGAGGATGGGGGATGCCCCGTGCATGGTGGAGGGTGGTAAGACTGAGTTTGTGGGGTCCAGGATGTTCCCTGGACAACAGGCACAAGACAGAGGCCAGATGTAGTTGGTGCCTGTTCCCAGGGTTTCCACCAGACCAAGTGGTCAGGCAACCCAAGGGGCTACGTTTCCCACAATTCCCCTGAGGACAGTGCTATGCAATGCCAGGTTGATTAGGAACAAGACTGCAGTTATTGCAGATCTAGTGTCCTCTGTCAATCTGGCTTGCATTACAGAGACCTGGGTTGGGGACGATGCAGGTCCAGTTTCTGAGGATGCTATTCCCACTGGGTATACTGTAGTGCACTGTCTCAGAGAGTAGCATAGGGGTGGTGGTGTAGCCATCTGTTTTAGATCTGACTTGGGCTTCACCATGCACCCAGTGAGAGCTCCAAATTCATTTGAATGTGTGCCCATTCATGGGGGTCCAGGTGCAGGTTGTAGGATTTTTCTGTTTTACCGCCCTCCTGGGATGGTGAAGAACTTCCTCCAGAAGAATGCCAAATTCGTCACCGGTGAAACATTGGAGGCCCCCAAATGTATTATTCTGGGGGATTTCAATGTTTGGGCTGTTGATGAATTGTCCCGGCTTGGTTACAACCTCCTCCAAAATATGTCTTCTTTGGGCCTGTCACAAGATTGTTCTGCTGTGACCCATTAGGGTCTCCAAATGTTGGCTCTGGTGTTCTCACTGGAGCTTGAGATAGATAATCTCGGGATTGATTGGGTAGTTTGGTCCGATCACTGCATGGTGCAGGTCATGTTTTGGGCTCCCACCAGATGGCCTCCCCCTACAGAGATGAGGAGCTGCTGCTCTTTATGGGGAACTGACCCCGGAGGATTTTTTGGCAGCAGCCAATCTACCTGATGTGGGAAATGTATGCATCGGAGAAGTTGGTTTTATGGTGGACTTTTATAATAGAGACCTATCCAATGCCATTGACTCCCTTGCACCTGTCCCTGTACAAACCAAATCTTCATACCTGAGATCCCCTTGGTTTTGATTGGGACCTCTGGGAGATAAAGAGAAAGGGTGGGAGATTAGAGCACTGCTGGAGGAAGTCCAGCCTAAATGCGGACAAATTGGCCCGGCATGTGCATTACAATGCATACCGGGGGCAATCAACCATGAGAAGGCAGTGTTCCTGTCCAGGGAGATTGCTGCCAGGAAGAACTGACCAACTATACTTTTTCAGACTGTAGACAGGCTGCTCTATCCTGCCTGTCTGCAGCCAAAGAAGTTTTTTTTCAGATTCTGAATGTGAAGAGTTTGCTCGGTTCTTCTCAGACAGAGTGTCCAGTATTGGGCAGGGAGTTTCTCCAGTCAGCAATGTCATAGCTGACAGTGGTCGCCAGAGGTATACTAAGTGCACTCTGCCTGGTTTGGGGGAGTTTAAACCAGTGGATGCTAGTGAGGTTACTGAGGTGGCGCCAACCTGAAGCACACTTCTTGTGAACTGGATCTGGTGCTGACGTGTTTCTTGATGAGATGCATCAACACCATTGGCCTGGTGTTTGTTCTGATTGTCCGGTGCTCCTTATCTGAGGGATTCTTTCCTGATGCCTTGAAGGAGACATTGGTGAGATCACTCCTAAAGAAACCATCTTTGGATCTGGAGGTCAGGGCAAATTAGCAACCTTTCTCCAATCTTCCTTTTTTAGCGAAGGTTGTGGAGAAGGTAGTGGCGCTTCAGGTGGAGGAGCACCTCATGACCCATGAATTGTACGAACAATTCCAGTCAGGGATTCAGGCAAGGCATAGCACAGAAACCACACTTGTTCAGGTGCAGAATGACCTCCTCAGGGCTAGAGATCGAGGAGAAAAGACAGTTCTTGTTCTTCTTGACCTCTCTTCAGCTTTTGAAACTGTGGACCATGGAGATGGTGCTTGACCATCTCACAGAACTCTGCGGACTCACTGGCACTGTAATCTGCTGGTTTTAGTCCTTCTTATCCAACAGGAGGCAATGGGTTGTGATGGGGAATTTCTCCTCCTCCGCTAGCCACCTTTCTTGCGGAGTACCTCAGGATTCGGTTTTCACCCCATGTTGTTCGCAGTGTATATGCTGCCCCTGGGGAGGTCATTAGGAAGTATGGCTTGGGTTTTCATTGCTATGCTGATGATACCCAGCTATACTTATCCTCTGCCCCAGGAACATCCAATGTGGTGGATGTGCTAAACAGCTGCCTTGCCAAGATCAATGACTGGATGGCATCTAACTGGTTGTGACTGAACCCCGATAAGATGGAGGTATTGGTGGTGGAGTCGAACAGAGTGCATGATAGGTTGGCCACTGACTCAAAGACTGGACTAGTTCTGGCCTCTGTCTCATTGAAGACCTCTTTCAGGGTGCAAAATCTTGGCATTATGTTTGATAGGAATTTGACAATGGAGGCACAGATTTCCTCCATTGTCTGCTCCTGTTTTTTCCATCTTAGAAATATCACCAGAATCAAGCCCCTTGTTCAGCCTCTGGACCTCCCTACTTTGGTGCATGCCTTGGTTACTTCGAGGCCTGACTACTGTAATGTGCTTTACCTCAGGGTCATGGGAGGATCTCTCCGCAGACTGCAGCTAGTGCAGAATGTGGCTGCATTGTTACTTACTGGGCAGACAAAGTTCTGTCATATTACACCAGTGTTGCGTGAGCTGCACTGGCTGCCAGTCAGGTGGAGGATCCTCTTTAAGGTGGGACTTCTCCCCTATATGGCCCTACATGGTCAGGGCCCTGGTTACCTGTTAGACCTTCTGGTTCCTGCTGTCTTGGCTCACCCCCTCGGTTCCTCCTATGGAGGCCTCCTAACAGTTCTCTGGTTGATGTTGAAATTGGCTGGCGTTAGGGCATTTAGTGTCACCGCCCTGGTCCTGTGGAAGTAGCTCCCTTCTGCGGTTATGGGTGCCCCCACTTTGGAGGTACTCAAGGCCCACATTAAGGCCCTCTTATTCACCCAGGCATTTTTAGATTACGTTACCGGTTGATGGATTCTGATTTCTGTATAGTAAGGATAGTTGACTATGTGCTGCAATTTAAAGTTTTTATATAATTAATGCATATAATTGTTTTTATATTATTCTGTGGATGTATTTTGACATTTGTTAACTTATTGTATGGTGCCCAGATCCTCTGGGAATGGGTGTCTTTAAATAAAATTTTACCATACCTTTTTTGTCAACAAAGTCCAGCTTGGCTTTTGCATATAGTCAGTAACTGTTACTGTGCTCAGTAACAGTGAATGGTTCAAGTTTTTGCTGATTGTCCCATCCCCACTGCTGTGCTTGTTTAGCTTTTTGTTTCAAATCCATACACAGCCCCTGTGGTATTTTCTATTTCCTTTATGAAGCAAATTGGTATTTTGCTATCATCAGGTTCTGGGCTTGGTTCCCTGCATAAGTGAGGTGTGACTGTCATCTGACTTCCTCTAGTCTGCGTTGCAGCTCACCACGGCATATACGTCATCTGTGTGTGTGTTGTACTGTTGTTCTTGTAATCTGTGCCCTGCAAGTGCATGCACAGTTGTCTGCATGTATTTTGTTTGTGATTTGTAAAGCAGTGTATTTTTTTCTCTTTGGGTCAGGCTTGGCCCATTGAATTGTTGCTGACTGCGGTCTGGTTCTTGGCTCAGTTCCCTGAACAACTGAGTAAGGAGGGTGTCACACGTGACTCTTCCCTTCATAGCTCACTGCACCTGAGTGGCCTCCTGTGCATGTGAGTTTTTTTTATTTTTTGCTTGTCTTCGCCCTGAGTGTACACTGCTGTGAGTGTGTACACATACATTTTCTGTGAACTGCTTTAGTATTTCTGTGTGTGTCAGGTGTGACTTGCTGGGTTCTGTGTGTTGTAAGCTGTATGGTGCACCTTGAAAGCTTGAATTACTGTACTGTATGACTGCACAACTGACTCCGTACGAGTAAGAAGTTGTTCACTGACTCCACCTCTCTCTAGTATCAGCCTGTATTTATTTGCTGCTACTTGAGCAGTGTGGGTATTGTTGTTTTCTGCAAAAAGCACCAACATAAACAAAACACTAATCACAAATAAAATACACAGTAAGTTACAGACTGTGTCTCATCAATCCTGTAAACACGCGTGCTCCAGTCTAAGCAAGCCATTTTCACCACCAATCTTAAGCGGTGAGGAACAGGGTGAGAGAAGGTCTGTTCATACTAGCTGCTCAAAAATAGTTTTCTTCCCTGATAAGCCTTCAGGTTCTGGTGTCAGTAGGATTGGGGGTAGTACTAGTACTACTGTAATTACAACTGTTACCACTACTACTACTTGCACTGCATCTGCAGCACCATCATTTTATTAAAGTAGGAGGGCCTTACAGCTCACAGCTCCAGTCATACAAGAACAAGAACCCACTCCCACTATCAATGGTAGTGCTATTCAAAACTCCTGATAGTAATTCTGGCACCAGGACTACTGTCAACAGTGCTACTATCTTACCATCTGTGCCCATGAATATAGGTACTGTGAGTAGTACTGAGCACAAGACTGTGACAATGACCGCACCAATTGTGTTGCCAAAATGTACTGCTGCTCAGCATCATAAGTTTCTGATCACCACATTTCCTTTGCTGATGTGGAGGATCCTGAAGAAGAGCATTCATCTGGTTCTGAATAATTACCAGAGCCACAAGACTTGCTTAATATATCATCTGACAGTGATACCCACTTAAGTGAATTCGCTGATGAGGCTAAATATGCGGCATATCTGTGTGAGAAGCGTGAACGTGCAGTGGCCCAAAAATGCAGTGCTACTCGTTGTGGCAAACAGGTTGATCAGGATCACCCTCCTCCTCCTTCTAATAAAAACAAAAAGGTCCACCCTGTTCTTTCAAAGAGTTGTGTCAAGTTCAACATCATCTGATACACAAAGTAGTTCTGCAACTACATCTGTTGCTGAGAAGGAAAGGGGCAGAACAACAGCATCTGCTGCACCCAGGTCTGATTACTGGAAAGGGGTGAAACATGGCCATGGTTGCCCTATTGGGGCCAGTACTTCCACTATCAGTGAGGGGAAAATTGTGGTGTGCCTGTACTTTAGTGTTGTAAAAGATGATCCAACAAAGATAGTATGTTCTGTGTGCGACTGTACCATAAGTCGTGGTAAAAACCTTTCATATCTCACAACGACATCAGTGTTGAACCAATTCCAAATGAAACATCCCAGTGCGCTTCAAAGATCCTCAGCTGTTCCTCCCCCTCAACAACATGTGCCTGTCAGCCCCTTTTCTGGTACTGGTCCAGTAGATGCACAAAGTATTGGTAGTAATTCCAATACTGAGATAGACAGTGTGCCCTCAACTCCCCCTACACCACTTGTAATGCATCCCCATACAGGAGCATCACCCATTCTGCCTTCTTCTGCTCAATCATCTATTATTGTCATGCCCTCCACCATGGGTTCAAAGTTAAAATCAATGCGATGTGGCACGGCTTTGACTACATCCATCATGCAAGCCTTCCATGCTCGCACCAGATACCAGGTGTCACATCCAACAGCACAGCAAATCACCATTTTAATTGGTGAGATGATGGCCTTGGATCTGCAGCCATTTTCCATTGTGGAAAACACAGGTTTCCATAGGCTGCTGCAGCATTTGCACCCCAGATATAATATACCATCACAAACCACATTTTCACATACTGTAGTACCGAACATTTACCATGATTTGAGAAAAGAAGTTGCCAGACTATTAGCACAGGCTGTTGGTAGAGTTTTCACTGCACAACTGACATATGGACCAGCATAAATTGAGATCATGTATGTATGTCACTGACATAACACTGATGTGTTGCTGATGTGGTAGTCACTGATGGTGATGGTGGTACTGGTGCTGGTTCTGTTTCTTCCTCCCCTCCTTGCAGGTCTGCTTTGCTAAATGTCAGTTTTATGGAAAATGATTACCAGGCTGTAAACATACTGTCATTCCAGCAAGAGATGTTGAGCTCATGGACTGATGGCAACAATTTGCAGGTGGGGTCTGTGATCCCAGACAATGCCACAAATATGATAAAAGCACTTAGAGATGGTAGTTTTGAGGGGATACACTGCTTTGTTCATACACTAAATTTGGTGGTGACAAAGGCTTTGGCAAACACAGAGGAGGCAGATAACACAGCCAACGTAGCCACAAGCATATGCAGCTACTTCCCTCACTCTGTGAAAGCCACAAACCATCTGCATCAGCTACAAAAACATCTTCAAATGCCACAGCATCATCTCATCCAGGATGTACAGACCCAGTGGAATTCCGCCTACTACATGCTGCAAATGTTTCTGGAGCAGAAGTGGGCCCTTCAGGAGATGAGCATGGAAACTGACATAGGGGAGTCCTCAGACATCAGGACTGGGCTGTGATTGAGGCCTTGGTAAAGGAGCACTTGTAACCTTAGCTCTGATTCTGCACTGTTAAGTCAAGTAATTCCTGCTGTACAGATTCTGAAAAAAGCCTTGAGAAGATTCAGTGAAAATGCTGAGAAAGATCCAAACTAGACACCAGGAACAGTGATATCCCTTGTGAAAAATCTCACCACAGAACTAGAAGTTAGATTTTCTAGTCTCTGTTCCAATAAAAAGCACATATTTGCCACTATATTGGATCAACGTTTCAAGTGTGAGGTACTACACCGTATAATGCCCACACACAGGGTCATGGACTTTCAGAAGCAGATGTGCTCAGAACTTAGTTTCTGCATGCCTGGGTCGATAAGTCCAGCAGGTAACCCTATTAGTGAGCCAGTCTCAAAATCACAACTGAAAGCTGTATGGAAAACTTTGAGAAGGAGGGTGACTGTTGGGCTGAACTCAGCTTATCACTACAGGTTGAGCAGCAGAAGAGAACAGAACAGCAGCCACAGTCAGCACCCAATCTGCTGAACAGTTATTTCAATGAGCCTCTGGAGTCATTCTCCATAAATCCAGTGGAGTACTGGATCAAAAGGATGAAAGCCTCTCCAAACTTGGCACATTTGGCCCGTAAATATATCTGTTGCCCCCCTACTGGTGTACTATCCAAACAAATGTTCAGCACTGCAGGGGATATAGTAGAACCTCATTGATCTTCACTTGACCGAGAACATGCAGAACAACTTGTGTTTATAAAAATAAATCTAACTCACCTTGGGTACATGTATGTCCACTAGCAATTGCATTAAATAATCATCTTGTACTGGATATATTTGTGTGTTGTAGCATTGACCCATATACAATCCATTCTGTGTTAACCCAGGGTTTTATTTAACTCCAAAAATTGATTAGCATTTTGCTCATAAAAGTGCTAAAACATCGTGAAAATGCATAGCACTTGCCTCACTGTGTCTACATAGAAACATAGAAACATACAATTTGACTGCAGATAAGGACCGCTTGGCCCACCCAGTCTGCCCATTTCCCTACCTAATGGATAAGCTGCAGATCCTAGTTAACCAGTAGCCTACTTCTTCCTACCCCCACCCCCTAGAATTGCCTTATGACTGTCCCATGCATGCTTGAATTCCAACACGGTTTTTGACTAACAAACATTACACTTCTACACAACTTATATAAATACTTTCTATACAGTTAGCATTGTCCCAAGAAAAAAAAACTGCTAATCAATTATTTAAAACCCTGTAACCATCATTGTTCTGTCAGCAAATAAGCATAACATGTTAACATTTAGTCAAACATGTTCATCACATTCATAGTCATAGTAACAAAAATCTCTGGCAAGCACCTTTTTTCTTTATTACTTCCACCGTCATGGTGTATTCTTTTGAGAGTGCGTGCCTTGCAGTTCCCAGTGCCTTAAACTGCCACCCACCTATTGACTGCTCTTCCTAATAAAACATCCTCCACTGGTGTTGCTACATATCTCATCCCCTATGTTGCTGGTGCCCATACTCCATCCATCCCTTTAACAGCTTTCCAGATGCCAGTTAGCAGTGTGGCATCACCAGTCTCAGTGTTTCCCATGCCTGAAATATGACAGTTAACAGTGTGGCATCTCCAGTTTTGTAGCAGGGTTGTTGTTCAGGAGACAATTAGCAGGCAGACATCAAAATCAGTGCATACAAATTACCAGGCTGGCATTTATCATTTTATTGTTTGTAGCATAAAATGATAATTATTCAGAACAGAAAATAAGAAAATTGTCATTAAGTCAATAACATCAATGCTGTCTAGGGTGTAGTCACAAGCCTTCTAAACTTAAGGTCTTACACCTCTCACAATCAGTTCTAGACTGACACCTTATCTAATAAATCCACCCTAGTGGTAGGCTTATATATGTTTTTATCAATGACATCACTGTCATGTGACATCAATTCATTTCCAATTTAGTACATTTTTGAGTTTCTAGGCTCACAACTTGCTCCTATACATAGTACAAAAAGTTGTTTTTAAGCCTTATTACTTTAATAACTATTTCTTTCCAACATCGTTATTACACACCATAATCCTGGTTAGAAAGTGACTCTAAATGCTTGATTATCTTTTTAATTACTGTAAGCTCCTCCCTCAATCAATAATTAAAGCAGCTAGAATCTGTAGAAATATAGGCCTCTAGGGGCCGCTGCTTCCCTATAGCAACAGATTGAGTGCAGAAGAAGAGCTTGTGCAGCCGACACCCTGTCCTGCTGCAGAGAAGGCTGCAGCTTATCAGGCCACCAAACAGTATCTTTTCTCTCTCTTTTTTACCCTCTGCAGGACTGTTTACACAATAGCAAATTAACCTGAGATAAGCTATTGACCTAGCATTTTGCTGTGATGTGGGGGCTGTCAGTTCTTTATTTTAATTTTGTTTAAATGGAATTACTTTAGTTTTGTATCCATATCAGGCATTACCGACTCTGCTCACACAGGCTTGAAGGTGACAGGACTTTTAACAGAAATCCCCAATTTCTATCCACAGCTATAATGCGTACTAGGGCTTAATGTAACTTACTTACTGTATTCATTTATGTTTAGGTTGCTACATAGTGTGCTATGTGCAACAATTCGTGCAAGCACAACAGCAGCACTATACAGACAGCATCTCTAGACACTGATACTTTTACTTCAGCAGAAAATGGTTTGTGCCTTATTGTAAGACCCAAGGGCCTTCCTTTTGTTACTACTCTTTCAGGGGACATTACCAGCCACAAAGGGGGGGTCACTCTCCCTATAGACCCAACAATACTGCTACTTGCTAACAGAGCATCTAATAATACTGTATCTTAGTAATTTCCCACTTATGTTATCTTTATATATCTAGCAAGGCAACACAGGATGCATAATAAAGTAAAGGGAAAGGGAATGCTGCTTACTGGTTTATTTAATCCTGGGCTCATTTAACTATCCAATAAGTAAAACACATATTGCCACTTGTGTTTTAGTTTATAATTACAAGGTTCCCTTATGTAAACCTTTTTACCTGGACCCAGAAGGAAGAGAAGTTGAAAGAGGTTATAGACAATGAAAAGGGGCGGGGGTGCTGCTTAGAGGTGGCCTGCCTCCAACCAAGAAAGAAAGGGATAGCTGCACGAGAAAGGAAGATACAGGTTGCAACCATAGAAAACAGACAATACAGATGGGTCTTTACTCTGTGGCTCCCTTTCTATATTTTATTATTACTGCAATTAAAGGCACAGATGCATTTTATATTTCTTACTTTCTTTCTTTGTACAGAAAGCACTATTCTGGTACTTTAACCATATCATTTAACATATCCCTGCACTTTATTAGCTAGCACTTTTAATCATATCTGTTTTTAAAGCACTCCAGCACTTTCATCTATTCCTTCCATGTACTTTATATAACATAGGCATAAGGTAGGTTAATGTGGGGGCAAGGAAAGACCCACATCTCTCCATACCAGGGCACCTCATCAATGACAGGGGATACCCAGTCACATTCCTCCCCACCTAAGAGGGCAACCAACTACTGGTTGTCCAATACCCATACCTATCCCACCAAAGGGTATGGTGGAGCTCTGGCCCACCATCACCAAGAAGCTCCACCCCAGGGTCCCTTTAATCAGATTGCATAGTACTAAAAGAGCTATACAACACAATAACATATACCCTGGGGCACTTATACAGTCACACCTAGAATCTGCTGTGTACCAGATTATATATTTCTGTCAACATCAGTACCACCCAATGCAGATTGTACATTCCATTAATATCATTATGAATACATTTTCCATAAATGTACAGGTATACTTTTCAGAAGTTTTCAGAGTGTGAGCTAGAAGAAAGATCAGACAGTTAAGAAAATGTCAAAGAAAGAGAAGAACATGCCCGAAGGTGGCCAACCATCCAGACGTTTGAAAAAAATAGAAGAACAGAGAAAAGCAAATACTATTGCATCAGCAGTTTTGTCTTTAAGAACAAGGCAAATGAAAGGTTGATTTTACTCATCACCTTCCCTCTTACTTGGTAGGGGATAGAGCCATGGCCCACCCTCAACCATTAATTCTGTCTCAGGGTCCCTTATAATAACAACCATTCCTTATATGGAATCTAACTATTGTCATTGTCTTCATACTACCCTGAGACTTTCATTTCCTATTAACCTGATAGAGATGATGTACAGCAGTTTTATGCTGCTTATCACTACCACTTTTACCAATATTTTCCAATACTCTTTTTAGGGGAATTCCTAAATTTAACTTGTTCTTCTCTAGAAGAATTCTTTTCCTATGAAGTCCCTGTTACTCTACAGCAACTTTATTTACTAGTAGCAGATCCTTTCTCTGACAAGGATTTACGTAGTTACCATCCTGACCTGCCTTTGTGTCGAAACCGCCACCTCTTCCATGGGTGCCATGTCTATTGGCCTTCAACCCTGGCAGTGGTTTCACCCTTGCATAGCTCTGGCACCTTTCTCTGCCAGTGATTGGAACCAACATTCAAATAGTTGGTCACCTGCCGATACATGCCAGGCCAGTAATATGATTGAGTGATACGGGCCAGTACCTCTCCATGACATATTTTCCCCTACTGGCTGCCTCCCACAGTCTTCAGTATCTTCTCTCTTAAACTAATGGGTGCCACAACCCTTGCATCCACCAGTTTGGTCCAGGGGTTAGGCCTTATATGGTAGAGCACCCCATTCTTCATTTCATACCACCTCAACAGATTCCTTTGTATCCCCTTATTAACCTGTTTTCCATCCTGAACTAAGACATGAGCCCCTAACCTAGATACTTCAGGATCTTCCTTTTGTTCTTTTTCCCAATTTACTCTAAGTAAGTCATTACATTGTGAATTAGAGAGTCCAATGCATTTTAAAGTCCCTTCAGCTCCTAGAGCCTTTTCTACGTTGCTTGTAGTCTTCACCCCTAGGTCCACAAGAACAGTCTTACCTGGGGACTTCTCTGGCATTACCACTCCATTGTCCTCAGTCCAATACATTCCTGGGAAAACAGGAAGGATAGGAAGTTCAGATTCTGAATGTTCCATCTGGGTTGTCTCCATGTCCATAATCCAAGGCTCATCTCTGCTGGATACATCCCTGGCCTGCTCCAGTTGGAACTCCAGCTCTTGGCATCTCCGCTCTGCCTCCCTATAGCATAGCTCTGCCTCCATCCAGTGTTCATTCATCCAATGCAACATCCTCCTCTGGTCTGCCATCTGGTTTCATGGTGCCTCGCCCAGGTCACCATTTCCACATATCCTCATCTCCACTGGCGCCATGCACTTTTCTGCCTCTCTCCTGAGGTACTATTTCCAGTACCCCTGACTGAGCTCTCCCATGTGTCCTTCAGACACTCAGCCAGGACACCCCACTTCTGGTACCAACTGTAGCGGGGTTGTTGTTCAGGAGACAATTAGCAGGTAGACATCAAAATCAGTGCATAAAAAATATCAGGCTGGCATTTATCATTTTATTATTTGTAGCATAAAATGATAATTATTCAGAACAGAAAATAAGAAAATTGTCATTAAGTCAATAACATCAATGCTGTCTAGGGTGAAGATACAAGCCTTCTAAATTTAAGGTCTTACACCTCTCACAGTCAGTTCTAGACTGACGCCTTATCTAATAAATCCACCCTAGTGGTAGGCTTATATATGTTTTTATCAATGACATCACTGTCATGTGACATCAATTCATTTCCAATTTAGTACATTTTTGAGTTTCTAGGCTCACAACTTGCTCCTATACATAGTACAAAAAGTTGTTTTAAACCTTATTACTTTAATAACTATTTCTTTCCAACATCTTTATTACACACCATAGTCCTGGTTAGAAAGACACTCTAAATGCTTGATTATATTTTTAATTACTGTAAGCTCCTCCCTCAATCAATAATTAAAGCAGCTAGAATCTGTATAAATTTAGGCTTCTAGGGGCCGCTGCTTCCCTATAGCAACAGATTGAATGCAGAAGAAGAGCTTGTGCAGCCGGCACCCTGTTCTGCTGCAGAGAAGGCTGCAGCTTATCAGGCCACCAAACAGTATCTTTTCTCTCTTTTTTTACCCTCTGCAGGACTGTTTACACAATAGCAAATTAACCTGAGGTAAGCTATTAACCTAGCATTTTGCTGTGATGTGGGGGGGGGGCTGTCAGTTCTTTATTTTAATTTTGTTTAAATGGAATTACTTTAGTTTTGTATCCATATCAGGCATTACTGACTCTGCTCACACAGGCTTGAAGGTGACAGGACTTTTAACAGAAATCCCCAATTTCTATCCACAGCTATAATGCGTACTAGGGCTTAATGTAACTTATTTACTATATTCATTTATGTTTAGGTTGCTGTGTAGTGTGCTATGTGCAACATTTCGTGCAAGCACAACAGCAGCACTATACAGACAGCATCTCTAGACACTGATACTTTTACTTCAGCAGAAAATGGTTTATGCCTTATTGTAAGACCCAAGGACCTTCCTTTTGTTACTACTCTTTCAGGGGACATTACCAGCCACAAAGGGGGGGGTCACTCTCCCTATAGACCCAACAATACTGCTACTTGATAACAGAGCATCTAATAATGCTGTATCTTAGTAATATCCCACTTATGTTATCTTTGTATTTCTAGCAAAGCAGCACAGGATGCATAATAAAGTAAAGGGAAAGGGAATGCTGCTTACTGGTTTATTTAATCCTGGACTCATTTAACTAGCCAATAAGTAAAACACATTTTGTCACTTGTGTTTTAGTTTATAATTACAAGGTTCCCTCATGTGAACCTTTTTACCTGGACCCAGAAAGAAGAGAAGTTGAAAGACGTTTTAGACAATGAAAAAGGGGGGAGGTGTTGCTTAGAGGTGGCCTGCTTCCAACCAAGAAAGAAAGGGATAGCTGCACTAGAAAGGAAGATAGAGATTGCAACCATAGAAAACAGACAATACAGATGGGTCCTTACTCAGTGGCTCCCTTTCTATATTTTATTATTACTGCAATTAAAGGCACAGATGCATTTTATATTTCTTACTTTCTTTCTTTGTACAGAAAGCACTATTCTGGTACTTTAACCATATCATTTAACATATCCCTGCTCTTTATTAGCTAGCATTTTTAATCTTTAACTGTTTTTAAAGCACTCCAGCACTTTCATCTATTCCTTCCATGTACTTTATATAACATAGGCATAAGGTAGGTTAATGGAGGGGGGGCAAGGAAAGACCCACATCTCTCCCTACCAGGGCATCTCACCAATGACAGGGGTTACCTGGTCACAAGTCTCAAGTATTTCACATAATTGAAATATTCAGGTTACCAGTATGGCATCACCCATCTCAAGGATTTCCCATGCCTGAAATATTCCAGTTACCAGTGTGGCATCACAAATATTCTGGTTGCCTGACTACCACCAGTTTGTACCATGGTTTTGTTACAATAAGTTGTTGATGCTGCTGCTGATTATGATGACAATAATGATTCAGAAGAAATCTGGAATATATTACTGATGACCAATGACTGCCAAAGCCAGAGTCTGATGCTTCTCATCATCGATGAACACATTGTGTACTACCAGCAACAGTAAGAAAAATATGCAATATTTTAATGCTTTTATTTCTGTTTCTGTTTTCCTTTTTTTTTGTGGGGGGTGGTAAATTGTGATTGAAGTGTATCTCTAATCATGTTTTTCTCCTGTTATTTATTTATTTTTTTTGGTAAATAAGCATTTTACCACCAGGGTGATGAGCTCTTGGTAACGTATCGAGTATGAACAGCAAAGGTAAGTAAAGTATTTAATCTGTTAATTGTTTTCTTTCTGTTTTGGGTGTGTGGGGTGGGGGCTTATTATAACAGAACAGGGATACTGCCTGGATGTGTGTAGGCCATTTTGGAAAAGCACAGCATTTCATTAGGTCTCCCTCACAGGTGGCATCCAACCAAAAGACATTTTTGGGGTAGCACATCATAGGACAAATGGGCATCACACTTGAGTGCTGTCCTCACAGTTGTACCTCTTGGCTCTGAAGGTAAGATGTGAATATGTATGTTGGCCTGTTGAAGTTATAGTGTTAGCCTATGGGCTTAATTATGTCTCATTGCTTGCTTTTCTTAATGGCCATGGTTATTTAAGGCTCTGGCATATGGTATTCTTGTAGTGGCAACTGAGACCTTTCAGACCATATATAGATTATTACTTAGCTCCAAATAATGCCAGAATTATGGCCTGTTGAATTTACAGTGTTATTCCATAGGCTTAATTATATCTTATTACTCACTTTTCTTCATGGCCACAATGATTTAAGGCTTTTGCATATGGTATTCTGATAATGGCCACTGTGACCTTTCTGACCATATAAGGATTGTTACTTAACTCCAAATATTGACAGAGTTATGGTGTCTTATACTTCCAGTGTTATCCTATGGGAAGCTGCATGCCCATGATAAACTCCTTTCCTCTGCATCCTCCTCCTGAGACATAAGAGTCAGAAGACATCTTCTGGCACCACTGTACAAGGCAAAATGCTGTGACCTCTACATTCTGCTCCTGAAGTACCAGCAGCACAGAACAGCCCCAAGCACCCATGCACAAGCCAAAGTGCCATGATCTCTTCATCCTACTCCTGAAGCACCAGCGGTAAAAGACAGCCTCTGGCACCAATGTACATGGCAAAATGCTGTGACCTTTGAATCCTCCTCCTTAACCACCAGCAGCACAAGATAGCTTCTGGCACAAATTGGCAAGCCAAATTGTCATGACCACTGCATCCTCTTCCTGAAGCACCAGCAGCACAAGACAGCCTCTGGCACCAGTGTACAAGCCAAGATCCATGACCACTGCACCCTCCTCCTGAAGCACAAGCAGCAGAAGACAGCCTCTGGAACTACTGTACAAGACAAAGTGGATATACCTCTTCATCCTCCTCTGTACAAGGCAAACTGCTGTGGCCTCTACATTCTGTTCCCGAAGCACCATCAGCAAAAGACAGCCTCTAGCTCTAGTGTACATGCCAAAGTGCCGTTACCGCTTTATCCCCCTTGTAAAGCACCAGTGGCAAAAGACAGCCTCTGGCATGTGTGTACAAGCCAAAGTGCCATTACCTTTCATCCTCCCCTCCTGAAGCCATTTTAAGGAGTTATATACTGTAGCAATTCTTCATTAAGGCAAATTGTATACCTGAATACCGAATACAAAATAACAAATACCTGGGACCCAAATAATGAATATTCAGCTGAATACTCGGGGAAATGGTATTCGCACAGCCCTAGTTTCTAGGTTAAGCAACAATGCAGTGGGAGTTGATCAACTAATGTAAACAAACATGTTTTAGAGTGGTAACACCAGTATTGTGAGCAGTCTGTTTTTCATTGTTTAAAAGAAAACAAGGATCAGAATTAAACAACGAGTTACATCAGCAGTCTGTACAGAATGTGAATAGTCATAAGATGTGTTTTTTAAACTAGGTAAACTCCAAGGCCTAAGGAGGTTGACAGTGTCCCTTTAAAGAGTAGCTGTTTGTGGAAAGTTTGTTTTTGTTCTTTTTTTTTGTTTTGTTTTGTGAGTGGAAAAAATTTTTTTTCATGTATTTCAAAGTTGTAACTTATAGGTACAAAAGAGCACATAGCTATAGATCACTGGTATGTCTCAGACAGTGATAAATCAAATAGTTATCAACAGTCACTCTCCTCCTTCATTGTCAGCTTTTCTCTCTGTGGACACCTGACAGCAGAGTGGAGACCAAAGATCCCGAGGTGACAACACAACACATAAGCAGCAAGTATTGTTCGTAAGTGTTAAACATTATTGAATTTAAAGCACAGTCCTGTTGGTTGCTAGATCTAATACAACAAATGGTCATGGATGCCAATCTGATTGAGATGTTGCCCGAGGCAAATTCTCTTAAAAGATTGCTTCTTGACTTGGCTCATACTCCCGGTAATTTGGGAGAGACTAAAATTATGAAACATTTTTCCAGTTCTGACAATCAACAATAGCATACTTTGTACTCATGTCAGAAATAACAAGTCTGCAGGCAACCCTTACTGACTGTTGTGATTGGGCGGTGGGGATGGGGCCAGACTAGCATCGGCAAATGGAACTGTGTGTGTGCAGCCTTCTAATGCTGTGGCACCATTGCCAGAGTGAGTGATGGGGGGTGGCAGATGGGCGCAGAAAAGTTTCCAGTTAAAGTGCACTACAGCCTTGTTGTCCAGTGGAGTAAGTGACACCGGGTGGAGTCATGGTCAAATTGTGGATCTGGTGTGGATATCTCTGCAGACATTTCTGCCACTGTGGGCACTATTGACATACCACTTCTAGCTTTTGAGAGAGCCAGGGTTTATGTTTGAAATCATCCCCTGCAATAACCATTGGAAGTATTCTCCTCCTGGTCCAACAACTCACTTTCTCACCTACCCAATCGCAACTTTACACATGAATGCTCTCACAGTAAATGCAGTCAACACATTATAACAAAATGCGGAAGGATTGTTTTTTCTAAACCTTCTCTTTGAAGGAAAAACATTCATACAAATGTTACAATGTTGCCATTGTCTGTTTTTTTTAACTTCTAATAATAGCAATAAGGTACTCCCAGGGGTTATGATAATGTTCAAATTAATCACCTCCTGGGGCCAGTATGGCACTTGGCAGTGCCTTCTGCCACATTACATCCCCATGGGTGATTAACTAGAACATTAACATAACCCCCGGTTGTACCATATTTCTTAAGTCACAGTGCTAAGTGAAACTCAACTACCCTGACAATAACCTGCTAAAATCAAATAGGACTATTAACACTAACAGCGTATTCTAACACACAAGGCATAGGGCTGGGTTTGGAAAACTAACTTTGCCCGCTATATCCAAGCATCTGCTCTAGCCATGTCCAATATAAATGGTGCACACTGTGTAGCTCTTGCATCACAAGCTACTGACTCTGCACTCCCAAACTAGTTAACAAGGCACAAACTCAGTTTGCTCAGAGCAAAATGTTCCAATATGCCATTGAATCTACAAGAATCTAAACATTTCTGGATCTAATGTTTGCTGATCAGTTCATGGATCATGTTAATACACTTGCCGGTTTACTAGCTTTTGGAGAAACATAGGCAAACAAAATGCTTCTGACCTTTCTCTCAAATGCCACATGTGCTATTATTGGCTAGAACTTCAAACTGAGCTCTTGATGGAAAAGTTGCATTTTATTTAGCCACCCTTGAATACAATTAACTGTCTATATCAAAACATTTTAATAATGGCTGCCTTTTAATACAAGCTATTGCCTCTTATCATTTTAGATAAGGCACCTAAGGTGGAACTTCTGCAATGAAAGTGGTAAACTTTCCTCCCAGCAGCTGTTTAGTTATGATGAGTTAAAGATTCCTATTCCTGTAAACAAACCTGTATGTGGTTCTTAAACACTGTTTGTAAGCACAACTCCTACTTCCTTGTCCAACAATCTACAGCAAAATTAAACACCCCCATAAGGAAAGGCAAGCGTCTGAAATAACTTTTAAGAAAATTGGATGCAAGAACAAAATTGGTACATGGTCCTCCTTATTCACTCTTCTCTTTCTGTTTAATATAATATTTATCCAATATTCAGGTACTGCATTATAGGATTTTAATGCACTTCCTCCAGGGGTATAGTATTTATTTACACGTTGAACTTTGGTAACTGGGTGAACTCACTGGAACCTGATTTCCCTTTTTCAGTGATGACCCAGAATTATTAATAGACAATATATTCAGATAGTTGACAGATATAGTGATGGCATTAGTTACAGACAGAATATGCAGACAATAGGCAGGTAGGATGCATACTATACATTACATGGTATTTGGGTACATATGCTGAGGGTACTTACACCCCTAGGAAGTGCATTCAGATCCTATGTCATATGAGATTAGTGGTGGAATATGACAGGAATGGTTTAGGCACAAAGGGCTGGATATTCAAACTGCACCATTCTGTGGAGCAAGCCCTTGCGCTGCTCAAAAAAGTTGCACTGGGGTGTGGCCGGGGTGATATTCAACGGAGTTGTGCTATTGAGCCAATCCTTTGAATATCGTCCCTGGCCACAGCCACTGTGCATGGTGCAGTGGAACTTGTGCCACCGCGAGTGGTCAGAGTGGAGCATTCAGATGCGGTGGTGCAAGTTCCATTGTGCCATGCACAAATTTCTGATATTCAAAAGGTGACATGCAAATGGAGCTATAATTCATACAAGGTGCATGGGGGGCCATTTGCTTCTAATTATGGCCCCATTTGAATGCCATTAGTATGAAGGTGTGCCGATCCCCCACGACTTGTGCCTGGTGCCCTGCCAGGCAGCAGCCATTGGGGACCGACACCCCCTTCAGCCCCATCACAGGCATGAAGTAAATCTGCCTCCCCCAACTGGCCTGATTGCGGGCATAATATAAATGAACAACCCCCCCCCCGACTGGCCCGATCTTGGGCATAACATTAATGAACCCCCGACTGGCCCGATCGCGGGCATAACATTAATGAACCCCCGACTGGCCCGATCGTGGGCATAACATTAATGAACCCCCTGACTGGCCGATTGTGGGCAGAACAGAGTTCAAACCCCCAAGACCAATATCCCTGGTGGTCAGTGGACCACGAATCCGATAGCGGCATGGGTCAAACCCCAGTCCAGTTTCCTGGTGATCTAGTGGACCCCACCACCACCCATGTAGCCCCACCACTGCTCCCCATCAGCTGGTGGGTGGCAACACCACCCGCCTGCTGCCCGCTGCCCCTGACTGACAGCTCGATAGAGCTGCAAGGCTACTGGTTCAGGCAAAGCCAAATGGGCGTGCAGCCTATACCATACAAGGCAGGTCAGAATGTGAATGAATGAATTCATTCACATATCTGGTTACTGCTACTCTAATATGGGCACGCATCACTCTTGCTCTGAACCAGTGAGCATGCAGCCCCATCGAGCTGTCAGTCGGCGAGTGGATGGGTGGCAGGCTGGTGGGGTGCTGCCACCTGCTGACTGATGGTGTGGGTGGGGTGGTGGGCTCCATGGGTGGGTGGGGTGGGGACCACTAGATCACCAGGGAAATTGGACTGGGGGTTTGACCTTATGCCTGCGATTGGGCTTCGCGGTCCACTGGACCACCAGGAATATTGGTCTTTGGAGGGAGATTGAACTCTGTTCTGCCCATGATCGGGCCAGTCAGGGGGGGTTCATTAATGTTATGCCTACGATCGGGCCAGTCAGGGGGTGGTTGTATATTTGTGTAATGCCCTCGATCGGGACAGTCGTGGGGATTGTTCATTTGTGTTATGCCTGCGATCGGGCCAGTCGGGGAGTGAGATCTGCCCATGATCAGGCTAATGGGGTGTTCTGCCCATGATCAGGCTATGGGGGTTACTATTATGCCAGTGATTGGGCTGCGGGGGCACAAGGAAAGTGGCGGGCCACTCACAGGTGGCAGCTGCTGTGTTGCACCCTGCAACGCGGCAGCTCACTTGTGGGTGGCCCTCAAGTTAATCCTTTTTTTTTTGGCTCAAAGTTGTGCAGCTGCAGGTTGGGGGTTGCGCCTGCACAACTGCAAAGCCTGACTGAATATCGGGCTGTGCAGTTTATGCATGGTTCCTCCCCCTCCGGTTGAGCATGCCTTCATTAGTGTTGCGTTGTTGCTCAGCATGACTTGAGAGGCGCAACTGCCTCCTGCTGAATATCACAGAATGGCACAATTTTGGACTTGTGTAGGCACAACCCTTTTGAATATCCAGCCCAAAGTGTGAAATTTCTGTTCGGGTACTAGCCATATTATTATATACAGTATATGATCTATATATATACACACTATCTATATACTCAATGTATTTATCTATCTATCTATATACTACACCACAAATGTGGGAAGGCGTATGTGCAGAAGGAAACACAGCAACCAAATTATACGGTACAAGGTGCAAGCGTCTATCATTTTATTCACATAGAATAAAAAAAAAAGTTTAATCTAGCACAGTTGTCAAGATGGTCTTCAGAACGGCATTTCTTCATTAGGTGGCTACCATCACATGACACTTAATCTTTTAAGTTCTTCAAATGCAGTTCAAGAGCAAACAATCAACAATGGTTTCAGGTAATGTAAGTACTGCAAATACACTTACAAACACCAGGGAGAGTTCTGTTGAGGCTGTTTAGCAAAGGTAACACAGAAACTTGAGTGATCACCTCCACTCTCTCTCTCAAGGTTGAACAAGAACTGAACTGATCTGCTCCCTTCCCCATAAGGGCATTTTATGTTGGCTCGTGCTTGCACGCCAGCCAACATCTTGCAGTAGTAGCAGATTTGGAGGTGTGGTCACTGTTGGGAGAATGCAGGGCATGCATCAGTAGGTGCATCCCTCATTCCCCAACCAGCCAGCAGCTGGCACTGACCTCATGCATCCCTAATGTGGCCACCAGATCTAAGAAAAGGTCTGTTGCAATGAGAGCAAAGCTCTCATGCAGGGACCAGAACAAGCCTCCCAATGTGCAGGCAACATGGCGGCAGTGACTGCCGCCACCTATCACAATAACCCCTCTCCCATTTAAAATGTATGCTGAGGGGGTGCCCAATCCCCCTCATCATCATGCATCCCCCAACAGTTTTTATTTGCCAGTGGGGGGCCCAATCCCCATCGGCGTTTATCCCCATCCTATTTATTTTGCCAATGGGGAGCCCACTCCCCTTCAGCATGTCTACCCCCTTTACTTGTGTGCTGAGGGGGTGCCCAATCCCCCTTGGCTTGTCATGTCCACCCCTTTGGTATGTGCTGATGGGGGTGCACAATCCCCTGTTCACTACAGCATCCCCCCAAAAAAACACTAAGGTGGCACACTGGGAGCCCACCCCACCGTGCCACATCCCCTGAAAAGGAAAAAACATTCTGCAATGTTTTTTTTTTGAAACCTGTGAAAAATAAAATGGTCCCTCGGGGTCTCCCTGCCCCTCCCACAACCATGCCCACCCACTTGCACCCACTGCCCACCCCTCATCCCATACTTAGCTCCGGAGTCCAGCGCGATGATCTTCGTGGACCAGAACACATTTGCAATCTGCAAACCGACCATGAACTGAAGAAATGCCGGTAAGCTGTATAATGGCATAAATAGGGTTTTTTCAACTTTGGTGCATATTTCAGCCATTTTGGGGAATTTTGGCACCAAATATTCAACATGGGGTTATTGGGACCCCCTCCTCATGAATTCAGGCACTGTCATGGTGTTATTCAGTCCCGAAAGGTGATTTCACAGTCACTGCATGGAATCACCTTTTGGGACTCATTAATGAAACCACAGTGCCACTGTTCATGAGGGGGGCTCTCAAAAAGCCTATGTTGCATATTTTGTGGAAAAAATCCAAAAAATGGCTGTTTTGCAAGTGTATGTTGCGCAGTTTCCATGCACGCTCATAAATTCTTGAATTTATAATATTTTCACTCCAGATTTTCAAAACTGGCATTTTTCCACACCTCTTTATGAACAGTACTGCTGTCATTTTACATATCCTTGCCGAAATGTGTTTTTGCATGTCCGGTGCAAAATAACGCGGTTGCTATGCAAAATCAGTTTTCGAGACAGTTTGAGGAAATGACGGTGGCACAGTTCATGAGCAGAAGTCCTAAAATGCCTATGTTGAAAATTTGGTGATGAAATTCCATGAAATGACTGTGTTACAAATGTACGTTGTGCATTTTCCACATACCCTTGTAACTTCACAAGTTTGCAAGATTTTCATGCAAGATTTTCAACACTTTTATTTTTTCACACCTCCTTATGAACAGTACAGCTGTCATTTTTCACATCCTGCCCTAAATGTGTTTTTGCACCTATGGTGCACAATGGCGTGGTCACTGTGTGAAATCAATGTTTCGGACAAATTAACAAAATCACAGTGGCACTGTTCATGATGTGAGGACCCAAAATGCCTATGGTAAACATGTGGTTAAAAAAATCCCAAAAATAATTGGGCTATGGACATGTGTTGCACAGTTTCCATGTATGCACATAACTTCACCAATTTTTTAATATTTTCACTCCAGATTTTTAATGTTGCCATTTTTTTACATCTCCTCATGAACAATTCAGTTGTCATTTTCCACATCCTGCCCAAAATGTGTTTTCCTCCCTGTGTCATCAAACAGCATAGCCACTGTGCAAAACCAGCTTTCAGCTAACAAACTGATAGTGCCACTTTTCATGGGGTGGGCTCACTAAAAGCCCATGTTGAAAATTTGAAGTGAAAATACCAACACACACTTACAGTGGTAGGGTTTCCAACTGTAGCACCCCACCCTGTAGAGACTGACAGGCATCAGGGGTGTGACTTGGCATCATCGGCTGAAATGCTTATGTCATACCACCCCATCCCCACCCTGCAGCCGGTGACAGGCATCTTGGTGTGCCTTGCACTGTTTGGCTACAAAGTTCACACCATTCTCCTATACTGCACCCACCTCAGCATATTTCCTTATGGAATGGGGTAAGTATAATGTCCACAGACCCCAAAGCACACCACAACACTTATCAGTGTCTACAAGGTAGGGTGAGGTACAGTGGCATGAGCATTATAGCTGATGACCCAAAGGCACACCCCAATGCCTGCCAGTCTCTACAGGGTGGGGGTGGGGTTGGAATCACTTCAGTACTTCACTGCCATTCCTATTATGCATCTCTAACTCTGGCACTACCAATGCCAATGCATGCAAGACAACATTTGGCATTGACAAATGTTTGTTTATACTCTACCTCTGTCCTGTGATTGTGCCCCTCCTCCAAATCATCACTTCAGCCTCCATTTTGTAAAAGCACCAGAGAGAAGCCAGCAATTCCCATTGGAAACTATGCTGTAACAAATGCTTGAACCCATTTTGGAGGCAGTGTGTTACAAACAACCTGGGGTAAAATATTACATTTTGTATACACTATTAGTAACCCAGAACTTAAGGGAACCATTTCCTAAATATTTTTCTCTGCACATGAAGTCATTTAGTGTATTATTTATGTTTCTAAAGTAACATACAGTATATACATAAGTTATCTGGTCTATGTACTCTCGGTTCTGTTATCCTGCATGGAGTGGCAGTCACCAGCAAGAAAGAGAATCAGAGAGCCCTGTAGCCACTTTTTATTTATTTCTTAGGCTAACCTGTTTCCGTATGGGGGTGTGGTTTCAAAATGTGGACAGGGACTCTATCACACTCCCCCTACCTTAAGAGGGAATCTGTGTTATCAAGGACTGTTCCAGAAACCTCCCAGAGCCAAATAACTATCAGGAGGTGGATAGTGAATAGAGGAATCCCCGCCTAAGAGATATCAAGTTCAAGTTCAAACTATTTCCCTTGGAGCCTTTCTTCCAAATGTGAAGGTTTCTGGTATCAAATTATCCATTCTTGTATATTCATATACACCTGTAGTTTCATATATACATCATTCACATTTCATTTTCTATTTCATTGGACCCATACCGTGACATAAAGTCTGCATTATTATTTTGGGCACCTGGTTGGTGAATGACCTGAAATTCATATATACCCTGTCCAATACATTATTCTTAACCACAAACATTGATTCATTAGGTTCTTGTAACCCTTTTACCACATTAAACTGTGAATTCAGTGCTTCATCATTTTTTTTTTGTTCTCTGGTAAAATCAACTGCCTGCTTAATGTCAACAATCTCAGGTAAAACATCAGTTGCAACAGTCTCTTAAGTTTTCTGTGCTTCCACTACCCATAACCTCTTCAACATCCTCTTCTGCCTCCCAGATTTCTTATGGCTGTTATGAAAGTCCAAAATTTCAGTATCAAAAAAAGGAAATATATCCCCCCCCCCGAGTCTGTTGTCTGTTTCAATTGGGAACACGTTACCACCACAACTATCACTTGAGCAACACGTACCCCCATAGTCAAAGAAGAAAATGTATGCATACCATGCCTCAGTACCACAGGGATTGGCAGTGTAACCACAACCCACTGCCATGTCCACTTTTGTGCATACCCAGGAGCATGTCTCTTCTGATTAAAGTATGGAGACTACCTGTGTCTATCAGTGTTGGCATTGTCTTGCCCTTAACATGCACATCAATAAGGCACTGACCCTAATTTGCCATTGCTAATTTGGGTGTCACAGTCATCTTTTTGGGCACTAACATGAAATATGCCATACCCCTTTGCAACTATGACATATTATTTCTGATAATGGCACTCTTGTCTCACTTTCCTCCTCACTAAATGGATGAACTTTAGGATAAGGTGAAGTGTGAAAAAATATTTTTCCCAAAAGGCTGGTTCTAGAGGTTCCTCTGGGTATCATCTGTGGTGCCAACTAAAAGTCCTCTGTCAGGGTGATGACTCTCTCACCTGTATCTGGACAACACTCTTTCACCAACATTTATAGTTTTCCTGGTAGGATCTGGAGGAACTGCTCCAGCAGGAAAAAAAACCCAGCACCTATTGCATGTTTTTCCTTCCAGTTGATCCCACTTGTAGCACAAACCATTCAGCTTCATAAAAACCCTTCATGGTGAATTCAAATGTTGAAATATCACTATCCAGAATCATTGATTTTAGGTCTCACTACATATGTTTTACCTTAGCCAGTGATACTTTCTGAACTGCCTTCAACCCTTCATGATCAGAGTCAGAGAGGGGAGTACCCTCAGCCTTTGCCATCAGATGATTTTTATCCTTTACGCTTGTCCCTCTCGCAGCTGTGCTTCTTGAGACTGCCACCAATCATAGAAGAGGTCTGTTGCACTATCCCAACTGCCTTTTTTCATCCTGCACATCTGCTTGTTTGCCTTTTTGTCCTCTTGGTACTATGGTTCAAATCCAATGATACACACCCTGGAGGGGCTTATTACGCTTATGAAATGGCTCCAAATAGTTTTCGGGGGAGAACAATTAGATTCAGTACCTGCCCTTGAACTTATAGAGATTTAATGCATGGTCTGATGCTGTCTCTCAAATAGTTAAATTTCTAGATGTTTTCTTGACATCATATATATATATATATATATATATATATATATATATATATATATATATATATATATATATAATAGATAACACACACACACACACACATATATATATATATATATATATATATAGATATATATACAGGGCCCCTACTTTTCTGCAGCACAGTGGGACCAAGTTCTGCGGCAAGACTATCATTTGCTGCAGAACTTCTGCGACGGTGGTTTGTAATTTCTGTGGAAGTTCTGCAGCACTAACAAACTACCACATCACAGTGTCAGCTTGTCATCCTGACATCACTTTCATGGCAGTCCTTATAGCAATCAGGATGGTGGAAAGCACAGTAACACTAGTTCAAAAAATAACAGACTTATAAAATTAATTTTATGCTTAAAAAGGCAAAACAAATGTCTCTCCCTTGAGGTCCTAGCTTGCTGCATAAATGACATATGCAGAAGGGATCTCATGTGATAAATAAGGTATTTCTATATGCATGCTATCTATCCCACTAATGAGGTTCCCACTGTGTATCACTTGTATATTTATATGCAACCTGTAACATACATACAAATATGTGTGTGTGTGTGTGTGGTGAGAGAGACAGAGATACTGTATATGTGTGTGTGTGTGTATATAGATATATAATATATATATATATTTTTATTTCCATGAACTTGCATCCACATTTATACAGGTCCCATTGGAAATGGAATACAGGAGTTATTGCAAAACTCATTTTTCATGTCAACCTGCTTTCCCTGACACACCATCAGGCCATGACATGCATGTGAACTAATTGTGAGATACAGCTCTTCGGTCCAGCACAATGTGTCCACCATGTGACAGAACACTGCACCATACCTTCCCAGGCTCTGAGCAGAGATGTGATCCACCAATCCTTGTGCTGCCCAGCCAGCTCCCAGAGCTAATCTCTGAACCTGAGTTGCCAGCACAGAAACACAGCATGCTACCCTCTGGCCCAACAGCTGTCCCTGCACACAACATTTCTCAATAACCTTTAGGTGATTCTATCAACCAATGACAATATGTAATCAATAACCCTGGCAAAAATGTGAACAGTGCAATTATTTATTTAACAAGTCTATTCTTTCAGCAGGTCTACACATTATTATATTTCACTTTTCTGGGCATAATTACTTTATTTTTCTTAAAAATTTAGACAGTTAAACTCATTTTACCAGTTATTCATTTCAGATAACGTCTCTATAGCTTGAAGACACAAATAGGTTTGTACGAAGTGAGGTATGGACTTAACAGGTCTGTGCTATTGACAAGGTTTTATTTAAGTTGGCCCTAGTGCAATAATGTAAGACTGAAAATTGTATTAGGCTGTAGTGCAGGTTGAGCAACTATTACCATGCATGATGTGCTGTGCCACCGTCTCTGGCACTGGGAGCTATGGTAGATAAGTGATTGTTCATTTCTGTTGCAGAATGCAGCCATTTCATTAGCTAATGTATGATGTTACAGCAATGATAACATCACATTCTGAACATATGGGGGGGTTTGGATATAAAAAGAGTGGAAGGGAACCAGATTCTGTGTATAAACAGAAATATTAATAAAAAAATCACCAAGACGGGTGAATTCTGCGGCACCGCAGAAGTTCTGCGGTAGATTGCAAGTTCTGCGCAAAATTCTGCAGCCACAGATTTCTAGGGGTCTTGTATATATATATATATCATAGATAACCAATATATATATATATATATATATATATATATATATATATATATGTAATAGATAACCCACTCTTAGGTGTGCGGTCACGCTCTGATATATACACGCTTTGGTGAGCTTTGTATGCATGAGGTTGCAGGCCTATTGCATCAACCATCCAAGGCATGCGTATATATCAGAGCATGACCACACACCTAAGAGTGGGTTATTTTTGCAGGTCTGCAGTCACGCTGTGATATACGCACAGTCATGTGATGTGTTTTATACAATCAGAAGTTTGGGTTTGTTTGTTGCCAGATGATTTACCCATTTAATAAATATAAATATATATATTTATTTATTTATATGTGTATATATTATGGTAACACGGTAGTGCTACCATAGTCAGGGTTGAGTAGCACTTTTAAGGTTAAAGGATCAAATTTTGCACCTTAATAACTTTTCCACCATTGAACTGATTTCCCTGAAATTAGGGATACATGATTGGACATGGTAGATCTTGGGATCTGCCAAGTTCTGTACCAGTCGGATATACGGCTGCAGAGTTATTAAGCAACAATGAATTGTGCAATAACGCTTTTTTGTGATTTCTTTGCTCTCAGCTAGAGGTTGCACTGTTTGTGTGAATGGTCCAAAAATGTCAGGGAACATGCGGCCGGGGTGCCTGATGTGCCTTTTGAAGATTTCGTGAAAACATATTAAACAGTTCAAAAGTTATTCAAAAAACAAGTTCCCATTATAAGTCAATGGGAAAATTTAACAAAATGTTCAAAAGTGTCACAAATGCAGTGTTTACTTTCACAAATGGCCCTTTTACTTTCGCAAATCCGCCATTTTGTTTTCAGCTGGTGATCAGAAAAATGCTCGCCATTTAAATTTGGGATCTTCTAGCAACCTAAATCTTTTTGTATTCACCTAGTTGACCCTGAGATGCTAGGCATGTCTTTATTTTGGGGTAAAACACCCCAGAAATATGTTTTTCAAATTTCTGGAAAAAGTACTTTCACAAAGTACTTTCACACTTATGACACTGTCGAATGAATTTGCAAAACCTTTTGCAAAGTTCGACAGTACTTTTCCAGGCTATGGCAAAATTATAGCAATTCTTTGCCACCATGCTGCAAAAGAACGGTTTGGTCTTTTGGGCTGAAATACGGAGGGATCACAGCCAACATCTCACAGATGTGCCTTTCACTGTTATGGTGAAAAAATTATACAGGGTGGCAAACTTACAGCACTCCACATTTGACACTTTTTCCCATAGGATAACATTACGGCATCCGTCACATTACAGGAATCCTTTGCCGCCCTGCTGCAAAATAACGGTTTGGTCTTTTGGGCTAAAATTTGGAGGGAAGAAAGCCAACATCCCACTGATGTGCCTTTTGGTGGTTTGGTGAAAAAATATTACAGGGCAGCACAGTGATGGCACTCCAAATTTGACACTTTTTCCCATTGGATAACATTACAGCATCCGTCACGCCTTTCGGGGCCCGAATCTCGGAAATGGTGCGAGATACAGACTTTTCATCAAAAAAAATCCTTAGCCCCTGAGGCTAACTGCTAAACTAGCCAGGAAAGTCATAATTCATATGAAATTTAAATTTTTTTTCTATGTTATACGGTTCCTGAGATATAAACTGAGCCTATGGACATCAGTGACACACCTCCCTAATTGCAGGTACACTCTACTTACCACAGTTTGGAGTTGCATGGCCTCAGCCAGACAATGTCCCCCCACACACACACACCAGGCACTGCATCCTGAGTGTAGAGCCACAGCAAAACTAACTCCACACACATCAATGGTACACCTCCATCACTGAAGGTGCACAAAACTTTGCGCCATTATCAGTTGCACGCCCTTGACCAGGCAATATCTCTCCCACACCCCCCACAGCAGGTACTCCACCCTGACTAGAGAGCCACAGCAAAACTACAGCCATACACATCAACTGTTCAAATGCTCCAGTTGTTGGCTTATCATCATGGATATGTCTTGTACTATATTTACACAGTTGTATTTTATTTTTGTCACCTGCTGCTGGTTGTCTGTGATTGGTCATGTTGCCTTGGTCCTCCCCCCTACTGTGTGTGTGTGTCTGTGTGTGTGGTGCGGGGGGGGTGGGGGAGTGAATGCAGAGTTAGGGTTCTCAACCCTAACACCGAATTTCCTTGCTTTTGTCGCTGTGGTACAACCCTAACCGATGCATTAAACAGAGTTTTTTGCCATATATATATATAGAGAGAGAAAGAGCAAAAAAAATGTTGTTAATGTTCCAGTTATAGTCAAAGTGACAAAAGTTGGGCAGTTAGGCATTAGAGTTTCCAGCACTAACACCCCACTCTTCCAAACCAGGCTAGAGAGCAGGTGTGAGGTGTGCCTTGGAATTCTCAGGCCTGACACTCACCCCATTCCATCTGTAAATAAGGTTGAATGTGTAGACTGTTTGAGAATGGGGTAAGTGCTAGGCTTGAAAAGCCCAAGGTACACCCACACTCCTCTCCTGCCAGGTTTAGGATGGCGGGGTGTTTGGGTTGGAAACCATAATGCCTCATTTCACAACTGTTGTTGCTTTGACCCTAACTGGAGCATTTACAAAGTTTTTTGCAACTTAGTTCCTTACTTTTTGAGATTGTATAATAGTATTATTTTACAGTGGGAGCACAGGGCCCTTTGGACCCTGTGCTCCCATCCCTCCATTGATGTGTATATGTATGTATGTAGCTGAGGAAGTGCAGGGCTCTCCAGGCTCTGCACTTTCACTTCTAGGACAACAGTAACCAAATTGTCAGCTCAGCTATCTTATTTCCCCACCTGATGCACTCGGTGCAGAAAATTTTGGAATCCCTGCTGAAATGTAATTCTGTGCAGCTGCAATGCCATTTCATTCCACAAGTGCAAAAACACATTTTGGGCAGGATTTGAAAAATGACAGAAATCCCACGAGAGTCGCACTCATGGAGATCAGAAAAAAGGCTCACCACGCAAAGCACAATCTCCATTGTAGCTATATTTTCAGAAATTCCTGCGGTGGCCTTACATGGCACAGATTTAAATCCACAGTGCAACAGTGCTTATAAACCACATATCTTCATCAAGGGGCATGATAGCAGAGACATTCAACTGTTTAAATACCTAAACTTCATTAATATTCATGAGTAAGATGTGACATCACAAAATAATGGTTACATATTTCCAAAAATTAAAAAGTCAACAAAACACTTAGAAATAAACAATTTAGATAATTCCAACAGGAGACGCAAACTACCATTATGCTAAATTTATCTTTAAGCATTGCCAACCAGGTAAAAACCATAGCTTCATTGTTGTGCTAGTCTAATCTAACATTTAAATGGCAGTTTGAAAAAGATACAGATAAAGCCAGTGTAGAATAGAAGAGAATTACCAGGTTCTGGAATAAGTAGAACCAAAACTCCTTAGATTAATAATTTATCTCATGGAATCCTAAATATGTGATTTACTTGGAGTCGAACATTTGGAGGAAAAGGGAAAAGGTAATATTAGGAAAGGAACGGAATGGGGGCATAAAATTGGGGTGGAAACATTACACATACTGGGAGACAAACAAGGATCAGCCGGATTGAAATGTCTGACTTGAAATAAAGAGAGTGCATAGACTTGTAAAAAAAAGAGAGAAAGATGGATCAATAGCCATTATGTATTCTATCTAAATATACTTAACAACATCGTTGCCTTTAGTGCAAAAATCTATCTATGCCCAACTGTTGTTAAACATCTCAGTTAAAGTAAATATACTGTAGTTTCAGGTCCCATCTATCATTTAAACCTAATGGTTTAACACATTACATTGTAAATGTCCAAAAGCTTTCCCGCTTTAGTAACAGATTTTTTCCTGTCACCACCTCTTTTTGGAGCATCCACATGTTCTAGGCCCATGAATTTGAGACAGTCTGGGCCAGAACCAATTTTGTTTGCATAATGACACCCCACCGGTGTGTCAGTTCTTTGATTGTTTATTGAGCAGATATGTTCCTGAATTCAGTGTTTCAGAGGACAAATAATTTTTCTAATGTACACCAGATAACAGGAACACCATAAGGCATATTCTGTGAAACTGGTGTCACATGTGATACACTGATTCACTGTAATACTTTTTTTGATATCCTTGGAATGTCCAGACCTTTGGCCAGTGTTAGCATATTTAGAAATGTTACAGTGTAAGCACTTGTATAATCCCTTTGGTTTTGGTGGGAGTCAAGTTGTCTTTTCTTTCAGTTTTCAGATTTGATAACCTATTGTGCACTAGTATGTCCTTCAAATTTTTAGCCTTCTTGAAGGACACTCTGGCCCAGATATTGAAAAGAGTTGCACCATGCGCAATAGGGTTGCGCCAGCAGAAGTCCGACAATGTGCCATTCTGCGATATTCAGGGGGAGGCCACCCCAAATCACGCTGAGCAAGAGTGCAGTGATAATGAATGTATATGCAACTGAAGGGGAGGAATCTTGCATAAATGGCGGAGTGCGATATTCAACAAAATGTGCCATGCGCAATAGGGGAGCTAGCGGAAGTTGCATGATAGCAGAAATTAGCCAAAATAAAAAGGAACAAAGGAGAAGTGCGAGAATGCTACAGGGAAGGCACATGAGGCTGAACTCTAGCAACTCAAACTGGATAGGAGGTACACACAGAGCAGGCCAGGGAAAGGGCACCCTGAACAGATAGGCACAGGGAAGGTGTCGGGAGCCACAGCCAGTGCAGAAGGGGGAAGTGCCACACAGCACAGAGTCCACCACAGGAAGGTGTTCCCGGTGCAGGGGAAGTAGCAGCCAGGACAGCGGGGGAAACACAGAAACAGCTGCCGGGGGGGGGTGAACACAAGAAAGGGACATGGCCAGTGCCACCATCCAGATGGAGGCAGTAATGAGGGGGGTGAGAAGGTGGGCAGCAGGGGTGCACAGCCATGGAAAGGCCCGTCAGTGGTATGCCCCTAACAGGCAGTACCGAGCCCACACCAGCTTCCAGCTGTACAGCGATACTGATATTGTGGGCCGGTACCACCTGAATCAGGCAATTCTGAGGTGGCTTTGTGAGCAATGCAGTGATGTGATGCAGGCACCCACACGACGGAGCCATGCTCTGTCAGTGGAGACTAAAGTGACAGCTTGCATGTGCTTGCTCACCATGGGTACCTTCCAGAGACCAGCATGGGACACCACAGGCATAACCCAGTCAGCCGCATCACACCACCTCACCCAATTCCTCAGCTCACTGCTGCCACATGCTGCGGAGTACATTTCCCCAGCACACCGGTGGAGTGGACAGCAAACATAAAGGAGTTCCACAGGGTAGCACACATGCCTGGCATGCTAGGGGCAATAGACTGCACCCATGTGGCAATCCACACACCACCTGGCCCCGAGGGGTCTGCATATATTAATCAGAAGGGCTATGCTAACATCAACTGCCAGGTGGTGTGTGATGCCAGGGGGTGCATAATCAATGTCTGTGCCACGCACCTGGGGAAGCACACGATGCCTTCATCTGGCACCAGTTGGCATTGTGCCACAGATTCGAGAGTGGGGACATCCCCACTGGATTTGAGAGTGGGGACATCCCCACTGGCCACTTAGTGGGTGAGTAATTAAACCACATGGACAACCATAGAGCTTTGGAGGGGCATGGTCTGAGGTGACATGGGTAGTGGCCTACATGGCCTGGGGCAGGGCAATGCTGATCACCAAACTAACCTCCACCCTCTACACACAGGTGACAGTGGATACCCACTCCATCCCTGGCTGCTCACACCATACCGGCGGCCCGTGACCCCATCGCAGCAACGCTACAGTGAGGCACATGCCACCACATGTAATGTTATAGAGCTGGTGTTCAGTATGCTGAAGGCACATTTCCATTGCCTGGACACCTCCGGCGGTTCTCTACAGTACATCCCCTCAAAGGCCTGCAGGCTATTCCTGGCCTGTTGCATCCTGCACAACATAGCCAACAAATGTGGGATAGCCATACAGGTTGAAGAGGAGGCAGCAATGGGGATGATGAGGATGCCTGTGACAATGGTGATGGGCAGCCCCCCCTTGGGTGACAGGACCCCCAACTGGTCCTTCTGGCACAGCTGCACTGGGACACCATCATGGAGGAGCACTTCAGCCAACCCAGGTAAGTCATCGGGCCATGTGCAACCACCAGTGGCAAAGGCACAACCCACAAACATGCATGGACACACACCAGCAGTGCATGCTGTCAAGGGAAGTAGCCGTGCATGGAACCACACACACCACCAGGGATGGGTGAGGTCTAACATGGCACGCAGTCAGACACACACACACACACACACACACACACACACACACACACACAAAACTCACCAGACATGCACAAAGGGCAGGAGGCACGCTGACCCAGATCACCACCCCTAGCCACACACATGACCACAGACCACCACGCCCACTGCCTGTCATTGTGCATGTTTCAGATGCTGGGCACCATTGCACAGTGGTGTACAGCGCAATGCAGGCATCCTGATGCACATGCAACTGCGGACAGCAGCAAGGAGGGTGTGCAGATGGACTGTGTGTTTGCGTGCAGGGCCCAGGCACCCACCCGTGCATTGCCCACTGAATGACACAATGCACACAGGGCAGCATCAGATAGTAGCCACACTGGGAGAAAGGTCAGTCATACGCCACAGTGCCACGGCTGCCACGGATGCATGGGTGACCCCACCGAGACCCACCAGCAGTGGCAGGCTGACCACTGGCCTCATGGGGTGGCACCGACAGTCCCCCAGGGGTTCCACTGCATGATCATGACTGTGCTTACGCAGGGGTCTGCAGCATACTGAACATGCCTTCGCTAGGCATGCTCAGGATGCCCACAGCTGAACCCGGTGTAGACAAGGATGGTGTTGCACGGTGCCATGAACAGGGGGTGGACATTGCACTGTGTGGTGTCTGCGATGCATGGGCAAATAACTGTGAGTCCATTGTGGCTATGACAGCAATGAATGCCTGTGTCTGCCTGTCAATGGCAGTGGTCACATCCTCCCGCAACCGGTCCATCCCTGCCAGGAGCAGAGCGGTGTCTCTGCTGCGATGCTCCTTTGCCTGGCGCAGAGCCACACTCAGTGCATCCACCACTGTCACAAGCCGCATCAGCTGATTGACTGATGCTTGTAGTATGCGGGTGTGCTCATCCAAGAGGTCATCTGCCTGATCAGCATGCTGTCCCTCAGGGTGTTTGTGGCCCTGATGCTCATCACCCCTTGAGGGTGGGCACTGCACACCATGGTCATGCCTGGTGCACTGACACTGCCCCCTGACACTGTACCCCCATGGCAATTGGCCGACTGCTGATGCTGCCCCTCAGGCTTCTGCTCCCCAGGGCTCAATGGTGCTGCCACAGTGGCTGAAACAGTCCCACTGTCCTGTACACACACCAGTGTTGCCCCACTGGTGCTGACAGGCACAGGCTGGGACTGTGATGACACACAGGCCTCCACGGCAGCACCACCCACAGCCATGGCCATGATGTAACCTGCTGTGTGGCCATCCTGTGGCACAAACATGTCACTACCCATGACGTTAGCTTCATCATCATTGGTGACGGATCCGGCACCAGCCCAAGTCTCAGCATGCTGACATCCATGGACAGTGGCACGCTGGGACACGGGCAGGGCCTCCTCTGCACCTGTTCTACCAACATCAGTCCAGATGTCCAGTCAGGCTCACTGTCACCCTGACCCACATATTCCTGTGGAGGTGGATGGGCCCTCCTCCATCTCCATGTGACTGGCCTCAATGGAGAAGCCCACCACCACCGACCCATGCAGTTGGTCAGGAGCTGTAAGGGAAAAAAAGTCACATTACTGCATGTGACCTACCCTGTCACCCCCCCAATAGACAGACCATGACCTACCATGCAGTGACGGGCTACCACCCATCTGGAATCCACCACCCAGAACACCCTCAATGGTGCAACGCTGCATGCTGCCAGCAACCTGCTCCTCCTGTGGGGTCAGGTGTAGCACCTCCGGCTGTCCCCCACCTGTCGCAGACCATACTGCCCTGATGGCAGCCACCTTCTCTTTAATCCTCCGCCTGTCTGTGCCCATCTTTTTTTTGCACTCCTGCATGGAGCACTGGTGGCTGCCATTCAGATTTAGAGCACGCACCTCCTCCTCCAATGCAGCAGCAAGGGCCTGTGGTGTTCCCTGGCATCTGCTGAGAAGTAGTTCCTGGTCTAGGTAGGCCTAGAACAGGGCATCTGTCTCAGCCTTAGTGAAATTCGGCCTCCTTTTCCTCCCACGACTCTGTTCCTCTTCCTCTACCATGCACTCGGTCACGATGCATCCTGTGAGAATAATAGGTGTTACCTGTGACTGTGCAGTCCCATGCATGTCCCAAACACCACAGTCCACACTCCCAAACAACATGCATCTCACTGCAATAGGCTGCAGTAACTGACTATGGCCAGTGCAGCCCAATGTCGCACTTTTATAGCAAAACTCATGCAAATGAGGCGAGGTGCATCTTTAAGTGGATGCAAATGCAGTGACTGCACCATTGAATGGCTGATTAGCTGATTTGCATATGCCGGCTGAATATCGCGCTGTTACGCTTTGCACAGTTGTGTTGAATGTGCTGAGCCAAGGGCACAGTACTGTGACATGTGCAGTACACACATAACTGCGCATGCCTGGGTTGATGACACAGGTGCCTGCCACGCTGCTGATGTGCTGTGCACCAGAGGCAATGCAGGGCATGGCCACCATTCTGCCAGTGGTGCTACAGTGCTGTTCACCCATATGGTGCTGTGGCACTGGGGGGTTGTAGGTGCACTGCGGCAAAAGCGCGGTAGGCCACTATAGGAAGTGGCACACAGGCACCCAATCATGATACACGCATTGGATTCCAATCACGCTGTGGCTGTCCGTGTACCAGAGACCCTTGACCCTGTGCCTGACCTTTACCCCCTAGGTGCCATGTGTCAGGCATGGGTGTACCACTATCGCGCTGTTTGGTGACAGCACGATAGGGAATGGCAGAGCTGTACCGTGCAGCATCTGCATGTGGCAGGACCGCACTGCAGAGCACCATTTTGATTGAACTGAGCAGCAGAGATGGTGCAGAGTCATGCTGTGCAGTGGAGCCAGATTGAGCTGGCAAACCTTGTGGCCATAGTAGAGCCACATGTTGGGGCTTTGTTAGGGGAGGCACCACTGGACAGGGCCAAGAGTGAAGTATGGCAGGAGGTGGCCAACGCCCTGGAGGAGGCCACCGGTATGGGGTGGACAGCACAGCAGTGGCACCACCGTTATGGGGACCTGAGGTGCAGGGACCCGGACCTGCTTGCCCACCTGCTGGCATGTGCCAGGAGGGGAACAGTGCCATGGCCAGGTAGGTGCAACATCCATACACTTTTATCGTCCATAAGGGTATCATGGTTGTATGTGTCCGGCACATGGGGGGGCATCCGGTGTTGGCCATGGTGATGGTATAAGGGTGTGGTGTGGGTGGGTCTGGCTGTGTGGGATTGCACACACATGGGGGTGGGGAGACATTTCTACCAGATTGTACTGACGTTCCTCTCTCCATGTTTGCACCTTAGGGCCAGAAGAACGGAGGTGCAACTGCGAGGGGAGGCGCTGCATATTGGAGGAGATGGAGAGGAGGGATGAAGGTGGTACACGGCACGTGGACCAGCCTGCTAAAGGTGAGCGCCTTACATCCGTGATCACTATTGCATGCTGTATAACTGGGCGGGCAGTTGGGCATATCCACCATCCAGTAACACCACTGCCATGCAAGCAACTTGTTACAGTCTGCACTGTTCAGTGGCACTGCATGTCTGGGAGTGCGTCAATGGTGGTCTTTGCATACACAGGGCACGTGGCTGTGGCACTGCCTTCACACCGCATAGCCAAGTCACTGTACGGCCATGGTGGTGCTGTGCAGGACATGGGCGGTGGGTGTGTGCAGTAGTCCACATGGCTGTGGCTGCCTGGGTGGGCAGGTCTTGTGGACACAGCCACTATGGGTGGTCACACACCATCACAGGGGTGTGTCACATGGCTGTATGCCATGCATAATGGGTGGGCTGCAGGGGGATGGACAGTCCCACCTATTGACTCTGCTCCCTTGTCCTAGGTGGCCGAACTCTCCGGCAGATCCAGTGGGACATCCAGGAGCTACTGCAGGTCGGGAGGGAGACTTTGGAGCTCCTGAGGTACATCCACTGCCACGGGGTAAGGAGAAGGAGGCGGAGATCCCATCAGCACCAGGTGGAAGAGGACCAGAGTGGCCAGTGACGTCCCCATGCCCAAAACACCACCTTCCCCACTTGACCCATCCTCACACCCCTTCTTCCCTCTCCCATATGTTCACCCATGTCCCTTACCCACCCCCACCTGTTATGTGGCCCTTCCCCCAATATTGTATATAGTTTTAATATATACATTTTGTTATAACAACTGTGGTGGTCTCTGATTTGCAGCGGGCTACAGGTGCTCAGCTGCAGTGGTGTGCATGGTGTCAGGAGTAGTGCATGCATGGACATGTGTGTGTGTGTGTGTGTGTGTGCAGAGGTGAACCACCTATGGTGTGGACAGGGGGATCAGTCATTGTCTGTGGTTTGTGTGTTGTACTCTGTGCACTGCATGCCTGTGTGCAGTGGTCCATGGGGCATGAAATGTGTGCATGGCACCCCTGTCAGACCATCCATGGCCTGTGCAGCTGACACCCTTGCATGTCTGTGATATGCATGGTCTGCTGACGTGTCAGTGGTGACTGTCCATGCTGGATAACAACTGTACGCGGCACAATGCCAGGTTGACCGCCATCACCAGTATGGTGCACGTCTGCCCCCGGTGGCACTGTGGCCTCCTCTGTTGTTGTCCTCCATCCATGCTGTCACCTGTGTCTGTTGCCAGGGATGTGCTCCAGTGTCTGTCACTTCTGCTCCAGCAGCATGCTGGTGGCATACAGCTTCATGGTGCCTGCACAGGGTGGCTGGCACACCTGTGCAATGTAGGGGTGCTGGCCATATGTACACATCAACTGTGGCCACATGCCAGTGGCTTGGTTGACCCGCTACTGTGTCCCTGTGTTGCTGTACCCTTGGATATGGGAGGGCACTTGTCCATGCATTGTGTTGCATCCTGTGTGGTGCATGCCTCCATGCTACACTGTGTGTGTCTGTGCTGGCTGTTGTGGCCAGTGCTGGGATGGGATGTGTCCTTGGGAGGGTGTGCAGGGTGCTGTACCACTGGAGGTGGGGTCTGGGGCATGCCCTGTCGCATGTGGAGTACCTCGCATGCTGACTCATGGTTGGTCTCTCAGCTGTACCTAGGGAAGGGACATGCAGGGCGGCACTGTGTATGCATCTGTTGCATCACTGTCTGCTGCCAGCTGCTGCAGGGAGCCCATGGTGGGGCTGCCTTGCATGGCTTCATGGTGCACAGGGTTGCATTGTCACAGTGGGGGTGGTGGCATGCATGGAGTGTCCTGCACTGTTGGGTGCTACTCCTGGGCAGGGTGTATGGGGATCATGGTGCAGAGTGTGCTCTGCATTGTTGGGATGGTGTGGTTCGGGGTGGTCTTCTATCCTTGTGTGCTGGTCACTGCTTGCCAGGGGGTGTGATGGGGCACCATGGCCCGGCTGTGGGTTGGTTGCTGGTTTCCATGGGCCAGTGGTTATTCTAGCTCTCCTCCAGTTGTGTAGTGCATGGGGTGTAGGGGACGATGTCTGTTCTGCTGTATGTTCCTCTGCCCATCTGTGGCATGGGTGGTGGGTCCCTGCATCCCTGGTTGTGCTGTTGCATTGCTGCCCCGCTGCTGGGGGCATCCCTGGTTCCGCTATGGCGCATCTGGCCTGCTTAGCTGAACATCCCTTGTTGTGCTATGGTGCATCAGATATGCTCAGCTTCACCTCCCTAGTTGTGCTATGGTGCAGGTGGTGTGATATTCAGTCGTCGATCATAGGCGCATTTTGGCCTGTGCAGTTTTTGAACATCGCACTTCTTGCGCATGGGCGCAGTGGACTTGCGCTTGCTCCTGCTGTTGCGCATTCTTTGGGCGCAGTTTGAATATCTGGGCCTCTGAGTTTTACATCTATTGCTGCACCTACTACCTCATCACTTAATAGTATAGGTCAAATACAAAATAAAATATTGCCTATGCATCCTGCAATGTCATTGAACTCAGTAGCAAAAGAAATCAGACTGTTAGCTCCCATCACTTTACCTTCTGATTTTTTGTTCAGGGTAGAATCTCTCTCTAGATGCCAAGCTTTCTCTCTAGATTTGTTTAATAGCTCTTTAGCATACCCTCATGCCAAATATCTGTTTTCCAACTCTGTAGCCTGATCAGAAAATCCTCTTTCTCTGAACAATTATGCTTAAATCTCACCATTTGGTTGTACTGAATTTAATCTTTTAATTTTGGGGGGAGGGCACTGTCAGTTTTCAAAACTAAAACTTATTTCTTTACTTTTTGAGACTGTATAATAGTATCCTGAGTTTACTGTGCTCCCATCACTCCATAGATGTGTATATGTATGTAGCTGTGGAAGCACATGGCAATCCGGGCCCTGCACTTCCACTTCTAGGACAACAGTGACCAAATTGTCAGCATAGCTTTCTTAGTACCCCACTTCATGTACCTGGAATAGAAATTTTGGAATTCCTGCTGAAATGTAATTCTGTGCAACTGCAACTCCATTCCACTCCACAGGTGCAAAAACACATTTTGGGCAGGATTTGAAAAAATGACAGCTGTGACATAAATGAGGTGGGATAACAAGAAGGCTATATTGAAAATCTGGGGTAATAATATTTCAAATTTCTGAAGTTATGGGCGATCATAGTGAAACTGCAATGAATTGTCACAACTTTGGCATTTTTTCATATTTTGATCCCAAATTTTGTATAGACTTCTTATGACCCCACCTCATAAACCCCATAGGTGAACATTTTCAGATCAGTGCCAAAATTCTATTCCATGCCACAGATGTGAAAACATGTTTCGGCCAGCATGTGAAAATGACAGCTATATCATTCATGAGGAGATGTGAAAAAATGGCTATGTTGAAAATCTGGAGTCAAAATATTGAAAATTAGCAAAGTCATGCGCATGCATAGAAAAATTTCAACAAACGCTCATAGCTGGGCCATTTTTCAAAATCTTTTCACCTGGGACCCTGCCCCATGAACACTTGTGGTGAAACTTCCTTATTCGGTCTTGAAAGGTGATTTTGTACAGTGACAGTGAAATCAACTCCTGGGCCCTATTCTTGAAATGACAGTGGGATCCCAAAAGGCCATTTGAAAATTTAATGAAATAATTCCTAAAAAATGGCAAAGTTATGAACACAAGTTAAAAATGCCGATGAAATACATTATATGACACTTACCTTGATTCCTCAGTTCATTGTTCAGCATTGAAGAGTGCAGAAGTGTCCCAGTCAACAGTAGATGACAGCCTATGACCTCCGGTGATAAGTATAGGGTAATGGGGTGTCGGGTGGTGGGTGGTGGGTGCCCAGTTGGAGGTTCAGGATGGAGTAGGGGGATGGCAGGAATGATGAGGGACTGTTCTCTTTTTTCAGGTTAAAAAAAGACATAGAGAGATGTTTGTTTCTAGCAGGAACTTTATAAAAACTATTTTGAGACACTGAGAGTGGGCTCCCCAGTGTTCCACGTTGCTGTGGGGGGGCATGTGAATGCTGATATGGGGATTGGGTACTCTGATGTTGGCACCTAGCATTAAAACAACATGCTTCAGGGGAGAGACATTCGACAACAGGGGTGGGCATCCCACTGTTGGAATACACAAAAATTGAGAATTTAATTATTTCAAGACACTGGGGACACTGTCCAGAAACTATATCCCCCAGCCAGTGGGGAAGGCTGTGCCTGAATCATTGGGTACAGTGCCCACAGGTGGATAAGAGTCCATCATGCTGCTGATTGGGGATACACCACCTTGCATTGCTCCCATCCCTGAGAACACTACTACCAGGACATCTTTTGACAAATGTGTGCACACTGTGCATATATAGTATTCACATGAACTTCAGGTGCACCCTCCTCATCCCTGTCTGTACCTGCCACTGTATTCACTTTGGGGGTGGCATGGCAACAAAACTCAGCACCCTACTTCCCTGGATGAATAGAATGTCCTGTGGGATGCTTGACCTTTCTTCCCCAGCTGGACTTTAGGTTTGTTGACCTCGTTAACAAACTCAGGTTGCCATAATCACAAGCTGCAGCCTTGCAGCTGGGCTGATAGACTGGCTCAAAAAGGTTTTTTTACGACATTCTATAATACTCAAAATTATATTTCGAAATCTGTATGCTTTGAACTGTTAAGCTCACATACTGTAAGTTTTTTTATGAAAACATTGCATCTGATGAAATTGAATAGATCAGAAAAATATGTTTCCCATTTGCTGATACATGTGCTGTACCTCTTTATATGTTGAGGTGTGTTCCCCTGTGTTCCACACTACTGGGGAGGCTTGTAATACCAACATAGTGATTGGGCACCCTGATGTTGGCACCTAGTATTAAAACAACATGCTTCGGAGGAATAGAGACATCCAACAACAGGGGTGGGCATCCTGGTGTCAGAATATACAAAAATTGAGAATATAATTATTTCAAGACATTGGGGACACTGTCCAGAAACCATATCCCTCAGCCAGTGGCGAAGGCTGTGCCTGAATCATTGGGTGCAGGGTTCACAGATGGATAAGAGTCTATCATGCTGCTGATTGGGGATACACCACCTTGCATTGCTCCAATCCCTGAGAACACTACTACCAGGACATCTTTTGACAAATGTGTACACACTGTGCACATATAGTATTCACATGAACTTCAATGGCACCCTCCCCATCCCATGACCCTGTCAGTACCTGCCACTGTATTCACTTTGGGGGTGGTATGGCAACAAGACTCAGCACCCTCCTTCCCTGGATGAATAGTGTCCTGTGGGATGCTCAACCTTTCTTCCCCAGCTAGACCTTAGGTTTGTTGAGCTCATTGACAAATTCAGGTTGTCATAGTCACACGCTCCAGCCTTGCAGCTGGGTTGATAGACTGGCTCAAAGAAAGTTTTTTTTTAATATTTTATAATACTCGAAATTATATTTCGAAAGCTGTAAGCTTTGAACTGTTAAGCTTACAAACATGCTGTAATTTTTTTTTTTTTATGAAAGCATGGTATCTGACCAAATTGACTAGATCAGGAAAATATGGTTCTCATTTGCAGATACATGTGTTGTACCTGTTTATATGTTGAGGTGTGTTCCCCTGTATTCCACACAGCTGGGGAGGCTTGTAATGCCAACATGGGGATTGGGTCTCCTGATGTTGGCACTATATATAAAACAAAGGGATGTGGAGGAAGCCATCTGACACCGAGGGTGGGCATCTCATTATCAAATCAATCAAATCAAATCAATCGTTATTTATATAAGGCACCTTTCTAAAACCAAGGCGCCTGTGCAATACATGATAAAACAATAAATAATTAAAACAATATTAAAATTAAACTTGACAGCAGCATTCAAAACGCATTGTATGCTAGGCTTAAAAGATATGTTATCAGATAATAAATCCCCACTGTTCTTATTAAGAGAATGCGGGGAAAACACTCCTCTTCCAAAGCTGGGCACCTGGTATTTTGAGTGCCCAGAAAACTATTTGTGGGCACTCAGTAAAAAAACAAAAATCAGAATCTAGCTAAATGAGACCGGTTTACCTAGGTTCTGATATTTGTTTTTTAAAATGAGAACATTTTAATGTGTTTTCCATGTTTTGTAGTTAGTAGAAGGAAAAAAAAAAAAAGATAGCGGCTCAAGAAAAATGATTTTTCTCTCATGAAAAAGAAACAGGTCTCTTGAGAAATTAAATAACTTTTGCAATAGATTAATATTTTTCTCTAAAAAAGCACGGCTGGAAGGTAGGGGGAGTGGGTGGAGTAGGGAGGAAAATATTAGGCTGGCTAACTTGTTATATCCTTAGTTAGTTCTGTAGAAATTATTAACATGTGACCAGCAAGAATGCTAATATGTCTGTGGCACACTTAACTAGCAGTGTATAATTGTGCAACACTGTAAAATCTGTGTTTTGTCAAGGATGTCAATAAAAATTTATGGAATTACAAAAATAAAAAAGCATGGCATTTCTTTCTATTACCCAAACTGTATCTACCATAGAAAAATAACACCAAAATTCCACACCATCTGGATGCAAGGCCATGAGGAAAAAACTGCAAAGAAATGGTGACTTTTAAGGTTTTTGCACTTGTCGTATCTGAGAATTTGTACATCTGACTAGAACAAAACTTGCCACACCAATAGATCTACACCATGGGACTGTGCATACCAAATTATGTGCAAATCCATGGATAAGTTGCAAAGTTATTAAAGTGCAAAATCTGAGGTTTAACATTAAACAGGCTACTCAGCCCTAACTATAGGGGCATGCCTGTGCATACAGTGTGTCTATCTATCTATCTATCTATCTATCTGTCTGTCTGTCTGTCTGTCTGTCTGTCTGTCTGTCGGTCTGCCTGTCTGTATGTCTGTCTATCTGTCTATCTATCTACCTACCTACCTACCTATCTACCTATCTATCAATCTATATATTTGTCTATCTATATGTACGTATGTATGTAGATGTACCCTCCTTTCCCTGCCATTTACCCAATCTTTGATTTCCTGCAACACAGGCAGTTTGTTACAGGTGCTCACTCCTGCTCAAGCAGTCTGGGGCTTTACATTTGAGCAGGCAGCAGCTTTCAATCAAAGCAGAGCTTGAATACTCCAGTAAGCTACCCCTCCTCCCCTCTCTATTTAGGGGTTTTGATGGAATATTGTCTCTGGGAAGGGGGGAGGGCACCATCTTGAATGGCAGCACAATAGATTTAAGCACAGTATCTTATTCTTGTGCAGTATGGGATTCCACATTTGATGGATGGATTTCCATTGAGGCACTGGCTAAGCTGGAAATTCCTCCCTTCATGACTGGTGTCCACAGGATTGGATGGTCTTTTTTTATCATACAAATTTTTATTGGATCCATTATTACAAGGTACAAGGTAGAAGTTCTCACAGGGATGCATCAATGCATGAGACAGGAGTACCAGAAAGACCAAAGTGATACCACTCTAATAGACAATCCATGAACAAAGAGAAAAAAATACCATTTAACCCTGATAGGACCAAGCCTTTCAATCTAATCTATAATAGTCACCAGAATGGATAAGGGAAAACAACAGATGACAAATATATATCCTGCCAGTCTGTGTAAAAGAAAAAACATAACATAGCCACATGTGCTTCCAGAGACTGTGGAGACCTGCGCTCATCCATGCCTCTTCCAGAAGGGGAAAATACCCCTCCAGTCACAGAACAGCCATTTACACCAAAGGGCATCAGAAGAAGTGGAAGAGAAGAGGGAGAGCAAATGTAGTTAAGGATAACCAGGATCAGGGGATCCATTAAGGGGGGAGGTTGCTTGGCAGAGGTGGAGGGGTCCTGCACAGATGTGAATTCAGATATGCATCACATTTCCTATGATATTTGGGGAGTTGCCCCTGACTGAAGTAGGAGAGCCTTTCTTGGATGGCAAACTGTGCAAGGGCTGTGCACCAGGAGGAGACTGAGGGAGGCTGAGGTTGTCTCCAGATCCTAAGGACAAGATACTTAGCCTCAAGGATTGCTGCCAAGGCACATCCCTGGTGTGGAGAAGAGAGGTGTTCCAGAGATGAGGGATCCCCCAACAGTATCATGGGACTGGAGAGACTGACAGGCTGACCCAGTACTCTGGCATATTCTGAGGAGATTGAGGTCCGCAAGGGGCTAAGCTCTGGACATTGCCAGAGAATGTAGAGGACGTGGATGGAGTCTTGGTGGCATCTCCAGCATTGGGAGTGCCTCAGTAAGCCCAATGCATGGAGAGTGGCTGGGGTTCTATACCATCTAAGTAGGAGTTTTAATTGGATAAGTTGACTCTTGGCATCTCTGTAGGCCGTGTGGGAAGCCAAAATACATCGACCCCAGGTGTCTATGCAGATGGGTGCCTGCAAGTCTGCCTCACATTTCCATGTACATGACTCAATAGAATCGGGTCAAGCATTCCAAAAAGTGTAATATAAAATCTCCTGGCAGGTCCTCATTACGTCCCTGATTGATGCAGCTTACCTAGCTAGTGCCATTTTGGATCACAAGTCACCTAGGCCTGATAAGCTCAAATCGCACTCCGGATCTGGAGAAGTCTTCAAAAGTCACTCTTGGAGAGTGCAAATTGAGTCTTCAACTGGCCAAAAAATATCAGCTCAGGAGAGTTTTGGATAAATAAGTCCTGGACTGTATTGATACCATGGGTTGCCCAACCAGCACAGTATACAGGTTTCTGGTCTGTGGAGATGTTCTTGTTGTTCCAAAGAGGGGAATAACATATGGGAGGGTGCTAGGCCTTGTGGGAAGTGTGTGAGGCAGCCATAAGTTTACACCAGGCTAGCCCTGCCTCTAGCATAAGTGGCATGGCTAGAGAAGAGAAGAGAAGGGAGGATTGGCCACAAGCAAGGATGTAAGGAATTACTCCCGAGCTAAGTTGGACTCCAATGCAAGCCATAATGGAAGGCTAGATGCGGGGTGAGCAAACCACTTAGTGGCCTGTGCAGCAAGATCTGCCAGGCAATAACCTTGGGACAGTGGAAGGCCCAAGCCCCCCCCAGGTCCAATGTGCCCAGAATTTAGATCGACTCCATCTTGGAGCTTCCCCTCCCAGAGTAACCTAGAAAACAGCTTATCCAATGAGCAGAACAGCTTGGGGAAAGATGGATAGGGAGGATATTCAATAGGAATGCTACCCTGGGGAGGAGGAAAATTCGTAAACCCTCCAATTTACCCCGCAATGACAACTTGAGTTTGAGCCACGGTCCATCTCAACTGTGGGCGAGGTGAGCAGGGGTGAAAGTTCTCCAGCTCCAACTCCTTCCACCAGTATGGAACAGTAACCACCAAGTAAGAGAACAGTGGGGCCATTTTAATATCTATCCCTCAGACAGTCCTCAGAGCAGGCCTTGTTCAAAGGAGCCAAAGTGATTTTCTTCTGGTTCACCTACAGGCCTGATAGCCATGCAAAGTCTTGGAGCACTGCCAGGGCACTCAGCAGGGATTGAACAGGATCAGATAGAGTGAGTAGAAGGTTGTCGGCATAGGCATTGACTAAGTAAGTAGACCCTGCGATGGGGATGCCAGCATTCTCTTTAGCTGGTAGGAGCTTTCTGGTCAATGAGTCCAGGTCAACCAGAAAAAGAAGGGGGGACATGGACAGCCCTGCCTAGTGCCCCTTTGCAACTGAAAGGAGGGAGAAATATCTTTATTGGTCATCACTCTAGCCAGTGGCAAGCTATAAAGGGTGAAAATCCAACCCCTAAAGTAGGGCCCAAACCAATGCATTTTTAATCTAGCATGCAAGTATGCCCACTCCACTGAATCAAGTGCCTTGGAAAAATCCACCACTAGGGTCAACATAGGTGTCTGAGATTGAAGGGCCAGCAACTTAAGATCAAGCACCAGCCTAATATTATCTGCTCCTGATTAGCCCTTAGAGAAGTCCACTTGGGACAGGTGGATTATCTTAGGTACTATATCTATCATTCTATTAGCCAGGATTTTCATGGCAATCTTGGCATCTACAGAGAGTAGGGAAATAGGGTGGAAATTGGCACAGTCTAAGGCATCATCAGACTTTTTGGGAAGAAAGGTGACCAAGGCCTCCCACATGATAAGGAGAAGAGTGCCCTTGGAGTGAACTTCATGAAAGGCCTTAAGAAGAGGGGCATTTATTTCCTCATTCAGGAGCTGATAAAGCTCAACAGTCATGCAGTCAGGGCCCGGTGCTTTCCCTTTAGCTAGCTGGAATAAGGCACTTCACAGCTCCACAGAGGTGAAGGGCTTATCCAGGGCCCCCACTGCCTCACGTGGCAGACGAGAAATATCAGCCAAGCTACAGAAGGCATCAAGTTCCTGAGTTAAATCCCCTGGGTTCCAGGTAGCTTTGGATTGATAAAGGGTTTGGTGGAATCTACGCATAATGGAATTCATCACCTTGGGGTCAGAAACAACATTCCTGGAGGTGTCTCTCAATGCATGGATGCAAGACACCACTTGCTGCTTATGTAACTGGTAGGTAAGCAGCCTCCCACCATTGTCACCCCCCTCCCAGTACCTGTGTTTGGATCTAAGGAGGTGCCATTCCACCTTTTGCTGTATAATCATGTTAATGTAGCATTTAATCCCTATAATAGCCATGAGGAGAAACTGGTCTACCAAAGTGAGTGGGGACTCCTTAAAGTGAGACTCCAGTGCCGTGAGTTCTGTATGCAGTTGGGAGAGTTCAGCCTGATGGACTCTGTTCTTTGCCGCAGTGTATGAGATAATGTGACCCTGGATGACATCTTTGAAGGACTCCCAGACCATACCAGCACTGAGCCCCCCTCCAGAGTTGGCCGAGAATTAAAACTTGGCCTCCTCTATCATAACCTTCCAGAAACCCTTGTATTTAAACAGTAGGGGATTGCACCTACATCTGGAGCACTTGGAGTTCTGCCCAGGTAGGACATAGGAGCAGAGATCCGGGGCATGATCTGAGATGATAATGTTGCCTATCCTCGAGTGAAAGACCCCCCGCCCGAGCAGCCTCATGGCTGGCAAGCCAAAAATCAATTCTGCTGTGAGTGTTATGAACCGGGGAAGAGAAAGTGTAGTCTCTACTGGTGGGATCATCCCTCCTCCATGCATCAGTTTAATTTTATTTGTTCAGTCTTTAAAAATGATCATCACAAAGTACAAAAAACTTACATACATACAAGGACAAGAAAGACAATACTGTTTACAATAAAATACACTTAATACAGTACCAATCTCAAAAGTGCAAATATCTTTCAGATTTATGCTGTCAAAATAGCAGCAAAAAAACAAAAAGTCAGGTTTATGAGGCTGGGGTGAGCAACAGTGAGAGAATCAAATACCATACAACCAAAAGATGAGCTTTGTTAGTTGATCACTTTCTTCTTCCTAATTTTCCTGGTTAGGAATAAGAATTTCCCCATGGTATGTATAATAGTTTGATCTTCTGAAGATAGGAACACTTTAATAATCTCTGTGCCACTAGATATCACAATTCTGGATATCAATGGAAGTCGCCACTTGTGCCCAATTTTAGAATACCATGAACACTGCAGAAAAACTTGATCCAAATCCTCCCTTTTACCCTGATTACAACCACAGTGAGTAACCTCAAGGTTGCTAGATTTCTAGAATAAAGCATTTTTAACACTAGATTCAAACAGCTCAGCCAGAATCTTGTACATGTTTTACAAATGTCTGGATTTTCCAAGACATCAAGATAAAATCTATATACATGATTATCAATACTATGGGTGTACCAATTTGTGTAATTTGATGCAACAATATGTTCCAAATCCAACTCTATAAAATTGTATTAATTTATTTTTAACAAAAGTTTTATATCTCTCACTGATACTCATACACTGATGTCTGTACTTCAGCAAAAAAGACAGTAAATATTTGTCAAGGCAGTTATACAGATGAGAAAACCAAATTGACTGCCTATGTTGATGTAATAACCAGAGCTCTTTCTCCATCAAACATAACTTGTCCCATCTTTCTTTAGGCAGTCTTTATAGCCTGATCCAAAAATTAATGAGTCTTGAGTTGGCCACAGCCTGTAATTTGGGAATTCCCAGTTCCAATCTTAGGAAGTAGGCTGGAGTAGATCAATGACAGCCAGTGACTTGCCTCAAGAGTTTAACTGGAATTTCTAGTTGATCAAGAGGTTTTAATCCCCATATTTCTACCCCATACAAGGACTGAGCATTATACTTCAACTGTATGGTGGATAACAAAGGTCTAAGGGAGTATCCACCATAGGCATAATTGAATTTTGCCAGGTCCCCTACTGTTTTATTTGTTTTAGAAACTATGTAATCACAGTGGCCACCCCAAAAACTGTTATTTGAATATAATATACCCAGATGCATGTATGACGAAACTGTCTCCAAATAATCATCCATCAATTTCCATCAATACCTATTATTTCTAGCACCAAACACCCTTACTTTTGTTTTACTAAGATTCATTTTCAATTATAAGGATGTTGACACAGTTGACAAGAAGTTCAATTTCTTCTGAAGCCCTGAAACCATGAGAGAACACAAAACAAGGTCATAGGCATAAGCAAGTGTAGAGCAGACATTAGTGCCAGTATTTGGACAATCAATTATAATAACTGCAATTGAATTAGTAGATCATCCAAATAAATAGAGAACAGTATGGGTGCAAGAATGCATCCTTGACTGCCCCCTTGTTTGTGTTAATTCTATGCGATAATACACTTTCAGAATGGATCTGAGCCCACGTATTAGAATAAAGAGTTCTAATAGTGTTAACCAATACAGGGGAAATGCTGCAAGTTAGCATTATTTCCCATAATGTTGACCTATTTATTGTATCAAATGTTGAACTATAGTCCAAAAAGACTACACATATTTTTTGTTTCCTCACAACAATGTACTTTTCAATCAAATGTGAGAGTATGAAACAATTGTCAAGTGTAAAATAACCCTCTCAAAATCTGACTTCCGCTGGAGCAAGCCCCCCCAATAATTTAACTCATCCCTAAGTCTTACCAGTAATAACTGGGCAAAAGTGTTGCCCAGTATATCCAACAGGATTATGGGCCAGTACATTGTGGGTTATGCATTGGGCCCTTTTTATAAATTGGGAAGCTGATGGCACTTGTCCATGACTCGTGAATATAATTATTACAAACACAATGATTAAAAAAAGGATGCAAATAATTTGCCCAGACTTCAGGTAGAGACAGAAAAACTTCTCCAGGAATCCTATCAGGGCCTGAGGCATTGTTAGGTTTAATGTTCTGAATTGCTTTAAGCACCTCTAATCCTAAGAATGGAACAAATTGAGTCTTGATAGTATTCTTATCTATAGGATCACATGCAAGAACCATATCTGGGTCTAATAACATATTTCCATAAAATTCAAGCAATCTATTTGGTTCAATATAATGGTCCAAAATAATGGACCACCCCTTACAGCTCTTAGCAACTTAGGACCAAAAAGATTTGATATCATTATCCAAAACAGCAGCATGCATCCTGCCCCATTGCTGTTCATTAAATTATTATTTTTTTTTTTGGCTTCACTAAGTTTCTATAATTTTTCTTTGCTAGTTTAAGTTTAATAGCGCTAGCCCGATCTGCAGTTACCATAGCTTTTCTAGATATTTTACACAACTGCCTTTTATGTATTTTACACTCAGAATCGAACCATCCAGGGGTCACTTGGGAACTTGACTTAATTATGGTTTTATATAAATTAGTTTCGAGAATATTGAAAAGAGATTTCAGTTTATCATAAATCTGTAATGGATCCATAATAGAATTGTCCCAAGTATCAAAAACAGAGATGATCAAAGGCAAAATCTCCTGTTGCAAATCTCAAGACCATTCAAGTTTCCTGGAATATTGAATTATAATCAGAGTAGGGGCCAGACAGATCTCATTATTTTGTTGAATCATTGTATGCAATGTGATTGGAAAATGATCACTTTTAACTCTATTTACTACAACCAGGTCCTCCCAAAAGTTGGGAGGACCCCGCCAAAGGGCCAGATCAATTACTGAGAAACCAGATTTTATAGAGTAAGTTGGTGAACCCAAATGATCTCCCTGTGTTCTACCATTCAGTGGATATACCAAATTATCCTTCATAAATGTAATTAATTTACGTCCACTGTAATTGTGTTTTGAGACAGATGATAGTCTCTTTACCCTTAGAGTATCTGGAAACATATAGCTCCAAATTGAATTGCCACTTAATCCATCAAAGTTACAAATTCTAGCATTAAAGTCACCTATCATTAATAGAAAAGCATTAGGGTATTCTAATTGGTGTGTTCACACTGAGTCAGTCTACTCCAGATATCTTTTATGTGTTTTCTATCCTTGACAGGGGAAATATAATAGTTAAACAAAAGAAGTAAAGTACTATTGAAGGATAAGATATACCCAACAACATTCTGATCCAATAGCAGTTGTTTAAACCACTGAAAAACTCTCACTTTAATGTATGTAAGAATACCACCCACTAGATGACCCATCTTTCCAGACATAAAGCCTGGAAAATGTATCAGTGTATAACCATTAATCTCTAAGTCATCTACTTACTTATGCCAAGATTCTTGTAGACAAATTATATAAAAAGAATGGATATAATCCATCCAATCCCCATCCTGAAACTTTGACCTGAGGCCTGCTATATTCCATGAAACTAGAAAGAGGGCACTCTGTTCTAAAGAAATAGAGGAAGAGTTTCCTAGAAAGGACCTCCCACTGTTGCACACCCCACACTTATCCACTGAAGCCCCAGTATCGGGGGGGGTTGATCTCTACTCTTGGGCAAGGAAGTCAATCCTCATAGGCTGCTATAGCCATAAATCTATTTGAAATTGGGATTGTATAAGTGCTTCGTAACTCAGTAAATGGTAGATTTGTTGCAGGAGCAGAGTTAGTGCAAGTGAAAAAAGATGAAATTCCATCACCTATAGTGAGATCCTCCAAATGCAAACCAAGTGCATCAAGTATTGATGCCACCTTCGAAACCCTACTTGCAATCACAGAATTCTTAAAAGTTATGTCAGTTTGCCCCTTGTTTGACAAAGCTGGATGCCTAAATACTCCTACCACACCTTTCTAACCTAATCTAATATTGAGTGAATTTACAAACAAATTACATAGAGCCTTTGCCAATTTGTCATTAGTTTCCTTAAATCATTTCCTCTGCCCGAAAAGACTTATAGTAACCGGTGCAAAATCATAGCAAGCAGCTTCACTATCAGTCCCATTGTTGCCCCCCATTGAACCTTCCCTATACTAACCAAATGACCCAATCATCTTAGAATCTTTATCAAATAGTACTGCATTGTAGTTGAGTCTTTGGATACCCAAGAGATTTATCCAAACATAGTGTGTCAGCCTTTTAGAAACCAAGTATACATCCACACTGTCCGTGGAAAAAGCTCCATCAGCATCCACATTTCTTCTAACTATGGAAAGGTCACTGGAGACAACATCTAGCTGCAGTTCCCCATTATATAATGTGCATACCAAATCTTGCAGGGCATCTTCATTCACCATCCTAAGTCCATAGATTCTAATCCATGGTATACTCAATGGTGTAGGTGCTGACTGATGGATCTGCTCAGGTTTACTCAAACTTTCATGATTTTGTATTGGGTTGATAGAGAGAACTTTTGGCTTAGACCCAGAAGCCTTATTTGTATCTTCAATAGTTGTTTCCATTGACACTTGCAGTAGATTTTAAATTTTAGTTTTTTTGCTCCCATTTTTTTTCTCTTGTTTTTCCCTTGTACCTTACAAGATTCTAGGCATTTTACATTTTCACCTACAGTCTCTTTTTTTTTTTGTAATCACTACAGTTTTTACTCTTGTATGTTTTCCCCTTTTTATGATTCATATTTATCTTTCCAGCTGAATGATCAAAATTAGGAGCTCTCTCTAAGTCACCAATCAGGACAAATTTCTCCACATGGTCAGCCTTCCCAGTTGTTTTCCTTTGATCTGCTAATACATCATCAGGAAAGATCATTGATGAAAAATCAGGCCTAATAGCTGCCAGGCTATTTACCTTGGGGGCATCATCAATACCAACTCCATAGTCCAAAGGAATAGAAGAGGGCTCCTTTGGAGGATGTATTTCTTTTAAAATTCTAATAACATTGTCCATCCTAGCACCATTCACTTCTATAAGTTCCTTCAGTGAATCGATTTCCATTTTATTTATTATCAGTTGCTCACAGAGCAAAAAATTAGCAGCATACTGATTTTTAAGAACCTTAATTATATCTTCACTCAGGACTGAAGGAGTGTAAACCAACTCAGAACCATCTACATTTTTATTTAGCAAAGAACTGAGTAACTCGTACTCATATAAATTATTTTTGCTATCATTATCCAAAGAATTCTTAGTATCTGGAAACCCATCCAATACAGGAGGACAAGTGGGGTCAGTAACAAAGGAGTTTGTTTTTTGTATTGCATCCAAATGTTTAACCCCCTGAATAGTAACTTCAAGTTTACCCAACACCTCATTCAAAATTGTTTTACCAGATTGAGACAGTTCCTGACTAGAAATAATCAACGTACTGCCCCTACTAGCCTCAGGGTTTTCAGAATAGGATATTTCATTATTGGCACATAGTCCTGTGTGCAGTATTTCTTGCACATTCTGTGGCCCCAGCCCTGGGTGACTTTCTTCAGCATCTTCTCTGGGCACAGAAGAAGATGCCACAGCTTGGCCCATAGCCTGCTGCTCAGTATGTATATACTCATTAAGAATACTATTATAACTATCAGTTAGGTGTTTTATAACTGATGATAAAGCATCAAAGCTTAAATTTGTTTTGTTGCTAACAACAAAATGAGATTTTTGGGAACTGAGCATGCAAAATTTTGAGGACTGAGTAGGAGTAGAAGTAATATTCAGCAGGGGAAAGGATAGAAAATCATTGCCCTCCTTATTTAATTTAACAGTGTCTTTAAAAAGTGTTTCACTCAGAGTATGCTGTCTAAATTTAATGGAAGCATCCCTAGTTCCCTTAATTTTAGCCTTTGGAGATGATGTAACAGATTTTTTAACTATTTTATTTACAGAATGTTTATTTTTCCCTCTTTTAGGCTTGGGTTTTGTACCAGCTGTTATACTATCAGTAGGGTACATACCCCCTGAAGCATATCAGATTAATCTGTAACTGGTGCACAAGTGTTAGAGGTTAGATTAAAATGATCTGTACTGCACACAGCAGATTGGTCAGGATTCTTACTAATTAAGGTGCATTGCCTCATAGTGAACATCATTTTTACCACCTTAGAAGCTTAGCACCCTAAGAAACTTAAGGCAAAAACATAGACCAAGCCAAAACAACCCTTAAAATAGAAAATAGACCTAAGAGTCTATCAAAGGCCCAGAGGACCGAACTCCTATGTCTTTACTTCCTCCTACTTCTGTATCTGCTAAAAAACAAAACATTGACTGCGTAAGCACCATTACACAATGATTACTGCAGCTCACTGTAGCTCACTGAAGGTATAACAGTTTGTTGCAATCAGAAAATAAAGCAGGACCAGTACTTGAGACTTTTATATTCATCTGTTGTTTAGAAGATCAAAATCGAAGACCAGGCCTTCTAACAGAGCAGACCAGGCTTCTCACTTCTCACAGTATCCAGTTCTTTCATTACAATTCAATATAGATTGTCCATTCTCAGGTTTGAGACATGAAATAGGAAAAGATTTTTGTAAAACCACAGGAGGACGCAGCCAGAATCACCAGGACAGCCAGGGCAATCAGGACAGTCAAGATGGTCAAACCAGTCAAAGCATCAAAGGATAATTTCCCCTAGGTCACATATGCATTTAAGAGCACAGAAAGCACTAAAAAAAAGAAAAGAAAAAGATCAAATTTAATATAAAAAAGCTAAGAGAAATTAAAAATTTCTCGTGAAGGCAGAGAGTTTTGAGAGTGAACTTCTAGGCCTTTTTGGACACCCAAAGTAAGTGTACCCCACAGCTAACCCTTACCAAACTCAGGTTTAATAAAATAACCCAACTGATAAAACCAAATAATCTAATTATTCTACCCCTCTGGGACAGAAGCACACACTGAACACTGTGTGTATAAAACAAAACAGATACAAATTTAAAAAATGTGGGGTACACTTACTGTGGGTATCGCAAAAAGGCCTAGACACTCTTTGAAAACTCTCTGCCTTCGTGAGAATAGTAATTAGATTGTGCAAAAACAAAGCAGAGCAATTTGTTGGCAAGTACTAAAGCCGAATTAAAAAAAAAAAAAAAACTACCGACTTGCAAAACTAGTGTTGGGTTAGAACCAAATTGAATGGCACTGGTATCACGACTCACTCAAGAAAGAGTTCAATTTTAAAATAGCTTCAAGGTGTAACAGGTAGACAAGCAGCTGTATAAGAGGTGCAAAATTAATATGGAGACGAGTAAAAAGGAATAAGCTAGAATGCCACCATACACTACAGCTCGCATAAAACACCCGCTTGCACCTTCGCCTCCTTCCGTCGACTCACAGTTGGCATCTGACATCACCAGGTGTTCTGGGCTGCACCTTAAATCTCAGATTTAAGTCACACATCACCAAATTAGCAGGTGTCTAAAGTGTAATTTGGTGCAAACATTCAAAAGAGAGAGATATAATAAAATGCCAGTGAGCCAAAATATATATATTTAAAAAAAAAAAAAACAGCGCAGAAAACAAACTACAGCAGAGTGATACTCCAACATCTAACATCCCCAGTCCAAACTCTTGTTAGGAGCAGTGTGTTTTTTTTTTGTGCTATTAGCACTATGTTTTACAGATTACAAAGTTACAAAACTGCTGACCTTAGATACTAAGGGACCCACCATGAGCCCAACACAAATATATTTATTACTAGCTGTTTTTAACCACTTCCCTTTAAAACTTCTTAAGCTTCTATAGCTTCTTTAACATTCCATTATTTCTGTTGTTCTGCTGTTCTAATCTTCCAGGACTGGGTGGAAATAGTGAATGCAGTGAATGCAGAATAAAGAGTGTGGGATCTCCTTTTACAGTACAACAAAGTCCCACACAGCAAACAAAACAGAGAGAGGAGATACCTTCAGAGCTAGATCCCTGGTACGTTTTCCTGCACTGGCGTCCTCATCAGCCACCCAAATGGCTTAATCACTGACCCAGCTCCATCATACGACCATCTGCTCATGGATATCTGCCTGGGAAATGAAATAAAGAATGCCAGAACAGGGACCAAGTGTGGTTGTACAATAAGACAGACTGGAAAGGCTACACGCTCTGGCAACAGATGGATTTCCATTTATAAAATTAAAATGCACTGTGTAGCCCTGCAATCTGTGCCTACTCCACGAGTACAGATGCATGTAGCACCACGCACACACCTCTCCTCCTCATAGGCAAGCCTCGTCCATACACCAATAAGGTCCAATTCCTCCAAAAGTTCCTGAAGTGTTGCCTTTGCCTAATGGGGGGACTGTGAGGTGGGACGAGATTTATCCAGGAAAGTGTCCAAGACCAAATTAAAATCTCCACCAAACAGGACTGGCAGCTGAGACTGGCCATCTACTCAAATGGTCAAAGCTTGACTGATGGAAGCAAGAAAATCTGAAGAATCCATGTTGGGGCCATATCTGTTGACCACAAGTACCTTACCCCCCAGGAAAGGCAAAGCAGGCTACAACTCAATGGCACTGTGTGTCTGCCTTAACCTCTTCCACTGCCCATGCACATGCTCCATGCATTAGAATATCTACCCCCTTAGATTAGTGGGGCAGAGCTAGCTATGACCTGACCCACTCAGCCCCTCCTGAGTCATTGCACTGTCCATGCAGTGAGGTACATTTCCTGGATGAGGGCCACGTCAACTCACAGAGAGTGAAGGTGTTGCAGTATCTTTGTACATTTAGAGGGGTGGTTTAGCCCCTGCACATTCCAGGAGGTGCACCTCAGACCTGTTTGCATAGTATCCAGCATTATGGTATAGAAGTAAGAAGGTGTAACTACTATGCACCTCCCCAGTACTTAACAAGATAGGAAAAGTAGCAATATTAGGGTTGGGAGGGATAAGAAAGGAACCTCAAGTAGTTGTCTCACCAGTCTGAGGAAGCGCACCAGTAGGATCCCTGCAGAGAAGAAATTGTGCAACTGTAAGATAAACGTTAACAAGAATAAGTCACAAATCAGAACCCACAACTGAAGTCTTAACCTGTAACCCAGGTAAGACTAGATTATCAAAATATAACAACTTTTAACAGGAAATAGGTGAGTACACCAAGGATGGGGAGAGAGACTCATAAAGGTGGCCTCAGCAAAGCTGAGGGCCCAAGCTATGATGGCTCATCCACCCAAGCAGGGTGTGGAAGGGAGCAATCCAGCAGTATCCATCTAAATGTGGACTTAGTTCCCTTCAGTGCAGCTCTGGGAAGGGAGTAGGGTGTGAGGTAGGGGAGGGTGGGAGAGAAAGAGAGGAAAGGAGAAGATGGGGAGACCCCCCTCAACAACCATCCAGCTAAAATGTATAACTAGTTGGACTAAAGACCCAACTTTAAACTAAGAAACCCGAGGTCCAGATGTCTGTCTGGGAAAGATATGGGCTATAAGCCCTACACAAGGGGATGGAGGTACAGATTGTCCCATACATCCAGGAGAATCCAGAGGTCCCAAAGTATCCCAGCACTAAACTAGGCCCTCATACTGGAGCAGGGTCTAAGGGATCACTCTGAGTAGAGGGAAACCTCAATCAGGTTTTACCCTCAACCAAGCATCCAGTGAGCTGAGGTGATGCCCAGCTAATAAAAGAGGAGCGCAAGGCTGACAAACCTTTTCCCCCCACCCCTAGCTCAGGATACAGTAGAGGAGCAAGAGGGGTCAAGGTCACCATTCCACCTGATACCCGGGGGCAAGATCAAGTCCTGGAGTTTTATTTTCATGAACACAGAAAACCAGGAAAACAGCACATACTGATACAAACATACCCCAGTCCTTAAGAGAAGGCAGTATCAACAGATTAAAGTCTCTTCATCAGCCCAGTTCACTCTGACTTGCGACTGTAGACCCTGTGGTGCACACATTTATGGCAGCTAGTATGCCTTGCACCACTATAGCAGCACAGGATTTCAGTCCTGGTTTGATCGGGGGGGTAGATGTCTTCCTTGGCCTCCACAGTGTCCTAGGAGTCCTCAGCCCAGTCCAAGGGCACAGCAATGTCCATAGATGTTGGTTCTGAGGAGGAGGGCTGGAAGTCCTAGCACTGAAGAGGGGATCTTCCAGAGGACATTTTGCAGGAGGGGAAGTAAAGTGTTGAGAGGGAGAAGCATGTTGACCACTTCTAGAGCTAGTGCAAGGGCTGCTCCCTTTCTGAGCACCTAACACAGAGCCAGAATCGCTAGGAGTTGATGTACCAGGCATGGGTTCTGTGGAGGAGGAGGCCATGAACTGTTGCTGCTTCCTTGGGTTGTGCCTGGGGGACTCAGATTTAGCCAGACCAGACCAGTCCACTCCCTTGAGTGACCCCTACAGGATCACATCCCAAGATTTTGCTTCCTCCTATATTGGTTCCACCTCTCTGATCCCCAGAGGCATCTGGGAGATATAGTTCACTGGTACAGGGCAGGCCATTGCTGGGAAAGCCATTGGTCAATATCTTGGGGATGATGAGCTAGGATATCTTTACCATCTTTGACCACATGTAAAGAGGTAAGGCCCTGAAGTGGTATTTAAAACCGTGAGACAAACTTGCTCCCCGGGAGCCTTCTGGGTCGAGATGGCAACCGAGCAGCCCTCTCCCAGAGCCGACGGACTCTTCCCAAGCCCCACACTGATTGCCCCCTGCAAAAGGCATGGAATTCAAACTGAAAAATCTGCACAGAGACAAACCTGCTCCCTGGGAGCCTTCTGGGTCGAGAGAGCAACCGAGCAGCCCTCTCCCACAGCCGACGGACTCTTCCCAAGACCCACGCTGATTGCCCCCTGCAAAAGGCGAGGAATTCAAACCAAAAAATCTGCAGAGACAAACCTGCTCCCCGGGAGCCTTCTGGGTCAAGAGGGCTACTGAGCAGCCCTCTCCCATAGCCGACGGACTCTTCCCAAGCCTCATGCTGATCACCCCCTGCAAAAGGCATGGAATTCAAATGAAAAATCTGCACAGAGACAAACCTGCTCCCCGGGAGCCTTCTGGGTCGAGAAGGCAACCGAGCAGCCCTCCCTCACAGCCTCCGGACTCTTCCCAAGCCCCATGCTGATTGCCCCCTGCAAAAGGCGTAAAATTCAAACCAAAAAAATCTACACAGAGACAAACCTGCTCCCCGGGAGCCTTCTGGGTTGAGATGGTAACTGAGCAGCCCTCCCCCACAGCCGACGGACCCTTCCCAAGCCCCACGCTGATCGACCTCTGCAAAAGGCGTGGAATTCAAGCCAAAAAATCTGCACAGGTAAAGGAGACCAGGATGAGAGAGGAGTGCAAACGGCAGAGTGCCATTTTTACCGAAAGACTTAAACTTCATTTTCTGTCACCACACGAGCGCTGATTATTTTTTTCCCTCAATTTTTTTCCATGTATACTTGTGAATTGTAAGGAAGTAGCTCAGCACCTTAATAGTGAAACATCAAATGCCATAGTAAGCTCGTTCTGTGACCGTGACCTTTATTTTAAACTGAATCAGTGAAACTTGTAGTGCCAGAGAAAATATTTTTCCCGATTACCCAAGTTGCTAAACTTCTACTGCCTTTGCACCTTTTAACCTTACAAACCCCAGTGCCTTCTGTGACCATGACCTTTATTTTAAACTGAATCAGTGAAACTTGTAGTGCCAGAGAAAATATTTTTCCTGATTACCCAAGTTGCTAAACTTCTACTGCCTTTGCACCTTTTAACCTTACAAACCCCAGTGCCTGCAAAAACTGCTTTGTCTCCACCTGAGCCCTCTTTGTTTAGAAAGTCCTATAATGAGTTTAACAAGGGCTAGGCTAAAATAACCTTAACTGCACTGAATATGTGATCCCCATCCCCAATGCTCTTTTAGTCTGCTGCTTTGTGTAGGATCTGTATAAAAGCCTCACCTTTTTCCTCCTTCTCTGCAGAGACAAACCTGCTATCCGGGAGCCTGCTGGGTCAAGAGGGCAACCGAGTAGCCCTCCCCCACAGCTGACGGACTCTTCCCAAGCCCCACGCTGATCGCCCCATGCAAAAGGCGTTGAATTCAAACTGAAAAATCTGCACAGGTAAAGGAGACAAGGATGAGCAAGGAGTGCAAATGGCAGAGCGAGGACCCCTTCCAATGCTACACATCGGCTGCCCCAACGCCCCCACCACCACCCTTGGTCATCACTCCTTTTTATAGGATAAAGCACCTGACTGAAATTAAACCATCGGGTGACTTTTCCATTTGTAGGTTATCACAGCTGTCCACTAGTGGCTGCTATAACAAAAGGAGCTTCTGGCTACCGTGCCCAATACAAAACTCCAATACCCCCTCTAGTGGCGTTTAGCCATCACTGCACCTGCTTTCTCTAATCCCAACCTTTTTGCACCACCTGCAAATTACTGTGCAACTCGGGAAGTATCTCTGTCTCTCCCTATCAAATTGCCTGCTACCCACAAAACTGCCAGTTGTATCATAAACTAGGCAGTCAGAAATTAATTTATAATATCAAGCATGCTGCTGAGCATACTTCTGGGGAGTGGCTATATCTTTCTTACACTATATACAGACCACCTAATGTTAAATTCTGAGGTGAATTATAGTCTGCCACCTGGCCTGATACTAACTCATTATCCCTGTGTCTATCCTCAATTAAGCCACTGCCCTAGCCTGCTTATTCTGAACAGTATCAGGAATAATGGTCATTGCTATGCCTGTGCAACACTCCTCAAATTAAACAAACACCTATCTTTACAACGCCCATCCAAGGCATACAGGAAGGTATGGTTTCTTCTAAAGCACCTGCTAGCAGGGAATATTGAAACAAACCCAGGTCCACCCTGCACAAATAACCCAAATATAACTCCCTCTCTGCCCTGCTGGACCAACACTAAAGGGCTGAAACTGGTGCATATCAATATTAATAGTCTCACATCTAAACTGCAAGAGCTCGAAGTCTGGGTGGACCTACACTCCCCCGATGTATTAGCCATCTCTGAAACATGGCTCAAACCCATGATCTTAGCACACAAGTTTAGGATCCCTGGATTCAAAACCTTTCGAAAAGATAGAACAGGAAAAAAGGGTGGAGGGGTTATCATATAAACTAAGGAATCACTAAGGGTGTCCTAAGCAGAGATTCCAGCAAAGGCGGATGAGGGCTGTGAAACACTATTTGTAAAAGTACTAGTGGGGGGTACAAAGCCACTACTAATAGGATGTGTTTACCACCCTCCTAAGATTTTGACGGAAGCACTAAAGGCCCTTACTAAGCTTATCCCTGACCTGCCTCCCCATGAGAAAATAATCATGGGTGACTTTAATCTCCACTGGGGCCCCTCGACTAAGACTGGCATTAAGTCCAGCTTGCTAGAGGCCAAGCTTACCCAACTGATCCATGAACCAACAAGACTGAATTCGAAATCCAGAAATCACACCACCTTTGCCTGGCTGCTGGTGTCTAACCCCAATAGATTCAAGCTGGCCGATACTTTTGCTGACTCCTTAAGTGACCAAGCCCCCCATCTTTGGTATATGGAAAAATGACTATCCACCTCCACCTCCTCATAGCTTTCTGGCATGTGACTACTCCAATTTCGATGCTATGTCCTTCCGGGATACCCTGTCGGGAATTGACTGGGCTCAAATTAATCTTGCCCCCAGCCTGGACTCTGACCTGGCCTTTTTCACCAAGAATTTCCTCTCGGCCGCCAACAAACACACCCCTCTAAAACAGATGAGAGTCAAAGGACAACAGTCTAGTTGGCTGACACGTGATCTAAAAAAACTAATGAGGGAAAGGGACAGGGCCTAGGGAAGGTATAAGTCCACTAATTTAACCAATGACTGGGTCCATTACCGAATGCTCGGAAACTCATGTAAAAAAGATTTAAAACAGGCCAAGCGACAGTACCTTAAGAACCTACAAACAAAAAATCTCTCTAAGTCCAAGAAATTCTGGTCCCAAATAAACACGCTCCTGAAAGGCCACCACATGCAAAATGCCTGTGACATTGTTGTGGGAGATGTCCACCACACAAACCCGCAAGATGCTGCAAATGCCTTTAATGAATTCCTCACTGACCTTGGCAAGTACAGGGTTCATCCCTGCAGCCCAAAACAGCCATCTTCAGATGACTCATTGAATCTCCCCCTCATCACCTAATTTTCACCTTAGGTTAACATCAAAAACTAAAGCTCATTAGGAGCATTAAGACAAATGGTTCTCCAGGCTATCACAAGGTTGAACCCAGGTTACTCAGACTGGCTGACCAAGAAATTGCTGTGCCAGTCATGTGGTTGTTCGATAGGTCGCTGATGGAAGACAAAGTCCCCTCAGCTTCGAAAACAGCTTTTGGTTACCCCGATCCCTAAGGGAGGACCCAGTGAGCTAGTTGAAAACTATAGACCGATTTCTATTCTCTGCACACTAAATAAAATGCTTGAGAGAATTGTATACCAACAAGTCCAGGCAAATGCTGAACAACATAGCCTCCTCACTCCACGACAACATGGATTCAAAAAATAACATGGTACTGATATTGCCCTGGTGAGTCTAACATTCAACATCCTTGCTGCCCAAGACAAAGACCAACTTACTGGTGCAGTCTTCATAGACCTTACCAAGGCCTTTGATCTAGTAGACCATAAATTACTCATCCAGCAGCTTAGCACTCTCGGACTGGACAACCACTCAACACAGTGGTTTAAAGATTGCTTGCAAGACAGATCTCAGATAATCAGATGGCAGGGAGTGGAGTCAGGCAAGCGCTCCATTGCTGAAGGTGTCCCCCAAGGTTCAATACTGGGACCCCTTCTATTCTCCCTGTATATCAACAACCTACCAAAGCACTGTGGTGGAGTGAAAGTGACCCTCTATGTGGATGATGCAGTACTATACAGATCTGCTTCAAATGCTGTACAGCTAAACCAGCTCCTGAACCACGATCTCTCCCTACTGGAAACCTAGTTCCTGACAAGTAGGCTAGTCCTAAATGAGAAAAAAAACAAAGCCATCCTATTCGGACCCAGTAAATTGGGCCCTGACAGAACATGTTTACTCTCCCCTTATCTGTCCAGTGGCCATTCTATTAGGTGGTGGATTGCACCAAATACCTGGGAGTCTATATTGATCAAGACTGCTCTTTCAAGGTTCATGTGGAACAATTAACCAAAGCTCTAAATCAAAAGCTTGGGCTCATGTACCATCTAACCCCTTTTCTCACTCAGGCATCCAGGCTAAAGATAGCCACAGGCATGCTCCTGCCCACCTTATTTTATGGTGCCCCAGTGCTACATTCAGTGCAAAATACAGAGATGCGAAAGCTAGGAAAATTGTACCACAGAATAGGATGCTTTGACCTGGGAGCTCAGCAACTAGAACACCACTGTAATATACTCGACTCACTGAATTGGCCCTCTCTGGAGGGCAGACTGGCTTACACTACCCTATGCTTGGCTTTCAAGCTTCTACAAACAGATGCTCCCCCCAGCCTGAGTCAAACCTTAGTACTCAAGCAGCCTAAAAGAACACTTGGATCCTCATGTCGTCGACTCCTCCATGTCCCAAAAGTCCAAACATGCCAAGGTCTTCGGTCGTTCTAAAATTACATCCCATCCCTATAGAATGGTCTACTTAGCAATCTTCAAGACTGCAGCTCCCATGGGAGTTTTAAAAAAGGCCTAAAGATGTACCTTCTAGAGCTAAGCCTCTGTGCATGCCACCTCTGAGGATAGAAAATAGCACTCCACCTCTGATACTAAAAACCTGCCGCCTAACAGGTTGGTATCCTATTTCAGTTGAATCTTATCACTTCTGAAACACTTGAAATTGTAAACCGTAATACTGACCTGATAAAAGAACTTTATGTAACTGCCACTCTTATGAAACTAGTGTTTACCCCATGTTATTCTAAATGTTACCTAACCTGCCTGTGATTGTACTATATGTTCTGATTTTAATGTCTGTATATGCGCACTTTCCCTTGAATTGTTCCTACTTCTTATTGTACTGATGACTGTAATTAACCCTGGGTCACCCCTGAAAAAGGGACCAATACGGTCTCAGTGGGCCTACCCAGTCACCAAAATTTAAATAAATAAATAAAAATAAAGCTCTGAGGACCTTTTCCTTAGTGGAGTACAACAACAGTACAGGAGAGACAGGCATGGGAGAAGAGGGGGAGGAGTAGCTCTCTATGTAAAGGAAGGGATAAAAGCAACTGAACAAAAGAGTAAACAGGGAGGAGAGGAGGCACTGTGGGTCACCTTGGAGACTGTAAAGGGCACCACAATCCACACAGGGGTTGTGTACAGACCCCCATGTCAGGGGGAAGGAATGGACAAGGATATGATGGAAGGCATTCTTAGAATGGCAGAGAAAGGGGAGATACTGTTGATGGGAGACCTGAATATGCCGGATGTTAACTGGAGCACATTTGCTGCAGCCACATCCAAGAGCAGGGCCATTCTTGATGCCCTACAGGTGGCAGGCATTAGACAGTTAGTTCTGGAACCCACTTCATTGAGGGAGCAATCTAGACATCGTGCTCTCAAGCGGGGGCAGTGAGAGGATCTCAGATCTAGAAGTGGGTTGCCATCTGGGGACAAGTGACCATCAGACAGTGTGGTTCATGTTAAACTCAGCTACAGAGTCAGCATACAAAAGTGAGGGTACTGGACTTTAGGAGGGCTGACTTTGGCAAGATGGGAGAGTGCCTCAGAAAAGCACTAGCAAACAGGCTAGAAGGAGATGTGGAGCAACAATGGGGAATTATCAAAACTGCCATCACAGAGGCAACAAGCCTTTGTGTGAAGCAAATAAACAAATCAAAACGAAAGAAAAAGCCACTATGGTTCTCAAGAGAGGTGGCTGTGAAAGTCAGGAAGAAAAGATAGCATTCCGAATTATAAGGAAACACAGAAGGACCAGGACAGAGAGCTGTACCAGTTAAGGCAGAAAGAAGCAGGGAGGGAAGTCAGAATAGCAAAGGCCCAAACTGAGTAAAAGATAGCCAACTCAGTTAAGAAGGGGATAAAACCTTTATAGGTACATCAAGCGTAGAAAGACAAAGGAGGGATAGTGAGGCTGAATAGAATGAACGGTGGTGGGCAGAGGGGACAGTGAAAAGCAGGAATACTGACGAATATTTCAGCTCAGTATTCACAAAAGAGGAGGGGAAGTGCCTAATCCAACTAACAGAAGCACTCTTGATAGGGGTCGATCCCAGTCCTTTCACAGAAGAAAGGGTTCTGCAAGAACTCCTAAAACTGAAGGTGGACAAAGCAATGGGTCCTGATGGATTTCACCCAGAATTCTAAAAGAATTAAGGAAGGAACTAGTGAAACCACTGGCTACTCTTTTAATAAATCATGGGAGGATGGTGGTACCCGAGGACTGGAGGAAGGCGGATGTGATTCCCCTTCACAAAAGTGGGACCAAGACAGAGGCAGGAAACTAAAGACCTGTCAGTCTGACCTCTGTGGTAGGGAAAGTGATGGAGTCACTTCTGAAGGAAAGAATACTTGAGTACCTAGAGGTCAGTGGAGCACAGGATCCAAGGCAGCATGGGTTCACAGTGGGAAGGTCATGTCAGATGAATCTAATAGATTTCTTTGACTGGGTGACCAAAGTAGTAGACCAGGGAGGGGCTGTGGACATGGCCTACCTAGACTTTAGCAAGGCATTTGACACAGTCCACACAAAAGATTATTAGTCAAATTAACCAGCCTTGGAGTGGGTCCCAGGGTGGTAGCCTGGTAAAACATTGGCTGGACAACAGGACACAGAAGGTAATTGTAAATGGAGTCCACTCTGAAGAACGGCGGCTACTAGTGGGGTACCACAGGGTTCGAGTATTGGGTCCAGTCCTTTTAATGTCTTCATCAGTGACATTGCAGAGGGACTGAAGGAAAAGTATGCCTTTGCAGATGACACAAGATCTGCAACAGGGTTGATACACAAGGCGCATGCGGAAAGGATGAAAAGGGACTGGCAAGGTTGGAGAAATGGTCAGACATATGGCAGCTAGGATTCAATGCAAAAGTGCAAATAATGCACCTGGGAAACAAGAACCCAGGGAAGAATACACAATGGGTGGGGAGGTAGTAACAACAACAAACAGGAAAGGGACCTTGGGGTAATCATATCAGATGACCTTAAGGTTAGCAAGCAATGTGAGAAGGCAGTAGGGAGGGCCGGGGTATACTGGGATGTATAGGAGAGGAATCAGCAGCAGAAAACAGGAAGTTGTTATCCTCTGTACAGACAGTTGGTGAGACCCCATCTGGAATACTGTGTCCAGTTCTGAGACCCCATCTCCCAAGGACATAGACAGGATAGAGGCAGTCCAGAGGAGGGCAACTAAATGGTGCAGGGTCTGCAAGAGAAGCCGTATGAGGAGAGACTAAAGGAGCTTAATATGTATACCCTTAAGGAAAGAAGGAGAGGGGACATGATAGAAACTTTCAAGTACCTCAAAGGAATCAACAAAATCCAAGAGGGTAGCATCTTTCAGAAAAGAGACTTGCAAGAACAAGGGACACAATTTAAAGATAGAAGGAGGGCGGTTCTAGGGCAATGTGAGGAAGTATTATTTCACAGAGGGTAGTGGATGCATGGAACAGCCTTCCTGAGGAAGTTATGGGTCTAAAACTGTGGAAGAATTCAAGAATGCATGGGACAGACATAAGGCAATTCTTGTGGGGGGCAGGAAGATATAAGCTGTTGGTTAACTAGGATCTGCGGCCTATCCTGTAGCTAGGGAAATGGGCAGACTAGATGGGCCTAGCAGTCCTTATCTGCCATCAAAGTCTATGTTTCTATGTTTCTATGTAACAAAAGGTATGCAATTATGTGTCTAAGCGAGTTCCCTTTTGGTCCAGTTCTGCCTTGAAGCCTATGAGCATTCTCCACTTCAACTGGGCCTCTCCACCTATCCCCCAACATTTCTGGAATGGTGTCATTGAAGAAGCAATCCATATTAGGGCCCTCAGCCCCTTTGTAAATGTTTAGAATCTGAATGTTGTTTTGGCACCCACAAGTCTTCTTACCCTTGGCTCATTTCCGTACCTTAGCCAGCCTTAGCTCATGGGCCTGAAGACGTTGATACCTCTGTTCCTGGAGCCTTTCCAGATCCTCAGCCCTCTTCTCCATCATGTTCATTTTGTTCTCTAGCTCCCTAACATCTGCCACATTCCCCAACAGTGCCGTACTGATCCATTCCACACACACTAACAGAGTCTCCAGCATCTTCGTTATATATTGTAAGGAGTCCCCTACTGAAGTTTGCTGGGTCGGGGGGTCCTGGTTGGGTTTGGAGGTCAACAGTTGCTGGAGGGTACTGCCACTCATCATTTGTAGAGGGCCATTCAGGAAGATCACTGCAACTAGTTCAGGTGGGTAGATGAGAATTCTGGAGCGCCATGGGAGGCCCTGCTCTAGTGCTCCAACTGCCGCATTAAAGGATTCTGCAGGTCAGGAGATGAGGCCTGCATGGCCTATCAGACTATACGCAGTGCCTTAAGGATCTTCACTTTAAGCTGATGTTACTATCTGCCAAGGACTTAAATTTACCAAATATATAGCAGCTGAAGGACACATGGGACTATGCTACCGAAAAAAACGCAGGATTGTCCCAGATTACATCGATTATGTGCAGATTTTGTCCCATAAGGAATGGATCTAGGGATTCAAGCAGCCATTCTGACAGCATTCTGGCAATGCCAGATCAGATTGTCTTATCTAGAAAAACAGTTTGGTTAGGCAGAGAGCACAGCATAGCAGGTTAAGGACTCCAAATAATTTAGTCAGAACAGAAATGAGATGCAATCAGGGATTTTTATTTAGTCCAAAGACTTGAGCTGTGCACACACAAAAACTCTAAAGAGGTCATTCATTTAATTTTGTTGCAGTACCCAAATTTCTATGGCTCAAAGTAGTGGCACAGTCTCTTGGGGGACCAGGAATTGAACCTGGGCCCTACTCGCTCATCCCTTTCCTGTATAAGTTGAATGGGCTCTGATTTACTTTGTGACTTGTTTCCTCTCCCCAAACTGGTTGCAGCTTTAATTTCCCCACCAGTTGGAGTGGGTGCACACTTCTCTAAATCTTTTGCAACTCTCCTCAGAATGATGGGGGGGGGTGTCAGTTATTATTTTTACAGGCACAGACACAATTCTTTTCACAATGGCTCCTGCTGATCCACAGGCAGGGTTTGCACAGTGGAGGACCAACTCTCCCAATGGCACAAGTGGTCCCCAAACAACCCAGCAGCACATACCTCGAGTGGACATGGAGGAGCACAGGGGTCTAATCTTCCACCTTACCCCATCGAAAATTTCACTGCCACTTCTGCCTCACAGGCCCTCCATGGCAGCCACCCAACTCTGACAGGAATTGGAGCCTGGCAGGCTCCTTGTGACCTTCCACACAGTTGCTTCTTCCCCTAGATCCACTGCCCCACTGCTAGTAACGTGGGTGCCCCTTCCATAACTTTTGGGATCAGGGGCAATCTCCCCACCCCAGCCCATGGTCTCACCAGCCATGACTGGAGGTCTTCCCCCAAGCCATGAAGCAGGCATGCCCACATCTCTCAACGACTCTGACCAAACTCCCTAATGGCTTCCCCTCATGCCAGTTAGTGCTTCAAAACACTCATGTGTCATCCGGGCCATGTTCATGCCCAGTGGTGTGTGCACCTCCCGATGCCAACAGGGCATCTGTTTGGGCACCCCCCCCAATTTGGCACAGTTTATATATATATATATATAAAATACAAAATCACACATGCCCCCACAATGCAAAGCATCATGGGCTGCATATGCAAATCACCACAGAATGTTATGCTGGTCCAACTTTAAGCAGAATTGCATGGTGCCAAAAGGCCTCTCACACAGTTTGCAAGGGTGCTAACAGAAGACATAGACACGTGTTTCGTCCTACCAGGACTCATCAGTATGCCTCGTCCTGTTTGACACCCCAGTGGAATGGACCAGCTACCCCAAGGCAGTGTGCCTGGGATATATTGTAGTGAACCCATTAAAAAAAAAAACTATTTAAAGACAAAGAACTTTACAATAAGTAAACACCAGAGGCAAAGGTTACCCCAAAGAGGGCATTTGGCTAGGAAGCCAAGTTTCAAGAAAATACAAAATCACACATGCCCCCACAAGTACAAAGCATGTGTAGGCTGCATATCTCAGATCACCACAGAATGCTATGCTGGTCCAAGACCAGCATAACATTCTGTAGTGATTACCTATGCAGCCCACACGTCTATGAATCTTCTCTAAGATATACTGAAACAACTGTAAGCCTGCAACCCTCAATCATTCTGAGAACTCTTTGTCTCTATATATATATATATATATATATATATATATATATACATATATTTATAGTGATGCAGGCGTGCCACTATATTTAGGGTTATAAAGGCACTTCTATGTTAAAGTCAAAATTTTGGAGTTAATAACTTTGGACCCATTCAACCAATTTACCTGAAATTTGGTATGCACAGTGGGGCATAGTAGATCTCTTGATCTGGCAAATTGTGTTTCAGTCATACTTACGGGCTTTGTGCACAAAAACACAGAAAATTTCACTTTTTGCCAGTTTTGTGAGCAGTTTGTGGGATTTTGTCCATGGTGCTATGCAAGGGAGGGACGAGATGGCTCTTTGAAAAATTCAAATTTCTCACCCCAGGGGTGGCCTAGGAACACAAATGAGAGTGGGTTTTGCTCAGGGGGCTTCATTCTATTGAGGCATGGTGCTGGTTTCATGTAATTCTGCCTAAAACTCGAGTTTCACCATTTTGTATTCTTTGATCAAGAGCCTGCAAATCCTTTGATTGTGAACCTGCAAATTCTTTGATCACAAGATTCTTTGCCATCTTTGATCGTGCGGGAGGGACAAGATGGCCAGATTTTATAATGGAATAGATAGGCCAGTTTTCACAATCTTTAACTTTAAATATCTTGGAAATGGTTTTCGTCTTTTTACACGAAATTTGGACGGTGTTGACGGCATTTCCTGTAGATGTGAATTATGGTGTTTAGGTGTCGGAGAAAATATTTTGTGCAGAGATATTGCATGACACAATTTACATTTCACGGTCAGTGTTTTGCATTGTGGTGGTGGCTTGAAACTGAAAGGGTACCTAACCTTAGTGTCATGGATGTAGTTTTCAGTCATTGTGCCTGTAAAATGTTGACTGGTGCGGAATTCTGCAACTCTGATGAATGAAAATCTAAAACTTCAACATATTATATCTTGGACATGGTTTGGTGTTTTACATTGAAATTTGGAGGGTGTTGATGGTACACACACATTTACAAGTTGGTGGAAATACAGGGCCCAAAGGGCCTGTGCTCCCAGCAGCTTCCAAAAGTTGGTGGGAGCACAGGACCTGAAGGGCCCACGCTCTCACCAACTTCTGCAAGTTCTTAGTTTTCTATTCTTTCTCAAAAAGTAAGGAATTTCTATGCAAAAAAAAAAAACTGTTAATGCATCATTTAGGGTTAAAGCATAAAAAGTCAGGAAATGAGACCTTAAGGGTTGCCCATCCCCCCTGGACCCACCCATCATCCCAAGATTGACAGCTGACAGGTTGTGTCATTGGGGTAGTGAGGCCTAAATGTCACACCATACTTATTTACTGTGGTTTGTGAATATAATTTCAGATGGAATGGGGTGACATTTAGGCCTCACAACCTCAATGACACACCCCATCAGCTGTCACTCTTGGGATGATGGGCAGGTCCGGGGGGAAGGGGAACCCTAAAGGTCTCATTTCCTGACTTTTTATTCTTTAACTCTAAATGATGCATTAACACAGTGTTTTGTATAGAATATATATACTGATGTGTATATCCATAGTTAAAACTGCATTAATGCACCAGATAGGGTTCAACTTAAAGCACCAAATGTAGGGAAATGTGGTGTAAGGGTTTCCAACCCTAACTCCCCACCATCCCAAGCAGCAAAAGGACAAGCCACATAAACAACCACAGGCAGCCATAATCAGGTAAGACAAACAACATACATCTGTTTTCAGATGACTCAAATGCAGTAGCACTGATGTGCTACCTTCAGGGATTTGTATCTGTGACATGCACACTGCAAGACACACACACTGACTTGTTGCTAGAAATCATTGATACTCAAATCACAACACTGCACCTATGTGCAGAAATACAAGCCCCTGTAGCCACAGGTATACATCCAAAATACCTACATTATTAGTTCTTTTGCCTTCAGAAGTGCAGACCTGTAAGCAACCAGTGCTTCAGTAGCCTCATTTACTCTTGCACACTGTACGACATGCACACAAGACTGTGCTTCTGCAGCTGCAGGTGTAAGACATATACACTGACCTCTAGCTCCAGAAGCACAGGAGCCACAAAATCCATTATACCAACATTGCAACAGCACTTCTGTGTGCAGTAGTGCAGGTCCCTGAGGGGCCTGCACATCTCCACTCAAAGTGTAAGACATACACATACACATACACACTAACATTTGGTTCCAGAATGACAGGCTTCTGTGGTGCCTGTCATTACACAGGTGAAAGTACTGTTGCAACATGGGCATCATAGTTCCAGCAGCAGATCTAGAAATTGTTCAAGGGTGTAGCAGGATTTCAGATACAAAAATTTCAACAGTATAGTGCTTCTTGCTTCTGAAGTGCAGGTCCCTGAGGGGCCTGCACCTGTTCACCCACAGATGTAAGACATGCACACCAACTCCTGGCTCCAGAAAGGCAGTGCGGCCTGCTGCTATGTAGACAGAGGTGCTGTTGCCATGTGGGTATCATGGTTTCAGCAGCGGATCTAGATATTGTTCAAGGGGGTAGCAGTTTTTCAGTTACGTAGCTGCATATTGAGGACCATGCAGTAGTGGATCATGTTATCTAGCAAGGTACCTTGTATAGCATGCATAAGTATCTCTGGCTGCAGAGGAGCAGGACCCTTGGGGTTTTCTGTATCAGAAAAGAAAAAGAGCACCTCAAACAGATGAATGAATGTCTGATGAAGCTTGGTCCAAGTTCCAAGCGAAACATAAGCCTTTTTGTTGTTGTCACCACATATTGTGGTTTTTAGCCTTCTTTGCACCTGAGTATTTTTTTCTATGAAATAAATGTAATACATATGTCCATGGTTTGTTTTGTTTTGTTCTTTTCTGAGTGGTATGCTTGTATTATAGCATCAAACCTTTATCCTGGTGTGTTTTTATCATTCATTTTGGCCATGTGAATGCAGAAAATGCTGTATGAAACACACACACAGGTGTGACTGCATAAAGCCACAAATAAAAATCCATGAAGGTAGCATGTTAGTGCTATTCAGGGTCTGTGCATATGCATCCACAGATAAAAATTGATGAAGGTACTGTAGCACATTAGTGCTATTCCATTTGTTTCATCTGGAAGTAGTTATGTCTTGTTTGTCTTTCCTGTTGATGGCTGCCTATGAGTGCTTGTAGGGTTTGCCCTTTTGCTGCTGGGGGGTGGGGATTTAGGGTTGAAAACCCTAACAACACATTATCTTACTTTTCTTGCTTTAAACTGAACCTTAACCAGTATATTAATGCAGATTTTTGGCATGAATTCCCTTTATTTTGGAGTTAGTGGAATTGTATCCTCATTCAAGCAGATCCCTTCAGGACCTGTATAAACAGATCTGTGCGACTGCAGAAGTGCAGGGCTCTCTGTACCCTGCACTTCTATATGGCTACAGATGCACATGTGCAGGGCTCTTTGGGCCCTGCACCAAATGTAGAGTCTATCAGGCTGCAGAAGTTCAGGACCCTCATGACCTTGCACTTCTGTGCAACCACAAATGCAGGTGCACAGGGCATTCTGTGCTCTGGGCTAACTGAGGAGTCTATCTGGGTTTGGAAGCGCAGGGCCCTGTGGTCCTTACACTTCCATGCAAAGTGAGGAGTCCATCTAGCTGTAGAAGTGCCAGGCCCTCCAAGCCCTGTGCTTCCATGTGGCTATAGACTTGCAGGGCCCTCATGGTCCTGCACCAAGTGATGAGTCATCAAGCTATGGAAGTGCCAAAACAATGTCAATATTCACTCATAACTTAGTAAGTTTACATATTTTGTCACCGCATTTTCAACACAGCCTTGTAAACACCATACATCTTCTTGTTTTTATTGTTTATTGAGAAATATTCAGAAAGACCTTTGAGTCACAGACTCATTTACAAAGGTTCCACATCATACATCAGGTACAAAACAAACAAACAGGGCACAGCCCAGGAGGTTGAAATAAAAAAGAAAAAACTTAAGGTGGCATTACAGGATTAGTCGATAACTAGGAATTACATTACAGTTCAGGACACGAGATACAGAGTAGATCAGAAAAGTAGAGGGGTCCTGGTTAAGCCCAGCCAAAATAGGTGCAGAATGGTCTGTACCTGGTTGTTTGTCGATTAGCGGGTTTGGACGAGTTAGCACCAGGACCAGGGATAATTGTAGGGCGTGGTCAGGTGCAGTCATATACGTTAGCATTTTGGAGGAATTCCCTCAGTCTAGATTTGAAAGGGCCTATCTTTGCTTCATTAGTTATTTGGATAGGGAGGGAGTTAGTCGGAACAGGGGCTTGGTAGCTAAAAGTCCTTTGAAGTTGGGAGGTACGTGGATGTGGGATCCATAGCAGCTGCCTGTTTGAGTTTCTTGTGGATCTGGTTGGCTCAGCTGGGTGGATAATAGAGGAGAGAGAGGGAGGGGAAAGTCCAAGAAGGATCTTCTTAGTTATAAGGCATGAATGATACTGGATTCTGTTATCAAGATTTAGCCAATTAGAGGAGTTGTAAAGTGTGCAGGTGTGGGTGTGGTGATCACAGCCAAGCATGAGGCAGCAGGCTTTGTTGAGAACAAGGCGGAGACTGGTTAGAGCTGAGCTGGGGGCAGCACAGTATATGGTAATACCATAGTCAAGGAGGGCGAGGATGGAGGAGTTGACGGTGAGCTGTAGGGCTTCCAGGGTGAGGCAACGTTTGTGTCTGTAAACCACACCTAATCTCGAGTTTAGGGCTGACGTAAGGAGGAGAATGTGTTGCTAATAGTTGAGGGCTGGGTCCAGAGTGATCCCTAAATATTTAAAGTAGGTAACTTGCTCAAGGCCGGGTGTGGTTGATGGTGAGAAAAGGGGGACAGTGATGCTTACGAGGGTTCTGCAGGTGGAAGAAGATCATGACTTTAGTTTTCTTATAGTTGACAGTAACTGGGTGAAGAACCATTGTTCTGCTTTGTGGAAGCAATGTTGGAGTGTATGGTGGAAATTACGTGGGTCTGAGTCAGAGACGAAAAGTACTGCGTCATCAGCATAGAGGAGCAGATTACCGGGGACAACCACTGGGAGGAAGTTTAGGAATAGGCTGAAAAATAAAGGGCCAAGAATTAACCCTTGCAGTACACCAGAGCGGACAGGGAGGCAAGGGGACAGGACAGTGCCTACCTTTACCTGTTGTGTTCTATCCGACAGGTAGCTGGTGAACCATTTTAAGGTATCGCTGGAGAAACCACTGGAGGCGAGAGTGTTTAGGAGAAGGGCATGGTTGACAGTGTCAAAGGCTTTAGAGAGATCCATGAAAATGACACCTGCGAGGTGACTGCAATCCAAGGCGGAGTGGACCTGCGAGGTGAAGGCGAGGAGGGCAGTGGTGGTACTGTGACCCTTACAGAAGCCATGTTGTTGGTCGCAGAGGAGTTTGTATTTATTCAAGTGGTCAGTGATTTGGTCGGCGATGATTTGTTCTAGGGCTTTAGAGATGGGGAAGAATGGATATTTGATGGTAGTTGTTGGTGGAGGTGCAGTCCCCACTCTTAAAGATAGGGGTGATGTTGGCCAGTTTCCACTGGGAGGGAAATTTCCCTTGACAGAGGGAGCAATTTAGGATATGAGTGAGAGGGATGAGAACTTCCTGGAGATTAAGACAGAGAAGCTTCAGGTCCAGTGAGCCACTGAGGTTTGTAGAGTGGCTAAGGGCTTTATTTAGGTAAGGTTTGGTATCAGCAGGAGTCAGGATGTGGAGGTGAAAGGGGGAGCAGGGGGAGGGTTTATCCGGGTAGGCGGTGGATCGAAGAAGTTAGGGGGGAGAATATGGTTGAGATTTGTGAAAGAGGAGTTTAGGTCTGAGGCTATGATACGGGGATCATTTGCAATGACTCTGTCTATTTCTAATTGGTCTGGGGGCTGGCTTGGGGGTTTGCCACAGAGTTCCTTAATATTGTTCCAGAATTTCCAACCATCTCCCCAGTTGGAGGTTAGGGATGCTTTGTAATAGTCCACTTTGGCAGTGAGTAGGGACCACGTGCATTTGTTACGAGCCTCCCTAAAGCATTGCATGTCAGCTGGACATTTTGTATCATTAGCGATATGCCCAAGGGAGTCACACAGTTTCATTAGGCCCAGGAGGTGATCAGAGAACCAGGGGACCTGCTAGCCTTTGGACAGTTTCTTGGTAAGGGGGGGCGAACTTATCACAGATCTTATTGAAAGTGAGGGTGAATAGGTCAGGTGCAAGATCGGGGTTTGGGGTGTTGAGGAGGGGTGTCCAGTCCCAGTTTCTAAGGAAGGCCTTGAGTTGGGAGAGTTTCCCAGGGCCAAGGGTGCGCTGAAAGGTAATTTTGTGGGGATATTTTGGTGCCCTGCAAGACCAACAGCAGAGGACAGGGGAGTGGTCACTTAGTGCATTGGGGAGTACCTGGGTGTTGTTAATTCTGTGAGGGCAGTTTGTGAAGACCAGATCCAGGAGGGAGGATGTCCCTGTGCGGGGATTTGTTCTTGTGGGTGAACTGACAACCTGTGGGAGGTTGAGTGCTGTGGCATCATTGGAGAAAGGGGCCGCTTCCGTAGACAACCAGTTTATGTTGAAGTCGACCATGACTATTTTTTCATATTGAGGTGGAAGAGACGTGATATAGCTCAGGACAGTCTGGAAGGAGAGTTTGTGTTCGTTGGTGAAAGATAGACAACAGTTAGTAGGAGGGGCAGTCGACTTGCCTGGGGCTATTTTTATAGTTAGGGTCTGTGCTCTCGATGTTATTTGAGGGGTAGAGAGCAGTTGACCTGATAGCGTGTCTTTAAGGTATATAGTGCAGCCACCACCTCATTTACCCACCCTATCAGGTCGACAGAGGATGTAACCAGGGAGGCTAACCACAGAGTCCAGTACTGAGGGGGAGAGCAAGGTTTCACTCAGTCTGATAATGTCAGGGTGGTGCTGGAGTATCCACCCCTGAAAGTGGTCCCATTTTTTTTTGCAAGCTACAGATGTTTAGCATGGCGATTTGCAACCCATTTGAAGTGGTAGTGGTGGGTTGGGGGGCGGTTGATGGGCCAGGGTTGGGATGTACATTACCTGTGAGCAGTAGTAGTAGGACAAGAGTCCTGAGGTGGCAGCTTCTTGTTTGGGCATAGAGTTGGTGGCATTTACGCACTGTGGACCCTTTGGTTGGGTGTAAAGCAGGAATTGAGAGCTTCAGGCTTTGGGGGCAGCCAGGAGGAGGAGGAGGTGAGTTAGAGTTGGGGGGTGGGAGAGCAGCTGGAGGTTCACTTGGGAGAGCAGGACTGCACATGGTCCAGTGCCCATATTGCTGCCTACTGGTAGAGAGGAGGACGGTAGGGGGAGGTAAGGTTGTGATAAGGGTGCGCGGGAGTGGGATAGGGAGTGGGGTGTCTGCTGGCCAGTTTGACAGCTTTCCATTCATGGGTAAACAGGTGAACAAGTGAGAGGAGGATATGAGGGAGGAAAATTTTAGTTTATCAGTGGAGGGAGGGATAGTAGCGTAGAGATAGAGTTGATCATGGATAGTAACATAATAATTAGTAACATAATTAGGAGGATGATATTATATAAGTAGCAAGGAAGTGAGAGGAGAAAGAAATATGGTTAGGGCAGGTTGAAAGTGAGATCTAGGAGAAAGTATGACCTCTGGTGGTGAGAGAAAATAACCTGCAAATGGAAAAGTTGTGTGATTGGTTACAAACGGAAGAGGGGAGGAGTTTCCTTAGCTATAAAAGGGAGTGCCCACCAAGGTTGGTGGTGGGTTGGTGGGGGTGGTGGGAAGCCGGTATTTTGTGTCGGTGGGGTAATTCAAACTCAAAGCGAGGAGAGCTGGGCAGTGGAGCATCACAGCAATGCATCTACCTTGAATCAGCGGCGAGTACTGAGTCGGCGGGCAGGGGAGGGCGACATCAACAATCCCTCAAGACTTCTGGGGCTGAAAGCTGAGGAACACAAAGATAGGAAGGTCAGACCAATTATAGGAGGCAAGCAGGTAAAGAGGGGGAGGGTTAGAAGCAAGGAAGACAATACCGCTATATGGGAGGGCTATCACCGGAGTTGCATTACAAACAGACTTAGGGTTGAAAATTGCTAGCAAACCTTTATAGACAAACTTAGGCTTGAAACTTGCTAAACAACCAGCATTGTGAGAGAGGTTAGCTGCAGTAGGGGAAATTATGCTATGGTAAAAAACTATCTCCACATGTGCGATGACAGAAAATTAATACAGCAATCCCTTTACTTTGAAAAAGCAGCAGCCTCTTGCATAAATTGAAATTATACAGGGAATTAATTTCTGTTAGTTAAGGCAACAAGAAATTAAAGTTGCTAGAGTCCTTTTAGGTGTATCAGAAAAAGGCACCAAATCCAAACATAAAGCTAGGAGAACTGGCAGTGGAGCCTTACAGCAATGCATCTACCTTGAATGTGGGTAAATTTGGAGACAGGCAATGGCACCACAATCCGCACAGGGGATGTATACAGACCCCCTTCTCAGAGGGAGGAAATGGACAAGGAAATGATAGAAAGTATACTTAGAATGGCAGAAAAAGGGGAGATATTGCTGATGGGTGAAATATGCCAGATGTCAACTGGAGCGCAGTTGCAGCTGCCACTTCGAAGAGTGCAGTTATTCTAGATGCCCTACAGGGGGCATGCCTTAGACAACTAGTACTGGAGCCCACTCGAGAGGGAGCAATATTAGACTTGATTCTCTCAAATGGAGATGGAGAGAGGATCACAGATGTAGAAGTGGGTAGCCATCTGGGAACTAGCGACCATCGAACAGTATGGTTCACAATAAACACAGCAATAGAGTCAAGCCATACAAAGACAAAAGTACTGGACTGTAGGAGGGCTGACTTTGCCAAAATGGATGAGTGCCTAAGGAATGCACTAGCAAATGGGCAGGAAGGAGGGGTGGAAGAACAATGGGGAATAATAAAAACTGACATCACAGAGGTAACAAGCCTTTGTGTAAAGCAAATAAACAATACGAAATGAGGTAAGAAACCACTATGGTTCTCAAAGGAAGTGGCAGTGAAGGTTCAAGAGAAAAAGAAAGCATTCAGGAAGTACAAGGAATTGCAGAAGGAGCAGGACAGAGAACTGTATCAGTTAAAGCAAAAGGAAGCTGGGAAGGCAGTCAGAACAGCAAAGGCCCAAACCGAGAAAAAGATAGCCAACTCAGTTAAGAAGGGGGATAAAACCTTTTATAGGTACATCAGGGAGCGAAGGAAGACCAAGGGAGGATAGTGAGGCTTAAAAGGGGAGGAGGTGGGCAGAGGGAGACTGTGAAAGGCAGAGATACTAAACAAATATTTTGCTCAGTATTTACAAATGAAGAGGGGGAGGTACATAAAACAAACAGTAGAAACACTCTGGATACAGAAGTTGATACCAGCCCATTTACAAAGAAAGGGTTCTGAAAGAACTCTTAAAACTGAATGTGGACAAAGCAATGGGCCTGATGGGATTCATCCCAGAATTATAAAAAGGCTAAGGGTAGAACTAGTGACACCACAGACTACCCTTTTTAACAAATCATGGGAGGATGGGGTGGTACCTGAGGACTGGAGGAGGACAGATGTGATTCCCCTTCACAAAAGTGGGAGCAAGGCAGAAGCAGGAAACTACAGACCTGTTAGTTTAACCTCAGTAATAGGGAAAATGATGGAATCACTTCTGAAGCAATGAACTGCCGAGATTCACAGTGGGAAGGTCATGCCAGATGAATCTGATAGATTTCTTTGACTAGGTGACCAAAGTAGTAGATCAGGGAGGGGCTGTGGACATGGCCTACCTAGACTTTAGCAAGGCATTTGACACAGTCCCACACAAAAGATTAATATACAAGTTAGCCAGCCTGGGAGTGGGTCCCAAGATGACAGCCTGGGTAAAAATTGGCTGGAGAATAGGACACAGAGAGTAATAGTAAATGGAGTCCACTCAGAAGAAAGGAGGGTTACTAGTGGGTACCGTGAGGTACAGTATTAGGACCGGTCCTTTAATGTCTTTATAAGTGACATTGCAGAAGGACTGGAAGGAAAGTATGTCTCTTGCAGATGACACAAAGATCTGCAACAGAGTTGATGCACAGGGTGGGGTGGAAAGGATGAGAAGGGACTTGGCAAGGTTAGAGGAATGGTCAAATGTATGGCAGCTTAGATTCAATGCTAAGAAGTGCAAGGTAATGCACCTGGGAAACAAAAACCCAGGGGAAGAGTACACAATGGGGGGTGAGATACTAACAACAAAAATGGAAAGGGACCTGGGGGTAGTCATATCAGATGACCTAAAGGTGGGCAAGCAATGTGAGAGGGCAGCAAGGAGGGCTGGGGGGATACTGGGATGCATAGGAAGAGGCTTCACCAGTAGAAAACAGGACGTTATTATCCCTCTGTCCAGACAGCTGGTGAGATCCCATCTGGAGTACTGTGTGCAGTTTTGGAGACCCAATCTTCGCAAAGACATAGACAGGATGGAAGCTGTCCTGAGGAGGGCAACTAAAATGGTGCAGGGTCTGCACCAGAAGACATATGAAGAGAGACTTAATGAGCTTAATATGTTTGGCCTCGAGGAAAGGAGGGAGAGGGGGGACATGATAGAAATGTTCAAGTATCTCAAGGGAATCAACAAAGTCCAAGAGGGTAGCATCTTTCAAAAAAAGAGGTGTGCAAAAAACAAGAGGCACAATTTGAAGATAGAGGGGGGGGGCGGCTCAGAGGTAATTTAAGTATTTTTTCACAGAGAGGGTTGTGGATGCATGGAAAGGCCTTCCGGAGGAGGTTGTGGAGTCAAAATCAGTGGTGGAATTCAAGCATGCATGGGACAGTCATAAGGCAATTCTAGGGGGTGGGGGTAGGAAGAAGTAGGCTGCTGGTTAACTAGGATCTGCAGCTTATCCAGTAGGTAGGGAAATGGGCAGACTGGGTGGGCCAAGCGGTCCTTATCTGCCGTCAAATTCTATGTTTCTATGTTTCAGTGGTGAGTACTGAGTTGGCGGGCAGGGGAGGGCGACATTAACAATCCCTCATGACCTCTGAGGCTGAAAGCTTGAATCAGCAGTGAGTGCTGAGTTGGCGGGCAGGGGAGGGTGACATCAATGATCTCTCACGACTTCTGGGGCTGAAAGCTTCAATCAGTGGTGAGTACTGAGTCGGCGGGCAGGGGAGGGTGACATCAACGATCCCTCATGACCTCTGGGGCTGAAAGCTTGAATTAGCAGTGAGTGCTGAGTCGGCGGGCAAGGGAGGGCGACATCAACAATCCCTCACGACCTCTAGGGCTAAAAGCTTGAATCAGCGGTGAGTGCTGAGTCAGCAGGCAGGGAAAGGTGACATCAACAATCCTTCACAACCTCTGGGGCTGAAAGCTTCAATCAGCAGTGAGTAGTGAGTCGGCAGGCAGGGGAGGGCGACATCAATGATCCCTCGCAACAGGTGAAAATGTTCAAATCCTCAATTTTAAATGTCATTTCATGCCACAGGTGCAGAAACACATTTTGGCCTGTATTTGAAAATGACAGCTGTCATGTTTATATATTTATTTATTTGCTTTTGTTGACCAGGTAAGTCACACTAGACAGCCAAGTGCCTATTTTCAGGTGCGACCCAGGAGAGTTACAAACTTAAGTAGGCCGGTACAGTGATAAATCAGTTTTACATACAATGGGATAACAGGTGATGGAATAGAATGACAACTAGTAACAAGTCACAAACCCGGGGGCGGGGGGTGTTACAGATGACCCAGGAGAGTTACAAGCTAGAGCATACAACAAACAATGAGTGAGTCAAGATTTACATGTAACAGGAGAGCAGGCGAAACCAATATGGCACTCAAGGAGGAGATGGTACACTTTAGAATGATTTGGGTAGGTAGTTGACAGTGCTCAAAAGGGTTAGGAGAAGGTAGGTGCAGTGCACATAAAAACCATAACACAGGTTCGTCATAAGTTAAGCCGAATAAGTGGCAGCATGTGGGGGGGGCCTTGGGATGAGCTAATGGGAGGAGCACCTGGTGACCTTGTTCGGGAGGTAAGACAGGGGGGCAGCCATTACTTGATCAGTGGATGGGAGAATAAGTGCGGTGGACCCTGGGGCGCAGAGACCTCCCATGCCAGCATAGTGCAGGGGGCTATGAGGTGCATAGACAGGTGGAGGAGCCCTTCATGAAGTTCCAAAGGGAAGTTTTAAAGCTTGGATGGGAGGACCGAGTAAGGGCTGGGAATGAATTCCATAGTCTAGGGGCATAGTTGGCAAAGGCCTGATCACCCGCAAGGGTGCGTGTCCTAGGAACCAGACAGTTGAGTGTCGTGCTTGACCTAAGGTGGTAGGAAGAGGTGTCAGGGTTGAGGGGAAGGGCAAGGGCAGCGGGGGTGGCTGATCTTACAATGCTGTCAATGAAGTTCCCTACTACAAAGGTGCAGTGTTTCTCGGGAGGGAGCCACTCGAGGCGTGTGTAGAGGTTGCAGCGGTGAGTCAGGGTTGGGGCAGATGCTGTCGTAGGCCATGTCCCATTTTGAAAGGCTGTTTTTTGGCATGGGGCAAAGGTCACTAGCCCATAGCAGAAAGAGGGGAGGAGAACACCCCTGGCTAGGGCCACCTGAGTAGCCGGGGTCAGGCAGTTTTTGGCTCTGTAGGCGAGACCGAGTTTGATGCTTGTAGACTTGCAGATGTTACAGATGTGCAGGGAAAGATCCAGCTGAGGGTCCAGAGTATTTGACAAAGGCCACCATCTGCAGGGGCGTGCCATCAGCCCGTTAGATTAGTAGGGGACAGGGCTGGATTTTGTTTTGTTCAGGGAGCCGAAGAGCATAGCCTGGATTTTCTTAAGGTTGGTGGTAAGCTTGTGTTCCACCAGCCAGGACTGGATCCGCTTGAAGTCGGAGTTTAGTTGGGTATTGATGTTGTCAATGTCGTGGGCGCTGTCCAGAATGACAAGGTCATTGGCATATAGGGTGGTAAGCCCATGGGTGGTGACAGAGGGTAGTTCGTTGATGAAAAGGGAGAAGAGTGTTGGACCGAGGATGGATCCCTGTGGGACTCCACATTGCACGGTGGTGGGGTTGGAGAGAGTCTGGTTAAAGTTGGTGTATTGCTTCCTACCAGTAAGGTAATTGAGGAACCAGGCATGGACAGAGTTTGAGAGTCCGAGGGAGAGAAGAGTGGAGCTAAGGAGGGAGTAATCTACCCTGTCGAAGGCTTTGGAGAGATTCATGAAGATCGCTCCAGTGAGGTAGCCCTGGTCAGTTGCTGTTCTGATCTACGAGGTGACTACAGTGAGGGCAGTAGCCATGCTGTGTCCCTTCTTGAACCCGTGTTGGGCTGGAGAGAGGAGGTTGTGTTCCTGTAGGTACTCAGTTAGCTGAGAGGCCGCAACTTTCTCCAGAATTTTGGAGGTGGCCGACAGGATAGCTATAGGTTGGTAGTTCAGGGGTCTTTGGGGTTTCCTTGTTTAAGAACGGGGTAACCTGCCCACTTTCAGACATCTGAGATGACACCAATGGTTAGAGAAAGTTGAATATATCGCTATGGGCCTGGTAGAAGGTGGGCTCTAGCTTGAGCAGCTTTGGCTCGAGGCTGTCGTGCCCTGCTCCAGTATGAGGGGAGAGGCTAGCAAGCAGCCTCTGGGTCTGTGTGGTAGATACCTGTTGTAGGAAGAAGGAGGGTCAGGTCTCAGGGCTAAGTCAAGGGGTGATAGGGGAATTGGGTTCGGGTGGTTGAGAGTTTGGGCACTTGGGGGCAGTGGGCTGGGAAGGGGGGCAGCTCGGAGAACATAGTGTTGAAGGTATTAGCAATTGTGTGTGGGTTATTGCAGCTAACCCCGTCAATGAGTAAGTCCATGACTTGCGATCTTACAGAGCCCCCAACTGCGCTTCTAATGTTCTGCCAGAAGCTCCTAGGATTGCTGACTGAGGAGAGTAGGGCAGATCGGCAGAACTCACTTTTTTCTGTCCAGATTGCTTTTTTACAGGAGTTTCTGAGGTGCCTGTAAGCAGTGAGATCATTGATGCTTTGGGAGGCCTTGTAGGTTTCCCAGCATTTGTCCCTGAGTTTCATTAGGGAGAATAGGCCCCCGTGAAGCCATTTGGTGACAATGCCCCATACCCTCCTCCTTGTAAGGGGAACATGTTTGTTCTGCACCGGTATGTACTTGATTAAGAATTCATCCAGTGCTTGGTCTAGGTCCAAGCAGGTGGTAACCCCTGACCAGTCAATTGAATCGAGGTCAGCGAGGAAGTCTGGTAAGTAGAATTTTGAGTAGTCTCCTCATTTGTATCACTTTACTGGGAATCTTTGCCTGAGAGGTGCCCCAAGTGCAGAAGATAGGCGAGTGGTCCGAGATGGCATCAGGTAGGATGCCCGAGGATGTGATCCTGTCAGGTCTATTGGTCAGGATCCAGTCAATCAGCGAACCCTTGTCCACCTGGGGGGAGGGCCTTGTTGGTTCAGATATAATTTGGCTCAGGGCAAGGCCCGAGAGCAGGGGCTCATAAGATTTAGAGTTAGAGCCCAACCAGTCAAGGTTGAGTTCTCTTATAATAAGGACTTCACTTGTGCCCACTCTCGCACTGACGCTATGGAGAAGTGAGGAGAGTCCAGGTAGTCCACCTCTAGGAGGGTTGTAGCAGCAGGTAAGGTGGATTTTTTTTTTTGTGTGTCCAAGTAGAAGAAGAGTGTGCAGGAGATCACATGTCAGTGGTGTGGTAGGTGGGTGATCAGTGGCAGTCACATTGAGGTGTGCCTTATAGTAGAGTAGTACCCCACCACCTCATTTGCTCCCCCCACGATCGCGTCTGATATGGCTGTACCCTGGCAGGGTGCACACTGCATCGGTAGTGTGTGGCTTTAGCCATGTTTCCATGATACTCAAGATATCCAGCTTGTAGTGGGCAACCCAGGCAGTAAGCTCAACAAAGTTGTGAAGGATGCTGCGGACATTTAGATGGACGATTTTTAGCTCCATGATGGATCGCCATGGAGGGGTTGGGGGGCAGGGGTCCAGCCTGGATGGGAATGTTAGTCCCACCCCTGGAGGGCCCAGAGGGAGGGTGGAGGGGACAGCCATGACAGCAACGAGTTTAGGGGCTACAAGGAGGAATAACAGCGACTGGAATTGTTACAGCCAGTAACTGTGCACAGTAATGTAACAAAAGCTGCAGCAAGGTATGTCTTGTTAAAAACAACAGTGTATTCAGTCAGCTAGGGAATTTTCCAGCCTGTAACTGTGCACAGTAATGTAACAAAAACCTGCAGCAAGGTATGTCTTGTTAGAACAGCAGTGTATACAGTCAGCTAGGGAGTTGTGGGAGCTGGAATTATTAGGTCTGCCCCTAGTGGCAGAAAAAGATCACCTGCAGATGGAAAACTAGGCTGATAGTGGTCACATGGGCTGAAATTTAACCTATCAGCTTACTTAAGGGAGAGCCGACCAAGGGTGGTGGTGGTAGTGGTGGGGAGCTGAACGTGTAGAGTTCGGCAGGGCTAGACCATCTGTGATGACAGAAAGCAATCAGCAGCTGCCTTAAACAGAGGGGCTTTCATGAAGTAATGTTCAGATGCAAGGAGGTAGGAATTCTCTTGTGTTTTTTCAATTTGGATTCCCAGCGTTTGAAAAAAAAGGTGCCAAAGTGCTTAGGGACACAAAGGGAATGCTGCCGTCTCTGCAAAATGCTGTCTACCTTATCCTTCTCTCTGCAGATCCTCCGGTGGGTTGGGGGAGGGCTATGGAGTGCCCTCACGACCTCCGCTGCTCGAGGGGGTCCAGCTCAGCGTGGACTGACTTCAGGGGAATCATGAGGTTGTGTGAAAAAATGGCAATGTTGAAAATTTGGGGTCATAATATTGAAAATATACCAACTTATAAGTGAGTGTAGAAGGTGTCCATGTACAGTATGCTCATAAATGTTTTTTTTTTCAGTATTGTGTTGCCATATTTTCAATTTAGCCTTCTTATGACCCCACCTCATGAACACAGTAGGTGGAAATTCTCAAATCCTGACAAAAATGTTATATCACACCACAAGTTTGAAAACGCATTTTAGCCAGAATTTGGAAAATGACAGATGTCATGTTTAGGAGGAGATGTGAAAAATTGGGTATGTTTAAAATTTGTAGTGAATTTGAAGTGGAAATAATAATTACTTAAGTTATGAGAGTGTGTTGAATCATTTCAATGTACGCTCATACCTTTGTTGTTTCTTAATATTTGGAGCCCACATTTTTGACATAGCCTTCTTATGACCCAGCCTTTTGAACAAGAGTGGAGAAAATTTTCAAATCCTGCCTTAAAGGTGATTTTGTGCAGCAACCTGCAACCATAACTTCTCCTTCTGGGATAGATGTGAACATTTCACAGCCCTTCTTCATGAGGTTGTGTAAAGGCTATGTTGAAAATTTGGTGTAAAAATATTAAACAATGACAAAGTTATGAATAAAAGTTCTTACCCCATTTTAATACATTAAATTGGACTAACCTTTTTTTCTCAGATTGCAGTTGCCAGTTCCAGCAGCAAGACATGTCTTTGATCAGACAGTGGATCACCATAATGGGATATGTTCAAGTGAGTGAGGGTGTGTGGGGGATGGGGGTGTGAGCTGGTAGCTGCTGAGTGGGGGCTTGGAGTGGGGTGAATGGGGTCTGGAGGGTCAGATTGCTGATGGACCATTTCCTTTTTTTTGCAGGTTACACTGAAAGAAAGATCAACAAGAGGAGGTTTTCTTTATTTAATGGGGACACAAGTTGACACTGGGGATTGAGCTCCCCGCTGTTGGGATGATGTTGGAGGTACTGGGGTGGACACTCTGGTCCACTTAGCACAGTAAACAAAAAAAAGTAGGGGAGCAGGTGACATGGAGGGGAGTTGTATTTGGGTGGGTATCCAGGTCTGCTTAAGAGATATTAAAAAAATAAATAGGTAGATAGATAATAAGATTCACAGACAGGTAGGTCAGTAGATGGACAGACAGACAGAAAGAATGACAGACAGACAGACATACAGAAAAAATGACAGACAGACATACAGAAAAAATGACAGACAGACAGATAGATAGATAGATAGATAGATAGATAGATAGATAGATAGATAGATAGAAAGAAAGAATGAGAGAAGGAGAGAGAGAGAGAGAAAGAGATCAGGAGATCGTCAGCTCACTGTTCCAATAAAGCCAGCAGTATGACTACAGCTGTGGCTTCTCAGTTCCAGAAAGTTCTGCTCACAGATAGTTCTTTCTTGAGATCTCACAAAGGAACAATGGTTCTTTTGTTTGACCTCATGGAAGAACTGTGAAAAAAAATTAAATCTCACCCTGTTCTTTTGTGAGAAGAGATTCCTCTTTCATGACTTACAGTATGGGAGAAGCTGTTTGGATGAAGGAGGAGTGATGAAAACATCCTAAGTCCCATCCCCTTCTTTTGTGAGCTAAGATTCTTCTGTGAGACTCCTAAAAGAAGTCCAGCTCATGAAAGAAGAATCAAGAACCCTTGCTAAGCCTTCCTCACAGAATTTTAAGGATGTCCCAAAATCAGATCTGGGGGGTCTTTTTTCAAAACATAAACACCAGAATCTAGTTAAACAAGACTTGTTTAGATTGATTCACATGTTTGATTTTCTCCAATGCATAATTTTTATGGATTTTCAATTTTTGTTTTGAAAATAAAAATGAAATGGCAACCATGTGAAAGAAGATTTTTTTTCTCACAAAAAAAAATTATTTTGTGAGCTAAAAATTGTTCTTGTGTATCAAACATATAAATGTAGGCTAGTTTGATTTGGCAGCTGTTCAGTCAAAATTTCACTTTGGTTTAGTCAACATACTAAGTTACCTTTGCATGAGCATTCAGAGATATAGCTGATTGAATTACTTTCAACAAGTTTTAAACTGAAATTATCAATGTATGGTTTAGTGAGATGCAATCCTTGCTATCGTCGGTTTTGGGAAAATGTATATGCTTAATACCACTAATCATTGCTTTCTCAGTACTTGTCTGGATAACATTAGTGGTTTGAGTTTCTTAAATGAGGTTTGGGATAGTGGTTATCCTATCAATAACATTTTCAGTCTGAAGTTGGACTGGATCACTTTTCCTGTTACATTTTCTCCTCTCATGTTTACTTTTTTTTGTTTACCTTACTCCCTTTTTGGGGTCCCTTTTCTAGCAGGTCTGTACTTTTAGTAGCCTATGTGGTTCCGGTCAGTAACATCATGGAACAAAATAAAGTGGAAAAAAATAAAGCAGCAAAAACAGTGTCAACATCAATATTGGCAGCACAAAATATAGCTTGCCAGAACAATGCAGGCCGCATGACACACAGGTAGCATACAATGTCCACCGCATGGAGGCACTGCACTGGAGACACAGGGGCCAGGATCACATGCCAGCATGCCATCTCCCCTGTCCTGTTTGGTGTGTGTGTGTTGCTGGAACATGCTGGCTTGTGTTCCTGGCCCCTTGCATTATACACGGCCAGCCACATGGTGGCCATGGTACACCTGTCCTCCATTGGTTACCCTGGTGCACATTCTGCATCACTCAGCATTCTGTGTGGGGGTACCCCACCATGTGGGTGCCTGTGTTATTAGATTACCATGGTAGGTGTCCAGTGGCCTGTTTTCCCCAGTGGTGGTTGCATCCTACCCTGTTCCATCTCCCTGCACCCCTGTGTTGTTATTGTGCATGGGTGCCTGCTGCTGTGTGTTCTAGTGCAGTGCCTCCATGCGGTGAACATTGTTTGCTACCTGTGTGTCGTGTGGCCTGCATTGTTCTGGAATGCTACATTTTGTGCTGCCAGTATTGATGTTGACACTGTTTTTGCCATTTTATTTTTGTCCACTTTATTTTGTTCCATGATGTTACTGACCAGAACTGCGTATGTTACTTCAATTGATTGCAATTTTCTTGTCCTTCTTTTTGCTGCTAATTTAGCCAGTTCAGCTGGAGATAACACAATTTCATCTTAGTATTTGTTTCTATTCTATGTAATATGCCTAAATCCAGCCAGTGCTTAAAGTGAAATTATCACATATACAGAAACAAAACATTAAAAAAAGAGTCATTTTTACCACCACCATGTATCTTTTTTCTAAAATGCTTGTTTTACATTTCTGGTGCAAGAATGTCCTCATCCTGCTTTTCCCTGTCTGGATGTAGGCTCTTCTTTCTCTGTAATCCATCCTCCTTGGGGGTGTTAGCCACTCAGATACTATTTTACAATAGGCTTTCTGGGATATCTGTGAAGAAAGTGCTACTGGAATACAAATTCCTTGTTTAAAATAATGATTTTGTTATCTATAAAGTTTAAGCAGATCAGCTTCTGGTTCAGCTATTTTAAATGTATTAAAAAAACTCTTTAAATATTGAAGCAGGCACCAGTTATCGAAAATTTGTTAAAAATATAAAGGTATTTGATTATCAGAAGAATTTAATAAGCAAGACTAAAACATACTACTTTAGCTGATTTTCTTTCATGAAGTAGTAATCAAATAAATAGGCCCCTTTCCTATTGCTTTAAGACAGGGCTGTTGGTTATATATTATAATTTTTCAACATTTATTTTACTAGTTCTTGTTTAATAAAGTTTAACTCTGGATCAGTCTCCAGGTGCTTGAGGTAGACAGGTCATTAGTCAAGTTGCTCCAGTGAGTGTTCTAGATCTATAGTCAATTGCTTACACAGTGTACACAGCCACCAAAGTTTTTAGATTTTGAGATGTACTCAAGCCAGCATACACCAGGATTACACTCAGAAAGCTATAGCATTTCTATCTTTGTTAAACTACAAGAGTTTAAATAGGCCTCAGGTTCTGATGTTCTTATAGTGCAGAGATATGAGGAATAACCTCACCCTTAATGTTTTTTTTTTAGCTACAAAAACTGTCCTCAAGTGCTACTGCATGCTTCACTTCCAACTGCTTTTGTGGGAAATGGACTAAGCACTGAGGGGCCCCCCTTTGTACCCAGATTAGCTATGTAACCTTATTGACATCACCAGAACACAAATGGAGAGAAAATCTTGAGCACATGAATTTAAAAAAAAAAAATTCCAACCGTTTATATCAATGAATACAAATATTATAATTATTTCTGGTACATGGTTTTCTTTTAAAAATGCAGATCTGGATTATGAGCCAGGAAATCTATTGTAAGCCAATGCAATGAATTCATAGCAGAGCCAAAAATCAATGGGATGGAGGCAAATCTTGTATTACTATAAATCACAATCAATAAGCTAAGGCAAAAAACATGCATATGTAGATACAAAATACAAATAAAATGTTCTGGCAGCATATGGACTCACCTTGAGTCTCTCCACAAACATATTTTTTTCCCCACTGTATACATCGCTAGCTGGCGAGGTGGGGGGACACAAGCAAAAGCATGGCAGGCTGTGTAGTATCAGTGCAATAATATGTCAATTCTAAAGAAAAAAACACATTTTAGCAGACTATACAAACAACTGTGTCAACAAAAATAAAGAGAGAAGTTAAGCTCAAAGAAGCTCAGAAAGCTGTATACAAAACCAAAGGTGGAGTTCTCTCTGCTGCATCTCAATTGGCATCTTAAGTGCTTTGTAATATATTTATTTATCTATAGTATAAGAGTGTGTTAAAACATACTCAAAATGGGAAAATGGCATATTACTTTATGGGAGAATATGGTCATGTAAAGTAGAATTTTGTAAAACTTGTAACTTAACAAGCACCACTGCCTTAAGCTGGATTGTGTACTTTCACAAGGTCTTGCAAACAGTCTTCTAAAAGTCTAAAAATAGTATACCACAAGCATATGTTTTAGCCTTCATATATTCTAGCAGTATGTCTTGCCCTTTGTATCAGCTCAGTGGAAGATTATAGCTGGACCAAGTATAACCATTGTTGTGTTTATAGTAAGCAATAAAATGGAAAGTACTGTAATTTGATTAGAAACATAGCAAAATAGGATTTTATGGGAGTAAGGGATTGATCACTATGTCAGTCCAGTCTGTCAAGGTTTTTCCTGCCTAATCTATTCCTGCACACCCTAACTGGCCTCTGATGACAATCCTGCTCCATGATTATTTAATAATATTCTCCTATGTCTATCCCACAAATCCTTGAAATTCTCCACTGTTTTTGCCTCTGCCACTTTTGCTGGGAGTATGTTCTAAGTATGTCTACCATTCTTTCAATTGTGTTCTAAGTATGTCTAACATTCTTTCAATGAAGTAGTACTTCCTCACATCTCTCATAAACTTCCACCCTCCAACTTCATTGCATGCCCTCTGGTACAGATGCTTTTTCTTATTTGAAAGAGATTCTCTTCCTGTACACTGTTACCGCTGTGAGGTATTTGTAGATCTCTGTCATGTCCCCCTCAGTCTTCTTTCTCCCAGGGTGTACATGTTGAAATTTATCAGTCTCTCCTCATAGGACTTTTGGTGCCAGCCCTGCTTCATTTCAGTTGCCCTTCTATGGACTACCACCTCTATGTCTATGTCCTTTTTGAGGTGTTGCCTCCAAAACTGGGCTCAGTTCTCCAAGTGGGATCTCACCAGTGAGCAATATAGTGGTAACACCATTGCCCCTTGTAGGGAGTCAAAGGATGTCCCTGCTTCTTTCTGAAACTACCCTTGGAAAGCTTCACTACACATTTGGCAGATTGAATTCACCAACTAGCAGCACCTCCCATTTACTTTCCATTCTGATGATGGCTTCCTCAAGTTCCCTATACACAACTTTACATGTGCTGGAGTTCTGTACACTACCGTGGTATGGATATCTACCCTACAGTCTGTCTCCAGTATGATCATCAGCACCTCCAGGTTTTCCGTTTCCTCTGGGTGACCCTGTAGTTCTATGGCCATGATTCTCTCCTACACATATAGTGAAATGCCTCCTCCCTTCTTCCATGCTCTGTTGCTCCTAAATAGAGAGCAGCCAGACATGGCAATGTCCCTCTTGTGGTACCCAGTGTACAATGACTCCATTATGGACACTAAATCCAGGCTATCCTCTGCCAAGATGACCTCCAAGTCTGGAATGTTATTTCCCAAGACTCATTGTATACTTCATAGTGCACTCCCTCTCTGCCTGCTTCCTTGCTTTCCTCCCCTTTCCTACCTCTGTTGTCCTCTAAAGATCCACCTGACCAACCTCTTTCATTTTTACCTTGTCCATTCACTATCTCCTCTACTCATTTATTCTTGCTGACCTGATTTATGTCTCGTTTTCCTCTGCCTTGTCCCTGTCCCTGTCTTCTTCTGCCTCTGCCCTAGGGGAGTTTAGTCCTCTTGGGCATTCCTTCCCTAATGCTACATCATCTAGGGGGCACTTTTGCCTCCCTTGATTTTGAAGACTCCCAAATTGAAAGAACGGGCTGGCATTATCAGAGTAAATGCAGCACTCATCAAAATAACCACCAAGGAAACAAAAACAAAACAGAGGAGTCAACAAAAAGAGGTGACTGCAATGTGTATGCTGCAAAAAGGATTTATTGTGGTCAAGAAAAAACAACACTGATCCCTTGTGCTAAGGCTTTATGCAACGTATTTTTCCTGAATTATGCTGAAATATTGTGGCATGTAGCAGAATGGAATATACTTCCAATATCATTTGTCATTTATACCTAATTTCTTTATATTAGGTTGCAGTGAGTGCATGAAGTGTCCAGAGGATTACTGGTCTAATGTTAAGAGAGATGCCTGCTTCCCAAAATATGTTGAGTTCCTTTCGTATAATGAGCACTTGGGTGCAGTTTTGGCTACCATCGCTGCATTCTTCTCCCTGATGTCAGTTGCAGTTCTGTATATTTTCATGAAACACCATGAAACTCCGATTGTCAAAGCCAACAACCGTGAAGTCAGCTATTTCCTCCTCTTCACCCTTGTGTTATGCTTTCTCAGTTCCCTATTATTTATTGGCTATCCAAGGCATGAGACTTGCATTTTCCGCCAGACTGCTTTTGGTATATTCTTTTCCCTCTGTGTCTCCTCTGTATTGGCTAAAACCATCATAGTGGTCATTGCCTTCAAAGCCACAAAACCAGGCAGCAGATTAAAGGCATGGATTGGCTCCAGGACGCCCTTTTATATAATTCTTTGTTGTTCAGGATTACAAGTTGTTATATGTATTGTGTGGTTGTCTACTTCCTCACCCTTCCCAGAACTCAACAGGAAAGCTTCAGAGAAGATTATAGTTGAATGTAATGAAGGCTCAGTAATTATGTTCTACATAATGCTGGGATATCTGGGCCTTTTAGCCAGTGTCAGCCTCATAGTAGCCTTTCTGGCCAGGAACCTGCCTGATAGGTTTAATGAGGCCAGATTTATCACATTCAGCATGATCATTTTCATAAGTGTTTGGCTGTCATTTATACCAGCATACCTCAGCACAAAGGGAAAGTACATGGTTGCTGTGGAGATCTTTGCCATCCTTTCCTCAAGTGCTGGATTGTTAATTTGTATATTTTCTCCCAAATGTTACATTATCCTACTAAGGACTGATATGAACACAAGAGGAAACCTGCCAGGAAAGCAATCTACCAACATTAAACATTAATATAATGGCTATCAGTTTTATAGTAGTTGAATATGGAGGAGCTAAACATATTGCCTTTAATTGTCTTTCTTTTGCTCTGTCTGTGATTCTTTCTTTCTTTCTTTCTTTCTTTCTTTCTTTCTTTCTTTCTTTCTTTCTTTCTTTCTTTCTTTCTTTCTCCAACTCTCTCTCTCTCTCTCACTCTGTCTCTCTGAGCCTGTAGAAAAAATGTCAGATCTAATAGGAAGCTGTGTGTTGCCAGTTTTATGGGGAGCAAGTTGGAATCTGTGAGAAGAGCAGCTGTGGGTGCACCCTAGATTCTGCTATATGCTGCAGAAACAGGCAAAGAAGAGTGCACACTAGATGCATGGTGCAGAGAAACTACTAATGTAGCAACAGCAAAACAGTTTCTCCTACACACAAACCTTAAAATGGGACACCAAAGCAAGAAGTGCTAATAAAAAGACATCTATTTAAACGCACGTACAATTTATAAGAATGAAGTACTAATAAAAGGACATTTATTTAAACACACATGCAATTTATAAGCATGAGGTGCTAATAAAAAGACATTTATTTAAACACATGTGAAATTTATAATTTATAATAATTAATGTATAAATAAATAAAGATGAGGCCACAATGAAAACATCTTCACATCTCAAAGCAAACAGTAAGTGTTGTAAAAAAAGGTCCCACCCATTCAAGTCCCTGCACTCCCCCCCCTTCTAAATATACCAACTGGGGGGGGGGTGATCTAGGGGAGAGGGTAGTGAATTTTACTATTTGGCACCCTAATGATGGGTGCACTGCCACCGGCACCTGAACGGGTGCAGTAGTAGGAAAAGGTACTGTTTGCCACTGATGGCAGACAATGAGATGTTTCTTGCTACAGCAGAAGCTGCAGTATGTAGTAAATAGTGACAAGGGTATGTACAAAAGGTTATACAAGTTAACTTGCCATAAAGCTGCACTAATGATGTGCTATTGATAAGCAGAACTGGCTAGTTATGCATTTTGAATATTAAAAATGAAGTTATGACTTTATACCTTACTATCTGCTTCAGCATCAATTTATGAGTCTCCATATTTTCTATTGTAACATTTATGTGAACAGCTCTTTGCATCACAGATTCTGAGCCAGCCAACTGGGTCCTTCAAAGTTCTGGAGCAGTGGTGTGAGGGTGGTTCAACTTGGCCACCTAAAAAAAATCTCTTTGTTGTCTTCTGATTGTATTGTTAAATATGTTTTACACATTTCATTGCCTTCACTGTTTTGTTTCAGATTAATTTTCAGCTGACGTATGATATATTGGAAATAAAGAATATTATACCAGACAACAAATAAAGCACATTTTAATTGTTTTAATGCATGCTGTCCTAATCCATGTCCCACTACTGCTTTTCTTTTTCTCTTACCTGGTTTTGTTAATGATCTCACGCATTGAACTACTGTAGCAAATACATGTATCACATATTAAATGTCATGCTCACATAACATTATAGTTGTTTTATCTTGTTCGAATCAAACACTAACAATCCATCCTTTGTGTGGTGAGCTTTCAAAAGGCAAAAGCCTCCCGAGCCCGTAATGCACTATAAACTATGAAACTTGCCACTACTTGATGTTCGAAGGTCTTCATTGGCTTGCGTTAAATGAGAAAGAGCCATAACCATAGAGATTTTCAAGCTTGTAAAACTATACAGTATGCACCTCAAATCTGAAATATTTTGCTATCATGTTCTTCTCAGCATAATTATTTATTGATAGAGTTTCATTTTAGAGGGTTATTGATTTCAAATATTAGACCAGGATATGAGCTAATGATGTTATGATTCTCCGATGCTAAGACATAGAATAATTTATAACCTATTATTAGATCTGTGCGATTGCTAACACTTTTCAAACAAATGCTAAATACTAATTTAAACTGGCGTTGTGACTGATGATAAGACTCACTTATTCCAGTTTGGTATTTGAGTAAAATGTGTTTGTTGTTAAGCTGACAATTTAATGCTACACCTAACTTATAATTTCTTATGTTAAAATGCATCACACATTTCTAACGCCATTGTTTGTCTTCTTTGTGTACTATACATATAAAATTAAGTTGAACAACTGCAAGGCAACATAAAACAGGAATGTAATAATCTGTTCCAGGCTTAATTTTTTTCCACTGGTAACTGGATAAGTGCATGTTCTCAGGGGTGACCCGGGAGCACTAGACAAGTTATTTGACTTATTTAGAGTCACACAGTATGCAATGGGAGGGCTTTAAACCCATGGTTCGATGGGTGGAGCAACAACGTCAATCCCCCATCTTAGCTTAAAGGTCACAACATCCAGGGCCTCACCAGGATTCTTTTTTCGTTGCGGCCAGAGGTGCCGATCCTCCTGTTCCTCCTACCTTCGTGTTTTCCTCATTCTTGCGTGCACCTCTGGCCACCTGCTTGTTCCTCTCCTTGTTTCCCCACTGCTCGTTCTCCCTGTGTTTCATTCTGTCCCTTTCTCACCCACAATATTCTACCTGTTCTGCCCCCCATTGTAGCTCGTTTGAGCGTCTCCATTCATTCCTTGATGCGCTCCCTCCCTCATGTCTCTCCCCTCGGTTTCTTCTGCTCACCTCTGTTGCCCTCTCCCTGCCTCTCTCCCACTTTGCTGCTTCTTCTTCTTCCACCACGCTCAGCTTCTATTGCAGGTAGTTTGAGTTCTTTTCCGGTCTTGCCTGTTGGCTGCCGTCCTTGTCTCCACAGCAGCAGTTTGTTGCGAGTGCATGTGAGCCGCGCTTGTTCTCAGCCTGGCCGGTCTCACTGTGGGGCCATGGACCATGCTGCGCATGCCTGCATGAACTGTTTAAGCTGGCTGCAGGACCTCAGGCTGCTGTGAGGACACAGTGTACAGTCACTTCCTTGCTTCATTTCCTGACACCGCGTGGTACCGGGTAACTTACATTCCAGATGACACAAACCGAATCAAAGAAAAAAAAACATTGTGGTGCTCATGAAGCCTTCTGTGTGGGGGCCCAGGGGTGTGGCTTGTACTTTCTGAGGTGCAGCTTGGGTTGTCGGGCATCTTTGCATCCAACATAAGGAAGACCGACTGTTTCTCTTGGAGGCACTAATACATCTTCAGATGGAATTCAAGATATACATTTCTTTTCTTGGAGCACTGGGGATGGCCTATATTACATGTTTAGCGTCACCAGCCAAGGGGCAATATGCCCTCTGGTCTGCTGTCCTTTTTATTTTCATGGACTAATGCTTAGTGTCTTGCCCTTGCATTTTTCATGTACTTGCTCAGCCCTACCTAGCTAATCTGTATACCAACCTGGTACTATTCAATCTATATTTACTATGGGGAATTCCTACTCTATCTCAGGCACGTTCTCTTCCTGACCAGTAGGTGGCACTGTAAGCCATATCTGATCTTCTGTCAGCATTTCATGTCCTGCATTAGTTATTTCCTTTGGGCATCCCTATCATGTCTTGTATGCCTGTCCCCATTCAGTAGCAAAATTAATACCAGATTGCTGACAGAATCACAGCTTTTGATGGTGATTCTGGTCTGCTTAGCTCCAGCTGTCTGCCCATTTTCCCTACCTCCGTTACCACTTCAGACCTTACTTGATCTTCCTTCCTTCATTTCTTTTCCAGGTTCTGACATCATTTCCTCAAGAGTGCAAGGTGCATATCACTGTCATATCCTCTGTAGCACACTGCACTGACAATAGAAGCATACACATTGTATAATACATATATATATTTCTATATAACAAACCAATCACACACACAAACACACACACACAAAAAAGTAGATAAACATGTGGGGAGTAGTGCAATGTAATGGCTGTGGGGCAGCAGTCTTCTGGGAGTCTTTCTGGAGGCCGAGATGCTGCCCTATTAGCAGGCAACTCTCTGCCCTGAGGGAGGAAGTTGCCAGTCTTCAGGCCACACTGGACAGTAGTAAGGGAACCTTCCCCCAGGCCACACTGGCCGGTAGGAAAGGAACCTCCCCCATCCAGGGAGCACCAGAGCCATGACCACTACCTCAGAGGTTGCGAAGAAAGCACAGCAGTTGGACCACAGCGGGCTCAGGGAGGGTGAGGATGGTGGAACAGAGCACACCCAGTCAGTTGTTCCACTCCACAATCCATACACCATTCTGGGGAGCATAGCTCCCCTACGGATACCTGCAGAGGAGACTAAGGAGGCTGAGGACAACTGTCACAGGGAGGCCCACAGAAGGGCAGAGGACACCACAAGGAAGGAAGCAGCTCCTGGTGGGGACTCAATTATTAGGGATAGAACTTGGGGGAGCAGGGAAAACTGAAGTAAGGTGCCTGACTGGTGCCATGTCTTGGAGGGACAGGAAGCGCATCCTCAGGATCAAGAGAATAGCTGCATGGGAGTCTGAGATGGACGTCATTGTCCACCTAGGGACAAATGACTTGGCTAATCATGAGATTAGAGCAGTGCAGAAGGACTTTGTAGAAATAGGGAGGGGCCTAAGACAAGTAGCACACACAGTATCCTTCTCAGAGGTACTGCCTGTCAATGGCATGAGTGAGGCGAGGGTACATTGCAACATGCAGTTTAATGAATGGTTGAAAAAATGGTGTGGAGCACAGGGGTTTGGCTTCAATGGGGACTGGGGTTCCACCTGGAGGGACACCAGCCTATACTGGCAGGATGGTCTGCATCTGTCCAGGAAGGGAACAAGTCTTTTGAGCAATCGGTTTAAATGCTTCATTGGCAAGCTTTTAAACTAGTCAAGGGGGAGGCACTGATAAGCAGAGAAAATCCCAGCCTCTCCCTACAAACAGGGTGCTAAATGAGAAAAGACCGAGGTAGAAAGGTCAGTGGGGATGCTGCAACAGAAGGTAAAGCCATCAAAAATGGAGAGCAATAGTACCAATGCCCGTAGTATGAGTAACAAGCTTCCTGAATTAGTGGCCTTGATGGAGGAGGAACATCTGGATATCATGGCAGTCACAGAAACATGGTACACACAAAACCATGACTGGGACGTAAACATACCAGGATACACTATCTACAGGAGGGACAGGGAAGGTAAAAGAGAAGGAGGAGTAGCTCTTTACATAAGGGAAGAAATCAAAGCACCAGAACAAAAGTGTAAACAGGGAGGAGAAGAAGCACTGTGGGTAAATTTGGAGACCGGCAATGGCACCACAATCCGCACAGGGGTTGTATATTGACCCCCTTCTCAGGGGGAGGAAATGGACAAGGAAATGATAGAAAGTATACTTAGAATGGCAGAAAAAGGGGCGATATTGCTGATGGGTGATCTGAATATGCAAGATGTTAACTGGAGTGCAGTTGCAGCAGCCACTTCAAAGAGTGAGGTTATTCTAGATGCCCTACAGGGGGCATGCCTTAGACAATTAGTATTGGAGCCCACTCGAGAGGGAACAATCTTAGACCTAGTTCTCTCAAATGGAGATGAAGAGAGGATCACAGATGTAGAAGTGGGTAGCCATCTGGGAACTAGCTACCATCGGACAGTATGGACCACAATAAACACAGCAATAGAGTCAAACCATACAAAGGCAAAAGTACTGGACTTTAGGAGGGCTGACTTTGCCAAAATGGGTGAGTGCCTAAGGAATGCACTAGCAAGTGGCCAGTAAGAAGGGTTGGAAAAACAATGGGGAATAATAAAAATTGCCATCACAGAGGTAACAAACCTTTGTGTGAAGCAAATAAACAAAATGAAATGATGTAAGAAACCACTATGGTTCTCAAAGGAAGTGGCAGTGAAGGTTAAAGAGAAAAAGAAAGCATTCAGGAAGTACAAGGAATCACAGAAGGAGCAGGACAGATAACTGTATCAGTTAAAGCAAAAGGAAGCTGGGAAGGCAGTCAGAACAGCAAAGGCCCAAACCGAGGAAAAGATAGCCAACTCAGTTAAGAAGTGGGATAAAACCTTTTATAGGTACATCAGGGAGCTAAGGAAGACCAAGGCAGGGATAGTGAGGCTTAATAAAGGGGAGGAGGGTGGGCAGAGGGTGACTGTGAAAAGGCAGAGATACTAAACAAATATTTTTGCTCAGTATTTACAAATGAAGAGGGGGAGGTACCTAAAACAAACAGTAGAAACACTCTGGATACAGAAGTTGATACCAGCCCATTCACAGAAGAAAGGGTTCTGAAAGAACTCTTAAAACTGAATGTGGACAAAGCAATGGGGCCTGATGGGATTCATCCCAGAATTCTAAAAGAACTAAGGGTAGAACTAGTGACACCACTGACTACCCTCTTTAACAAATCATGGGAGGATGGGGTGGTACCCTAGGACTGGAGGAGGGCAGATGTGATTTCCCTTCACAAAAGTGGGAGCAAGGCGGAAGCAGGAAACTACAGACCTGTTAGTTTAACCTCAGTGGTAGGGAAAATGATGGAATCACTTCTGAAGGAAAAAATTGTCGAGTGTCTAGAGGCCAGAGGGGCACAGGACCCAAGGAGCATGGATTCACAGCGGGAAGGTCATGCCAGACAAATCTGATAGATTTCTTTGACTGGGTGACAAAGTAGTAGATCAGGGAGGGGCTGTGGACATGGCCTACCTAGACTTTAGCAAGGCATTTGACACAGTCCCACACAAAGATTAATATACAAGTTAGCCAGCCTGGGAGTGGGTCCCAAGATGACAGTCTGGGTAAAGAATTGGCTGGAGAATAGGACACAGAGTAATAGTAAATGGAGTCCACTCTGAAGAAAGGGGGGTTACTAGTGGGGTACCGTAGGGTTCAGTATTAGGACCGGTCCTCTTCAATGTCTTTATAAGCAACATTGCAGAGGGACTGGAAGGAAAAGTATGTCTCTTTGCAGATGACACAAAGATCTGCAACAGAGTTGATGCACAAGTTGGGGTGGAAAGGATGAGAAGGGACTTGGCAAGGTTAGAGGAATGGTCAAATGTATGGCAGCTTAGATTCAATGCTAAGAAGTGCAAGGTAATGCACCTGGGAAACAAAAACCCAGGGGAAGAGTACACAATGGGGGGTGAGATACTAACAACAACAAAAATGGAAAGGGACCTGGGTGTAGTCATATCAGATGATCTAAAGGTGGGCAAGCAATGTGAGAGGACAACAAGGAGGGCTGGGGGGATACTGGGATGCATAGGGAGAAGCATCACCAGTAGAAAACAGGAAGTTATTATCCCTCTGTACAGACTGCTGGTCAGACCCCATCTGGAGTATTGCGTGCAGTTCTGGAGACCCAATCTCTGCAAAGACATAGCAGTATGGAAGCTGTCCAGAGGAGGGCAACTAAAATGGTGCAGGGTCTGCATCAGAAGACATATGAAGAGAGACCTAAGGAGCTTAATATGTATAGCCTCGAGAAAAGGAGGGAGAGGGGGGACATGATAGAAACTTTCAAGTACCTTGAGGGAATCAACAAAGTCCAAGAGGGTAGCAGAATTCCAAAAAAAGAGGTGTGCAAGAACAAGGGGGCACAATTTGAAGATAGAGGGGCAGCTCAGGCGTAATTTAAGGAAGTATTTTTCACAGAGAGGAGTGGATGCATGGAGCGGCCTTCGGAGGAAGTTGTGAAGTCAAAAACAGTGGTGGAATTCAAGCATGCATGGGACAGTCATAAGGCAATTCTAGGGGTAGGGATAAACATAGAAACATAGAAACATGAAACAGAAGTTGACAGCAGATAAGGACCGCAAGGCCCATCCAGTCTGCCCATTTCTTTTTTCTACCTTATAAATGTGCCATCGGCCTTTGCTCTGTCAGTGGCCTATCTATTCATAGTCATTTGTATTGCTCCCTTATGCCTTTCCCATGCCTGTTTGAAGCTCTGCACTGTATTCATAGCCACCACTTCTTGTGGTAAGCCATTCCATGCATCCACCACCCTTTCTGTGAAAAAGAATTTCCTCACATTCCCCCTTAATCGGCCCCCCTCTAATCTCATGCTGTGTCCTCTTGTCCTGCTATTTTTCTTATATTTAAACATGTTAGACTCTTTCACCTTTTTAATGCCCTTAAGGTGTTTGAATGCCTCGATCATATCACCTCTCTCCCTCCTTTGCTCAATGGTATACATATTGAGCTCTGTTAATTGTCCTCATATGTCTTCTGATGCAGTCCCTGCACCATTTTGGTTGCCCTTCTCTGGACTGCCTCAATTTGGTTAATGTCCTTGTGAAGGTGTGGCTCCAATACTTCACGCAGTACTCAGATGGGGCCTAACTCAGTCTTGTAAAGAGGGATTATTACCTCCCTCTACGACTTGATACCCCTAACACACCCTAACACCCCCCTAGCCTTACCTACTGCTTTAGAGGTCTGCTTGGATGATTTCAGGTCATCAGTGATGATGATGCCCAAGTCTCTTTCTTCCTTTGTGACTGCTAGCAACTTCCCTCCCAGACTATAGGTGGCTTCAGGGTTCTCTTCCCTATGTGCATGATTTTGCACTTCTTTGCATTCAATCCCAGTTGCCACTCTTCTGACCATTTTGCTAGTTTATCCAGATTTCATCTCATTCTGCCCACCCCATCTGGATCATCTACTCTGTTGCAGATCTTGGTGTCATCTGCAAACAGACAAGCCTTACCCTCTAGTCCATCTGCAAGGTCACTAATGAAGATGTTGAAGAGGACTGGCCCCGGGACTGATCCCTGAGTTACCCCACTTGTGACTTGCATCTCTTCTGACAGTATACCATTTACCACCACTCTCTGTTTTTTGCCTGTCAACCAGTTTGCCACCCAGTTGACCAACTTCTGACCCACCCCGAGCCTACCCAGCTTATTTATCAATCTTCTATGTGGAACAGTGTCAAAAGCTTTACTGAAGTCAAGGTAGGCGACATCAACTGCTCCCCCTTGGTCCACCACTCTGGTTATGCAGTCAAAGAAATCTATGACCTTCCTTTTGTAAACCCACGCTGTCTTGGATCCTGTGCCCCTATGGATTCCACGTGTTTCACTATCCTTTCCTTAAGGAGTGCCTCCATAATCTTGCCCACTACTGAGGTAAGACTGACTGGTCTGTAGTTCCCTGCCTCCTCCCTGCTACCACTCTTGTGGAGCGGGATCACATGAGCCCTTCTCCAGTCTTCTGGGACCTCTCCTGTGCTCAGAGACTCACTAAACAGTTCTGCTAATGGCTCTGCTAGTTCCACCTTTAGCTCCTTAAGTACCCTGGGATGTATGCCATCAGGTCCCATTGCCTTATCCACCCTGAGCTTAGCAAGCTTTTGTAGGACCCTTTCTTTTGTGAAGGGAGTAGTGCTCACCTCCCTCCCCTGTGTCCATGATGTTGAGCTGTGGGCCCTGCCCTCACCTTCTTTAGTAAATACTGAGCAAAGTATCTATTTAGATAGATGCCTTTACAGGGTCCTCCTCCTCACATGCCCCTTTTCTCCATTAAGCTTAGCACACCCTCTGACTTTCTCCTTTCACTAATGTATCTATAGAAAGTCTTGTCACCTTCTTTACTGTTTGTGCTAGTGTTTCCTCAGTTTGGGACTTGCCTGCCTTACTGCCTTCCTGCTTCCTTAGGGCAGTTTGGTATGCCTCCCTATCTTCATCCCGTTGTGTTCCCTTATATTTCCTGAAGGCCAGCCTTTGGCTCTGACCTTTTCTGCTACTGTATTTGAGAACCAAAGTGGTTTCCTTCTTCTTTTGCACTTCCTTTTCTGTCTAACACAATGTGATGTTGCTTCAAGTATTGCATCCTTAATGCTTGCCCACTTTGCCTGTACCCCTCACCTGTGTTTCTTTTTGCCAGGGCTAGCTTAACTCTGTTGGCCATCTTATCAAAGTCAGCTCCTCTGAAGTCCCATATTTTGCCTTGGAATGGGATGATTTAGATGTAGTAGCCAAATTGAACCATACCATGTAATGGTCACTGGCTCCCAGGTGACCTTCTCCCTGGAGATCTGTGATCCCTTCCTTGTTAGTCAGTACTAGATCTAGGATAGCTCTGTCTCTCGTGGGTTGCTATACCAGTTGTTTGAGGCCCTCCCCCTGCAGGGAATCCACTATGTGTCTAGTTCTGGCAGATGTTCCTGCCGGTATTGACCAATCTGTATCCGGCATGTTGAAGTCTCCCATTATCAGAACCTCCCCTTTAGCTGTCATGTTTCGTATATCTTCTAACAGTAATGTGTCTATGTTCTCCCACTGGTATGGGGGCCTGTAGGGTAGGAAGAAGTAGGCTGCTGGTTAACTAGGATCTGCAGCTTATCCATTAGGTAGGGAAATGGGCAGACTGGGTGGGCCAAGCGGTCCTTACCTGCTGTCAAATTCTATGTTTCTTTGTTTCTAATTCTCTTGTGCTTCTCCCATACATTCTTGAACCTCACTACTGCTTTGTGTCACCACCCCTGCTAGGAAGCTGCCCGGTAATCCACCACTCATTCCGCGACTCTTATAGGCTTCCATTCCACATTTCATGGATCAAATTCAACCACTCTTCACCATGACTTGTCATGTGCCTTGATTCCTTCCATACCTTTTCTAGTACCAGCCGTCATGGCTTCATTCCACTCTTAGTTTCACTCCCCCTCAAGCAGTCCTTTTTGACATACTTATCCTCTACTCCTCTGCCTCTCTCTTCCCCATTGTACCTCTTTCCAGTCCTTGTGCCAGTCAAATGCATGCCTCGCCTCGACCCGCTCATCTATTTTCATCAATCTAAGCCATCATACTTCACCTCCCAGTATCTTTTGCTTGTTCACAGGCCTGCAGTCAACATTTCTTTATGCTTATCATGGATCATATACCATCTATTTCAAATCACCCTCATGCAGTTCTCATCCTGTATTGTTTGGGTCCCATGCTACCCTAGTGACCTCTTACTGTCTGTTATTTCATGCCTCGCTTTCCAGTACCTGTCTTCATGGTATCAATCCCTTATCCCACCTGTCCTTCATCCTTTCATGACAAGCTTTCCTACACCAGTTTTCATGGCTTCCATCCCTCATCGCACCTCATCAGTTCCTCTGTTCCCTTCATTGGTCTAGCACCTCATCTCCTCCCAGCCATCCAGTATTCTGTCCATTCTTGGCTTACCTCTTCATCATACCTCATCTGATTTGACTTCACTGTTAGCTTCCCTCCCCATCATACATCGTTCACTTTGCTCCTCGATGCCCTCCTCATCATACATCATCCAGTTTTGCTCCTCAATTACTCAACTTTTGTTGCCTCTAGTCCTAGATCTGCCTTCTTGGCCTCAGAGTCTACCTCCTTTCGAGGAATCCACTTCCTTTCCTTCCTTTGTACAAGTTCATTTTAAAGTTCCTTCATGTCTCTTCCTCTTCCAATTCCCTGTGGCCATCCAGGATTCCCTCCACTCGTGGCTTGCTATCGATATTTCTTTTTGGGCGTACCTACCATAGCTTCTATGCCTCCTATCAACTGTGCCCATCCTGCCGCATGTATTCTGTTGCTTGTATTGTGTTCATAACTCCAGTCATATCAGGTCTATGTGATAACGGTGAATGCCTAAAGTCAATCACCGTTATCACTTACTCAGAGTGCCAAACACATTTTCAGCACTCTGACAACCCTGGCGCACCAGCACAATGGCGCCAGGACATATTTTTACTGTTTTCTGTAGGGGAGCTGTGCCCCCATCCCCCCTCGTGGGGGACTTCACCCCGGACCCCCCTACTTAAGGATTCTCAACTCCAGGGGGGTGCATGTTGCAGGGGTGAAAGCAGTAAAAATGAAAAGGTTTGGGCCGGGCACAATAAAAATCACTCCTGCACCCAGATCCAAATCCAGTACCTCAGCCACCCCAGCCACTAGCCTATCCCTGACACCAAGACACAGTTTGACTGGCAACTGCAGCACCACTCCCTACAGCCTCTCCACCCCTTCCCAGCTCACGCTCATTGTGCTCGCTCCCATCCCCCTCACGTGCATATGTATAGCGACATCCTGTCACTTAGTTCGCCCACCCCCTCATTCGGTCTCCCCATCTTTCCATCGCAGTGAGTGGATTGCGGTGGGAAGGTGTCGCCATAAATCCAATTCATGAATCCAGTCATCATTCACTCAGCATTACCTCAAGGTTTATCTATTTACATCGCTTACTCAAACATTCCTATCACTGAATTCCATACTACCTCACAGACTACAGCCTCAGGGTCTAATCATTTAGGGTCTAATCATTCACATCACATAATCAAGCATGCCTCTTCAACCTCATGTCTGCTCACTCGCATTGCTCAATCAAGCCAGTCTACATTACCATCCGTCTCCTCATCAGCACATCTGGAATCTCCTTGTCAGCACATCTGGATACCCTTGCTCCTCTGACTCATACATGGATTTACTCCCTTCCATCCTTGCTCCTCTGGTCTACTATCTTTCATCGACTACTCAAGCATACCCTCCTTGGGTCCTTGCTACCTCATGTTCCTTATTTAATCTGTGCTTCTTTGGAGTTTTTCCCTATCTCATCATCATCCTCCCTACTTATATCCCTCATCTATAAACCATTCTCTTTACCAACATATGTCCTCAAATCAAATGTCAGCCTGGATGGAAGGCGACCTAGGCCTTGGATCCCCAGAGGTTTCCTCCTCAAAGGGTGGTTTTCCTCTCCTCCATGCCAATGGTCATAATATTTGTTAGAGTTAGTGCTTTCTTCTTGTTAGTTAGTTAGTTAGGTTCCACTGTTGGATGGAGATGGATGGTGGCCCCAGCTTTCCCCTCTCTCCATAGGAAGTTAGCCCTTTTCTTCACAGAATTCATTCATCATCCTCGCCTCTTCAATGCTCGACATCTTTAGGTATTCTTTTTGGGCTTCTTCCTACCCTTTCTTTAGCTGATGCATTCATTCTCAGCACCTGTGGGGGGGGCCCTCCTCTAGGGTTCCTTGAATCGTACTCCTACAGGGTGGTATATCCTATAGATAGAGAAGTGGAAAGCCACAAAACAAACTCAAGATACACAAGCATCATCTCATAATATCCCATCCAGTTGTGTTTGCACATCGAATGGGAGGGCTTTAAGACCATGGTTCAATGGGCAGGGCAACAACGTCACTCCCCCATCTTGTTCAAAGGCCACAACAGCCTGGGCCTCACCAGGATTCTTTTTTCATTGCCCACCATCCTCCCCTCCTCCTCCAGTGGCATGTCTCTCTCTTACCCGTGGGCTTCTTCCTACCCTACCTTGAGCCAACACATTGATTCCTGACAACTGTACAGGGGGAACCCTCCTCTAGGGTTCCTTGAATTGTACCCCTACAAGGTGGTATATCCCATGGATAGAGAGGTGGAAAGCCACAAAGCAAGCTCAAGTTACACAAGCATCATCTCATTATATCCCATCCGGTTGCATCGGCACATCTAAGTGGAGGCTGTGGGAATCAAAACCAAGTCTGCTGGATGTACCATGCTCATTCACAGCTTGTTACTCTAATCCCTAGGCTATACTGCCAGTCCCAGGCTCTAGTGCAAGCCACAAAATATTTGATCTACTTTACTTATTATTCTCTAAATTTCTAATACTCCGAGGTACTCTGAAAATGAAGAAGCCCTATAAAGACCACTCACTTACAAAAAGAGGAATTAGCAGGTTTACAAATCAAGTCCAACAGTGGTGCTGAGTCAGTAGTTAGTAACATGGTGTTTGTTCTCATTAATAACATCTTTCAAACAACGTGAAGTCTTGCTGTATTCTGACTGTTGCAGTTAGCCACAGCACTCAAACTGCCCTGGAGAGTAGAGGGTTAATTTTTATGCAGAGCATAGAACGTTGATCTCAAGCTTGGTTCAAGCCTCTGTCTACTGCACTTTGAAGTGCAACCATCAGATTCTTTACTCCGCCTAACTTAACGGTCGCTCCAGAGATTTCTCCTTTGCTCACGGTTCGAAAGTCAGTTAAAGCCCTCAGTTTTATTGATTATTTTTCACAAGTTTCGGTTCAGATCTCTGTCTGTGGTACAGTAAGTACTAGGTAGTGACTAGACATAGTAAACTTGTGGAAATTGTAAAAATTTATTTTTCGACTGGTTCAGCTGAACCAGCCATTTAGTGAATTTTAGATTCTCTTTGTTTCTAAACTTAGAGTGTGGTTACTGGTCCTTATCGGTTTAAAAAAAAATGCTTTTTCTTGTGTTTTTTTCCAATACCTGTGACACGGTTAGAAACCGATAAGGTTGTCTTGCCTGGTTGTTTGCCATAAAAAGGATAAGTTTGTGGTTAGGATGGCTACGTCTGAGAAACCCAAAAGAAAAACCGGGCCCACTGGGTTTTAACACTGCAATGTGTGTGGGGAGGTCTTTGCTAAGGCTGATCCCTACAGCACCTGTGTTAATTGTCTGGGGTTTCACCACCTCGATTCAGACTGCCAAATCTGTAAAAATTTTGCTAAGTCTACCCTGGAAAAAAGATTAGGTAGGCTTAGGGAGAAGGAGGTTGAGAGTCAGCTGACCTGGATGGCCAGCCCGGTTTGGTTCCGACCGAACCTGAGGGAGTGCCCTTTGACCAGGGTGATACTTCTTCATGCAAGAGTAGAGCCAATCCTGAAGGATCAGTTCCTATAAAAAGAGAAAGAAAAGAAAAATCATCTGGTTCAGATCCAGAGACCCATTTTCCGATCGCCGAAGTGATTGCCAAAGCGATAAGAATTGTAGACTTGCTTCACCTGGTTCCGTCTGATCCAGCACCTTCTGACAGGTGCTCAGTTTGGTTGGTTCCTCTGGTTCAAGTCTATGCCCCTGAAGATTTCTATGAACCGGATTTGGAGGGGATGAAGATTATGATGATGATGATGATGACGATGATGTGGAAGGTCTGGATAAGCCCATTGAACTGGACATTTCCCCAGACAGGCCTTCTGGTGTTTCCCCTCCAAGGCTTTATGAGTTCTCTTCCCACTAAATGTTTTACAGGAAAGTGGCAGAAACCATCCAGCTCCCTGTGGAATAAGCTGTAGAGGAAAAAGAGGAACCTGATTATGTGGAGATGATAGACATTCCAGAGTACAAGAGACTGCCTATTCCCCTTCATAAGTCTTTTGGAAAACAGACACAAAAGATTTTAAAAACTCCAAATTCTGTACCTCCTGTTGACAGAAGGATAGACAAAAGGTACACCTTATCAGGTTCAGGTACAGAGTACTTGTATCAACAGTGAGCCATGTTGGGGTGTGCAGGCTGCAGTCTTTGATAAGGCTAATATACCCTTGGCTTCACCCCCCCCCAGATAAAGACTCTAGGAAGCTGGATGCCATGGCAAAGAAACAATACATGGCATCTGCCTTGGGACTCAGGCAGGCTAATTATATGGCCTATGCGGCCAAGTACCAGAAGTCCATATGGGACACTGTACTGGCACTGGCTAAGCAGGCCTCCCCCCAGCTAGCCTCAGAGATGGAGGGGTGGCTGCTGATGGGATTGAGGCATCTAAGGTACAGTTCTATGCTGCTATGGACTCCAATGATGTGTCATCTAGAGTCATGGCTACATCTGTGGCTCTTCGGAGAATGGCTTGGCTCAGATGTACTAGCATCTCACAGGACACCCAGGTTAAGGCCATGGATTTCCCTGTTGTAGGTAATTCTCTGTTTGGGGAGCAGAAAGAAAATTACATGAAAAAGATGTATGAGTATAGGACCACCTATAGGAGTGCACAAGCCAAGGAAAGGCAAGCAACTCCTCAAAGGCAGCAAGCTAGGGGCAGGGCAGGCATTTTCATAGGCCTTTCTACCAAGCACAGGCCTCTTCTCCCTTTCCTCAGAGGGGGTTCTTCAGAGGGAGAGGCAGAAGGGGGATGAGCAGGGCTCCTGCCAAGCAGACAGCCTGATGTGTCAGCCTGCGTTGACTCCCCCATTCCTGTAGGAGGCAGGCTGGCTTACTTCATCTAGGACTGGATGTCTGTTACCTCAGACAAGTGGGTCCTGGAGGTGGTAAGCCAGGGGCTGGTTCTCAGCTTCAAGAAATTTCCAAAGCTGAGGGCCAGCTCTTATCCACCTGCAAGCATCTCTGAAACCATTGCCCTAGAAGCAGAGGTTTAATCTCTGCTGGCTCTAAAGACTGTAGAGAGAGAGAGAGTTCCTATGTTGCACAGGGGAAAAAGTCTGTACTCCAGGTAATTCCTTACCCCAGAAAAGAAAGGAGAGTGGCAACCCATCCTAGACTTAATATACCTGAACAAATATCTTTTCAAACCAAAATTCAAAATGGTGACTCTGGGCATAATCTTTCCTTCTCTAAGGCCAGGGGGCTGGCTAGCCTCCCTGGACTTAAAAGATGCCTACTTTCACATCACCATCAGGTGCTCCCACAGAAAGTACCACAGGTTTGAATTGCCTTCAGGCCATTATCAGTTCAAAGCTATACCCTTTGGCCTGACATCAGCTCCAAGGGTATTCACAACATGCCTAGCAGTAGTAGTGGCCTTTTTAAGATGGAAACATATTTCCATATTTCCATACCTGGATGACTGGATCATTGTGGGTCAGTCCCCAGATCAAGTCAAGTTAGACCTGCAAGTGACTCAGCAAGTGCTCACTTCCTTAGGATTCCTTCTCAATCTTCCCAAGTCAGTTCTCAAGCCTATACATCTCCTCACCTTCATAGGGGCAGAGTTGGATACAGTCAAAGCAAGAGCTTTTCTTCCCCTGGAAAGGGCAAGGGCTATTGTAGAGCTGGCTTCTTCATTCCACCTTCTGGTCTCTCTGCCAGCAAGGCACTTCCTTCAGCTTCTGGACCACATGGCAGCTTCTACAGCAGTGGTCCAAGGGGCCAGATTTCAGATGAGGAACACTCAGTTTCACCTGAGGGCCTTTTGGTCTCAGAAGAAAGATTATCTAACCAAACTAATTCCAGTGACTCAGACTCTGATCCAGGCTCTCGAATGATGGCAGAATCAGGGCAACCTCAGGCAAGGAGTGCCATTCATCACTCAGTCTCACTCTGTAGTCCTAACCACGGATGCTTCTCTGTTGGGGTGGGGAGCCCATCTTTGGGCTCTCACAGCCCAGGGACTGTGGTCCCCTCAGGAATCCCTTCTTCATATCAGTCTCTTGGAACTCAGGGCTGTCTTTCTAGTCCTGCAAGCTTTCCCTCAGTCAGTGCAGAACAAGGTGGTTCAGGTCAGGACAGATACCACCACCACCACCACCATGTGGTACATCAACAAGCAGGGAGGCACTCGGTCCATGGCCTTATGCATGGAAGTCATGAAATTGTGGCCCCTAGCTTATTCTCTACAGACCTCTCTGATAGCAGTCCACCTTCGAGGGAATGACAGTGTGCTAGCAGATGCATTGAGCAGAATCTTCCCAGGCCATCACGAATGGTCCCTGGACCCTCTGGTGTTGCAAGTGATTTCTTCAAGGTGGGGCAATCCAGAGATATATCTCTTTGCAGCCCCAGACAATCACCAACTTCCTCTGTTTTGTTGCAGACCTGCAGTCTTAGGCTCAGTCCCTCTGGATGCTCTGATTTTGAACTGGGAAGGGACATTTCCATATACCTTCCCTCCCTTTCCTCTTCTGTTCAAGGTTCTGGTCAAGATAAGGTCACAACCCTGTAAAGTGATTCTGATTGCTCCAGACTGGGCCAGGAAGCCTTGGTATCCCCTGTTGCTGTCCCTAGCAGTCCATCTTCCCCGTCTCTTCCCAGGAATTACAACCTGTTAACCTCCTCTCATGGGAGGATTTGGTACCCCAATCTTCAGTATCTCAACCTCAAGGCAAGGATCTTGAAGAGTTAGAGTATGCAGATTTGCATCTGTCCCAAGGGGTTCTGGATATTCTCAAAGCCTCTTGAAAGCCTGCCACCAGAAAAAAGTATAACTCCAAATGGAAAAGATTCAGCATTTGTTATTCCAAGAAGCATATATCCCCAGACACTGCTGAATTGTCTACAGTTCTGGATTATATGGTTCATCTTAATGGCCTAGGCCTCAGACCAGCTACTCTCAAAGTACATTTGTCGGCTGTTTCTGTTTTCTGTCAATGGGAAAGCCTTCCTCACTGTCATCTCACCCTGTATTCTGTAGATTTTTCAAGGGATTGCTTCATACCAATCCCTCCTTTAGGGATCCTACCCCTGCTTGGGATCTTAATGTTTGCATTGCTCAGCTTATGCAATCCCCTTTTGAGCCTTTGTATTCAGCAGAGCTTAAGTTCTTGACTTAGAAAATGGTGTTCCTGGTAGCTATTACCTCTGCCAGGCATATCAGTGAATTGCAAGCTCTGTCAGTGGAGCCTGCTTTTATCTCATTCCATAGAAATAAAGTGGTCCTTAGAACTAATAGGAGGTTTTTACCTAAAGTGGTTTCAGATTTTCATCTGAACCAATCTATGTCTCTCCCTGTGTTCTTCACTGAGCATTATGCTTCAGGAGAAAGAAGTTTACACCATCTGGATGTTAAAAGAGCCCTTAGTTACTACATTGAGCATACTAAGGCTCACAGGTTTGACTCCGTCTAGTTGTTTCTCAATTAAGGGGAAGCAGGGAAGGGCGAACTTGCCACTAAGAGAACTATTGCCAGGAGGATTGTCTCTTGAATTCAATTCTGCCATAAGAAGCTAGGCAAAATACCTCCCTCAGGCCTGAGGGCTCATTCGACTAGAGGTACAGCTGCTTCCCTGGCTGTGGCCAGGGATATTCCTTTGCTAGAGATATGTAAAGCAGCCACCTGGAAAACAGTCCATACATTTACCAAGCATTGCTCCCTGGACATCCAGGCTAGGAGTAATGCTCAGTTAGGTACAGCAGTACTGCAGAGCCTATCCCCAATGTAGGTTTGATTCCCTCCTCCATGGAGGTACTGCTTGGTAGTCTCCAATAGTCAGAATACAGCAAGACTTCATGTTGTTTGAAGAAAAAATTACTCACCTTAGTAATTATGTTTCTTCTAATGGAGTCTAGCTGTATTCTGACTGCCCTCTCTGCCTCCCCTCTCAGAACCTGTTTTTGGGAAGTGGGCTGGCAGGTGCAGTGTTGCACCTCAGGGGTGCATTTGTTCACTCCCTCCTTTTAGAGAGGGGAAGTGGGTTATATCATTAATTTAACAGTCTTAAGTTGTTCACCACCTGGTTTTTGATTTTGGATTGGGGATCCAAAATATTTGGTTGCCATTTGGCTAGTAAAAATTTTACAGTTTCCACATAGTAGTTAGTTAGTATTAGCTCATAAGAATCTGATAGTTGTGCTTCAAAGTGCAGCAGACAGAGGTTTGAACTGAGCTTGAGCTCAACATTCTATGCTCTGCATAGAAATTTACCCTCTACTCTCTGGGGTAGTTTGCATGCTAGGGCTAACTGCAATTCTCAGAATACAGCAAGACTCCATTAGAAGAAACATAATTACTAAGGTGAGTAATTTGTTCTTATTGTTTGTTAAGTCACCATATAATTATAAGGTACTTTCTTGCTGGCTAGTTGGTTCAGGGGCTATAACACATCCTAACATCTGATGCGCAAAGAGTATCCAAAATATAAACAGCGCAAACTTGCCTGACTGCTTAGTTATGACTGCGCTAACAGGAGTCCCAAAGCAGTCCTCCAGAAAGTGTCAGAATCATTTCCCACTGCATGACAGCTGTCCAGCTCTCAATAGCTATGCATTCAGCCATAACTGCTACATAGATGAGCCTCCTGAACACCTGAATATCAGACATAATGCCAACTGTCCTTTCATTGCTCAAGTAGCTCCTGACATGTCAGCTTCTCTCTAGGGTACCTCACCTAGAGTGGTCTTAATGAGTGTTGCAGAATTAAAATGCACTGAAGGAAGTTAAACAAGCATTTGTCAATGCTGAATGTTGTTGCGCTGGCATTGGCTTTGATAGTGCAGTACGGGAAAACATTTTGGGCAGGATATGAAAAATAACAGCTGTACAGTTCATAAGGAGGTGTAAAAAATGCCAGTGTTGAAAATGTGGCATGTAAATATTGCAAATTTGTAAAGTTACAAGGGTGCATGGGAAATCCGCAATGTACGCTTGTAACAGTCATTTTGTGGATGTTCAGCACCAAATTTTCAACATAGGCATTTTAGCACCTCTGCTCATGTACTGTTATTTCCTCAAACTGTCCCAAAAAGTAATTTCGCACAGCGACCACGCTATTCTGCACCGGACATGTGAAAACACATTTTGGGCAGGATATGTGAAATGACAGCTATACTGTTCATCAAGAGGTGTGGAAAAATGCCAATGGTGAAAATCCAGAGTGAAAATATTACAAATGCACAACGTTACGAGAGTGCGTGTAATTTGCCAACGCACGCTCGTAACACAGTCATTTTATGGAGTATCGTCACCAAATTTTCAACATAGGCATTTTAGGACCTCTGCTCATGAACAGTGTCACTGTCATTTTCATAATCTGACCTGAACACTGATTTTCCACAGCAACTGCGCTATTGTGTGACAGAAGTGCAGAAACACATTTTGGCCAGGATGTGAAAAATGACAGCTGTACTGTTCACAAGGAGGTGTACAAAAGTGACAATGTTGAAAAGCTGGCATGAAAATATTGCAAATTCACAAAGTTATGAGCTTGCGTAGTAGCTGCACAACGTACGCTCATAAAGCAGCCATTTTGGGGGGTTTTCCCACCAAATTTGCAACATAGGCTTTTTGAGAGTCCACCTCATGAACAGTGGCACCGTTATCTTGTTAATCAATCCCAAAAGGTGATTCCGTGCAGTGACTGTGAAATTGGGACTGATTACTGATATGGCAGTGCCATAATGCATGAGAAGGGGTCCCAAACACCCCATGTTGAAAATGTGGTGTAAAAATTCCTCAAAATGCCCAAGATATGTATTAAAGTTGAAAAAACCCTATTTATTCCATTATACAGCTTACCGGCATTTCCACAGTTCAAAGTTAGCTTTGAAGAGTGCAGACATGTTCCCGGTCCACCGAAGATCATTGCGCCGGAGTCTGGAGGCAAGTATGGGGTGGGGGTGGGGAGGCAGAATGTGCAGTGGATGGGTGTGGTAGGGGGGTTGGAAGAGTGAGAGGGACCATTTTTGCTTTGCAGGTTAAAAAAAATAATAAAAGACATCGAGGGACCATTTTCATTTTAATAGGTGCTTTGGCACGTTGGGGTGGGCTCCCAGCATGTCACCTGAGTGTGTGTGTGTGTGTGTGTGGGGGGGGTGCTTTAGCTGACAGGGGACTGGGCACCCCCATCAGCAAACAAGGAAAGGGGGGCTGCAGGAGCTGAGTGGGATTGGTCACCCCCTCGGCAAGCAAAAATTGGGGGGAACAAATTATGCAGACGGGGAGTGGGCTCCCCCATTGGCAAAATTCAAGGGGAGTGAGGGATAAATGCTGACGGGGATTGGGCCAACATCGGCAAAGAAAAACTGTTGGGGGGGCACATGATGCCAAAGGGGATTGGGCACCCCCTCGACAATCAAAAAAAGGGGATTTACACAATGCAGATGGGGATTGAGCACCATCGGCACACAATAAGTGGGGGTGTTGACAGGCAACAGCAGCAGTCACTGCGCCTTGTTGCCTACATGTAGGGGAGGTGTGTTATGGTCATGCTGCATAACAGCTTTGCTCTCATTGCAGCGGACCTTTTCTGTCATGTCTTCGCCTCATTAGCTAGGCAGGGTGTCAGCCCCTGATGCTGGCTGATTGGGAAATGTGGGATGCACCTACTGGCGCATGCACTGCATTCACCCAACAGTGACCGCGCCTCCAAATCTGCACTACCACAAGATGTTGGTTACGCAAGCATGCCAACATAAAAAGACAACTAAAAAGCTATGCACACACTGAAATGTGCTTGGTAAAACAGTTTTATTTACCCAAGCACACAGCAACAGGGAACATGTACTCCAATACTAAGGGCAAAGGCACCCTATATATCCATCTACAGGATTTCCCCAGAGGGTGGTGCCTAAGTGAAAATTATAGGCTTTTATACACAGATCAACACAACATCCTATTTAAAGAAACAATGTCACAAATTCACCAAACCATATTACTTTATAGTTGAAGGAAGAGTGTGTTTTATATACACCCTTCCTACAAATTATATTCTGAAAATGAACATTAAGACACAATTAGTATGAAACTAATTTACAGCAGTCTACAACCTTGGAGAAGTATGGTTGTTGATGAATATTGCTGGCATTATGGGAACAGACAAATTCACAAAGCACATAGCGACACTGAAGAAGGATTACAGGGAGGTTGTGTGGCTTGTTCAGTTGTACATTGCGTTACAGAATGTTGATTCAAATCCCAGTCTTTAGGTGCACAGTTTCGTACCTAAACTATTAAATGAAACAGCTTGAGTATTACAGACAGAGCTGATGGGTAGATGCTGGGGCAGTAAAGAAACTGTAAAAGGGCTGCAACCCATGTCAAATGTTACACCCAGCTTGTCATAAAAGGTTAGAACTCTTCAGCAGCCTGAGGATTTCAGAGCTCTGTCCAAGGTTTCAATCACACAAAACATATTGAACCCCCAACTTTTCTGAATCTTGAATGTCTAAAAATAAAGACTGTTCTGAGACACTCTTAGACTTTTAGTAAAAGATATTTAAGGGGGGGGGGGGATTAGCAGAGAAAAGTTTGGACAATCTTAAATACACTTTAGCAGTTTGTGAGAAATTTATTGCAAAGTGCCGAAAGAGGGTGACTACAGAATGAAACCAATTTTGGTCAGAGCCAACAAAGCAGCATACCGCTATTTTCAGCGTCAGGGGCTCATCAGGTTGTACACTCCCCTCGGAGGCTAGATGATTAGAAGGCTATAGGTTCTATCCCCACCCCAGGCACTTGGGTTAAATCCCAATACTTGCAATGTAGAGCAGTATGAGGGAATTGCTGAACTGAGGTGCTGGCTTTCAGATGAGATGTTAAACTGTGGTCCCTTCTGCATGTTCTGGTGGTTGTTTAGGTGGACATCAAAGATCCTATAGCACTTTTTGAAAAGAGCAGGGGCATTTCCCTACTGTCCTGGCCAGTTTCTCCCATTCAGTAAAATACCACCAACAGCTTCAGTGTTGGTGGTGGGGGCTGAAATATCATCAGATTCAATTTCGGTTGGTTACCACTGTACCCACCCCTGGTTACCTCTGAAACCCCTGAAAAAGGGATTTCTAGTTTCAGTGGTCCTACCTGGTCAACAAAATTAATCAAGTAAATAAATACATTTTACAGGGTTAGGAGCAATCTATAATGAAATGTATGTGTATATATATATATATATATATATATATATATATATATATATATATATATATATACACACACACACACACACACACACATATACTGTATATAACCTCAGCAGCTCAATATTATGTTTAAATCTGGCAGCCAGTAACAGTATCCACATGTGATTGCTAGCCCTGTTAAAATTAACACATTCTCTGGTATCCATGGGTACAACCCACCCTCTTATTGCCAGACCTGTTAATAAAACAAAATAATTTCCTGATGTGCAGTGGCACCATTGTTGTCCGATTGCCCGTCTCAGTAGCAACAAATAATTATTTTGCTGCAGTATAAGGCCTGTCTAGTCCACTAGTAAGGAAGGATGAGGTGCTAGGTGCCTTATTGCCTGCCACATCAGTGACCCAAGTTCAGGGATATTCCAGGTTGCCAGGGGTCGGAAAGCAGATGGAACATTCATCACATAGCTGTCTTGTCCCTGCATGAAAAGGCATGCTGACGCGACATTTGACTTCTTCCAGATGAAGGCAAGAACTCAAGAAAAGGAAAAATGCAGAAATGACTAGCATGGGCTCTATAAAAGCCCTACCCAGCTACCTCTGCCCCACATCACCACATGAATGACTGGTTCAGTTGTGGATGTAAGTGACTGGGTGGGGATAAGGATGGCTCTCCCCTTTCTGGCCACTGTATCATGTGGGAGGCAGGGAGGCAGTCCATGAGGACTTTGGGCTTTGTGGTTTGGGACAGGAGAGCGTTGGACAGGGGAGGTAAGTATAGGGCTGAGAGCCTGCCCAAGTCAACTGACAAGGCAAAATGTTTTATGGAGGGGGGGAATTGCTGCAGTATGCATGACCTCATGTATGTATGTTCAGAGGGTGGCAACACAGATCATACAGGGATTGCATCACAAGTCCTATGAGGGCAGATTGAAGGACTTGAATATGTATTACCTGGAGGAGAGGAGGGAGAGAGGGTATATGATAGAGACATACAGGTATCTTACAGAGAGGAACAGGGTGCAGGAATACACTATTTTTAAGCGAAAAAGATGTTCCAGGACTAGAGGCATAGGATGAAGTTGGATGGAGGATGATTCAGAGGAAACGTGAGGAAGAATTTCTTCACAGAACTTGTGGTGGACAAGTGGAACACCCTGCCAGAGGAAGTGGTGGGGGCTGAAACAATCATGGGATTTAAGAATGCTTGGGATAGACATAAAGGAATTCTTGAGGTCAGGGGTGAGGGGCAACAGACTTCAGGGGAAAAAAAAGTGAACTTACAAGCTCAAATGGGCAGACTGGGTAGGCCGTAGGCCCTTATCTGCTGACACTATCAATGTATCTACGTATCTATTACCTTAACACATACAGTATACACAACCCCCATAATGGGTGCAGCTGCACTGTTACAGTAAACATATCAAGTATAGCTTATATGTACAGGGTCTCTTACCAGGGTACTACGGACCCAGAGGTAGGAGTCATAAAGGGATGACATTTCGTAAACCTGTAGGATAAAACAGAGGAAAGGGATCACAAAGGATCCTTAGTTATAGGAGAATAAGGCAGGTTAGACATACTGTAATACTTATCTGATGGAGAAAAAGTTCACATCCTGTGAGACCTGCGAAAGCAAAGAGAAGGTTAATATGGAGTACACACAGTAGTGGGAACAACAGAGAGGAGAGAGAGAGATGAAATGAGTATAGTACAGTGTAAGAGGTAAAACAATATAGATGTAGAGGGAAAGGTGTGCAATCAAATGAAGTAAAAGACACAGACATGATTAATTTAATATTATGCTAATATCAGCAACAGTGTACAGTGAGTGTCATAAACAAAACACTAACAGAATAATGAAATGTTTGTTACCATTGGAAAAGCTGTTTCTGTGTTTTCACCTTGACTTGCATGTTGTTTTTAGTGTGTGGTGTATATCACTTTGACATTTCTGTATAAATGAGATGCACCATTTTTAATCCTCAGACCTGTCCTCTGTGGTAGAGCCACTGAAGATTTGAAGTGCTGGCCCAAGTGGATGCATGCCAGGCATGTTGCTGGAAAATAAATCCTGCACTGTGCGTGTAAAACTGAATCTAGGAGTGCTGAGCATTCTTTTATTTTGTTATTACAAGCTGGCTGCTTTGCTTATGCACTGCCTTTTCCTTTACTTGTGTACCACTGTACACTGCTTACACAATAGCCACAGTACTGACCCTTGACCATTACAGGACTGACCATCCCGCCACTGACAGTCGCAGGACTGTACCCCCTCAGACAGTTACAGGACTGACACCCTCCACTGTCATTCACAGCACTGGGCACCCATGCCTGACAGTCACAGAACTGATCCCCATTCCCAACAATCACAGCACTACACCCCATCACCATGATATCACTATACCCATATCCCTGTTAGTCACATGAATGACACTTTCCACAGGCAGTCACAGCAGCAATCCCACCCCTACCAGTCACAACACTGTACATCACAGCAGTGATGACCACCCTTCACAGTCGGGACCACAACATCCCCCCCCCTTTAAACAGCCACTTAGTTTGGTACCTTAAACAACCTTCCTGCCAAGTGTACAACATCCTGCAAATGCTTCTGCCCCTCAAAGTAGTAGAACTGCACAGAAGTAGACCTCTCAAAAATAATAGGAATGATCCTTACCTTGATAGTCACATAAATGACACCCTAACCCTGACAGTTACATAACAGAACCTCCTCCCGACAGTCACTGGACTGTACCACCGCTCTAACAGTTACAGTACTGACACCATCCACTATCAGTCACAGCAATGATCACCCCTCAACAGTCATTAGATTGAACCCCCCACAGTCACATAGCTGTCCACCCAGTCACAGGACTGTTTTGCTCCCCCCACAGTCACAGGACTGTACTCCCAACAGTAACAGGACTGTATCACCCCTTCCCCCACAAGCATGGGATTGACCCCCTTATCACAGGACTGTATCACCCCACTGACAATCACATGACTAACACTCTCCACTGACAGTCTTGACAATGAGCACCCACCTCTGGCAGTCACAGCACTGATCCACACCCCTGAAAGTCACAGCACTCTCCCAGTATTCCCAATAGTCACAGAACTGTTCTCCTACCTCCCTAACCTTGCAGTCACAGCAATTACCATACAACCCTCAGAGTCACAGCACTGACCCCCATCCCCCCAGAGTAACAGCACTAGTCACAGTGTACTGCACCACATCCTATCTTACAGCACTGATCATCAATCTCCAACAGTCACACCACAGTCACCTCATCCAAAAAAGTCACAGAACTGACACCCTATACCAGGGGTTCTCAAATGGTGAGGCCAGCCTCCTTGGGGAGGCCCCAACCTGTTCCAGGGGAGGCTCAAGCAAGTCTGAAAAAGTACTGTATTTAAATTTTGAGTTTTATATATTTTTCCTGAAGAGATTATGCAAACTGAAAGAGGATAATAGTAGGTGAATTTAATGTATTTATTTACTAATAGGTGACAAGGGAAGGTGAATGAGCCAAGGCTCATTTCAGGTGTACCCAGGGAAGGTTAGGGAGTGAATACATTTCAAAAGATAACTGCAAAACAATCAAAAAATACACAGTGAACAGTACTGCAAACAAATATGAACAATAAACTAATAATGAGTGGTGGTAATTGATCAATTTGTAGCCTGATGGCAGAACAGCCCAAATAGAAGGGTTGAGCATAGAAGTGCTAAGAGCAATAGCAGGAAGGAGCAAGTAATCCCTGAGAAGTTGCTTAGAGCAGGGAAGAATGGGGAGAGGAAAAGTATGTAGGAAGGTTATTTCATATAGAGAAAACAGAGAAAGTAGTTCTGACCCATGAAGGTACTGCATGAAGGGGTAACAATGGTTCAAGAATGAAAAAGCAGAGTACGTAGGTTGGCCTGTGGGGGGTTACAATAAGATGAATAATAATATCTGTTTATTTTATTTATTTGTTATTCAGATAACACCTTTGAGCACAGGAGCTCTTTTTCAAAGGTTCCACGTCGGTATAAGACAAAGAACTGAATGTGGGCCAAGTACTCAAAGGGGTTTCAATTTATTCATGGTGTACTGTGCAAAGTACAGTATGTTATTTTTCTTTGGGGAGGTCCAAGATTATTTCAGTTTTTGGGGAGGCTCAAAATCTTTTCCATGGATTTGGGGAGGCTCGCTGTGACAAAGTCTGAGAACTATTGCCCTATACCATCAGTCATAGCACTAATTTCCATCCCCTGACAATGACATCACTGATCTACTACTCATAATGGTCACCACACTGATCCCCATCCACAACAGCCACAGCACTGCCTCCTTGCCCACAATGGTCACAGGACTGTCACCTCAACCCCCCAACAGTCACAGAACCACACCATCCTTCAATAGTCACAGAACTAACACATTCCAGCATCTGTCACAGTGGTCACCTACCTGACAGTCACGGTGCTGATCCTCATCCACCAAAAGTGACAAAACTTACCTCAAAACCCAACAGTCACAGCAGTACACACCAGCACAGTCAAAGCACTATCCCCCTGCATCCACGGCAGTCACAGGGCTGATACCCTCTACAGACAGACACAGCAGTAATCCCCACCCACACAGTCACAACACTTCCTTCCCCACTCCCAAAAGTTACAGTCCTGCCTCCCATCTGGCAATCATGGCACTGACCACTCACCCCTTGACAAAAACTGCACTGGCTCCCCACCCTCAACCGTTAAAGCACTGACACCTTCAACCACATCAATCACAGTACTGCCCCCCACCATTAACACAACACTGCCTCTGAACCTCCCTCAACAGTCATAGTACTTACCCATCCCCTTACAGCAATGCACCTGACAATCACAGCACTGACAACCATCCACTGGCAGTCCCAGAACCGACCACACCTGTCATTATTGTTTAAAAATAAGTTGTTGAAGTACTGGCAACCCATCACAGAGAGTGCAGCGGTCAAAACTTGTACATGCTAATGAGTCAAATTTTGGTGGATTTTATGTTAGGCTAGTAAGATTTTCCATTAACTAGCCCTGTAGGTTTGTACTGTAGAATGCAACCAAAAAGTACTTCAGCTAAGCTAGTGGAAGAGTTTGTGAGGTTAGTAAATTTTCCCAGTCACTAGACTTGCTGGTTAGTGGCTGCAAAATTTTACTTAGAACCCTGGAGTGGGTGATGCCATCCACTAGATGGCCCTCTCCTCCCCCTTACCCTCTTCTTGTTTTACTGATTTCAATTTACGCAAGTGATAAATTGTAGACTGGAAAATGTGCTATGTTCCTTTGTCATTTTATGATAGATTTGTTGCTGTTGTGCGGCACCCAGAGCCTCCCGGATTGGGTGCCTGAAAAATAAAATTTGCCTCGCCTTGCATCTAGACATTCCTGCTCAGTGACCAGCCCTAAAGCTGAGCACCCTGCTAAGAGTAGAAAAACCTACATCCTAGTTGTCCCCCCTCCCCCCCAACAGGACCACTCTTCCAGTACCAGTGCAACTCTGTATATTAAACTTTACATTGCTTGTTAAACTGGCTTCTGGAATGTATAATTTCATAGCTGCTTAAGTAAAGAATTCAAAGAAGAAGCATTTACATGTAACCCCTGGGTAGCAATACGTCTAGGGTTACAACTCCTGCTTGTATTACTATCCACAGGTTGAGGGGCCTGGGTTCATCTCAAGCTAGTACCAGGGTTTGCCCACCCATGGTAAACACAGTGTTTTGGTGGCTCTGCTCAGAGTAAGGTTTCAGTGGGTATTTATTAAATTTGTTACAACCCTCTGGGAATGTATAGCTATCCACTACTCCACCTAGTGGCCCTGTACCTTGGAACAAGCAGTAATCTCTCACAACATTCACAATACATTCATCAACAGACATTAATGATATGCTCATAGGTTTTCCAGTGGTTTTCCATGGTCTGGGCTTCAGTGTGACCTCCTGGAACTTCCTGCAAACAATAGTTATCAGGCATGCATGTTCAGGAATATTCCAAACACAGTAACAGACCACCAGTAAACATGCATGAGCCAATATAACACTGCAACACCAATCAGGTTTATTTAGGGCGAGCATAACAAGGAAGGGGCACATCTGGTCAAATTATTTCATCCTTACTGGTTTGAGCCAGGATACAGGCATGCATTTACTTCTATATATACCGGGTACCCAGATGGAAAACAAGCTAGTCTAAATGGTGCCTGGTGTTGCAACTGTTGTTGGGGCCCTTGATGAAAGAAGACATGATGGGGCATCCTGAAGGGGGCAATCAGGATTCAGGGAATGGCTACCCCTTCCCACCCACTCCCATCCTTTTTACTCCAACAGCACTTGCTTACTACCTTGACCTTGCTCCTGGTACACTTATGCACTTTAAATGGTCCAGTTGTACTGTTACTTGCTTGTATATTTTAGATGATCTTTTGTATGTTTTTGGACATGTACTGTAATTTACTGAATGTTTCACTACTGTTTCTTGTACAATACCTCGTGTTCCAACTGTTGCATAATCTTACAATGTTGTTTTGATTGTACTACCCACATTCTATTGTAACTGTTCATCCTTCAGTTATTCTTCTCTACCCTGTGTAAACCCCCTCCCCCCCAGGTTGCACTGTGAGATGAGCAACTTGTTGTTCTGTGTGCTCTCCTGGTGAAACATTTCAATAAATAAATTCAGCATACAGTTTTATTTCAGTCCAGTGGCCGGATGGCCAGTCACTTGAACCATTAAACTAGCAGTGAAATGGAGATTAGGTAGTACCACAATGATTATTAAAGCTTGTTGCAGGGAGCTACACCGATTTCTACTCACTGTACCCAGACACTGCAGATGAGCTGACAAAATAAGACCTGTGGGGTTGTTTCTTGAAGCAGGGGGGAGGGTTCCCTCATGGTCCTCGTATAGCAGCTGGTCTGCTGATGTAGGAGCAAATGACTCAGGCTGATTTTGCATAGTCCAAGGCCAAATGGCTTAGTGGAGTCGTGAACATGACATCTTGAACTGGCTGACTGCACAAACACTTCTGCAACGTTTACACATCTATATGTAAGGGTGCTGCTGGTTCCTCTCTGGTCCTTCCAGTCGGCTTGCAGGCAGATCCACAATGCTGTCTGTTGCTGCATGAATCCCCCTGCTGCTGCACACTGCAGCTTGCACTGACTGATGCACCTCGGACCCCGTGGACTGAACCACCGAGAAAAGTCTAGGCCCACTAGGCCTAACTTATGAGAGTTGGCCAGCTCCCCAGAGGCTCACACTCTGAACTCCCGGCAGATCTGGCAAATCTCCACTATTTCAGCAGTTACTCCCTTTTATATGGAGCTAAGGTCCAGGAATCTCATTGGCTGTCAAAACTGTCCAAAACTGTCCCTGTCTCTTAATTGGCTTGCTTTTTGGTGCCTAGAAAAGGTCTTGTTTTTTTCCCTCCCAAGTATTTATTAATTCCCATAAGTCTCTGGTCAAAGGTCCAGGCTATTGACTGATTATTTGGCTGCATAATGGTGGCTGCTGCATAGTCCCAAACACACATTTTATTGCAGTCCCAACATAACTGTCCTGATTCAGCCAGAATAAACGCTATTCTTACATAAATTCCTCACAGTTACATAGCCGAGGTATTTCTCTTTTAAATACATTTATTAATCTCTCTCATATGTGCCTAGTTTCTGTGTCACTGCCTTGCAAATACAGCGCCCCTCTAAACCTGGCAGCGACTCATTAATATTCATTAAGTCTTCACTACCCTGACATTTGCCCTTTAATACTAGTGCCCGAGAGGCAGCACTATAGGTGCTTGTCTTAGACTTATTTAAAAATACTTTTCCTGCCCTTGCTCTAGGTCCCCAGTGCCTTTTTAACTAAATACTGTGGGGAACAATCCACAGGAACACCTTCTGACTTTTGACCACAACTGGCGGTCACAAACAGTGCGCCTCTCAAAAGTGTGAATAGCAATTGCATAGCAGAAATGCCAGCCACTTGCAGAGTGTTCTCTGGGAGCCCAGCAGAGCTCAAATGGGATAATGGGGCTGCCTGGGGAATCTGTTGGGGGACACAGAACTTGGGCCAGGTGGTGACCTGGGGGATTCATCATGAGATGCCTGAAAGGTACGGCTGACATATGGAAGGACTACCAGGTAAGGCCCCCGAAGGGAGGCTACATGCAGTCTCTCAGTACTGGTGCTGTGTACCCACAAAGGACTAGCAGCTACTGTCCCTCAGGTCTGTGTCTAGAAGGTAAGAATTTGAAGTCTTTAGCTGTACACCCTGCTGGAGTAGGAAAACCCACATCCCAGCCCCCCACAAGACCACTCTTCCAGTACCAGTACAGCTCTAGATCAAAGGTAAATGGCAGGAATAAACAATTGCACCTGTTCTGTGACCTATTCCAAAGAACAGCTTGACAAAGATCCTTTTCCTACCCTACCCCACTGTGGCTTAATGAGATCCCAGCTAACATTTTAAATGCTGCTAACCCTGGAACCTTCAAAGCTGAACTTATGTAGTTGCTACTGCAAAAGAATGTCTATGAGTGCTCAACTGTTCAGAGCTGTTCTCCAGAGCCTGCACCAATCCTACCTTCTAGTAACTACTCATGGTCTCACTCACATGGTCCATCCCTCCTCACTCCCTACCCCATTCCCTAAACTCTACTACCTCATGCTCCATAACTCTTATTCTGCCAGTGGTTGTGCTCACTTGTTTTTCTCATGCCTCATCACCCCTCTCTCCCAGTCTCTCTCCCTCTCTCCCCATCCTTTCATTTCTCCATTAATCTCCACTCTCATGATGCCACCCTCTACTGCTTGGTCTCTACCTCCTTCTATTCTCCCCCCCACTACCTTTTCCCACCTAACCACACTATCTCACATGCATCCTCCCCAGTTCCTCAGCTCCAAAGCTGTAATGCAATGTGACAAGGCTCCTATTGGGTTGCTCTATCCCCAGACCACTCTCTCCCTATCCTATTCCCCCCCACTCTCTCTCTCTCATATTCTTCCTTATGCCATACTGCACTTAGTATTAACCTTTAATGAAACTCATAAGAAACATAGCTGTTTTCCATGCCTTTGTTACTTCCTGTACTGATAATTCAACTATGTTTGCATTTTGTTCTGTAAATTCAGCTATGTACTGATATTTGAACTATGTCTGTATTTGTACTGTGAATTCAATGATGTCTGTCTTTGTACCATTTAATGGACCTGGACCCTTTGTAAAAGAGTTCTTACTTGTTTCTGAAATGCCATTAAAATAAATAAAATGTCTGCAATTTAAAAAGCAGTCTTTTGAATCTGCTGCATTAACCACATAGTTTCACATGGCACTTGTGCTGTTTTATTAAAATTGGTTTTGAAATAATAGTTTGCTACCTATTATTGTGAGTTTACCCAAAGCACTGTGTCTGGTCTTCTCAACTGTGCTGCAGTCTAAGGTTACTATACTAATAGTGTCATTTGCTGTGTCATTTTGCAAGCCTGTTTCTATCTGCTGAACAGCTCAAAAGGATCCTGCTGCATGTGAGTAGTGTACTAGTATTTTATGAGGGGTCTGATAACTGTTTAACCTTTGGTGTGATTAGCTGGACACATGGCAGTTGCGGTGCTGTTCAGCTCTGAACAAGCTGCAGGCATACTTTGTTGTTTACTGAACTAACTGCTTGAATGCAACTCAGATATTGTTTTATTTATTTATTTATCAAGTCTAGGATTACAAATACCTTTGAGCCATGGCTCTTTTGCAAAGGTTCCATGTCAGAGAAATACAAATTATGGGGAACATCAAGACAGGTATTACAACAATGTGGACATTGCAAACAGAGTACAGATTAATACAGCTCAAGGGTAGCATTGTAACAAGGCAGCCAGCGGCATTTGTCAGAGAAAATAGACAACAGATAAGAAGTGCCAGAGTCATAGGGAGAGGGAAGAGGGTGGGGGGGAGAAGGAATGTAGGAAGGGTGGCAAGAGGGTGAAAAGTGCAGCATTGGGTATACCAAGATGTGAGGGGACAAATGGTCTCCATAAAACAATTATGCAAATTAGCACCCTTATGATGTCCTCACAGCACTGTTTGACCAGGCAGAAAGATGCTGAATGTTGAACAAACTTCCTTTTGATTTCCTTTTCAGACACTAAAACTCCAGGAGGAGAAAATAGTGTTCACCTTAAAATCAATGTCCCAAACAGCTGCAGTACTGATCGATACAAGGAATAAAACTGGAAAAAAGCACAATACAGCAAAACATGGCGAGCCATTTGCCATTGATCTTACAGTACATTTGATAAACAGGCTTCTGGAATGTATAATGTCACAGCTGTTTAACTAAGAGGTTTTAAAGGAGAAGCATTTACAGTCTCTCAGGTGCTGTGTACTAATTACAGCAGCTTTGCTTACCTAGATGTGCTTTTAAAAATCCTGCAGTTCTGTTTACTTTCAGCTAAGGTCTAATTAGGTTGTTGCTGTCTGACTCTGAAACTACAATCTGTTCAGCCTGTGAGACTCAAATTCCTCAAGGTCCTAGTGCCAGCTGATAAGAAACTGACAGCAGTGCCAGCCTGATAAGAAACTGACAGCAGAATATGCTTGGAAAGGGTGATCAAATCCTGTGTTTTTAAAAACTGTAGAGAACTATTTCTTCAGTAACCCCCAGCAGGAGGAGAAGGAAAGTGGGTTGTTAGGTCTGCAGATGGGAGGGCCACTGGAAAACCAATGCTGGGAACATGACTGTAGCACTGTGGAGGGACACGTGATGACATTCCTGTCCCCTTTCATTTTCTACTTCATAGCAATAAGACAGTATGGCTATGCCTATGCTGCCTTAAAAAGAGGTATATACTGTAGCTTTGACCACCAGACAACTGATCACTGGTAGTCTGAATAATTTTTCATCAAATGCTGGTACCTACTGTAATAGTGGGGGGGGGGGGCAGGATGCCTTGATCAGTGTAACACAAATGTCCTGCTTGGAAGATTGTCAGCAGCCCAGCAGGGTGTAAGTGGTGTGGAATTTTATTGTAACTGGATTCCACAATACTAGGAGTTATACTAGGTATTTATTAGATGTACAGTAGGGTGCTGGCCCATAGTTGTACATCTCCAGCAAGGCTGGGTACTATTAGCCCAGATCCGGGTAGACAGAGGATGATTTCCTCAGTAGACAAAGACTCAGAGATAGACTGTCTATATATTATCCGTCAACATTCCTTAAGATGCTAAATAACCTTTGACAGTGAATTGGGCACCTGAGAGATGAAGGTCAGATAAAATTGCAAGATATTCATGACCCCAAATCCCAGGCCTGAAACAGTTTCAGCCAATCTGATGAACGTGGGTACGAGTCATTCAGAGCCTCACTCATCCAAGGCACCAGGGAGAAAGACAGGAACATTTGTATAAATGCTTTAACACAGTCCTTGTTCTTTTTCTTTCACTTGGGTAAATATGGGACTGGATTCAATGGAGAAAGCAAAACTATGTGCCTGTAGAGACAGAGACTTAAGGAAGTAAAGCCTAGCATGGACAGTGAGGTAAGAGAATCTTGTAGCTGGCAGGGAAGACAGAAGTGTTTACCTGCACAAGTGTGCAAGCTCTGGATGCAAACTGTTGTTTAACTACGTGTAAATAGTGTAAAACCTGCATATTACTGCTGTATTTGGACAACCAGGGTTTAATAATTATTTGTACATCTAAGACAAGAGTAACTGGTTGTTTGTGACTGCAACCCTAAGGAAACAGTATCTGGATAAAGGGATGTACAGTAAAAGTCAGAGAGAGAGAGAGAGAGAGTCCTACCCAGAGCAAAGAACTTCACTAGAGGGTATCCAATGGGTAGAACTTGGCAGCAACAGGGTCTTCAGAGCACTGTGGCCTGCACTCGTGTTAAAGGGGAACTTGGCAGCTGCAAAGCTGGTCCACATGGTCTCTGTGGGAAAGATCTGAAAGACAGAGAAAAAGAGGCCCATGGTGTATTGCAGTGTGCTCTGACTATCACAATAGTTCATGGGCAATGACAGGTAAAGTGTAGAGTTTGAGTAGTTAAAACAAAATCTTATAACATTTATTCACTTTTTATGTTTGCTTGCACACATGTGCAAAGCAAAGATATTGCTTCTGTATAGTATAGTACTATATAGGAGTTGTATAGGTGTGTACCGTATAAGCCAACGGATGTAGAAATGCAGGAGGCTTGCCTCTCAAAAGCCAGTGCTAGAATGTTTACAATGACAGCCTTCCTCTGGCTTATGGGTGTAAACTTCTTGTACTTCAAATGAGAAGAGCCCCACCAATCAAATTGCTTTTTCTGCCCATGATTCAGCAAGCAGACATCATCAGACTTTGTACATGTATGCATAGACACTGTCAGCGGATAAGGCCTATGACCCCCCCAATCTGCCCTTTTAAGCTTGTAAGTTCCCTTTACATTTTTCTAGAAATCTGTGGCCCCTTACCCTGCCCTCTAGAATTCCCTCATGTCTATCCCACACATTCTTAAATCCTGTGATTGGTTCAGCCCCCACCACTTACTCTGGCAGGGTGTTCTACTTGTCCACCACCCTTTCTGTGAAGAAATTCTTCTTCATGTTTCCTCTGAATCACCCTCTGTCCAACTTCGTCCCATGCCCTCTAGTCCTGGAACAACTTTTTCATGTAAAATAGTGTATTCCTGCACCCTGTTCCTTCCGGTAAGGTACTTGCATATCTCTTTCATATCCCCTCTCTCCTTCTTCTCCTCCAGGGAGTGCATGTCAAGTCCTTCAGTCTGTCCTAATAGGACTTGTAATGCAATCCCTGTACCATCTTTGTTGCCTCCTCTGAACCTTCTCTACCCTATCTATGTCCTTATGTAGGGCCTCACTAGTGTCTTGTATAGTGGAATTATGACCTTCCTTTTCCTGCAGGTGATGCCCCTGCTTATGTATCCCAGCATCCTATTTGATTTATCTGTTGTCTTGTCATACTGTTTCACTACCTTGATGTCATCAGAGATGATAACCCCAAGGTCCCTTTTCTGCTTGGTGCATGCCATATCCTCACCCCCAACTGACATGTTGTTCCGAGGTTTTTGTGTCCCATATTACGGTGGTACTGAAGTGCAAAACACAAACAAAATAAGTAATCTACATTCAGATAAGTAAAGCAGCTACCAAAAAAAATGAAATGCAAGCAAAAAAAGTGAAACATTAAAAAAATGAAATGCAAACAAACAGCTATAGCATAACTGCAAAATGAATCCAAAAAAAAATGCGCAAAATGTATAGAAAACCTAAAAAAATGAATGCAAATTAAAAGTATGTAATCAAAAAATTAGTATGAAGCATGAATGCAAACATGAAAGCAAGTAAAATATGAATGCAAATAAAACAAAAATAAAGTAACTGCAAAAAGTATGTCTAACTGAACAACAAAAAGATGTATGGTACAAACAAAAAATGAAAGCATCTTACTAGACAAGGCACCAAATAAAACAATACAACTCAAAAATTAAAGATGCAAACAAAAAAAAACAGCTTCACAACAAAAATGGTATACATGCCAAAAAAGCAGCTGACATCGAGAAAAGAAAGCACACAAAAAAACTGTAAACAGAAGTTGGTTCCACAACAGAAATAATCTGCACTTTCACATTCACAAGGGAGAAAGAAATGTAAAGGAAGCTTACAAGTTAAGGCAGTTCCAGCTCCAGCAGAATAATTGTTTTGTTGGGTGCACAGCATTAAAGCTTATATACCTGTAAAACTGACCCCATTATAAGAAATTAAATGCAATGAGAATATTGTAATTTTACTGACCTCATTTATATTTTAAACTCATATTATACTGTGGGAGCCCTGGTATTGATCAGAACCAGGAAGAGAAACTCTGTAGTCCAGTCCACTAGTGGCTGAACTACAGTTCTGTAGCAAATGTTAAATTTTATATTTTAAACAGTTTAGGAGGGCTTACTCATAGGACCCAGAGTATTGGCCTATTTGTAGCCTTGTTTGTCTACTTTAAAATGAACATTTAGTTTTGTAGTGAGAGAGCGGTCTTGAGGTAGACTTCCAGGTTTATCGCACATAAAATCTGCGTCACGTGTCTGCTGTGTCCTCTATGGATGCTGGTGGATTGGTGAGGAAGCACTTATGGCCATAAACCTTGTAGGCTGGGAAGGATCTATTGTTAACTGAAGTGTAAAATGGCACAAGGAAGAACTAAATGGAGTAAGGGTAAGAAATCATTTATAGAATGTAGAATGTTCACAGAGGATGTAGTAACCCATGAGTTTACATGCGATAAATGCCTCCTAGTTGCTACCCTCTAGGGGGAGGTTCAGCAATTTCTTAAAAGATTAGAAACCCAGAAGGAGATTGGAAAGTTGGAGAATTATATATATGAAATTGTCTGCAATATTAGTCAGAGTACTCAGGAAAAAAATGATAAAGAATGGGTTGGTATAACTGATAAAATAGATGATGGGGATAATAGGGTTGCTACTAGGGGATTATGTGCACCTGTGAAGGACCTTAATCAAGATTACACATTGAACTCACCCCTCCAGTTAACCAATAAATTTGGTTGCTTGCCTGTTGATAATGAGGACAAACTGGGAGTGAATGACTCAAAACCACAAACTGAGGATATTGCCCCAAATGTAGAAGTTCACAAACAGGAAAATGCCGAGCTCACTAAAATAAAGCAGACCATTAATAGGGACATAGTGATGATTGGTGACTCCATTATCAGGGGGATAGAAATGACACTTTGTTGGGGATACAAAGAATGTACCACGGTTAGTACATTACCAGGAGCTAGACTTCAGGATGTCTCTATAATAATGGAGGGGCTTCTTGAAACTACAGAAAGTCCTCTTGTGATTTTACACATGGGTATTAAAGACGAGGGTAGAAGTAGCATGGAGAATATTCAGGTAGAATATAAAACTATAATTAACAAGATTAAAGAAAAAATGAGGAGATAATCTCTAGCATTTTACCAATTTATGAACATCAGTCATACAAAAATGGGCTAATTTCTGAGATTAATTTGTGGTAGAGGCAATTTTGCAAAACTGAAAACATAGGATTTATGGACTATTCCATGACTTTTAAAAGAAAAGTATTTTTTAAACCTGACGGTCTACATTTAAGTCACTCAGATACAAGGATCTTAGGCAAGAAAGTGAACGAAATAATAAAATTTCATTTAACTGGGGAGGGGGTGTTGGTAAAGGAACCCAACAGTCATTCAGATATGAATTATTTTTCCATAAAATCACTGGAGTGGAAAGCAGTACATATTAATGTGAGGAATCTGGTGGGAACATTTGATGAATTCAGCTTATTGTTAAATACACAGTACATACATCTGGCCATGATTATGGAAACATGGTGGGATGGTGAAGACTTGGGGAAATAAAGTGTCCCATGGTATACTCTGTTCTCAAAATCTAGAACTTACTGGAAGGAAGGGGGTATAGCTAGCTTTGTACATGAATCTATTCAATGTGAAGAAATACAGTGGGATATGTCTAATTTGGAACTTCTGTGGGTAAAGCTGTTTCCACATAAAGGCACCAAAATCATTTTAGGGTTACTGTAGAGAGCACCCTCCATTGCCCTAATGCATGTTATTAAAATACTCAACATAATAGGTAAATTGGATCCTGTGGACAGAATACTTTTGGTGGGTGATTTTAATCTACCTGGCATTAATTGGAAAACACTGCAGGCTAATGGTAACATAAATAAGAGATATCTTGAGATGTTTGAACAGATGGGACTGGAACAACTAGTGCACAGTAGTACCAGGGGGGTCAAAGATATTGGATTTGGTTCTTGCTAACATGGGTCATTTAATTAGAAATATGTTAATAAAAAGTCCATTAGGTAACAGTGACCATTCTTCTGTTCACTTTAACATTTCTGAGCAATGCATTGGAAACATACCAGGCATAACAACTAAATTAAATTTTGGTAGAGTTGATTTTGTTGGCCTCAAAACAGAATTTGCTTGTTGGGACTGGGAAAGCAAATTACATGGTATGTCTGTTCAAGACATGTGGGATTCATTTTTATCTAGAATAAACAGCTTATAAATAAATATATACCAAATAAATATAAACATGATAGTTCCAAGAGGAACACGCCTGCCTGGATGAATAGTTCCATCAAAAAAAATGATAAATAGAAAAAACAGACTGTTTAAAAAGTACAAAAGCCATAGTATACTTTTAAACTATAAATCCTACAGAGGAAGTCCTCAAACAGATTAAACTAAAAATCAGGAAAGCAAAAGCACAATTCAAACTATCACTTGTAGACAAAGTTAAAGATTGCAAAAAATGCTGTTATTCATATATAAATAGTAAGAGGAAAGAAAATAATATGATAGGCCTGTTCATAAATACTATGGCACAGGTAGCTACCCCTGAAGAGATGGCTGACATTCAAAACATATATTTCTGTTCAGTTTTTAACATTAGTAACCAAAGTACACATAGTGGGAAATACAGTTCAAGTCCTGGACAAGTTATTATTAAGATAGTCTATCATGTATATATTCTATCAAAATTAGATATCACTACATCTCCAGGTCCTGATGAGGTGCATCCCAAAGTATTAAGGGAATTGGTAGCTGTTTTGGCCCCTCCAGTTCAGCATGTTTTTCAGACCTCTTTTGATCTAGGAAAGGTACCCCAGGATTGGAAAATAGCTACAGTGGTGCCCATTTTAAAGAAAGGGGCTGGGTCCAAACCAGAAAATTTCAGACCAGTGAGTTTGACTTCACTAATGGAAAAGGTTTTGGAAGGTATAATTAAAGATTTAATTATAAACTATTTGGAGGTTAATGGATTGGTGGACCCATCACAGCATGGGTTCACTAAATCCAGGTCTTACCAGACTAATCTGCTGGCTTTTTACAAAAATGTAAACAGAGAATTGGATAATGGTAATTCTGTTGATGTAGTGTATATGGACTTGGTGAAGGCATATGATAAATTGCCCCATATAGAATTACTAAATCTGTTGGAAAAGATCAACCCGAATTCTAATATTTGTAATTGGGTGTCATCATGGTTGCAGAGGAGACAACAAAGGGTATCCATCAAGGGTACATTTTCAAATTCGTCTCCTATTACTAGTGGAATACCCCAGGGTTCCATTTTGGGACCTAGTCTATTTAATATTTATGTAGCCTTACTTCAAGCAAACAATCCAAGGGTATGGTTATGCAAGTTTGCTGATGATTGTAGGGTGGGGGCAGTCGTGAAGAATCAGGAAGAAGCGATGGAATTGCAGAACACCATAGATGGCATTTTTGATTGGACTATTGCCCACAAGTTGGTTTTAAACACTACAAAATGCAAAGTAATGCATATGGGCAAATCAAATAAACACAATAATTATAAACTTGCTAACTCACCACTCATAGTTACTACTGAAGAAAGAGATTTGGGTTTTACAATTGGTTCTGATCTTAAGTTTAGCATCCACTGTAGGTCTCAGACAAAAAAAAGCTAACCAAAACTTGAATTGCATTTTAAGATATATTGCAAGCAGGGATGCAAAAGTATTAATTCCACTTTATGTGGCTCTGGTGAGACCCCATTTGGAGTATGCCGTCCAGGTGTGGTCCCCTCAAAATAGGGAAGATATTATTAAACTAGAGTCTGTCCAGAGGAGATTTACCAAATCTATACACGGGTTGAAAACTAAACCATATCTAGATACAGTGACTTTCCTTAATCTTTATTCGTTGTGTTACAGGAGGTTTGGGGGGGACATGTGCCTATTGTATAGGGTAATCGGAGATGTTAACTGTTGAAATGAGCTAGGAATATTCCCTAGGACAGACGAGCATGGCAGTAGAAGGCACAACAAACAATTGATACAATCTATATGGAAACATAATGCAAGAAGGCACTGGTATAGTCAGAGGGTGGCTACTACTTGGAATGTTCTACCAGAGACCATCGTTAATAGTGGGAGTATGAAACAATTCAAAGATAAATTAGATTTGCATTTTGGGGAAATGACAAAAAGGTTTTGAATTTAGAAGTAAAAGGCAAGTTTTAAGGAGGTAAGTCTATTTGCTTGAATAAATCTATGAGAAAAAAAACAGCAACTGGAACACATTTACTCTGCGTGTTATAAAGGACTGATGCTCTTCCTGACAACCTACCTTTATTATTCCAACTGAGAAAGTCCCCCCTCTGATTTGGAAAGGCAGCTTGCCTAATAACAAGAGAATCAGGAGCTAAAATTTACACAGCATCACTGAGTCATGCTGCCTTCTCTGTGTGTTGGGTAGCCAGTACAGTCTTCCATTCATTGCTTGTTTATCTATAAATATGTTTCCACTAGAAGTAACACAGAGCCATCCTGTTTGTCTGCCATGTCAGTGTGTGTGACTGTTTTGCTGGAGACCCTGCTAAAAGAAATAAACGCCTCCCCCTTCATGCTTAAATGGGTATGGCATTAATCAGAAATGTACAGCCCTGCCTGACTTTTTCCATGTATATAAACATTACATTATGACATGCACTTTAGCTCAGAACAGTTTTTTTTTGTTTGTTTAAACAATAAGATAGATTGATGCTCCCATATTATCCATCAAATTATGAAAGACCTCATTCTGGGATTCATATCATGCAGTATGTCATACCACATTATATTGTGACATTTAGTGGTGATAAAGAGGAGTGAAACATCATAGTAATAGACCTACAGAAGTTTGTAAATCCCACAGTAAACCTCATCATTACTATTAGGTCAGAGAATGAGAGAGAATGTGAAAGCAGCTTTTGTAGGGCTGATGCCATTTGCTACTGTAGTGCTTTCAAAGCAGCTGAATATAGAAATTACAAATTGAATAATACGTGAGGAACTATCATATACTAGGCTGGCCTATAATTCCATGAAGTGGTTCCCGTGACATCATAACCATGAAAGCAAGGTTCAAGTGGTTCTATGTCACTAGAACCCCAAAATGGATAATTATTTATTGATTTAGCTATTGTACAAAGAGTGGGAGGGTGGCCAAAATCAGTCCACGGGATGCTGACTCAGTGGGATGCAAACTACAGAAAAAACTATTATGCAGTGCTATAGATCATAAAAAGATGTTGGTGTTGGTGTTGGTGAAGGACTCAGGACCAGTATTAACAATGTAGCATTGTGTCATGCTTCACTATTTGCACTACTGTGTTAAAACTGTCAACACATGCATGTACTATTATGGTTACAGTTTTCTTTATTAAGATGGGTGCCTGTCCGTGCAACCCCATTTCTTTTTAGTTTTAAAATGGGGAGGAGGGTTGATGGTGGAGCACTCCAACTTAGGCAAATTAACTGAAAGGCAATAGGATCACCTAAATCTGTCATTAAAGGGGCACTGTCAGCTTTGCCCCTCGGTTTTCTTTCAATATGCAACTGTCGATCTACGGACACAAACTAGCTCTAAGTATGCTCTAGAAAGTCCCTGCATAAAAGAGAAAATGATCTGATTACCTTTCATTTCATATTTCTAATTGTGTTCTTTACATTTGGCCTGACTGAAACCCACCCATCCACTGGAAGAAAGTCCCACACCGAGAACGCGCCTCTACTGTGCACACTGTGCCGAGATGCACATTATAGCAACCCCATCCCAATAAACATGTAATCCAACACAGCTGGTAAAGATAAAGTGCTGTTGATATTTGTGAAAAAAAACCTGAGTGCTTGATGAGCCGCTAAATTCTATTAAAGTCTTGTGCTGAAATCTTGTGCATGTGCACTAGTGGCGCATTCTCACACGTGCGTGGGATCTTTCCTCTGGGAACAAGTGTGCATGCGTGGAATTTCAGCACCAGACTTTTGGATCACACAGTATGCACCTAGGTAGCTGTGAGATTCCAACCCAGGTCTCCAGATCTGCAGCTCAGAGCCTTAAACTACTGTGCTATGCTGCCTTTGCCCCCTTTAAATCCTGTCTCTGTTGCATTTCCCCTTTAAATTTGTCTTTCAGGGCAATTATCCACATTCAGTACATCATTTAAATAATTATTGCCCTCTTCTTTTATTGTCTATTGGACTTCCCTTTTATCTGTTCCCCATGGAGGGGTTTCATGACAGGGGCCCTACCCTCCCCCACAGTCCCTGGCTTAACGGAGCCTTCCTTCAACTCCACCCCATGAGTGGTCCATTCCTGGGGCCTTGCCCACTCTCACTGTTCATTGACTCACTGGAGCCTTCAGCACAACTCGGCCCAGTGGAAGGTCCATTTCTGGGGCCTTACTCAGAGCAGACATTGCTGTTGCTGCCAGTGCCTGAAAGAGCCCAGAGTTTATTTTTTTAATAAAAAAAAATAAATAAATAAAAATAATCAATCCTTTGTTTAATGGATGGTGGCCTGCACCCAACTGCAGTGCTGCTGCCACTCACCCTGCTGCCAACTTCCTTCAGAGCTGGGACTGCTGGAAGGGCAATATGGGAGGCCTAGACTGACCTCCTCCCACTCATCTCCTCTGACTTTTGCTGGCTACCATTGATGATGAAGGGGCTGGCCTTTTGCTGCTGCCAGCACCCCTCTCAATGGGACTACATTACCACCATGGACCTGGGACAACTGCTGGGGAGAAAGGAGGAAGAGCTGCTGACCTTCTGGACTGTCTGGGCCTCAGGAGGGATGCAGGAACTTGAGGTAAGTCCCTTCCTATAGGCTCTTTTTCAGCTGTCTGATTGCTCCCTCTCACTCCATGCTGCTGCTCCCTTTCACTCCAATGATGAGCTGAATGGTTGTAGCCATTGTTGAAATGGGTTATGGATTCCATCCAGGAATCCTCACAAGCCTTTTCCTGTCTGCCTGCCCTAATGACTAGAACTCACAAGAGCAGGTTCCCGGCGCAAGACAACTGGGAGGGGGTCTGTACAACTCTGCAGGCAGGGAAAACAAGCAGAAATTAAACATTTTAAAGCACATCCAAGCTGAGGCTTTGCATTTCTTGGGGGGGGGTGCATAACATAGGTGTATCTATGACTGTGGCATCTAACTCTGGGGTACAAAACAGGGGTACCTTCCTACCAAGGGCACAACTAACCCTTAGCCAGCCCTAGAGCACCTGGATACCCATTTCTGGAGGGCACCAGGAACTCTGGGGTACTACAAATGTACAGTATATTTAAAATGTAGTGGAGGGAATGGAGTAAAGTATGTTTAAAATGAGAGGAGGGAGAGGACTTAAAATGGGGGTGGTGCAAAGTAAAATATTTAATGTGTAGGACGATGTACCTGTAAACCTTTCTACACCAAAATGTGGGATGCCCTTGAAATGTACCTTAATGTACTGCCTTCCCCCCCAATGCTGGAAAGCATTTCACATCATTTCTTGCTTTCATAGCTGCTTGTCTGCTCCCTTTCCAGCTGCCAGGTAATGAGAACTTAGAAGTGACATCAGTCGTCGTTATGGTCAATCATCATTTAATAACATTCTGTGATGAAGACCATTGTGGGCCATGCCATTACAAAGTTAGGCTGACAATTGTTTACTACGATGATCAGCAGCCACAGCCAAAGCATGTTCTACCATTTCTAACTGTGGTTGAGCGTGGTACTATATATTTGCCTGGGCTATTACAGAGCGTAGTAAAGTGAATGAAAGAATGAGTGAGTGAATGAGTCAGTCAGGCAGTGAATAAGTATGTTAATGAATTGGTCTGTGACTGACTGTGTAAGTGGGCAGTCTGTGACTGCGTGTACGAGTGGGCCAGTCTGTGATTCACCGATGCCTATGTGGTGTGCAAGGGCAGAACTTAGGCATTCTCAGCACTGAATGGCATGCAGTGGTGCCCTGTCTACCCCCACAGAATTCACTAATGGGCATGTTAGTACCCCGTGCAAGTGATCCCTGGTTGGCCACAGGCCACACCAAGGGTGGGATGGCGGCATACCAGAGGGCACCCCCATGGTGCCCATTCACAACTGTACTATGCACCAATCTGGGCTGCATTCTCAATGCAAGGGGGGCACAGGCATACCTGTTGCACCTTCCCTCTCAGTGCCACCAGTGACAATAGCAAAGCATTGCTGATCTCCTCACAATGCTACCAGCCACATGGAACAGTGGTGGGCTAAGGTGACTACCCAGGCACTCGCCCCTTGTCCCTTCATGGAACCAGTACATTGCTACCAGAGACTCCCACACTGTGGAGAATCCACTAGCTGACTGGGTAGAAGCATTCCATTGGCTGCCCAGCTGTGTCCACTGATCTTCCCCTTGCATTAACACACCATGGGGAGGGTCTGTGGACAGGAGGTGTGCTGTGGCCAGTGATCACAAATGCTGGCCACCACACACCTGTTCACAAATATGGAACTGCACAGGCAGGTTATGTACATTTCACGTGAGAAACCCGCCTGTTCATGAATCACACCATTGTGTGTAAGATGGAGGGGGCCACTACAAACCAAGTAGTGCTTGCCATACAATATGGTAAGAGACACTGGATGTGCTTGTGGTAATGGAATGACATTCCACATACCAGGGTGTCCTTGGCATAGAATGCGGTGTGGGAGAGGTGCCACTGGACAATAGAAACCACTTGACATGGGACTGGGTGAGCATGAGTGTGCAACTGGATACCTGGGAGTGCTTGGCATAGGTCTGAATAAGGCAGTGGCCACTTGATACCAGAAAAGGTTTGACATGGGACTGGGAAAGGTAGAGAGTGCTACCCGGACAGCAGGGAATGTTTTGATTAAATGGGATGAGGGAGGGAGGAGTGCCAGTGGACACTAGGGCCAGGGAGTATTTGGCATGAATGGGGGTGCCACTGGATACTAGGGAGTGCTTAACACTGAATGGAGGGGAGGAGGGGGTGCCACCAAGTACCTGAGAGTTCATAGCATGGGGAAGGCTGCGAGTTCAACTATTGTACGTATACCTGCCTCCTTTGTAACACCCCCCCAGGTTGCACCGTGAGACGAGCATTTTTTGCTCAGTGTGCTTTTCCTAGTGAAACATTTTCAATGAATAAATAAATAAAAGGGGAGGGTAAGGGGTGCCAGTAGACACCAGGGGGTTTTTGGCACAGGATGAGAAGGGGAGGAGGTGCCATTGAAAACCATGAAATGCTTTACATGGCATAGAATAAGTGAAGGTAGTGTCACTAGACATCAGGGACTGCTTGACCCTGGATGAGGTTAGGGAGGGAACTGATACCATGCACCACAGTGTGCTTGGCATGGAGTTGGGTGAGGGAGTAGCCCTAGGATTCTACCACTTGCTTGGCAGATGATAGAAAGAGGGAGATGGTGCTACTTGGCATGCATTGAATGGTGGATACAGATTGGACATGTGCTAAGAGAATGCCACTGGGCACTAGGAATTGCTTGGCATGGAGATTGGGTGGAGGAGAGTGTGTACCACAGGGCAGCAGCAAATAACTGGCTTGGGACAGGAACAGATTGCTTCTTCATACTAGTGACTCCTTGGCAAGTAGTGTGTCCTTGGCAAGTGTTGGGGTAAGTGTGGAGGGTGCCAATGGACACCAGGGAATGCCTGATACAGAATACATTCATTTGCAATTACTTTTCTGGACAAGCTATTTGAGGTATCAGCCAACTCTTGGGTTCTTGATTCACATTGTGCTTGCATTCACCTTTTTGTTTTGTTATGCTTTTTTGTTCGCATTCATTTTTTAGTTGTGCTATGCTTTTTTTTGTTTGCATTCATTTTTTTGTTGTGCTATACTTTTTGTTTGCATTCATTTTTAGTTGTGCTATGCTTTTTTGTTTGCATGTATTTTTAGATGTGCTATGCTTTGTTGTTTGCATTCATTTTTTGTTGTGCAATGTTTTTTTGTTTCTTTCATCTGTAGTTCCCCGCTTCCTCTTTGATCCAGTTTTTGTATAATCGGACTAAATCTGCTGTCCTCCAGTCTTTGGGTACCTCCCCTGTTTCCGGCGGTTGGATAAACAGGATTGACAGAGGTTCAGCCACCACCACTCTTAGTTCCTTTAGAACCCTGGGGTGCTCCCCATCTGGCCCTGTTGTTTTATTGACTCTTATTCCTTCCAGTTCCTTTAGAACCCTTTCATCTGTAAAGGGACTTGTGTCCATTTCTGCACTGTTCCCACCCCTTGTACTCCCTTCAGGCCCATTACTCTCCTCTTCCTCAGTAAAGACTAAGCAGAAATATATGTTCAGTATGTCAGCTTTACTGTGGTCATCCTCCAAGGAGACCCCTTCCTCCACCTTTAGTCTCACTATTCCTCCCTTTGCACTTCCTTTTTCACTTATGTACCTGTAAAAGGTTTTGTCCCCTCTACCCACTGATTTTGTGATGCGTTCTTCTGTCTGAGCTTTGGCTTCCATTACTGACCTCCCTTTGCTTCTCCTGGTACTTCTCCATATCCCTTTCTGCCTGTGTCTTTTTGTATTGCCTGAATATGATGTTTTTGGCTTTCACTTTCTCCGCTACCTCCTTGGAAAACCATAATGGCCTCCTCTTCCTTTTCATCTAGCTAACCTGTCTAATGCATAATTCTGTAACTCTTGTAATCCCTGTTTTAAATATTGCCCACTGTTCTTCCACCCCTGATTCCTTCCCCATTCCCATTCCCATTAGTGCATCTTTCTAGCACGTCCCCATTTTCTCAATGTCTGCTTTCCTAAAATCCAGGATACGTGTTTTTGTGTGGTTCGGTTCTGTTCCTTCTGTGGTTTTAAACCACAGCGACTGGTGGTCACTGTCCCCAGGTGCTCCCCCACCGTTACCCCTATCAAACTGTTCTCTGTTTGTGAACACACAGTCCAGTATTGCCTTCTGCTGAGTTGGTTCCATGATGAGTTGCTTAATGAAAGCACCTTGTAGGGAGTCCAGGATAAATCTGCTCCCAGTTGATGCTGCTGCTGCTGGGAAGCACCAATCCACATCTGGCATATTGACGTCTCCATCCAGTACAACCTCCCCATTGTCTGCCATCCTTTGGATCCTTTGAAGATTAGAATAAAGCCTCACTGTCTGTGTGTGTGTGTGTGTGTGTGTGTGTGTGTGTGTGTGTGTGTGTGTGTGTGTGTGTCTAGTTTCAGACAGGAAGCACCTGCTGGAAAGCATCTGGAAATCACTAAACAGAATTGGTAACAGCATGCTGAATGCAAACATAATAGCTTCAAATACATAACAGCATGTCAATATTGAACAGAAAACAACAGCAACGTTTGTTTCAAATTACATAATATGTTCACTTTAAAGAGCCCCGATACCAGTTGGATAACGCTGAAAAATGTGAGTTAGACACAATTCAGGTTATAGTTCACATATTTTTGCAATACTTTTTTTTTCCATGATATGAACTTTATCCTTCTGTCCCTCCCAATCAGCCCCTTTCTGCTGTTGAAACCAGCCCATTCACCCCACCTCTAAGACTTACCCCATCTATTTCTTAGCTTGTTGTGTAAGTGGGTGCCACAGATGGTGCTGGTGTGGTGCTTTAAGGGTCACAGCATCATCTTGTAGCTAGTTCTTTTCCACCCATTTCTCCCCTTGAGTCAGAGACAACAGTGCATATTGGTGCACAGGTAGACCATGAAGATGGTGCATGCTTTCAGTGCCCACCTCTGATTTTCAATTCTGGTGACTGCTGCTGTGCCACCTACCCTCAACTAGATAGCAACTAAGCAGCAGTATACACTGTCCCCCAACTCCAAGTGAAAATATCCACTGATGGACATTAAATCCTCCTTCCTCACCAGCTCCTAAGCAACCTCGATTCATTATTGAACCCATGTCACCAGTGTTGTAGGAGGTGAGGAGTTCAGCATCTCAGCTGTCCACTCCACTGGCAGACTACAAGTTTACTGTAGTTGAAATTTCCTTAGACAGTATTGTTTGTGGTCCTGCGGGGGGGGGGGAGCTGAACCTGCAACCCAATGTTTTATAGTTCTGTGCTTTTACCCTCTGTACCATTCAGCTAGAACTTTATTTTTGCAGTTCTTTTTGATTTTATTATTTCCGCAGCAACAGATTGGGATGTCATAAATAAACCTGTGACTGCAGAAATAGACAAGCAAATAGGGCACAGACCCTGTTTCCTTGCAACAAACAAATAAGGGTGACAATTACAACAAGCATTTGTCAATGCTGAATGTTTGCTTGTTGGCATTAGCATTTGAAAAGCAGGAGGTAGACCAATGCAGAATAGGAATGGCAGAGAAGTATGGAAGTTCATGCCAACCTCACCTCAATCTTGTAGATTTGGAGAGGCATTGGGGTAAGTGTGTGGGTTGTCACCCATGATGATCATGCCATGTCACCTCACCTTATTCTGCAGACAGTGACACGTGTTGAGGTGTGCCTGAGGGTGTTTGGCTGTACAGTGACCCCATTCCACACGGACATATGCTGAAATGGGCGCAGCATAGGAGAATGGGCTGAAGCGAGGGGCCGAAGAGTCCAAGATACACCTTGATGGCTGTCAGTGGGTGGGTGTGGAGGTGGGATGGCATGCATAATAGAGTCGGCAATCCAAAGGCATAGCATGATGCCTGGCCATCTATACAGGGCAGGACGTCATGGTTAGAAACCCTAACGCCTTGGGCATTTGTTGTTAGTTGCAGTACAAATGTTCAACATGGCCTTTTTGTGACCCCACCTCAAGTAAGCATTTGGGACCTCTTCTCATGAAGAGTGGCAGTAAGATTTTGTCAATGTGTCCCAAACATTGACTTCCAACAGCAACAGTGCCACTCAGTGCCACATGTACGAAAACACAAATTGGGCAGAATGTGAAGAATGGCAGCTGTGCCATCCATAGGGAGGTGTAAAGGGATGGCAATGTTGAAAATCAGTAGCGGGAATATTAAAAATGCATGCACTTCCGAGCATATGTGGAAAGTGCACAATACATGCATGTAAGACAGTCATTTTATGGACTGTCATCACCAGATTTTCAACACAGGCATTTTACAACCTGTGCTCATAAAGAGTGTCACTTAGATTGTGTTAATGTCTTCTGAACACTGATTTCCCTCAGCAACCACGGTATTCTGCACAGGAAGTGCAAAGACACATTTTTGCCAGGATGTGATAAATGACAGCTGTACTGTTCATAAGGAGGTGTGGAAAAATGGCAATGTTGAAAATCTGGAGTGAAAATATTACAGATGTGTGAAGTTATGAGCATGTGTGCAAACTGTGCAACGCATGCTCATAACTCTCTCATTTTATGGAGTTCCACCATCAAATGTTCAACATAGGCATTTTAGGAACTCTGCTAATGAACAGTGTCACTGTAATTTTTTTAATGTGTCCCAAACAGTGATTTCCCACAGCGACGGCGCCATTGTGCACTGGAAGTGCGAAAACACATGTTGGCCAGGATGTGAAATATGACAGCTGTACTGTTCATAAGGAAGTGCAGAAAAATGTCAATGTTGAAAATATGGAGTGAAAATATTGCGAATGTGCGAAGTTATGAGGGTGCATGGAAACTGCATAAGGCACGCTCATAACACACTCATTTTATGGACTTTTGTCACCAAATTTTCAACATAGGCATTTTAGCACCTCTGCTAATGAACAGTGTTACTGTGATTTTCATAATGTGTCCCGAACATGGATTTCCCACAGCGACTGCGCTGTATTGCGCCGGAAGTGCAAAAACACATTTCGGCCAGGATGTGAAACATGACAACTGTACTGTTCATAAGAAGATGCAGAAAAATGGCAATGTTGACAATGTGAAGTGAAAATATTGCAAATGTGCAAAGTTACGGGCGTGTGTGGAAACTGTGCAACGCATGCTCGTAACACAGTCATGTCATGGACTTTTCTCATCAAATCCTCAACATAGGCATTTTATGACCTCTGCTAATGAACAGTGTCACTGTGATTGTCATAATTCATCCTGAACACTGATTTCCCACAGCGACCACGCTATTCTGCGCTGGAAGTACGAAAACACATTTCAGCCAGGATGTGAAAAATGACAGTTATACTGTTCATAAGGAGGTGTGAAAAAATGGCAGTGTTGAAAATGTGGAGTGAAAATACTGCAAATGTGCGAAGTTACGAGTGTGCGTGGAAACTGCGTAACACACGCTTATAACACAGTCATTTTATGGACTTTTGTGACCAAATTTTCAAGATAGGCATTTTAGCACATCTGCTAATGAACAGTGTCACTGTCAGTTTTGTAATGTGTCCTGAACATGGATTTCCCACCGTGACCGCGCTAACATACAGCGGAAGTTCAGAAACACATTTTGTCCAGTCTGTGAGAAATGACAGCTGTATTGTTCATAAGGAGGTTCATGAAAATGGCAATGTTGAAAATCTGGAGTGCAAATATTGCAAATGTGCGAAGTTAAAAGCTTGCGTGGAAACTGCACAATGCACGCTCATAACACAGTCATTTTACGGACTTTACCCACCAAATTGTCAACACAGGCATTTTAGCACCTCTGCTAATGAACAGTGTCACTGTCACTTTCCTAATGTGAACCAAACATGGATTTCACACAGTGACTGTGCTGTTCTGCACCAGAAGTACGAAAACACATTTTGGCCAGGATGTAGAAAATGGCAGCTATACTGTTCATAAGGAGGTGTGGAAAGATGGCAATGTTGACAATGTGGAGTGAAAATATTGCACATGTGAGAAGTTATGAGCGTGCATGCAAACTGTGCAACGCATGCTTGTAACAGTCATTTCACAGACTTTTCTCTCCAACATAGGCATTTTAGGACCTCTACTAATGAACAGCGCACTGTGATTGTCGTAATGTGTCCTGAACACGGATTTCCCACTGCAACCGCGCTATTCTGCACTGGAAGATTGAAAACACATTTCAGCCAGGATGTGAAAAAATGACAGCTCTTCCATTCATAAGGAGGTGTGATAAAATGGCAATGTTGAAAATCTGGAGTTTATAACCTTGTCAAAACAATTAAACAAGACCTGGCCAGATGGAGTTTACTTCCTGTGTCACTCTAGGCTAGGATAGAAACAGTGAAAATGAACATATTACCAAGGATTTTCTATCCTCTAAACATGCTAGGGTGCTACCTACCCAAAACTTGGTTTCGGATCTTGCAAAAATTACTTAATGTGTTATTATGGAAAGGGAAGACTGTTAGAAGATCCTACCCGAAACTCACAGGATCAAAGAAATCAGGAGGCCTTGCACTCCCCTCTTTCTCTAAATACTACATTGCTTCACATTTTAGTAAATTAGTATCTTGGAACCAACTGAATAGCTTAGTGGCCCCGAACTCTTATGTGTCCCCCTGGGTCCATATTGAGAGCGACTTAGTTCTCAAGTATGCATTAACTCTAAATTCAATTGCCTATACCACTCTAAAACTCCTCCCTAAGCCACTTAAAAATATGCCTATTGGGTGGTCATTAAAAGCTCTGCATCAAGCTCAGAAGCTCCTAAAGGTGAACTGGCAGAATTCACCGGAACAATTCTTGGTACATAACAACCACTTTTTAATACAGTGGGCCCCGATCCCGTCTACATTTTGGGGGCCGATAGCTGGGTTACGACTGGGGGATTTGGCACCCCAAGGGAAACTAATATCATACGAACAAGCTTGTATCCAATTCCCAGATCTAAGAGGGTATAATTTCAAATTCTGGCAAATTTGTGATGCAATAAAAGCTCACCTGCGCAGGACAAAAGCATGGGTGGAAAACAAGATCAAACTATCCTGGCTGCTCAAGGTTGCAGACCAACCCCATTCTGTTTGTAGAGTTTATAACGAATTACAGAGGCTAGATGAAGGTTTACCCTCTAATGTTAGTCACTACTGGAGACAGAGATTAGAGATGACAGCGGACAGGGGTGTATGTGAGCAGATATGGGTAAACAACCATAAATATATTAGGCAGGATAGATATGAACTACAGCAATTTAATATTATGCATAATCTGTACTATACTCCTGCCAGGCTTTACAAGATGGGTAAACTACCGTCACCTACTTGTAGCAGGTGTGAAGCCAAAGAAGGGGACCTGTACCACATATTGTAGGAGTGTGCCAAGATTCAGCCTTTCTGGAGGGCAATCTATGCCTCATTCCTACCGATAATAGGCCTGGAGCTCCTTTTTACACTGGACATTTGCTTATTGAGTAGCTTCCCCAGAGGTATGACTAAGCAAAAGAAGTTGTATATGGCTATTATATCGGCCACGGCCAAAGTGGTCATCCAAAGACACTGGAAGGATGCTACTACTCCACCAATCCTAGAATGGTATAAGGAGATTATATTGGCACTACAACTGGAGATACATATAGCTAAAATGAATAACAGGATCCAATCCTATGGCTCCAACTGGGGCTTGTTGGATGCTGTTCTAGTCACTTGGCAAGTGTAATCTCCTTAGCCATAGGAAGTATCTCTCTGTTAGATGTATCTTTTGAGTCCTTGCTTCTTCTTCCTATTGAGAATCCTTGCGGTGTTCCAATTCGGTTGTAGATGCTGCTGGGGAGGTGGGGGTTGGGTAGGGATGGGTTTTTGGGTAAAGTTTTATTAGGCTACTTTGCTAAGTGTTATGTCAATCTTGTTCCTCTCAATGATATTGCTTTTCCTAACATGTATTCATGATAATGACATGTTTGACTTGCAGATGTCAGCCTGATTAGGGCTGTATAATCCATGTAATATCACTGTGCCAATAAAGTAAACTGAATTAAAAAAAAAAAAGAAAATGTGGAGTGAAAATATTGCAAATGTGCGAAGTATTGAGCGTGTGTAGAAACTGCACAATGCAGACTCATAACAGTCATTTTATGGACTTCTGTCACCACATTTTCAACATAGGCATTTTAGCACCTTTGCTAATTAACAGTGTCACTGTCATTTTCATAATGTGTCCCGAATATGGGTTTCCCACAGCGACCATGCTATTCTGCGCCAGAAGTGCGAAAATACATTTCGGCCAGGATGTGAAAAATGACAGCTGTACTGTTCATAAGGAGGTGCAGAAAAATGGCAATGTTGAGAATCTGGAGTGAAAATATTGCAAATGTGCGAAGTTACGAATATGCGTGGAAACTGCAATGCATGTTTGTAGCACAGTCATTTTATGGACTTTTCTCATCAAATTTGCAACATAGGCATTTTAGGACCTCTGATAATGAACAGTGTCACAGTGGTTTTTGTAATGTGTCCCGAACATGGATTTCCCACAGCAACTGCGCTATTCTGTGCTGGGAGTACGAGAACACATTTTGGCCAGGATGTGAAAAATGACAGCTGTTCTGTTCATAAGGAGGTGCAAAAAAATGTCATGGTTGAAAATCTGGAGTGAAAATATTGCAAATGTGTGAAGTTCAGAGCATGCGTGGAACCGGCACAACGCACCTTCGTAACAAAGTCATTTTATGGACTTTTGGCACCAAATTTTCAACATAGGCATTTTACAGTCTCTGCTAATGAACAGTGTCACTGTCATTTTCATAATGTGTCCCAAATATGGATTTCCCATATTGACCACGCTATTCTGAGCCAGAAGTGTGAAAACAAATTTTGGCTAGGGTGTGGAAAATGACAGCTGTACTGTTCACAATCAGGTGTGAAAAAATACCAATGCTGAAAATCTGTCACGAAAATATTGCAAATTTGGGAAGTTACGAGTGTGCATAGCAACAGCTCAACGCACGCTCGTGAAGCAGTCATTTTTTTGGATGTTTTCCACCAAATTTGCAACATAGGCTTTTTGAAAGCCCACCTCATGAACACTTGCACTGTTATTTCATTAATTGGTCCCGAAAGGTAATTCCATGCAGTGACCACAAAATCACTTTTTGAGCCCAATTAATGCCATGATAGTGACAGCATTCATGAGGAGGGGTCCCAAAAATCCCATATTGAAAATCTGGTGCCAAAATTGCAAAAATTTCCTGAGATATGCATCAGAGTTGAAAATACCCTATTTATTCCATTATAGAGCTTCCCGTCATTTCCTCAGTTACCAGTCAGCTTTGGAGAGTGCAAACGTGTTCCTGGTCCACCGAAGATCATCGCACCATACTCTGTAGGTAGGTATGGGGTGAGGGGGGTGTGGGGAGGCAGGGTGCACAGTGGGTGGGTGCAGGTTGTGGGGGGTGGGCAAGGAGACTGTGAGGACCGTTTCCTTTGTTTACAGGTGAAAAAAGAAGACATTGTGGGATGGTTTTGTTTTAACAGTGGAATTTGGCATATTGGGGTGGGCTCTAGCATGCCCAACCAACTGGGGCAGTGCAGCCGATGGGGATTGGGCACCCCCATTGGCACAAAAGCGTGGGGGGCGCAAAAGCTGAGGGGGATTGGGCACCCCCTCAGCAGTACTGTCACTACTCTTTCGGGTGGGGACTTATGCCGACGGGGAGTGGGCTCTCCTGTCAGCACATCATCCTGGGAGGGGGGAGATAATGCCAAAAGAGAGTGGGCTCACCCTTCGGCAACTCAAATCTCACCTAAGGAGTGCAAGTCAATGGAGATCGGGGCCTCCATCGACAAAAACATGCTGTGTGGGAAGGGGAACATGCTGCCAAGGGGGATTGGGCACCCCTTCAGCACTGGGGCCACATTAATATTTTTTGTGGACAGTGCTGCAATGCACCACCATGTTCACAAACAATATTACAGTAGCAACGTTCTGCCCAGCAATGACAGGTCGCTCCTTCACTGCAGCAAATTGCTGACGCTGCAATGACGAGGCAGCCTGTGATTGCTGCGGTGAAAACGTTACGACTTGGTGCAACTTCTGGAAGTCAGTGTCATCAGCACACTGTGCCTCCATTGGTGTACCATGGCCAAGCCCCAAAATGCTGTGCCTCCCTTGGCTGCTACACTGCCATGCCTCCCTAACCCGCTTCTTTCCTAAGGTGCCACATAATGTTTCTTGCGCATGTGTGCAAGCAAACATAAAAATGGTAAAAAATAAGCTAAATTGTGTGTAGAAAGTATGTTTTTCAGAGTTGTCCTAACACTGCAAACAGACATTCAGCTTTGACAAATGCTTGTTATACACTTCTGATTGTAGATCTCATTTTTCTGATTGGTCTCAAAAATATTTTAATAGCAACAATCCAAAGAAAGACAACAAATAAATTTGAATTGCTGTTATCACCTAAATGGTTAGAGCAACTGCCTCTGAGATGAGGGAGGCAAGAAAAGATCCTTGGGTCTGACATGTGCCTGTAATTCAGTTTATAACATGGCTTCCATAAATACTATTTTCTGAATTTTCCAAACAGGTCACTTGACCATTGATTAATTCCTGATATACCCATAGTTGCACGTTCACAGAGTTTTATTTTACTGTTTCTTTATGTAAACCTCTAACATAACATTGCCCATGTTATAAGAGGATTAACCCACTCCAGGGTATGGGTCTACTGAACATTATTCCATGCCTGGATGATTGAACTCACTCAGCTTCACCTTGTGACTCCAATCCCCACCTCTCAGGTGTGGATTAATGCTCAGTAAACCTATACCTTGTCATGGGTTAATCTCTTCTTATAGGAGATGGCTCCCAAAATCTTGTAGGCTATTACAGATGCTGGTAGTTTAGGTTTCAGGACTTGTTTTCCAGCAAATCTGATCTAGTGCTATGTGGAATTTTCAAACTGTGGCAAAGCAGAGTTTCACAGAATTTTGTAAAATTCTGTGAAAATTGTGCCAAATCTCATCAGAAGCAGAACGGCAGAATTTCACTGAAAATACTGCAGAATAGACTCTTCACTCAATTACCATGGAATTAAGTTATGCAGATCTCAATATACTACACATAAAATGTTTCACAACCATTTTACCTAGCTACATGGAATAAAGTTATCACATTTTATAACAGTACATCAATTTCATTGTTTTAGGCTTGAGGATTACTAACCTGATCATGGATTGTATGCTGTATGTTTTTAATTTATGTTCTGCTCTATAATTTAAATCATTAAAAGTGCATTGACATCTGTGGATTCTTATGCCACAGAAATCTCGGTGTGCAAAATAAAATTCTGCTGGTAATCTCATGAAGGTTAAAAAATGGACACATGGTGCTGTATTCCACAGCGAATGTACCTATGTGACCCCCTCAGCTCAATGCAGACCTTATTGGTGTTTGAGAGGCAAGGATCTGCCCTGCTTTTGTTACAACCGAAACTGTACTTTAAAGTCCAAAAAAACGGCTTCATTGAGTGGTTTTACTACAGGCTTGTGGTAAATGTTATAGTAGTGTTAGTGGTGTGTGTATTATTTGTGTGGTTTACAATTTTTTTTTTTTGTAGCTCTGTTTTCCTTCCCAGTCATCAGGGAAAGGGCTTTGCTTATCACTAGCTGCAGAGTGAGAGAGAGAGCAAGAGAGAAACATTTATTCATAGTCAGATACAGTCTGATATAGAGATGACTGTGCCATTTTGATTAATATTAATATAAATAAATAACTGTTGTTGTGCCACCCCAAAAATATATACTTAAGGCTAACCTTTGAGATATATTTGCTACTTTAAACAAAAGTTTTTTTCCAGTGTACTTTTTTCCTTATAATGAAGACAATTGTTTCTGTTTCTGACCTTGAATAATATTTTCAGTGCCAGTATCACTATGAAGTTGTGTGGCTGGAGTATGAAGGTATTGGACAGTTGAGTTCCATTCTGATGAAGAGGCAAGGGAGGGGGCAGTACCGGGTCAATATGGCATTTGAACAATGGCATAGTCAAAACTGCACAAGAGTCATAGCATGGGGGAATACAATGACAGAGTACAAAAGACAACAAAAAAGACAGCAAGTAGGAAAGCGCGATTTTGTACCCTGTCTCTACTGGCTGGGAAAGAATGGAGGGAGTGATGCAGAAGATATGACCTCTGCTGAAGGGGTGGTCTGGTGTGCAGTTTCTGTGGCTCAGGGGGATGAGCCATTGGCTGTAAAGGGAGGTGGTACAGCTGTGGACGGGGTTTTAAATCCCGGTCCCAGACCGCTGGCGGTGTATATTTTTATTCTATTTCACAGTTGGACTTGTGTTTTCCCCTCACCCATGTTTGCCCTCATCCCGGTGTTTAACCCATATTTAAACAGGGGGTATGAAGGGCAGAGCACCCCATAACAGGGGTGTGTGGGTGGTATAGCCCACCGCAAAAACAAAAGATTTGTCTGACGTTTTTGCAGATATTCTTATTTGGCATCATGTGCCAGTGCTAGCAGTGTACTCACTGTATTGACAGTTTGGTACATTACTGCGCTATATTTGTTTGCAAGATAATGACTCCATGCCAGGAAGAGTTGCACATACAGCCATTAGCACAGCAGCAGCATCCAACATGTGTATTTTGCAGCCATCTGGTGCAGATGCTTGCTACAGCTCCAGTACAATGAATGACTGCTGCTGTGTCATCTGATGATGGCAGAAGGAAAGTCACCGGTAGTGAGAGTAGTGTGATTCTACAGCACAATTGCTTTGTAAAACAATCAGCAAGTGACATAACAGCAGTGCTTCTTATGTCCCAAATAAATCACAGGGAGTTGAGGATTCTCAGAGACGAGCTACTATCGAGCCTAAGAAAGTCACAGATGATTTTTGATTATTTTGTGTGAGCTGCTAGAGGAAGAGGTTAAGGAAGAGACACTGGAGGAGATAGATAAGTGGAGAAGATAAATAATGAGGAGAGGGAAGTTCATGTTGAGGATATTGATATTGGGAGCAGTGATTTTTGTTCTGATCTTGATGATCAGGTCCTGGATTTGGACCAGGAGGCTCAGAGAAAGCCCATCCACATTTTTATTCTATAAATTCACCACTATTAATCCCTCCATCAACCCTCCCCTCCCCAGATGTACCGCTCTGGATCCCTGGTTCCACCTCTCAACCTGGCCTGCTTGCCTTTAACTACAGTATTTAAATCAAGAACTACTACACCCCTACCTCTCCACCTTACTACCCACTTTGGCCCCTCCCAAAGCACCAGACTTTAGATCCTAGATCCATGTGTCTCCCATTTCTTCTCCTCCTCCACATCCCACCTGAGGACATCCATCCCAACCCTGGCCCCATCTCTCCTCTACCCTCTGAGCTCCCAAAAGGCCTGCAGATATTTTACATCAATGCCAGAAGCCTCCATCCAAAAATGGACATAGTCTCGCACAGCACTCATCTGCTTTCCTTTGTATTACTGAGACATGGTTCTCATCCCCTTGTTCATGACACCCATGTGGCCCTCTAAGATCATCATGTGTACTGACAGGACAGAGGTAAATGAGGTGGCAGTATTGCCATCAATGCCCAAACTAACCTACCTTGTATCATCTTATCCACTGAATTGTGACCATCCTCCCTTGAATATCTCTCTAGTTCCCTAAATTTCCCATCCTCCATCTCAGTTCTAGTCATGTGCTATATGCCTCCCCAAAACTCCCACCCCTTCTCTGACTGAACTTATCTCCATCCTAGTTGCCCAAGCCCCATCATATGAACAAATGTTATTAGTAGATTTCAACCTAAACTGGGCATGCCCCTCTCATAAACCTTTCACAGATACATTGAATCACTAAACCTCACACAGCTCATTAAGGAACCAACTCACCCTAACTTCTTCACTTTACACCATTCTCTCCTATATTGGGTCCTGTCTTCCCGCCCACACAGAATCCTCACTACAGTTGTTCTGCCAGAAATGTTTAGCATTCACATTATAACCTACCATGTTCAGAAAGTCCACACTCCTCACTCTCCCCCCGTGAACTGCTGGATCAACTCCTACCACCTTCTCAGTGTTGACTTACTACAGCATGACCTTCACTCTACTAACTGGGCAACAGTGTACTCTGTTCAAAATATTGACTCAGGCATCTCCCAGTTCACTGTCCACCTTCATAAAGTATGGGACCTCCATGATCCTCTCAGGTGCCACAGAGTAAAACAGCACCACCTCCTCTGGATCTCTGTGGATCATATCTACTTATGTAAAACCCATGACAAAGCCTAGGCTCTATATAAAGCCTCCCAAGCATCTCAAGACCTGTGCAAATACAGGGTTCTACGTAACACTTGTGCAAAGGCAATCAGGCCAGCCAAAGCCACTTGTTTCCCTACCCTTCTCCAATCCCCTCAAAGCTCCTTTGCAAATTGTTGGTCTACATTTCGCTCCCTACTTGATCCCCCTGGCCAATCCAGAAGCCCTACTGTATCTTTAACAATTCCCTGCTTACAGACCCAACTACAGTCACAGGTGTTCTAAACTCCTGTTTTATCACCTGTGCAGTGCCCCCATCCACCTCTTCCACCCAGTCCTACTTCCACAACATCCCCCCTCCCAAGGCTACTCCTTCCCATCCATTTCAGTCCAAGAAGTCAAAAAAAGCCTTGATTTCATTGAACCCAAATAAATGAAGTCCTGACTCCATAGATCCCTGTCTTCTATGTCTGTCTGCCTCCACAATAGCACTTCCCCTCACCCACATCTTACACCGTTCTTTCTACCAATGTACAGTCCCAAGTGCCTGGAAGACTGCCCAATCTCTTCCTCTGCACAAGAGTGGTGACACTCTCAACCTGGGAAATCACTGGCCCATATACTTGCTTCCCACCCTTGCCAAAATCCAAGAATCACTAGTCCTCACACAACGCTTAGAGTACTTAAATTCCTCTGACTTCCTCTCCTCATACCAATCTGGTTTCAGGACAAACCATTCCACTACCACCTCCCTACTTTGTGTCACCAATTACATCCTCTCTGGCATGGATCAAGGCCACATTACTGCAGCCATATTTATTAACCTTGCTAAGGCCTTTGACTCTGCCTCCCATATGCTTCTGCCAAACAAACTCTCTTCTGCTGTCTCTCCCCAGAATATGTATGCTGGTTCAACTCATATCTCTGTGACACAACCCAACAAGTCCATACTGGTGTAGGCCTCCCCCCCCCCAATCCAAGCAGGAGTTCCCCAAGGCTTCATTCTGGGCCCCATATTATTATGAATATTCTTAAAAGACCCCCAAATGGCATGTTCCATGGCAAACATACAGATGTATGCTGACAACACCATTCTTTATATATCTGGCCCCTCTACTGCTGCAGTAAAGTCCAGCCTACAGGTCAATCTCCACTAGATCCTTCACTGATTTGACAAAAAATATCCTGAAAGTAAATGTAAAAAAACGTTGTCAATGACATTCAGAATGCCCCAAAAACTGACCACCCTCTCAACCCCCTCTCTTTCTCTACACTGGATGGCTCCCCACTCGACATAGTCACCCACTATAAATACCTAGTGGTCTGGCTTGACTCCCAATTAGACTATATGAAACACATCGAGCATATCCATGCAAAACTCCACCCAAACCTTGGCTTGATGTATGGAAATAAAGATGCCCTCTCCCTATCTAAATGGCAGCAGCTCCTCGCAAAAATTGTTATCTCATCATTTGGCTATGCTGATGTAGTTTATGGCATGGCCTCAGCCTCCCATCTAGCCAGGTTGAATTCTCTCTACAACACTTTTTGTAATTTTACCCTAAATTCCCCCCCCAAACACACCACTGCTCCCTCTACTCATCCCTTTCCCTAACACATCTTTATCACCGTCACCTTCTCCACTCCATGCTCTTCATCTCAAAATTCTGGTTTGGGTCCTTACACTCCTATCTATCCACACTTCTGTCTCTCTCTACCAAGACCTTATACCCCCTTCATTCTAGAGACACCCACACTTTCTCCTTGCCATGGCACTCCTCAAGGTCTAGCACAGTGGCATTTTCTTACAGGCTACCCTCGCCATGGAACTACTTTCCCTCCCATGTCAGTCATTCCCCTTCAGCCCCTTTCCTAAAACAGGCTTTGTCACACTTAACTAATCAAGTTAATACCAGCCCTTGTAATTGCAATGTTCCTTCATTAATACGAATTTCACAATTCTAAAGCCACTTACTGCAGATTGTTACCCCAAAATGACTTACACTCCTCTTCACTTGCTCCCCTACTCAACAACAACTGCTCTTTCCTTCACACTCCTACTCTGTCTTTCTCCTCATCTGCCCCAGTGAGTATACCCCATATACTCTTTTCTGTTTTTTACCATTCCCTTAGCCCCACAAAATTCTTATCTTCCCATCTTGCATTTTCTCTCATGTACTACAAACTCCCCTCTTTATCACATTATCTTTACCACCCTATGTCGCTATATTTTTCCCTATGAAATTTGTACATCTGTATTACTACCATACTGTGCATAGCCTATTGACCCTTTCCATACTATAAAATACCTCCAAAGTAGTCCAGGTCAATAGCTTTTAGTAGCAAGTCTAATTTTTTAGGGCTGTGGGTGGAGCCTACAGCCATTTTGCAAGAGCTCTGTAGCTCTGAAAATGGCTGATCTCACAGCTTCTGTTGGACATTTGGAAGTATCCTTCTGACAGTCCAATGGAGCTTAAACCTCTCTGCCATTATCGGCCTACGGAATAACAGCTGCACTATTTTGGCTGTTACTTCTGCATTCCGATGCATGAACTGAGCATGTGCATGACTTTTGTGCATGCGCAGTTCCATGGTGCCACCATGTTGTGAATGGCAACATGCCACTCACTATTTTGTGCCACCCCATGTCATGCTCAACATCCAATGTCACACACTGGGAGCCCACCCCAGTGTGCAGAATTTATTTTTTTCCTGTAAACTAGAAAACGGTCCCTCATAACATCTTGTTCCTGGTGCCCCTGCCCAAGTTATGCCCAACATCAGGGTGCCCCATCCCCATGTTGGCATTTATGTGGCACACTGGGACCTCACCCCAGTGTGCCAAAATGTTTTTTTTCTGCATTTGCTATAAATTAGAAAATGGTCCCTTGTTTTGGGGTTTTGTTATCTCTGTGTAACTGAAAACGGTCCCTCATTGTCGCTGCAGTCCCCATCCCCCTCCCCACCTCACTGAGCACCCACCTCCCACACCCCCCTTACCCCATATTTGCCTCCAGAGGTTGGCTGTCTACTTCTGTAGACCAGGATACGTCTGCACTTTTCAAAACCCAGCCGCGAACTGAAGAATTAAAGGTAAGCCATTCAATGGGATTTTCAACTTATGCTCATATTTCACCCATTTTTGGTAATTTTTGCCCCAAATTTTCAACATGAAGTTCTTGGGACCCCATCTTGTGAAAACTGTCATTGTCATTTTGTTACTCTGTCCTGAAAGGTGATTTTGCAGTAACTGCATGAAATCACCTTTCAGGACTGAGTCACGAAATGATAGTGCCACTGTTCATGAGGTGAGGTCCCAAAAAGCCTATGTTGCAAATCTGGTGAAAAATTTCCAAAAAATGACTTCGCTATGAGTGTGGTTTGCATAGTTTCTATACACACTCCTAATGTCGCCAATTTTTTATATTTCCACTGCACATTTTTTACGCTGCCATTTTTGCATACCTTCTTCAAATAGTACAGCTGTCATTTTTCACAACCTGCCCAAAATGTGTTTTTGCACCTGTGATGCAGAATAGTGCGTTTGGTGTGCGCAATCACCTTTTGGGACAAATGAACAAAATGACGCTGGCACTGTTCATGAGAAGGGGTCCAAAAAGGCCATGTTGGTGATGAAAAATGTAAAAAAAAAAAAAAGACTGCATTCTGACGTGCATTGCACAGTTTCTACGCACACTTCTAACGTCACCAATTTTATTTATTTTCATATCACATTTTTAACATTGCCATTTTTGCTCACCTCCGTCAAAACACTACAACTGCCATTTTCCGCAACCTGTCCAAAATGTGTTTTCACACCTGTGGTGCAAAATAGCACTTTTGGTCTGTGCAATCAGCTTTCAGGACAATTGAACAAAATGACACTGGCACTTTTCATGAGGAAGGGTCCAAAAAAAAGGCCATGTTGAACATTTGGTGCACCACTTCCAAAATGTGGCCAAGTTACACCTGGGCATTGAATAATTTCTACGCACATGTGTAACTTTTGTGACTTGATAATTTTGATAGTTATTCACAGCTCTATCGACTCTGGCTAGAGCTTGTCTGGCTTATGCTGTGTTTACCTATATTACTACTGTACTGTACTGTACTGTTTGTCTGCCTCTATTTGGTACTACATTTATGTAAACTGTTTATTTTTAACCTCCCCACTCCCTTTCTCTCGGGTCACACCTGGAAACAAGCCTCAGCTCAGTGTGCCTCTCCTTGTGATCAAATTAAAATAAAATATATAATAAATAAAATGAAAAAAAAAAAATTGTAAACGTGAGGAGGGGAGCAGGAGAACTCAGTGGGTAATAGTGGTAATAGGGCACATCCAAAACAAAAAAAACACTTAATGTACAGCAAGGCCTTGATGATAAGCAACAATAAGGGGACTGTGTTATTGGAGATAGCAGTGGAGGTGTGGGTGACCATAATGGCAGACAGGGGTGCAGGCCCAGTAATGTGCTCTCATCATAGACAAATGCATGTTTTAGGAAGCAGCAGTCAGTGTCACAAACAAAGCTCTTTAGAGCTGATTTTTTTTTGTCACAGATCCCACAGATGACAGCTTTGAAGTTTGCCAGATCTGCAAAGCTTGAGTGAGCCACAGCAATGCTGGGTCACATATCAGGACTATGGATCAGCACATTCATCTGAAAACCACACTCTTAATTAAATATCAGCAGTATGAGAGGGAAGCTTAGCTGGGATTGTGGCAATCTCTTGTTGGTCTTAGGGAAAGGGGGATGATGAAGCCATAGTCAGGGACATAAACAAAACCAGCAGGAGCACTATCAACTCCACATTGCTTCCTGTTCCCAACACCCCTAACAGTAAAGTTTCTGTTTCTAGATATTTTTCAAAGGGAAAAAGTATGAGACCTACCCATGATAGTAATCCAAGTCAACTGTCACACCATGCTCCCAATCTGTATCCTCACCGCTAGTGCAACCTAAAATACAGAGGTGCTCTCCAAAACTAGAAAATGTCACTATAGCCACACAGTCCCCCATGAACTTAATGCACGTTTGGCACCAATGATGGCAGGTGATATGTTGCCTTTTTCCTTTGTCAAAAATGCTAGTTTTAGGCATCTAATGGGTAGGACAGTTTCAAAGTAGAATATTCCATCAAGAACCAATTTTCCCACAAAGGCTGTTCACAAACTATATATACACATTTGAAATCCTTCATATCACATGCTATTTAGCCATTGTGTCACATACACTATGCACCTTACCACAGATGCAGTATGTGGATCAGTGGGCCTGAAGTTGCTTCTTCATATATGTGTATCACGGTCCACTGGGCTTGTTTCCTTAATTTTTCTGCAAAGTCCTGTCAGTCGCCTTCCTGCCTAAGGCACCCTCCATTAATTGGTGTGGAGCAGCACGCCACACTCTGCATGACTTGTGGACACATTATAGCACACTACCATAAATTTATTGATTGAGCTACAAACTTCAATTGATGAGTAACTCATGTGGCGGGACATGGAAACACAGTTTATTTCCAATAAAAAAAGTTTAAAAAAAATGGAAAAGGTCACACTAGGGAGGTGTAGCTCATGATAAATATTAATATATTTAACAAGAAAATCAGACGCTCACCACCTCTTGAGTAAAGGACAGCACTATTTTTGCAGGATTTCAAAGGTCCTCAGAGCACAGTTTATTAAAGTACAAAGATACCAACTGGACTATCACCTGGCATGTTTTGAATTTAACAATCCTTTATCAAAGACACAATTACTAAGTATAGGGGTAGGATTCTTCATATGTTTGGGTCTCTTCCTATATGAAAATGACTGATAAAGGTCTTACAGTCTGCTCCTACAGTGTTCATGGACTTATCAACCTGGTTAAAGGGAGCAAGGTCTTGGCGTACCTTAAGTGTTCAGGAGCAGACATTATACTTCAAGAAACCCACTTACCCTCACAGGAACATAAATTAATGAAGTTTTGTTTTGCTCGGGTAGCTGCAGCCTCTTATAAAAGTGACAGGTGGAGATGGGTAGCCATTTTATTTCCCACCAGGGTTCCTTTTGAACACTTGGATACTCCAGCTGATAGGGAGGGCAGATATACACTAATGAATGGTAGATTAAATGGAGTCAAGGTAACCCTTTCTTCAGTTTATTTATTTATGACTTTGTTAACCAGGTAAGATGCACTGGTCCAGGGGACAGTTTACAGGCATGACCCGGGCCTAGTAGGCACAAACAAGTAACAGCAGCACATAACAAACATGTAACATCATCACTAGGTAAAGATACAAATTACAGAGTATACAAAGTACAGGCATGATATACAGTTGAATGATAAACAAACAGTCCAATTAGGACACAGCCCAGTAGGGGAGACAGTACGGTTGTTCAAATTCAATACAGTGGAAGCAAAAAAGGTAGTTGCACTTAGTTGTTTATTTATGTATGTATGCTCAATTCCAGATGCACCCTGGGGGTAGGGGGTATTGAGAGCATACAAACATATACAGTAAGGTCAATTACTTGATATGCATACAAAATACCATAAGCAAGGTAGAGAACAATTATCTACAGGTAGATAGATAGTCTTAGCTTCTGGGAGGTTATAAATACAAGGTAAACATATTCACAGTGGAATGCATTTACGATAGGTGGAATACAAAACCAAATGTCATAAGACTAGCTTCCTGGAGGTACCAGTGACAGGTAAGTGGAAACAGTGATAATTGGGATGGAAGGTATTAAGGGTATTGCCCTGATGCAGGAGTTTGAGATCACCTGGTTAGTGAGCTCCCAAGGGTGCATGCACAGGTGCAGTGAAAGTATGTTTTGAGAAAGGAGTTGAGGTGTCATCCAAGGGTAGCATGCCAGATATCCGATGAGAGATAGTCCCAGAGATTGGGCATGCAATAACTGAAAGCTGACCGGCCTGCTGAGGTTGACATGTGTGGAGTGGCCAGTAGACATGAGTCATTGTTTCTCAGTGCATAGCTCTGGGGTGTGGGCCAATAGGACCAAGGTGAGATACACGGGGAGGCACTGTGACCAGTATTTGGCCCTGAGGCTAGCACAATGGGATAGACACCAGTCCTGTACTAAAGGGAGGTCAAGGTTGTGGTACAGGACACAGTGATAAGTACTGTGAGGACAGTCAAGTGCAGAATGACAGAAGGAATGGAAAAGGTTGTCCAGTCTGGCCAGGGTGGACTTTGGAGTGGCACTGTAGACTGCATCCCCATAGCCGAAGATGGGAAGACTCATCCTCTGCACTATGGCATGTCTAGCCAGCAATGGGATGCATCCATGATTTCAGTAAAGTAAACCTAGCTTGAAGCTTTTCATGGATAGCATCAATGTGTGCAGCGAAGTGAAGGTGCTGATCAAGCCAGACCCTGAGATACCTGAAGGAGGAGCAGGTTTCAAAAGAAGTCCTATCCAAAGTGTGGAAGAATGGGGTGGAGGGTTGCCTTGAAAGTCTCTGCCTCCTATTGAAGGTCATGGAGATATTTTTCTTAGCATTGAGAAAAAGCTGATTTGAGTGAAAACAGTGCTGGTCTTCATTGAAGTTCTACTGGAGTTTGGTTGCTACAACAGTAGTCAAGGGGCTGGATGTATACAAAACTGTATCATCCACACGCATGTGAATGGATGTGTTGGGGCAGGCAGTGGGCAGGTCATTGAGGGACATGGAAAACAGGAGAGGGCCAAGGATTGAGCCTTGTGAAACCCTGGAGGTGACAGGAAGGGAAGCAGAGGTGGCATTGCCAATTCTGACAGATTGGGATCAGTCTAACAGGTAGGACTGAAACCATCTGGTGGCCATGCCTAAGAGCCCTGCATGAGAGAGCTTTGATAGCAGAACTGTGTGGAAGATGGTGTTGAAAGCTTTAACCAGGTCGGCAAAAATGGCTGAGGTAATTAGGCCCTTATCCATACCAGTGAGTATGGAGTCTGTGAGTCTTAGGAGGGAGGTGATGATTGAGTGGGACTTTCTAAAGCCAGACTGGTAAGGGGTGAAAAAGGAAGAGGAATCAAGATAGAAGGAGAGCTAAGAAAGAAATATTTTTTCCTGGATTTTGGCCAAGATAGGTAGCAGGGAAATTGGATGGTAATTACAGGGAGCAGCGAGGTTGATGCCTTTGGGAAGCAGGATGACTGTAGCATGTATCAACTCTCCGGGGATAGCAGCAAGAGAGAATGAGAGGTTGTAGAGAGATGCTAGGGAGATGGCGATGGCAAGAGCTGACAAGTATAGCAGTTTGGAGTCAAGACCAGTAGGCCATTTGCCCTTGCCGGGATTTAGAGCAAGTAGACCTTTGTAGACCTCAGCAGGAGTAATCTGGAGGAAAGCAAAGGGGGTGCTTGCTGGGGGAGCATTATTGGAGGGGATTGTGATGGGCTTTAGGTGGCCTGATGGTTGAGGGTGCCCAGGAGTGATGATGTGCAGTCCATAAAGAAGGAATTGAAATGAGAGGCTACATCAAGGGGGTCAGTAATTGTGGAGCCACCAACATTGAGGGCAGGGTTAGGGGGTTAAGAGTGAGGGACATAAAGAGATTTAACCACCTTCCAAAATTTGGAGGGCTGGCTTAGGTTTGTTTTGAAAGTGTCACTGAAATTTTTTGCCTTTGCCCAGCATATCTGTGTAGTGCATGCATTGAGAAAGGCACGGTACATTTGATATTGCACATGAGAGCTGGAGACCTTGAAAGCCTTCCAGGCCGCATCCTTGTCTTTGAGGAGTGTCATGATGTCCGTAGTGACCCATGGCAGGTGGGCACCCCTCACCTGAGCACTTTTGACAGGGACATGTGACTTCCAGACCTCGATGAACATGGTCTTAAAATACTCCCAGGCTGAATCAAGAGAGATGGCCTTTTGGATGTAAGACCAGTTCAACCTAAACAAGTTGAACAGGAGAGATGCAAGGTCCAGGGATTTGTAGGATCTTGTAAGGATGGTTCTGGGTTTGGTTGCTTTAGGATGGTGGATTTTTCTAACTGAGTAGATCATATTATGATCATTTATAGAGTCCGGTAGCAGGCCGGAGGCGAGTATATGATGTGGGTGTGACGTAAGGGGCCAGTCTAGGAGAAAGTGGTTGGAGGATTTGTGGTTGAGGAGTGTGGGCTCGGTGATTAATTGGGCTAGGTTTAATGCTGCCACCTGGTTCCACAATCTGGAGCTGCTACTGGAGAGCCAGTTTTGGTTGAAATCACTGAGGATGTGCAACTCGCCTCCTGAGGCCAGTGAGGTGATGGCATTCAGATGTTCCAGAATGGAGTGTGAGATTGAATCAGGAGGACAATAGGACCCAGCTACAAATATGGGGCAGGTGTGGGCTAGGGAAAGTTTGATTAGTACGGCATCGATGGAATGCATGGGACTGTGCAGCAGGACCAATGTGAACTGATGGGAGGAGTTGACAAACAGGGCAACACCACCCCCTCTTTTGGGGCCAAGGCAGTCTTGGTGAATAAGGGAGTTGCCCAGGATAGAGAATTGTGTGGTTTCAGCCATGTTTTGGTAATGGTCAGTATGTCAGGTTTTAGTGAGAGGGCAACTGGTTGTAGCAGACTAATTTTGTTTAAAATGCTAAAAATATTTTGGTGCACAAGTTTAAGGCCACGGGGCAGTGAGAGGCTGGGGGCAGGATTTGGACAGGGGTGTTGGGGTGTGGGTCTGGGTTGCATTCAATGTCACCGGCTAGCAGGACCAGAATGGTTAACAGGAATCCGCTGTTAGGAAATGCCCATAGGGGTTTCTTCTGACACATAGAAACATAGAAACATAGAAGTTGACGGCAGATAAGGACCGCAAGGCCCATCCAGTCTGCCCATTTCTTTTTCTACCTTATAAATGTGCCATCGGCCTTTGCTCTGTCAGTGGCCTATCTATTCATACTCATTTGTATTGCTCCCTTATGCCTATCCTATGCCTGTTTGAAGCCCTGCACTGTATTCATAGCCACCACTTCTTGAGGTAGGCCATTCCATGCATCCACCACTCTTTTTGTGAAAAAGAATTTCCTCACATTCCCCCTTAATCAGCCCCCCACTAATCTCATGCTGTGTCCTCTTGTCCTGCTATTTTTCTTATATTTAAACATGTTAGACTCTTTCACCTTGTTAATGCCCTTAAGGTGTTTGAATGCCTCGATCATATCACCTCTCTCCCTCCTTTGCTCAAGGGTATACATATTGAGCTCTGTTAATCTGTCCTCTTATGTCTTCTGATGCAGTCCCTGCACCATTTTGGTTGCCCTTCTCTGGATTGCCTCGATTTGGTTAATGTCCTTGTGAAGGTGTGGCCTCCAATACTGCACTCAGTACTTCAGATGGGGCCTAACCAGTGTCTTGTAAAGAGGTTATTACCTCCCTCTTATGACTTGTGAAACCCCTACTAATACACTAACACCCTCCTAGCCTGCTAAGAGGTCTGCTTGGATGATTTCAGGTCATCAGTGATGATGATGCCCAAGTTCCTTTCTTCCTTTGTGACTGTTAGCAACTCCCCTCCCAGCCTATAGGTGGCTTCAGGGTTTCTCTTCCCTATGTGCATGATCTTGCACTTCTTTGCATTAAATCCCAGTTGCCACTCTTCTGACCATTTTGCTAGTTTATCCAGATCTCTTCTCATTCTGCCCACCCCATCTGGATCATCTACTCTGTTGCAGATCTTGGTGTCATCTGCAAACAGACAAGCCTTACCATCTAGTCCATCTGCAAGGTCATTAATGAAGATATTGAAGAGGACTGGCTCGGACTGATCCTGGAGGTACCCACTTGTGACTTGCATCTCTTCTGACTGTATACCATTTACCACCACTCTCTGTTTTCTGCCCGTCAACCAGTTTGCCACCCAGTTGACCAACTGACCCACCCGAGCCTACCAGCTTATTTATCAATCTTCTATGTGGAACAGTGTCAAAAGCTTTGCTGAAGTCAAGGTAGCGATGTCAACTGCTCCCCCTTGTCCACCACTCTGGTTACCCAGTCAAAGAAATCTATGAGATTAGTTTGACAGGACCTTCCTTTTGTAAATCCATGCTGTCTTGGATCCTGTGCCCCTATGGATTCCAGGTGTTGCACTATCCTTTCCTTAAGGTGCCTCCATAATCTTGCCCACTACTGAGGTAAGACTGACTGGTCTATAGTTCCCTGCCTCCTCCTGCTACCACTCTTGTGGAGCGGGATCACATGAGCCCTTCTCCAGTCTTCTGGGACCTCTCCTGTGCTCAGAGACTCACTAAACAGTTCTGCTAATGGCTCTGCTAGTTCCACCTTTAGCTCCTTAAGTACCCTGGGATGTATGCCATCAGGTCCCATTGCCTTGTCCACCTGAGCTTAGCAAGCTCTTGTAGGACCCTTTCTTTGTGAAGGGAGTAGTGCTCACCTCCTCTCCCTGTGTCCATGGTGCTGAGCTGCGGGCCCTGCCCTACCTTCTCTTCAGTAAATACTGAGCAAAAGTATCTATTTAGGATAGGTGCTTTTACATGGTCCTCCTCCTCACATGCTCCCTTTTCTCCATTAAGCTTAACAATACCCCCTCTGGACTTTCTCCTTTCACTAATGTATCTACAGAAAGTCTTGTCACCTTCTTTTACTGTTTGTGCTAGTGTTTCCTCAGTTTGGGACTTTGCCTGCCTTACTTCCTTCCCTGCTTCCCTTAGGGCAGTTTGGTATGCCTCCCTATCTTCATCCCGCTGTGTTCCCCTATATTTCCTGAAGGCCAGCCTTTTGGCTCTGACCTTTTCCGCCACTGTATTTGAGAACCAAAGTGGTTTCCTTCTTCTTTTGCACTTCCTTTTCTGTCTAACACAATGGGATGTTGATTCAAGTATTGCATCCTTAATGCTTGCCCACTTTGCCTGTACCCTCACCTGTGTTTCTTTTTGCCAGGCTAGCTTAACTCTGTTGGCCATCTTATCAAAGTCAGCTCCTCTGAAGTCCCATATTTTTGCCTTGGAATGGGATGATTTAGATGTAGTAGCCAAATTGAACCATACCATGTGATGGTCACTGGCCCCCAGGTGACCTTCTACCTGGAGATCTGTGATCCCTTCCCTGTTAGTCAGTACTAGATCTAGGATAGCCCTGTCTCTTGTAGGTTGTTGTACCAGTACGTTGACTGTGCTGGTGTTGCTGAGAAGGCTTGAGCATGAACTTTTATAGCGACTAAGGGAGCATGGAAAGAGGGGGGGAGGACAGTAGGGCCAGCAATTAAATTTAGTTGCAGGGGAGCAGGGGGTGCTTGTATAGCTGAGGTATAGGAGGGGGAGGATATGGATGCTAGGGAGTGAAATTGTGGCAGGCAAGGCAGTTTCACTGGATAAGAGGAAGGGGGTAAGGAAAGTAGAGGAGCAAGCACTAAAATTGCTGCTATTCCTCCAGTCCATATTTTGGGCATGATTCCCGAAGGAGGAGGTCTCAGAGGTTGCTGCCTCTAGTGGTGGGAACCGATAACTGGCAAATGGAAAAATGGGCTGATAGGCTAAAAAAATCATGTGACCACCCCTATAAATAACACAGATGACCAAGGGTGGTGTTGGGGGTGGTGGGGAGCTGAAGCAAAGTGTCAGCAGGGCCAAAATGAAGTTTGAAATCCTGGTCCCCTTATGCACTTCCCAGCATCGCGTACTTGCTTTGATTCTTTGTTGCTTCGGGGTTGTTGCTTTCCCTAGAGCTGAGATACACTGGCCCTCATGACCACTATGAGGAGCTGCGGGAGAACAAAAAAACACAGGATTAAAACAGGTACATACTGGGGAAGGGTTGGAACAGGGGAGGGGCATGCAGAAAGGACAGACACAGAATGGGGGGGCAACCCTGACGGAGAAAGGCAGTGGAAATAGTTAGCAAATTACAACAAATTACTTCAGGGTATGAAATTTTGTAAAACAAGCTGTATTTAAAGACAACTTAAGGCACAATGAGGAGTTAACCTAGAGCCCCCCCATCCTCCATACACTGAAGATGTCTTGAACAGACTATAGCAACACAGCAAGGAGAGAGAAAATAGGCATCTGGACCAGGGGGAGTTGGGGAGGTGGGTGTTACCTGGGGGGACAGGTGCAGCTGTCCCTAGTGAGGAACCAGGATTTAAAGTTAAGCTTAAGGGCACAAGGCTTGTTGGATGATCTTAGTGGGGCAGGCAGCCCATTCCATAGCAGGGGGGACAAAACTGATAGGGCTTTCCCACCCATGTCAGTGGCAATTTGTGGCATCTCTACGGGAGGGACAGAGGAGGGACGGAGATGTCTAGACAAGGTACAGGGTTTGAAGAAGGCAGATAGAGGGGAGGTAGGACAGCTTCTAATGCAAGTATCAGTGAGGCAGCTGAGAGTAAAATCAAAGCGACCTTGCAGAGAGAGCCAGTTTAGGGAGCTGTATAGGTTGCAGTGGTGGCTGGACTAGGGGGCAGACAGGACAAAGTGGTAGATGTTATTGTAGGCAGTCACAAGTCATGTCCAAATGGCAAAGGGGACACGAGAGTAGACTGGGGAGCAGTAGTCCAGGATGGGGAGGAGGTTTCCCTTGCAACAGCAATGTGGGCCTCAGGAGCAGTACCATAGGAAGGGTGGGGCAGTGGGGCAGCCGCCCCGGGTGCAAGCCTCCTAGGGGCGCAGTTTCATCTGCAGCTCACTCTATTATTAACTTGAAAAAGTGAGCACTGCAACTTTAGTTTGGTTTTTTTTAACTTTTTTTAGGTAATTAATATTTGCTGCCAGCAGGGCGCATCCGCGGACCAGCAAGTCGGGGGGGGGGATCACATGATATGTTGCTGCAGCAAGAAGAACAATCACGTGGTATACCGAGTAGACAGTTTGTTTGTGGGGGCAGGCTGGTGCCCAGTGAAGTATATAAGGTAAGCAGACTCCAGAGTGTTGTTAGAGTGGCAGAGCAGTTGAGCAGAGGCAGTTAGAGGAGAGCTGGAGTAAAGGAGAGAGCAGCTAGTATTGTAGAGAGAGAGAGCGTGGACTGTTTAAATTGATTTTGTGTAGCAGTTTTTGACAAGAGAACAAAACGTCCTTCCACGTCCATGATCCATCTAATTAAATAAATGATGATGATCTGTGTGTTTGGGGGGGGGGGTGTTAAAAAAAAATGTAAAAACTACTTATTGATTGTCCCTCGTTCAAAGAAGGCAAAGGGTTAGCCTAGGATATATAGGATTAGATAACTGGGCTCAGGGCTGGCTGCTGTGTATATAACTTGACCATTTTGCTTTGCTTTTGGAGTGGACCCTTGTGCTGACTGGCCGGCGTGGCCTCACCCCAGATTCATTCATCCTTCCTCTGAGGCAGGATGATCGATCATTTGTGAATGATAAGATCCCTTCTGGTCTGGCCCTGGGTCCCAGTCCCCTGCCCCTCTTGCCGACTCCTGAGCTAATTTTATATTTTTATAAGACAGTACAAAACAACGTCTTGTTCTCCACATCCATGGTCCTGGACTTCCACCTTGCAAAAGTTGATTCAATGATTCTTGATTCCCCGGTCCCGGGTCCCTGCCAGCCACCCCCCCCCACCTGTCTTGCTGACTCCTGCCAACTCCCCGACTAAGCCTGGAGGCTGCTTGGCTTGACTGCCCCAGCCAGCAGCCCACTGCATCTGCTGCTTTCCTAATCCCATCCGGGTGTCCCAGCAGTAGTTACTTAGTTCATGCTTCTGGCTGCCTTTGTAACCAAGTCTGCTGGCTGGGACCTAGGCAGGCTGCATTTTTAAAAAATAAAAGCCCAGTGCCTCACACCTCCCTAGTCAGTCCTGAGTGTGACCCAGCCCCCACTATGAAATCAGCAGGCAGCAGTATTTACAGAAACAAAAATTATTCTGTGTGTGTAGGGGGGGGATTAGCAGTAAAAAAAAAAAAGAAAAGAAAACAGTTGAAACTCAAGTCTTCTTTCTTTGTGTGTGTGTCAGTCTGGGGGGTATTAGCGGTATTAAAAATAAAATAATTAATCTGCAGGGAGTCTGAAGGGGACTACACTTAAAAAAGATAAAGGGACACAAGTGAGACACGGTGTCCTCTTACTGAAGGAGCTTTGCTATACATGCTTGGGCATCCTGTGGGAATGCAGGAAGGGACCGAAACTGTGATTTCTGTGTGCTGGTGCCCAGCAAACAAAATAATCTGAGGGACAAGGTAGGATTAAAGGAGGGTAAGGAGATATCCAGAATAGTGGTAGAGTGGGTGAAGATTATGGGTTTTTAAGTGACTGTCAGAGAAATGCTATCTGGGATACCCCCCAATAAAAGAGTCTCTGCCCATGAAACAACTTCAGCAGCGCTAGTGAAGCACTAGGGATGGGGACCCTATGTCAACAGGTAAAGCAGGAGCATAAGGGAGTCATTTGAGAAGGATGTGGAGAGCTATGGGGGACAAGGTAGGAAGGAGGCATCACAGGCTACAGCACCTGTGGTGCAGTCATAGAAACAGAAACATAGAAACATATATTTTGTCGGCAGATAAGGACCGCTTGACCCACCCAGTCTGCCCATTTCCCTACCTAATGGATAAGCTGCAGATTCTAGTTAACCAGCAGCCTACTTCTTCCTACCCCAACCCCCTAGAATTGCCTTATGACTGTCCCATGCATGCTTGAATTCCACCGTTTTTGACTCCACAACCTCCTCCGGAAGGCCGTTCCATACATCCACAACCCTCTCTGTGAAAAAATACTTCCTTAAATTACCTCTGTGCCGCCCCCCTTCTATCTTTAAATTGTGCCCCCTTGTTCTTGCACACCTCTTTTTTTGAAAGATGCTACCCTCTTGGACTTTGTTGATTCCCTTGAGGTACTTGAAAGTTTCTATCATGTTCCCCTCTCCCTCCTTTCCTCGAGGCTATACATATTTAGCTCATTAAGTCTCTCTTCATATGTCTTCTGGTGCAGACCCTGCACCATTTAATTACCCTCCTCTGGACAGATTTCATCCTGTCTATGTCTTTCGGAGAATTGGGTCTCAGAACTGCCGCAGTACTCCAGATGGGGTCTCACCAACTGTCTGTACTGAGGATAATAACTTCCTGTTTTCTACTGGTGAAGCCTCTCCTATGCATCCCAGTATCCCCCCAGCCCTCCTTGCTGCCCTCTCACATTGCTTGCCCACCTTTAGGTCATCTGATATGACTACCCCCAGGTCCCTTTCCATTTTTGTTGTTGTTAGTATCTCACCCCCCATTGTGTACGCTTCCCTTGGGTTTTTGTTTCCCAGGTGCATTACCTGGATCTGGGTATCTAGGAAGGAGGAGATAGGCAGGGCCAAGGCTTGAGAAGATAATTCAATTTTAGTTTTTCCCTTTGTTTATACACTTCTTAAATATTGTTTCTGTCTGCTCATGCTCAAAGATTGTATTTTAAACATTGCTGCCTCCTGAGGACTTTCCTGAAGATGGCTGGAGAATAGAACACAGAGAGTAATAGTAAATCGAGTCCACTCTGAAGAAAGGGGGGTTACTAGTGGGGTACCGTATGGTTCTGTATTAGGACTGGTCCTCTTCAATGTCTTTATAAGCGACATTGCAGAGGGACTGGAAGGAAAAGTATGTCTCTTTGCAGATAACACAAAGATCTGCAACAGAGTTGATGTACAAGGTGGGCTGGAAAGGATGAGAAGGGACTTGACAAAGTTAGAGGAATGGTCAAATGTATGGCAGCTTAGATTCAATGTTAAGAAGTGCAAGGTAATGCACCTGGGAAACAAAAACCCAGGGGAAGAGTACACAATAAGGGGGTGAGATACTAACAACAACAAAAATGTAAAGGGACCTGGGGGTAGTCATATCAGATGACCTAAAGGTGGGCAAGCAATGTGAGAGGGCAGCAAGGAGGGCTGGGGGGATACTGGGATGCATAGAGAGAGGCATCACCAGTAGAAAACAGGAAGTTATTATCCCTCTGTACAGACAGCTGATCAGACCCCATCTGGAGTACTGCATGCAGTTCTGGAGACCCAATCTCCACAAAGACATAGACAGAATGGAATCTGTCCAGAATAGGGCAACTAAAATGGTGCAGGGTCTGCACTGGAAGACATATTTTTTTTTTTTTTTTTAAGTTGTTTAACCAGTAATAGCACACTAAGCTGAGAGCTTTTTTACAGGAGCAACCTGGGAGCACAAGGAAGTTAAGTGACTTGCTCAGGGTCACACAGTATGTAAGTGGAAGCTGTGGGATTCAAGCCCAGGTCTGGTCTGCTGGATGTCACCAGATTTGCAGCTCAGAGCCTTAGACCACTGCACTATACTGCCTCCGTATGAAGAGAGACTAAAGGAGCTTAATATGTATAGCCTCGAGGAAAGGAGGGAGAGTGGGGACATGATAGAAACATTCAAGTACCTCAAGGGAATCAGCAAAGTCCAAGAGGGTAGCATCTTTCAAAACAAGAGGTGTGCAAGAACAAGGGGGCACAATTTGAAGATAGAGGGGAGGCGGCTCAGAGGTAATTTAAGGAAGTACTTTTTCACAGAGAGGGTTGTGGATGCATGGAACAGCCTTCCGGAGTAGGTTGTGGAGTCAAAAAACAGTGGTGGAATTCAAGCATGCATGGGACAGTCATCATAAGGCCATTCTAGAGGGTGGGGGTAGGAAGAAGTAGGCTGCTGGTTAACTAGGATCTGCAGCTTATCCATTAGGTAGGGAAATGGGCAGACTGGGTGGGCCAAGCAGTCCTTATCTGCCGTCAAATTCTATGATTCTATGTTTCTATGGGGGAGGATGGATATTGGTCAGTAGTTATCGAAGGAGTGGGGGTCACCTGTTTTGAATATAGGAAAGACCGTGGCAGTTTTCCAAGCAAGAGGCATTAAAGAGGAAGTTAAGGTGAGATTGAGAATGAAGGAGAGGGGTTTTGCAGTTACAGGGGCCACGATTTTGAGGAACACAGGGGACAGACCATCAGAGCCTGGGCTGCCATGGTTTGGCAGTCTCTGGAGGAGTTTGACAGTATGTTTTGGGGAGATGACCTTGAAATGGAAAGGGGGGGGGGAGGAGAAGCAGACTGAGTGGAGCCAGGGTGTGCTGAGTGCCCGGGGGGGTGGGGGATTACCGTTCGCACTAGACTGTGTAGTAGAGGGGTTACAAGAAGGAAGTTTGCTGAGGAGGGCTGACAGATTGGTAAATTTGAGGGTAAAGTGTTGGCTACCTCACCAGGGTCATCAGGATGCCAGATGGGGAGCTGAGGTGTACATTTGGGCTGTTGGTGTGAGGGGTGAGAAGGGAGCTGATGGAGTTCCAGAAGTTTCTGGGATTGCTGAGACTGTTCCTCTGCAGCTTAGTGCAGTAATCCCATTTAAGAGATTGGGCCAGGTGCTTGCAGCAGTTATGCAGACACTGGTATTCATTCCACAGGGTGGGGAAGGGGTTTTCTTGTTCGCGATCCATTTGCAGTCCCTCTCTTTCATGGTTGAGAGGAGTTCCTTTGAGATCCAGTGAGTATACCCACCATGGACTCTTCTAGTGTTTATAGGGAAATGACCATCTTGGGTGTCTAGAAGAGTGTTAGTAAAGTGGGTAACGGCAAGGGTAATGACTGAGAGCCCATAGAGGTCCTTCCATCTTATGTTCTTAACCAATTCTAATGGTGCGGAGGTGTCAGGGTGGTTGAAATTACAGAATGATATATATTTGGGGGGGGCTTTGGAGGACCAAATTGCATAGGCTGGGGAGTGATCATTTATTGAGTCTGATAGGGTACCCATGTGAGGGATGTAGTCCCCTCTGTTTGTCATCATCAAATCAGAAAGGGAGCATGTGGCAGTCCGATGATTGGATCGGGTCAGAAGTGTGAGGATTTGCATAAGACTGTGCTGTTTGAGCATGTTAGCAAAGTTTGGTTCTTTGGCACACAGCCAGTCCAGGTTGTAGTCACCAAATAGGATAGTTTTTCTATCTGGGGGAAGGAATCCTAGGCCCAACAGCAGACTCTGGAGGCCAGCTATGGCGCCACTCAGCAAGTTGCAGTAGCAGCCCAGGTAAAGCTTTTAGTAGAGCCAATAGTAATTTCGACAATGAGTTAGTCACTCGAGAAGTCATTTTCCACACAAAGGGTGGTGGAGGCAGTAAAATGGTCCCTAACTAAGATGGCTGCATCCCCACACTTTCTTTTTGCCTGGTTTGTCATGGTGCAGAAGGGTGTAGGCAGTCAGCAAGAACATGGCATTGTTGTGCTGGGGTTTCAGCCAGATCTCTGTGAGAGAGCACATGGGGTTTACGTTGAGATACTCAGGACTCGAGGTCTGTAAGTTTGGCAGGGAGGCTATATACATTCATATGTGCAAACCTCAGACTCGGATCACAGGCCCAGATGCCACAGGTGGATGTGATAGGGGTGTTTGCATGGTCAGGGTTGGTTTCAGTATCTCCTCTCGATAGGAGCAGAGTAAAGAGTCAGTGATGGGGTGCAGAGTGCTAAGGGGGTTAAGAGGGAGAGGGAGTGAAGGAAAAGTCCAAGCAGGAAACACTCTAGGTTAGTGAGGAGTGCTAGCATGTGGGGTCTGAGTGAGGTGTGTTCCCATCTTGGTGGTAAAATCCAAAATTCAGCAGATAACAGCACCCATCAAAAATGGAAGGACACAAATGCTAATATAAAAAATGTTTACCTTTTTAATGAGAAGAGCTATATAAAACATCCAGTATAATACAATTTTTGAAGAGAAAACAAACAAACTAGCATTCTGCAAGGTCAAAGCCCTGTTTCATCAGAGTTAAACATTATTTAACATGCTGCTAGTATTTATACATACATCAATGATTTCATTAAAAAAGCAGCACGTGTTAACTTATTAAAAACAACTTGGCTTCACATTAATTAAATAACATAGCCAGGACACAGCTTAAATATACAAGAGACTAATCACTACTTCAGCACATAATTAAATGTGATCAAGAATTGTTAAATATTGCACTTAGCTTCCCTTATAGACATCCATATTATAAAGGAACTTTCATATTTTATATATGACCACGTGTTAATATTCCAAATATCCAGTACCTTTAGACATATATTTTGTCACAAATTATGTATGTATTTCTAAATTTAAAACCTCACAGGTGAAGCAATAACAATCAAATATTTAGATCACATAATCAAAAAATCAAACACAAGCACAAGCATGATTAAAGATTGTTACAGCATATGACCTGAGCAGAAGAGTCTGTTTTTGATGGGTGCTATTATCTATTGGATTTGATACTTGATTATTTATATAGAACAATCAATTATCCTGGTGTTCGTTTTTTGTTTTTTTCTTCCATCTTGGTGGTGCAGAGATGTGATTGTAGTGGTTGGAGGTGGCACTGAAGTGCTTGAATGTGACCTGGTCAGCAGCAAGGATAGAGGCACAGAAATCAGCTGGCAAGAGGGTGCCTACCAGGGAGATAGCCTATAATGGCAGTAGTATGCAGTGCATGGTTGCTCTAGAAGGCATGCACGGGACGTTGGCTGTGGGCAATGTGCTATCTGCCAGGTGGGAGGGAGACTGGCAGCCAATTCTGTATAGTACAAATGGAATTGGCAGCTAAAGGGAGTGTTTCTCTTTAAGGCATTGAATTGGAGAGGGCCAATCTGTGAGAGGGAGGGTGGAGGAGACTCAAAACAAGCAGATTTAAAGGGTGCTGAGGGTGGGGGAGGACAGGCAGGAGAAAATTCAACTAAGAGAAAGCCGTGGTAGAAGGCAGAACCAAATTCAAATAATAAAGTGCTGATCGCCAAAAGTCGGATCCTGGGTGCCTGAGCTTAGTTTCAGCACTGGGTTAGAAGGCACACCAATAGTATGGCAGCAGCTATTGCAGTCATCCAATGATAGGCACCCTGTGTCACTAAGTAGCCAATTGAAGAGCCACTAGAAGACCAGGGAAGAATAACATACCTTGGGTGCAGCATACACCAGCTGTTGGTTAGGAGAGGGCAGCAGGCAGGAAGCCGCTTCCCTTGTGGTCCATCAGGGCAGGGTCACTTAAAGCAGGAGCTCTCGCTGGATTGTCTGGGAAGGTGGAGAGAAAAGGGTACATTAAGTAGATGAGCACAAAAGTAATTAAATCTGTGGTGGGGAGCAGACGCTAGGACAAAAGAGCAGGAGACAGCCAGAGAAGCAAGGGTTATATTCTGGGGATTAAGTCAATCGCTGGGAGTGTCTGAGCCAAGCTCAAGCCTGGGGGGGGGGGTGCACTCAGTGGCAGGGAACCATTTTATTTATTTAGCTTTTGTTGACCGGGTAAGTGCACTAGACAAATTCTGCCTATCTTCAGGCACGACCCGGGGGAGGGGGACACAGATGAATGCCAACTGACTTTGAACCAGACAAAGCTGTTGGTGGTATTCTTAGTGAATGAGGGAAATTTGGCCAGGACACCAGGGAAATCCCCCTACTCTTTTCAATAAGTGCCATGGGATCTTTAACATCCACCTTAACTACCACCAGTCCAAGCAGATGGGACCTCGGTTTAACGTGTTATCCGAAAGACAGCACCTCAGAAGTGCAGCACCCCTCTAATGCTGCACTACAGTGTCAGTACTGGGATATTAACCCAAGTGCCAGATGTGGGAACTGAACCCACAGCCCTCTGATCTCCCGGCCTCAGAGGCGAGTGTGCTACCTACTGAGCCACTGACACTAGGAAAAGTTAAACCAGGAAAAGTTAAACCAGGAAAAGTTATCAAGGAGACAAGGTGAAAGGACAGGTGGAGAAAAGTAAGAATATTAGCAGGAGAGTGGATCAGAATGCAATCAGAAATAGAGGGGTTGGGAGAGAAGGAAAAAAGCACAGTAGCAGTAGAGGGTTAGCAGAGATAAAATATGACAGTTAGGCAATTCAATGTTTTAAAAGGAACAAGTTGGCTATATGCATTACAGTTAGGCTCTAACATCTGCAGTACAATTTTAACTTTAGGAGTGAGACCGAAGGCTGGCTAGCACCATCTAGCTACTCTAGAAATTTATCAAACAAAGAATTAATGTCATATACAGAGGATCCTGGCAGCTACACACAAAACAATGGAATTAAAAGTTAAATTCCTAGTACAGTACGACACCAATAAGGTTAAAGTGGCATTGTTAGCTAAACAGGATAATGCAACAGAAAATGCAGACAGAATAAAAATTCAAGTAGGTGGAAGGCAGTACCAAATTCAAATAATAAAGCACTGATCGCTGAAAGTCTGAGCTCGGGTGCCTGAGCTTAGTTTTAGCACTGGGTTAGGAGGCACACCAGTAGCAAGGCAGTAGCTGGTGCAGTCATCCAATGGTGGGCCCCCCATGTCATGGACTAGCCAGCTGAGTAGCCACTAGAGGGTCAGGGAAGAATAGTGTACCTGGGGTGCAGCACAGGCCAGCGATTGGTTTTCCCCCTGAATCAGACTTCACAGTATATTGTTCTTTTTTTTTAACTTTACTGGAATGGTGAGAGGGAAAAGATTTTATGTGGTGGAATCTTTAATTTAGTTTTTAATCCACTAATTGATATGACTTCCCACATTCCTAGAAAGGAACATCGGGTGGCTAGAGAAGTCACGAGGTTAGTAAAAGAATTGGGATACGTAGACTCCTGGAGGTATTTGAATGGGCAAGACAGGGACTATACCTTTCATTTCTCAGCGCACCACATTTAATCCAGAATTGATTAAGTATTTTTGCCAAAGGAAATTGTAGATAGGGAGACTAGTGATGCAGCAAAATTAAATTTCACCCGTGAAGTGCTGGTGAAGTGGTAAAATCCACATCGTAGAGCACTTTGCAAAATTTTCCCACAGAAGGCTGAAATTCACCTTCCAACAAAATTTTGCCTTCTGTCCATGGGCAAAATTTTGTATCAATAAAAACAACTAAAAAAGTTATAAAACTAGATCCCTGGTGGCTAGTGGTCCCTCTCCTCCCACCTGTCCCACATATAATATTATCCATGGTGGCTAGTGGTCCCTCCCCTCCACCCAGTAATCTGCCAGCCGCGGAAATGTACATTAACCCCACCCCTTCCCGCATCCCTCCGACTGTATCTCCTTCTCCGATTCCTGTAAAAAAAAAAAATCTGCGGTGGTCTAGTGGTTTTGGTAATGAAACCCCCTCCAGAACCCGAACCCCTCCCCAGTTCAAAATAAATCCCTGGTGATCCAGTGCCCCCCCCAGCAGCCAGATGTTCCTGCCACAACCCCGCTCCCACCCCTGTCCTAAATCTGACTGGCAGTGGCAGACAAGCACAGCCCTCCTCTCTTCTCCATGGCTGGCCTGCCAACAGAGCTGTCAATGAACCTCATTCATTGACAGCTCAGTCGGCAGGCCAGCCTTGGAGGGGAGAGGAGGGCTGTGCCAGTCTGCCACTGCCGGACAGATTTAGGATGGTGGTGGGAGTGGGGTTGAGGCAGGGACATCTGGTTGCTGGGGAGCAGGGGGGGCACTGGATCACCAGGGATTTATTTTGAACTGGGTGGGGGATCGGGATCGGAAGAGGGTTTCATTACCAAAACCACTAGACCACCACAGATTTTTTTTTTAACAGGAATCGGAGAAGGAGAAATGGTCAGAGGGATGCGGTTGGGGGGGGGTTGCTGTACACTTCCACGGCTGGTGGATTACTGGGTGGAGAGGAGGGACCACTAGCCACCATGGATAATTATTATTAAATGTGGGACAGGTGGAGGGGGGAAGGACCACTAGCCACCAGGGATTTTCTATACATGTGGGAGAGGTGGGGGGAAGGACCGCTAGCCACCAGGGATCTAGCTTTATCTTTACGGTTTAAATTTTTCACATGGACGGAAGGCAAAATGTCATCTTAGAAGGTGAAATTTTGCTGGAAGGTGAAATTTCATGTTCTGCCAGGTGAAATTTTGCCACTCCGCCAGGTGAAATTTAGCATATGGCTATTCAAAGTGGGTGGAATTTCATGGATTTCTCCATGAAGTGGATTCTGCCCATTTCACCCACCACTAAGAACAACCCAGTCTTGAGCAGGTGAATTTACCCTATCAGACCAGGATCTTTTATTTGTTAAGACAAAAGTTGGGTCCTTTCAGAAAAACACATTTTGATGACTAAACGTGTTCCTGCTGCAGGACCCAGAGGTTAAACAACTGATCTTGGAGACCATACAGCAAGCAATTAGTGATAATGACTCCACAGAAATCATCCCCATGGTTCTCTGAGACACAGTCAAAGCCATACTATGTGGTAAATTTATTGAAATGTCTGCCAGAAAGAAGAAACTCAGGGAAGCTCGGAGAGAAGCTCTGACTAGCCGGATAAAGAAGCTGGAAGTTCAACAAAAAAATAAAATAAATAACTACCACCTTAAGTAGCTAAATGACCTGAAAAAAGAATTAAATAAGCTCTTAGATTACTATGTGGAGCAAAAGCTCCTTTTCCTCAGGCAAAAATATTATGATGGGAACCCATGATTTTTGAGACTGCTGGCAGGCCGACTTCGAGTGCAACATGCAAAAGCCACAATAACAATGATTACATCTCTCTCTCTCTCTCTCTCTCTCTCTCTCTCTCTCACCCATGCCTTATTCATACTGTCCCTGGCATAACAGATGCTTTTAAGTGATTCTACTTAACCTTATACTGTCCTTCCCTTCCGGTCCTCAACAACTCAGTCCAAGAATTTCTTCACCCATTAGGTGTACCACAATTGTCTCAGGAACAATTTCTCTCTCTTCATGCATCAATCTCACACAAAAAAAATTTCTACTGAAAACAACAAATTAAAAACTGGGAAGTGTCAGGGAACAGACAGACAGACTCCCAGGGGAGTTTGATAAATGTTTTAAGGTGCAATTAGTTCCCATTTTAGTTGATAATTATACCACCACTTTAGATCTGGAGGGCATTATTTCACCGTCTTGGTCCCAAGCCATTATTTCCATTCTCCCAAAGCCAGACAAGGACCCAACAAGTTGTGCCTTATAGCCCAATCTCTATTCTTAATACTGACTATAAATTCCTCACATCTTTATTTACAAGATGACTCCAACAATTTATTCCAAATCTGATTCACCTAGATCAAACTGGATTTATTCCAGGATGTCAGGTCCAAGACAACATTAGACATACAGTGTACAAAGTAGAACATATTCAGAAGAATAAATAGTCCACTTAATTATTAAGTTCAGATGCTGATAAGGCCTTTAATAAGGTCTCATTAGCCTTTCTTGAAGCAGTCCTTACTGGCTTTGGGTTCCCCTCTGATTTTCTTTATTTCCTTGCTAAGTTATATGATAAACCTACCGGTTTCCTACGGGTGAATGGTTATATCTCAGGCAGTTTTGTTTAAGGGAGGGGCACCCATCAGGGTTGCCCTCTGTCACCACTACTTTTTGCCTTGTACATAGAACCTTTGGCACAAAGTATAAGATGACACATGGATATATGGGGGGAATGGGCCGCTGGTGTGGGACACAAGTTGGCATTCGCCAATAACATCCTGGTGTATTTGACTGGTAAAAGTAACTCTCTACTGGCAATTTTCACCCATTTGCAAATGTTTTCTGTCGTTTCTGGATATACTTTGACTAGTCAAAAAACAGGTGTTAGTTTTTAATTATGTTGTTCCCCTGGCTCTGTGGCAAGTTTATCCAATGAAATGGGATCTGCCTTCACTAAAATACTTTGGTATCCATATAGTAATTAAAGCATCTCAATTATTTGAGTTAAATTACATTCCCCTTAAAACTAGATTTCCAAAGATGGTATCTTTTACCATTATCATTGCATGCCAAAGTACAGGCACTGAAAATGAACGCATTTCCCTGACTCCTTTATTTTTTTCAGTGCATTCCCTGTATAGTCTCCACTAAAGATTTATTAGCTTGGCAATCTAATTTCCATTCTTTTGCCTGGCAATATAAAGGCCCTTGCCTTCGGCAACAATTATGATTTCTACCTAAGCAATCTGGCGGTCTGTTTCTTCACTATCTCCCTGGTTACTGGGCCACTGCCCAGATGAAGGTTGCATTGTTTTGTGGCAATCCAACTTACCAAGCACATTGGACCTTGCCAGAGATCTCTCATCCCTGTTGCTGGCCCTAATGTTTAATTTATCTCAGCTTGCACAGGTGAAAAATGTAATTTCTCCCGAGACCTGGATGGTTCTGGATGGGTGGAGGAGAGGTGCTACAGGTAGACCAACTAAAGTACATCTTTGGAAATATTGGTGGTGGGCTAAAGATCACTAATTCCTCCCTGTATGCCTAGACCTCTAGTATAAAACCCAAGCCAATAGGGTAATCTTTGCCACATAGCAATTAATGCAAAATGACACTGTCATTTAATTTGAACAGATCAAGCAGAGATTTGTGTGGACATCTGCAGATAGGCTTCATTTTTTCCAAATCCAGGATTTTATAAATAAACAAAATCATATATTAGGTTTGCACTCTCAGGGTTCAGTGAGGACGCCCACCTTTGAAAGGATTTGGACCTCTATGATGGGAGAAATTGCCATTTCTCTTTTGTACCACAATTTTATGTAAGATCTACCCAACAGGGCTGATTATTTAAAATTTAAATTGGAATAAGAACTTAACCTTTCCCTGAATAACAAACAATGGGAAAGGATATGGAAGGGTGTGGAGGGAATTTGCAAAACCCACACGACAGAATAATAAAGTAATGTTTCAAAGTTTGAGCCACTGCTTTAGGGTCCATAGGTTCCACTTTACCATTGGTCAGTTTGATCTCTGGCCTTACTCTAATAGGGTTTTTTAAATCTTTTATAATATCCCAACACTGTTTAGGGTGTGTGGCATTCTGAACTTTACTGTTATAAAAATGTTGCCTTGCCTGTTTTATTAGCTCTTTACATGTATTCCTATACTTCTTGTATTTATCCCAGTCTGTCCCATTTTTAGTTTTATGTGCTTTTGTCCAAGCTTGATACCTAATATGTATCTGTTTCCTCAATAATTAATTTACCCCAGGACAGATTTTTTTGGTAATTTTGGGGTTTTATAATGTGCATATCAATTGCAAATATATAGAAAAGTTTCTGAAAACTCTTTAACCCCCACATTTATGTCTGGGAAAATGTGCAATCTGTACAATTTTTCCAGATCTAAGTCCCTCTTAAAATTGTGTGGAAGATAATTGGTATAATTTCTCCTGGTACTTATCTTCCCCTCTACCCTACAATAGTATTTATCTGGGATTGTGCATGAAACAGGGTTATGATCTCCTAAGTTCTGAGTGTAGGACTAGACAGCTTTCAGTATGAAAGCTCTTTGAGAAACACATCAGATCTAGTATATTACCCTGGCTACAGATACCATTTTGCTTGTAATTTGGTTCACTGGCTGCTGAACATCCAATATCTCAAAACTTGATTCCAATTTCTTAACCCTAGGCTTTCCCCATGCTGTGTTAAAATCTCCTATTAATATTACAGTAGGACCCAGATATTCAAAAGGGTTGTGCCATGTGCAATAGGGTTGCTCCAGCATAAGTCTGAAAATGCGCCTTTCCTCGATATTCAGTGGGAGGCAGATGCGCCCTCCAAATCATGCTGAGCAATAGCGCAGTGATAATGAATGAATGTGCAACTGAAGAGGGAGGAACCATGCATAAGTGGCGCAGTGCGATATTCAACAACATGCGCCATGTGCAATAGGGGAGCAAGCAGAAGTTCTTGATGTGAAATGAGCCAAAATAAAAAGGAACAAGGGAGAGGTGCAAGAACGCTACAGGGAAGGCACATGAGGCTGAATCATAGCTGCACAAAGAGGGCAGGAGGGACACACAGGGAAGGCCAGGGAAAGGACACCTTGTACAGAGAGGCACAGGAAAGGTGTGGGGAGACACAGCCAGTGCAAAAGGGGGAAGTGCCACATAGCACAGAGGCCACCACATTTAGGTGTTCCCGGTTCAGGGGAAGTAGCAGCCAGGACAGCGGGGGGAACACAGAAACAGCTGCCGGGGGGGTGAACACAAGCCAGGGACATGGCCAGTGCCACCATCCAGATAGAGGCAGTAATGAGGGGGGTGAGAAGGGGGGCAGCAGGGAGCGTGGCCGGCCGTGGAAGGGCCCGTCAGCGGTATGCCCCCAACAGGCAGTACTGAGCCTGCACCAGCTTTGAGCTGTACAGTGATACTGAGATCATGGGCTGGTACCACCTGAATCAGGCAATTCTGAGGTGGCTCTGTGAGCTGTGCAGTGATGTGATGCAGACACCCACACAACAGAGCCATGCTCTGTCAGAGGAGACTAAAGTGACAGCTAGCATGTGCTTCCTCACCACGGGTACCTTCCAGAGACCAACAGGGGACACCACAGGCATAACCCAGTCTGCCGCATCACTCCACCTCACCCAATTCCTCAGCGCACTACTGCCACATGCTGCGGAGTACATCCATTTCTCCAGCACACTGGTGGAGCACAGAGCAAACATACAGGAGTTCTACAGGGTAGCACGTATGCCTGGTGTGCTAGGGGCAATAGACTGCACCCATGTGGCCATCTGCACACCATCTGGCCCTGAGGGGGCTGCATATATTAATCAGAAGGGCTATGCTAGCATCAACTGCCAGGTGGTGTGTGATGCCAGGGGGTGCATAATCAATGTCTGTGCCACGCACCCTGGGGAGCACACGATGCCTCTCATCTGGCACCAGTCTGCACTGTGCCACAGATTTGAGAGTGGGACATCCCCACTGGCCACTTAGTGGGTGAGTATGCAAACCACATGGACAAACTTAGGGCTTGGGAGGGGCATGGTCAGAGGTGACATGGGTAGTGGCCTACATGGCCTGGGGCAGGCGATGCTGATCACCAAACTAACCTCCACCTTCTACACACAGGTGACAGTGGATACCCACTCCGTCCCTGGCTGCTCACACTATATCAGCAGCCTGCGACCCCATTGCAGCAATACTACAATGAGGCACATGCCACCACATGTAATGTCATCGAGCGGGTGTTCAGTATGCTGAAGGCACATTTCCATTGCCTGGACACCTCTGGCGGTGCCCTACAGTACAGCCCCTCAATGGCCTGCAGGCTATTCCTGGCCTGTTGCATCCTGCAACAACATGGCCAATGAATGTGGGGTAGCCGTACAGGTCGAAGAGGGCGACAGTGATGGTGACGATGAGGACGCCAGTGACAATGGTGATGGGCATCCCCCCTTGGGAGATAAGACCCCCAACTTCTCCGGCTGGCACAGCTGCACTGGGACACCATCACAGAGGAGCACTTCAGCCAATCCAGGAAAGTCATGGGGCCATGTGCAACCACCAGTGGCAAAGGCACAACCCACAAACATGCATGGACACACTCCAGGGGTACATGCCTTCAAGAGAAGTGGCCGGGCATGGAACCACACGCACCGCCAGGGATGAGAAGGTCTAACATGGCACCGCGTTCGACCGCACACACACACACACAACTCACTCAGACATGACAAAAGGTAGGAGGCATGCTGACCCAGAACCCCACCCCTAGCCACACATATGTCCACAGACCACCACGCCAACTGCGTGTCATAGTGCGTGTGTCAGATACTGGGCACCATTGCACAGTGGCATACAGTGCAATGCAGGCATCATCATACACACGTAACTGCAGACAGCAGTTGGGAGGGTGTGCAGATGGACTCTGTGTGTGCGTGCAGGGCCGGGTACCCAGCCATGAATTGTCTACTAAATGACACAATGCACACAGGGCAGCATCAGACAGTAGCTGTGCTGGGAGACAGATCAGTCATGTGCCGCAGTGCCACGGCCACCATGGATGCATGGGCGGACCCGCTGAAACCCGTCAGCAATGACAGGCTGACCACTGACCTCATGGGATGGCACCAATGGTCCCCCAGGGGTTCCACTGCATGAACGCGCCCGTGCTCACACAGGGGTCTGCAGCACACCGAACATGCCTGCGCCAGGCGTGCTCGGGATGCCCTCAGCTGAACCCGGTGTCGACAAGGATGCTGTCACACGATGCCGGGAATGGGGGGTGGGCAGTGCACTGCATGGTGTCTGCGATGCATGGACACATAACTGTGTGCCCATTGTGGCCATGACAGCAGTGAATGCCTGTGTCTGCCTGTCAATGGCAGCGGTCACATCCTCCAGCAACCGGTCCATCTCTGCCAGGAGCATAGAAACATAGAAACATAGAATTTGATGGCAGATAAGGACCGCTTGGCCCACCCAGTCTGCCCATTTCCCTACCTAATGGATAAGCTGCAGATCCTAGTTAACCAGTAGCCTACTTCTTTCTGCCCCCACCCCCTAGAATTGCCTTATGACTGTCCCATGCATGCTTGAATTCCACCACTGTTTTTGACTCCACAACCTCCTCCGGAAGGCTGTTCCATGCATCCACAACCCTCTGTGAAAAATACTTCCTTAAATTACCTCTGAGCCGCACCCCATCTTCAAATTGTGCCCCTAGTTCTTGACACCTCTTGTTTTGAAAGATGCTACCCTCTTGGACTTTGTTGATTCTCTTGAGGTACTTGAAAGTTTCTATCATGTCCCCCTCTCCCTCCTTTCCTCGAGGCTCACACATATTAAGCTCCTAAGTCTCTCTTCGTAGTGTCTTCGGTGCAGACCCTGCACTATTTTAGTTTCCCTCCTCTGGACAGCTTCCATCCTGTCTATGTCTTGCTGAATTGGGTCTCCCGGGAACTGCGCAATGCCAGATGGGGGTCTAACCAGCTGTCTGTACAGAGGGATAATAACTTCTGTTTTCTACTGGTGATGCTCTCCTATGTATCCCAGTATCCCCAACCCTCCTTGCTGCCCTCTCACATTGCTTGCCCACCTTTAGGTAATCTGTTATGACTACCCCCAGGTCCCTTTACATTTTGTTGTTGTTAGTATCTCACCCCCATTGTGTACACTTCCCCTGGGTTTTTGTTTCCCAGGTGCATTACCTTGCACTTCTTAGCATTGAATCTAAGCTGCCATACATTTGACCGATACTCTAACCTTGCCAAGTCCCTTCTCATCCTTTCCACCCCACCTTGTGCATCAACTCTGTTGCAGATCTTTGTGACATCTGCAAAGAGACATTCTTTTCCTTCCAGTCCCTTTGTATTGTCGCTTATAAAGACATTGAAGAGGACTGGTCCTATTACTGAACCCTGCGGTACCCGACTAGTAACCCCCCTTTCTTCAGAGTGGACTCCATTAACTATTACTCTCTGTGTCCTATTCTCCAGCCAATTCTTTACCCAGGCTGTCATCTTGGGACCCACTCCCAGGCTGGCTAACTTGTATATTAATCTTTTGTGTGGACTGTGTCAAATGCCTTGCTAAAGTCTAGGTAGGCCATGTACACAGCCCCTCCCTGATCTACTACTTTGGTCACCCAGTCAAAGAAATCTATCAGATTCATCTGGCATGACCTTCTCACTGTGAATCCATGCTGTCTTGGGTCCTGTGCCCCTCTGGCCTCTAGATAATAGACAATTCTTTCCTTCAGAAGTGATTCCATCATTTTCCCTACCACTGAGGTTAAACTAACAGGTCTGTAGTTTCCTGCTTCTGCTTTGCTCCCACTTTTGTGAAGGGGAATCACATCTGCCCCCTTCCAGTCCTCGGGTACCACCCCATCCTCCAATGATTTGTTAAACAGGGTAGTCAGTGGTGTCACTAGTACTACCTTAGTTATTTTACAATTCTGGATGAACCCATCAGGCCCATTGCTTTGTCCACCTTCAGTTTAGAGTTCTTTCAGAACCCTTTCTTCTGTAAATGGGCTGGAATCAACTTCTGTATCCAGAGTGTTTCTACTGTTTGTTTTAGGTACCTCCCCTCTTCCTTTGTAAATACTGAGCAAAAATATTTGTTTAGTATCTCTGTCTTTCATAGTGACCCTCTGCCCACCCTCCCTCCCTTTATTAAGCCTCCTGTCCCTCCTTGGTCTTCCTTTGCTCCCTGATGTACCTATAAAAGTTTTTATCCCCCTTCTTAACAGAGTTGGCTATCTTTTCCTCGGTTTGGGCCTTTGCTGTTCTGACTGCGTTTCCAGCTTCCTTTTGCTTTAACTGATATAGTTCTTTGTCTTGCTCCTTCTGTGAATCCTTGTACTTCCTGAATGCTTTCTTTTTCTCTTGAACCTTCACTGCCACTTCCTTTAAGAACCATAGTGGTTTCTTACATCGTTTTGTTTTGTTTATTTCCTTCACACAAAGGCTTGTTACCTCTGTGATGGTAGTTCTTATTATCCCCATTGTTCTTCCACCCCTCCTTCCTACCCATTTTCTAGTGCATTCCTTAGGCACTCACCCATTTTGACAAAGTTAGCCCTACTAAAGTCCAGTACTTTTGCCTTTGTATGACTTGACTCTATTGCTATGTTTATTGTGAACCATACTGTTCGATGGTCGCTAGTTCCCAGATGGCTACCCACTTGTACATCTGGGATCCTCTCTTCATCTCCATTTGAGAGAACCAGGTCTAAGATTGCTCCCTCTTGAGTGAGCTCCAATACTAGTTGTCTAAGGCATGCCACCTGTAGGGCATCTAGAATAACTCCACTCTTCGAAGTGGCTGCTGCAACTGCACTCCAGTTAACATCTGGCATATTCAGATCACCCATCAGCAATATCTTCCGTTTTTCTGCCATTCTAAGTATACTTTCTATCATTTTCTTGTCCATTTCCTCCCCCTGAGAAGGGGGTCTGTATACAACCCCTGTGCAGATTGTGGTGCCATTGCCGTCTCCAAATTTACCCATAGTACTTCTTCTCCTCCCTGTTTTCCCTTTTGTTCTGTTGCTTTGATTCCTTCCCTTATGTAAAGAGCTACTCCTCCTCCTCCTCCTCTTTTACCCTCCCTGTCCCTCCTGTAGATAGTGTATCCTGGTATGTTTACGTCCCAGTCATGGTTTTGTGTGTACCATGTTTCTGTGACTGCCATGATATCCAGATGTTCCTCCTCCATCAAGGCCACTAATTCAGGAAGCTTGTTACTCAGACTATGGGCATTGGTACTCATTGCTCTCCATTTTTTGGTGGCATTACCTTCTGTTGCAGCATCCCCCACTGACCTTTCTACCTCAGTCTTTTTTCTCATTTAGTACCCTGTTTTGTAGGGAGAGGCTGGGATTTTTCTGCTGCTTATAAGTGCCTCCCCCCTTGACTAGTTTAAAAGCTTGCCAATGAAGCATTTAAACTGATTGCTCAAAAGACTTGTTCCCTTCCTGGACAGATACAGACCATCCTGCCAGTATAGGCTGGTGTCCTTTAGGTGGAACCCCAGTCCCCAATGAAGCCAAACCCTGTTCTCCACATCATTTTTCAACCATTCATTAAACTGCATGGTGCAAAGTACCCTCGCCTCACTCATGCCATTGACAGGCAGCACCTCTGAGAAGGATACTGTGTGTGCTACTTGTCTTAGGCCCCTCCCAATTCTACAAAGTCCTTCTGCACTGCTCTAATCTCATGTTGAGCCAAGTCATTTGTCCCTAGGTGGACAATGACATCCAGCTCAGACTCCTGTACAGCTGTTCTCGTGATCCTGAGGATGCGCTTCCTCTCCCTCCAAGTCATGGCACCAGGCAGGCACCTTACTTCAGTTTTCTTGCTCCCCCAGTTCTATCCCCTAATAATTGGGTCCCCACCAGGAGCTGCTTCCTTTCCTTGTGGTGTCCTCTGCCTCCTTCCTGTGGACCTCCTTGTGATAGTTGTCCTCAGCCTCCTTAGTCCTCTGCAGGTGCATCCATGGGGAGCTATGGTCCCCAGAATGGTGTATGGATTGTGGGGAACAACTGACTGGGTGTGCCTCTATTCTACCTTCCTCACCCTCCCTAGACCCACTGTGGTCCAACTGCTGTGCTTTCTTCCTGGCCAACCTCTGAGGTAAGTGGTGGTGGCTCTGGTGCTCCCTGGATGGGGAGGTTCCCTTCCTTCCATCCAGTGTGGCCTGGGGAAGGTTCCCTTACTACTGTCCAGTGTGGCCTGAAGATGGGCAACTTCCTCCCTCAGGGCAGAGATTTGTCTGAAAATAGGGCAGCATCTCAGCCTCCAGAAAGACTCCTGGAAGACTGCTGCCCCACAGCCATTACATTGCACTACTCCCCACATGTTTATCTACTTTTTTTTGTGTGTGTGTGTGTGTGTGTGATTGGTTTGTTATATAGAAATATATTTATATTATACAATGTTGCATGTATTATTGTCAGTGCAGTGTGCTAGAGAGGTATGACAGTGTTATGCACTTGCACTCTTGAGGAAATGATGTCAGAACCTCAGGTATAAAGGAACTATTTCCTGGGGTGGGTGGGGTGAGGGGTGGAAGGGGTTGGGTCTAAACTGTGCCCTCACAAAACAATCAGCTAAGAGCTCTGACCCACTGCTGCGATGAGTGCCTTCCTGTCAGCATGATACCCTACACAACAATTTGACAGAGAAAATACCCTGTTAATTAAACAAAGAAAAATCCAGACATCCAAGTCAGACACAGGTAAAACCTCCCCAGCCCCAAAACAGTGTGGTGGTTTGTGCTCTGAAAGCAGTCAGCCCCAAAATAAGGCAGCTGTGCTTTAAACTCTTCCTGCACTGAAAATCTTAAGAGCAGTGTCTCTGCTGCGACACTCCTCTGCCTGGTGCAGAGCCACACTCAGTGAATCCACTGCCATCACAAGCTGCATCTGCTGATTGACTGATGCTTGCAGTATGTGTGTGTGATCATCCAAGAGGTCATCTGCCTGATTGGCATGCTGTCCCTCAGGGTGTTCATGGCCCTGATGCTCATCACCCCTTGAGGGTGGGTGCTGCACACCAGGGCCAAGCCTGGGCATGTCCACAGGTGGTGCACTGATGCCGCCCACTGACACTGTACCCCCCATGCCCATTGGCTGACTGCTGATGCTGCCCCTCTGGCTGCCACTCCCCAGGGCTCAATGGTGCTGCTGCAGTGGCTGCAACAGTCCCACTGTCCTGTACATACACCAGTGCTGCCCCACCGGTGCTGACAGGTACAGGCTGGGACTCTGACGACATGCAGTCTTCAACAGCGGCACCACCCACAGCCATGGCTGTGATGTAACCTGCTGTATGGCCCTCCTGTGGTACACAGGTGTCACTGCCCCATGACGTTAGCAACATCATCATAGGTGACAGATCCAGCACCAGCCCAAGTCTCAGCATGCTGGCATCCAAGGATGCTGGCACACTGGGACATGGGCAGGGCCTCCTCCACACCTGCTCCAACAACATCAGTCTGGATGTCCAGGCGGGCCCACTGTCACCCTGACCCATGTATTCCTGTGGAGGTTGATGGGCCCTCCCCCATCTCCATGTGACTGGCCTCAGAGGAGAAGCCCACCACTGCTGACCCATGCAGATGCTCAGGAGCTGTAAGGGAAAACAAAGTCACATTACTGTATGTGACCTACCCTGTCCCCCCAATAGACAGACCATGACCTACCATGCAGTGATGGGCTACCACCAGTCTGGAATCCACCACCTGACACACCCTCAATGGTGCAATGCTGCATGCTGCCAGCAACCTGCTCCTCCTGTGGAGTCAGGTGTAGCACCTCCAGCTGTTCCCGACCTGTCGCAGACCATGCAGCCCTGATGGCAGTGACCTTCTCCTTAATCCTCCACCTGTATGTGCGCATCTTCTTCTTGCACTCCTGCATGGAGCACTGGTGGCTGCCATGCAGGTTTATAGCAAGCACTACCTCCTTCCATGCAGCAGCACAGGCCTGTGGTGTTCCCTGTCATCCACTGAGAAGTGACTCCTGGTCTAGGTAGGCCTTGAACAGGGCATCTGTCTTGGTCTTAGTGAAATTCAGCCTCCTCTTCCTCCCACGACTCTGTTCCTCTTCCTCCACAACATGTTCGGTCATGATTCAGCCTGTGAGAATGAAAGGTGTTACATGTGACTGTGCAGTCCCATGCATGTCCCAAAATCCACAGTCCACACTCCCAAACAGCATGCAACTCACCGCAATAGACTGCAGTAACCGAGTATGGCCAGTGCAGCCCAATGTCGCATTTTTATAGCGCAACACATGCAAATGAGGCAAGGCACATCTTTAAGTGAATGCAAATGCAGTGATTGTGCCATTGAATGTCTGATTAGTTAATTTGCATATGCCGGCTGAATATCGTGCTGTTGCGCTTTGTGCAATTGTGTTGAACGTGCTGAGCCAAGGACGCAGTTCTGTGACATGCGCAGTACACACCTAACTGCGCATGCCCAGGTTGATGACACAGGCACCTGCCACGCTGCTGATGTGCTGTGTGCAGGAGGCAATGCAGGACATGGTAACCATTGTGCCAATGGCACTACAGCACTGTCCACCTATAAGGCACTGTGGCACTGGGGCATCGTAGGCACACTGGGGAAACAATGAGGTAGGCCGCTACAGGAGGTGGCACACAGGCACCCAATCATGCTACACACATTGGGTTTCAATCATGCTGTGGCTGTCTGTGTGCTAGAGACCTTTGACCCTGTGCCTGACCTTTGCCCCCAGACACCATGCATCGGCATTTGTGCACCACTATCATGCTGTTCAGTGACAGTGCGATAGGGAATGGCAGTGCTGTACCACTCAGCATCTGCACGTGGCAGGACCACGCTGCAGAGTGCCATTTTGACTGAACTGAGAAGCAGAGATGGTGCAGAGGTGTGCTGTGCAGTGGAGCCAGGTGGAGCTGGCAAACCTTGTTGCCATTGTGGAGCCACATGTTGGGCCTTTATTTGGGGAGGCACCCCTGGACAGTGCCAGGAGTCAGGTGTGGCAGGAGGTGGCTGACACCCTGGAGAAGGCCACCGGTATGGAGCAGATGGCAGAGCAGTGCCGCCACCAATATGGGGACCTGAGGCGGAGTTACCAAGACCTGCTTGCCCACCTGTGGGCTTATGCCAGGAGGGGCACAGTGTCACAGCCAGGTATGTGCAACATCCACACACTTTTATTGTCCATACGGGTATCACAGTTGCATGTGTCCGGCATATGGGTGGGGCCATCTGGTGTTGGCCATGCTGGTAGTATATGGGTGTGAGGTGGGTGGATCTGGCTGTGTGGGATTGCACACACATGGGAGCGGGGGGAAATTGCTACAGGATTGTACTGATGTTACCGTCTCCATGTTTTGCCTCTTAGGGCCTGCAGAACGCCAGCATGCCAGAGACCGGAGGCGCCGCCTGCAGGAGCAGCAAGCCAGGAGGAGTAATGGTGGTCAGCAGCACATGGACCACCCTGATAATGGTGAGTGCCTTACATCCATGATTACTACTGTATGCTGTATAACTGAGCAGACAGCGGGGCATGGCCACCATCCACTGACACCACTGCCATGCACGCAACTCGTTAAAGTCAGCACTGTCTAGTGGCACTGCATGTCTGGGAGTGTGTCAATGGTGGTCCATGCATGCACCAAGCACATGGCTGTGGCACTACCTTCACACCGCATAGCCAAGTTACTGTAAGGCCATGGTGGTGCTGTGCAGGACATAGGTGGTGGGTATGTGCAGTGGTCCACATGGTTGTGGCAGCCTGGGTAGGCAGGTCTTGTGGACACGGTCACTGTGGGTGGTCGCACATCATCACAGGGGTGTGGCACATGGCTGTATGCCATGCACAATGGGTGGGCTGCAGGGAGCTGGACAGTCACACTTATTGACTCTGCTCCCTCATCCTAGGTTGATGGTGATTCCAGGTGCTGGAACAAAATGTGAGGGAGCTACTCCAGGTGGCGAGGGCAACACTTGCGCTTTGGAGCGCATCCACCACCACGGGGTGAGGAGAAGGAGGAACAGCAGACATAGGTGCCAAGTGGAGGAGGACCGGGGCACACACTAAACACTCTATGCCCCTACTACCACCTTCCCCCTTTTGATGCACCCTCACACCCCTTCTTCCCTCTCCCATATGTTTACCCCTGCCCCTTACCTGCCCCCACCTGTTATGTGTCCCTTCTCCTCCTTGTAAATATTTGTATATATGTTTTGTTATTTCTTTTAAATATAACCATTTTGTTATGACAACTGTGGTGGTCTCTGATTTGAGGCAGACTACAGGTGTTCAGCTGCAGTGGTGTGCATGGCATCAGGGGTGGTTCATGCATGGGTGTGTGTGTGTGCAGCGGTGAACTGCCTATGGTGTGGGCAGGGGGATCAGTCACTGTCTGTGGTTTGTGTGTTGTACTCTGTGCACTGGATGCCTGTGTGCAGTGGTCCAAGGGGCCTGCACTGTGTGCATGGCACCCCTGTCAGACCATCCATGTCCTGTGCAGCTGACACCCTTGCATGTCTGTGATATGCATGGTCTGTTGGTGTGTCAGTGGTGGCTGTTGTGGCCAGTGCTGGGATGGGATGTGTCCTTGGGAGGGTGTGCAGGGTGCTGTACCGCTGGAGGTGGGGTCTGGGGCATGCCCTGTCTCATGTGGGGTACCTTGTGTGCTGATGCATGGTCGGTCTCTCAGCTGTACCTCAGGGGGGACGTGCAGGGTGGCACTGTGTATGCATCTGTTGCATCATTGTCTGCTGCCCCCACTGCAGGGTGTCCATGGTGGGGCTGCCTTGCATGGCTCCAAGGTGCACAGGGTTGCATTGTCACAGTGGGGGGGTGGCATGCATGGGATGTCCTGCACTGTTGGGTGCTACTCCTGGGCAAGGTGTGCTCTGCACTGGTGGGATGGTGTGGTATGGGGTGGTCAGCCATCCTTGTGTGCCGGTCACAGCTTGCCAGGTGGTGTGATGGGGCACCATGGCCCGGCTGTGGGTTGGTTGCTGGTATCCATGGGCAGGTGGTTATTCCAGATCTTCCCCAGTTGTGCAGTGCATGGGGTGTTGGGGGACAATGTCTGTTCTGCTGTGTGTTCCTCTGCCCATCTGTGACATGGGTGGTGGGCCGCTGCATCCCTGGTTGTGCTGTTCCATTGCTGCCCTGCAACTGGGGGCATCCCTGGTTGCGCTATGGCGCATCTGGACTGCTCAGCTGCACATCCCTTGTTACGCTATGGCACATCAGATATGCTCAGCTTCACCTCCCTAGTTGCTCTATGGTGCAGGTGGTGCAATATTCACTTGTCAGCCTTAGGCGCATCTTGGCCTGAGCAGTTTTTCAATATCGCGCTTCTTGCGCATGGGCGCAGTGGACTTGCACTTGCTCCTGCTGTTGAGCACTTTTTGGGCGCAGTTTGAATATCTGGGACATGGTCTCTATCTACTGCCAGAAAGGCTATTTTTTTTTGTGCTAACTGGTCAAAACTACTGACTTTAATTTTAAGGGGAGAACAGACAACACCTATAAAAAGTCTTAGTTGTTTTGACTCAACACAGAGACATTCAATTCCTTCCACAGTTCCTCAGTATATTATTTCAAATGATCCCAATTTATTGTTGATATGTAAAATAACCCTCCCACCCTACTTCCCCCAATCTTGCCTAAAAATGTCAAATCCATCCATAGAAATCTCATCATTAAGCACTTGTTTTGTCAACCATGTTTCTGAAATTCTGACTATATCTGGTTCAAATTGTTGGGACCATAACTGAAACTTTTGTATTTTTTTAGTGAGACTTCTGGCATTTTCGTGCACAACTTTTAATCCTAGCCCATTTATTGTAAAAGGGCCAGGATTAATTTCTATATCACCTGCCAATAATAAGATCAATTGGAAAACGGCAAATTCAGATTGATCACATTGTTCCCACCATATTCCCATCTGATTACCTAAAAAAGACACCTGCCATAATTCAGCAATTTCAAATGGTTTGAAAATTGATTCTTTCTAGACCTTACAAATACCATAGAGGCTGCTGGAGAAACTGATAATAGTGCAGCAAATCTGCTTTGTATGGTGTCTTGGTTAGGACAATCTAACACCTGATAGCTGGTTTGCTAGCAGAAAAATCAAGCTAACCTGTTTGGCCTATATTGATTTCTGTTTCTAACTAAGTTATGAAGTGTGTGATGTTCTTACTATAGTTGCCATTCATTTAATTTGGGTTGTTGTAACAATTGTGATATTCAGTAAAGCAAGTATAAAAAAAAATAAAGACACAATTACAATGTTCTCAAGTTCTTTTATACTGGTGCACAATAATGGTGTCCAAATTATGTCACAGATAATTTAATCAGCCACAAGTTTGATACAGTATAGGCTGCAAATTCTATAAGTTGTGATACGTGCAAAAAGTGCAATAATTTACAATATATAGTTTCCTTAAAACACATTACATAATAATAAAAAAATTGCTTGTTCATCCTAAATCTATTTTGTTCCATATGTAATATTTATCTGGTGAAAAGTAAAGAAGTTTTCTGTCTACAGTACTTTTTTCCTAAATTGTTATGGTTTCATTGACAACTCATAGAAATAATCCTTGTATTACAACAAAAATTCCTATATATAAAATACAAGATACAGGTTCTGTACAGGTGTAGCTCAGTTTCAGAGCTGTGCCTGTACAGATCATGTATCTTGTATTTTGTATACTGGAAAATTTACTATTATTCAAGGATTATTTGTATGACCTGTCAATGAAACCATAATAATTTATAAAATAAGTATTTTAAGCAGCAAATGTCTATATTTATCACAAGATATATTATAGGGGTGTGATTGTACCCCTATAGTTAATGTTCAGTCTTCACTTCTATGTTAAACTTGAAATTTGCACTTTAATACCTTCACATCCATTCAGGTAATTCACATGATATTTTGCATGCGCCATCAGGGACAGAAGGGTCCCAATATTCAAAACTTAGTCCCAGAGCAAAATTGGCACTACCAGATGTCCAAAAAATAGCCCAGAACCATTTGTATACTATATTCAAAGGAATAACCCAGGGGCTAAATCAGTTGAATATAGCTTGCAAAGGAAGGCGAGAAATAAGGGCCTTAAGTGCAGTGCAGAAATAACCTGGCAAACAAGACAGCTCTGAATATAGCAACCATGCAGTACAAACCACAATAGCAGCCCCATGCACAAAGATATGGAGTAAGGCAAAGGTGAACTACATGGCCAATATGTGTGCTAGCAAAGAAGTGGATTCACAAAAACTGCAAACAACAGTGCAGGCCAAATACTGCAGAACTGTGCTATGGTTCTGATAGGTTTGCGCTAGGGAAACTCATTTGCCCAGCACTAACAAGTTTGCGAGGACAAAATGTTGCTGTATTTAAAAGTGATATGCAAATGAGCCTACTTAGGCAGTCTGTTGGAAAACAGCCACATTAGCATGTCATTATGGCCTCATTTGCATGCATTACCATATGGCTTGCCCTGCACTATTGCATGGTGCACACAGCTCCACCTGTAGGTCAGACTGGAACTACAGGTCAGTAGCTGCAGGCTGGGTCTGCTCACAGCACTACCTGTATGTCAGACTGGATCAACATGTTGGTAGCTGCAGGTTACATTTGTAAACAGCAGCAGAGACTATTTTGCTCCAGGGGAATAACACCACAGGCACTGGTGGTGGTGCTACATGCCATAGACATATTGCAGTCCCTGGTACAGTGCATAGCAGATGCTACAGAAATGTAGTGACTGGTTTTGTGAGGGACACAGCAGTGCCTACTGCTCTCCACACAGTGAAAGGCCCAGCCGGCAGGCATGTTCTGACAGTGGACATCACTGCCATGCTGTCTTGTGACCCACATACATACACTGCACCACTGGCAAGGGATACTTACAGTAACATACACTTGGTCGGCTGTGTGTGCCGTGGTGTCTGTACAGATGTGCAGTATGTGCCCCGGGGGGGGAGGGACACATACTTTTAGACAGGCTCACTGGTGCAGGGGCATTCTCGACACTTGAACATGTGCACTGTGTGGATGGCCCCAGCTTTGTGGCAGCACCTACTATGTGTTGCAGCCTGCCCACCTGTGTACCCTCCCCTCTACACCCTCCATTCCCCCAGTGCTGCATGTGTGTGCTGGACTGTGTTGGTGTACCCCAATGGGGGGACTGGAGGTGTGTGCTGTATGGACACACTGCCATGGTGTCTGCTGGACACTGGGGCACCCACTAATGCCTGGCAGGGTTGGGACTGGTGCCAGATGAAGGTGACTTGGGTAGTGTCATCTCTATGCAGCACGTCTCTACTGTTCATTTGTTATTTATCTTTTTATTTATCACTTTGTTGAATGGTTAAGCACACTGGGCCAAGGCCCATTTTCAGGAATGACCCAAAGCCACTACGTGTGGCTGAGATAATACAATGTACAATAGATATATACAATGAACAACATCCAATTCACAAATATCAACTTAGTGTCGCATTAAACCAATTCCAAATTGGAGGAGGCAGTATAGCGCAGTGGCTTAAGGTTCTAAGCTGCAAACCTGGAGACCTGGGTGTGAATCCCACAGCCCCCACTTGCATACTATGTGACCCTGAGCAAGACACTTAACTTCCTTGTGCTCCCAGGTCACACCTGCAAACAAGTTTTCAGCTTAGTGAGTCTCTCTTGGCTAAAAAAAAATAGTATGTTGTTGCAAGTGGAGTGTTGGTTCAGTTTTATTATTTACATTATTGTTCTCTTCTAAGCAATGTTGAGGCATTGTATTCCACAGTTTGGATGTTGGTGCATATGGCATAGCCTTGGGTGGCTGTCCACCCTCACAACCTCTGCATTGCCTGCATACAGCCTTGTTCCCTATTGCTGCTGTGTCCACACATCCCCATCCTTGGTTTGCCACAAGTTAAGACTACCTTTTCATAGGTGGAAATTTGTGCTGCGCTACATGTCGTGTTAATGCACGATACATGACACTATGGTTTTGAATATACCATTTCACCTGTATGATTGTCCCTGCCCCTCATTTTTCACCGTGCATACATTAACTTTTTTAGCATTGGAGCTAACAAGTTGCACCGGCATTATTTGGCCTTTTGAATATATCAATCCAGCACAAATGTGGCGCAATCGCTGTGCAATCGGTTTGCACACTGCAAAACGTTTTGCATATCTGGCTCAAGAACTCTTGATGTAGCAAGTTTTTATTTTCTGGTCATATGTTTGCTTGCAGAGATATGGGGTGTCAAAAGATGTGAAAATTACAATTTGTTGTAAAATTCTTTGTCATGGTGCTGTGCAAAAATGGCTTTGGATTTTGGTCTGAAATTTTTAGGGTTCAAATGTCTTGGATCTCAGATATGGCTTTTGAAAGTCTGGTGAAAAAATATTAATCTATTCCAAAGTTATTACATTTTTAAATTTCTAATAATTTTTAATCAGTGCAGTTAGATGTGAGCCTCAAAAAATGATCCTTTGTCGCAAATGGGTAATCCTTTTTCACAAACAGGTGATCCTGTGTCACAAATTGGATATCTTTTCTCATGCAGCCTCCATTTTGTTTTACAGTTAGTGAAAGAAACAAAATCAAATAACTCAAAAAATTACATCTTTAGTAGAAATCAACATATGTAGCTTGCTTATCAGAACCTCCTCAATTAGATTCTGCACTTATCTGTTGCAGAAATGCTCTTGAAGTTTTTTTTGCAACATTATAAATCATTTTTTGTGATATGATATGAAAAAAGATTATTTCTTGTATTGTGAACCACGAAAATTGATCCTTTTTTGTGATGGAAAATCCTTTTCCTGGTGTCTAGTGGCACCCCATCACCCTCCGATTGCAATTCGTGTAGATTCCCTTATGTCAGTAGCACACCAACCTCCCCAATCACCCGCATCATTTTTTTGCTTGTGTTGTGGCAGGACCCCCCACTCTCTAATCACTGTTTCCATAGCCCTTTCAATATCTAGCCAGACATTTTTGAAATGAATAGTCTCAATCGGGAGATCCGGTATAAATTCCCCCATATACCTGCCCATTACCACGGCAGGAACCCCAATAATCCTAACATTGTCTTCTGACCATCCCTTCTGAAATGATTCAATGTCCATACAGGTTTTGGGTGCATGAAAGGCAATTTGATTTATTCACACCACTAAAAATAACTTCACATGTAACTTAATCACATTTCATCAACATAACACCACACCACTAGAGCTACCCAAATGGGGAAGATCTCCAACAAGGTGATATCCTTTAGCATGCCCCTGGCCTGCCTGCTGCCTGGCCAAGCCTCAGAAATCCATCTGACCATGTAATATGCTCCCATACCCAATGCCCCAGATGAGTCCATATATAATTGGAGGGTGTCACTGTACACTCATTCATCCTGCCAAAATGTAACCCCATTGTAATCTGTTAAAAAGGTGTCCCACACCACAAGGTCTTCCCTTACACCTCTGTTAATGTTCACCAAATGCTTTGGCCTCTTAGCCTTCAATGTGGCACACCCCGGCTGCCACATAAAAACCCTGCCTGGACTGATTGCCTTACAGGCAAAATTCAGATGCCTTAGTAATTATTATTCTAACACCAAAGGTACCCTCCTTCTGCCGAACACCTGTCCCAGCAGCTCCTTAAGGTTCTGCACTTTGCCCTGGGACAACTAGAAATAATCTCCCACTGTATCTATTTCAATTCCCAAAAATTCCAACACCCTGGCCAGCCCTTAAATCTTTTCTCCCACTAAAGGGATTCTAATTGTATCACACATAAGCCAGAAATCCCACAACATCCCCTGCACCTCTCTCTTAGCTTCCCCAATCAACAAAAAATCATCAAGGTAGTGCACCACCTTTTTGTGGCCATACCTGTGCCCAAACACCTACTGTACCCATGTACTAAAAGCCTCAAAAGTGGAGCATGTCACTGAGTATGCCATCGGCATGGTCTAATCAAAATAAATCCCACCATTGAACTGGAAACCCAGCAAACACCAGTCCTCAGGAAGTCCTGGCAACAGCCTAAAGGCAGACTCAGTGTCCATTTTGGCAAACCAGGCCCCTTGTAGCACTCTAATTAGCAGCACCACTGAATCCAATGATACATAGGATACGGTTCTGTGTTCCTCAGCTATGCCATCATTCACAGACGAACCCTCAGGATAAGACAAATGGTGAATCAGGCAGTATTCACCCGTCTGGTTTTTGGGGACTACTCCCAATGGGGAGATGCAGAATTGACAACATGGTGGTCTTGGGAAAGGCCCCTCTACCCTACCAACTGCCACGTGTCTAAATGTTTTCCTTTGTAATTGGCTTCTTCCTTTTTGTGGCCCTCCACTACCAGTGTTACTGCCATTTCTGATTTTCCTACCATTTCCTTTTGTTCATATTTTTTGGCTGTTTTTTTGTCTGATAGGCCAAATACCTCCACATATTTTCCTTTCCAGATTTTGTCCTTGAAGGAGGCCTGTACATGGTAACCCAAAGAGATATTTCATGGAGTGCAAACTCTTTTGGATTGTAACCCAAAGAGAAGCCTGGTGGAGCATTGTAAAGCTTCCTCCCCCACCCGCGCCTACCCCTATAACCCCCATTGCCCACTTTTTCCTTCTTAAACTCATCCAAGATTTTTTCCATCACATCCAAACCTTTTTCTCCCATCTCTGTCAATAAACCTGCCATATAATCTTTAAGGCTGTCCTCTCCTGATGGCTCACCCACACCCTTACACACTTATGTGTCCAGGTTCAACAGTTCTGGTACGGGTTTGGGCAGGAGGACAAGTTCTGGGTCAGGGGCTGACTCCCTTGGCCACTTCCCACCTACCCCGGGTCCAGCTAGCTGCTTCCTTTTTCTCTCTCCGATGCCTCTTCCTCTTCCCTCTGGGCCCTCTCAATGAACTCTGTCATCTTACCCATTAATGTTGCTGCTTCTGAGTGTAGCTGAGTATTGAAAGCTGGCATGGGCTGCTTCTTGGGTGTCATTCCTGAAATAAATGCTATACAAGAAAATCATGGAATGAGAAACATAATCTAGTCAGCCCTTTATTTACCCCCAATCCCACTACTTCACGAGAGTTCTGACAACTTTAACCATGTGAAAATGCAATCAACATGAAGGCACATTTGCCCCTCACTCATCTCCCTTTTTGAGGTCTGGATGGTGCACCATACATCCACATGTTCACAACCTTATGCTGTAAAAATGCTATGTAATGTTCACACCTGGCCCCCTCCTTCATCCCATGCCTGCTTTAGGTCCAGAAAGTGCCCCTTCACCTCTCTGCATTCAATATATGTCTTGTCAGAGGACCCTGCTAGCATCCCCCATATTGGTCCATCAAAAATGTTCTATTGTTTGTATTGTTTCTCTCCCCCCCCCCCCCAGCCTGGACCTTTCTCTGTCTTTGGTGTGGTTGTCCCATATTGTCAACCTGGGCTGTATCCCTATTCCCATGGGTCCAGGGCCCTCAGTTAGCCTCCTCCCCCCAGCCCAGGACCCACACCCATGTGCTGGGTCATCCACTTAAACTGGGCTGCGCTCCAGTGAAAAAAAAACAGTGAACACCCTATGTGTGCCAGTTCAGTTCTGTTCAGTCACGAAAATTACTATTTTAGATCCCTCCCCTGAGATGATGATTTCAACAGGCCCTAGGATGATCCTGGAAAATGCTCCTTCTAAAGGAGGCCTGGCATGCTGCCTTCCTCAAGTTCAAGTTCTAGTTGAAGTTTATTGGCAGGAAAAAAACTCAATTGAGCAGGCTTATTTACAAGGAGGTCCTGATTAACAACAGGGACATTACACAAGCATATACAAATTAATATGCATTAAACACACAAATAATCCATGAGAAGAAAATAGGACAATTATATTTACATCATGTACACCTAGGCTCACAAAAGCTAGGATTTAAATAAATGGCTAGCACTGGGTAACAAGATAGTGCCATGTGAGGGAAGTAAAATTACAGGGCCAGCAAGGAAAGTAAAGATAGTGGCACAGGACCTTGCTCCTAAAAACTATTTCAACTTGTACTGCTGGGCAGGGGATCTTCTACTCTCAATCATTTTTGCCTGCTGCCTTTTACCTCTTTTTCTCTTTTTTTTTTTAAATGTTCACAGGTGCCTCTTGTTTCCCCCCACCCCCCTACTAGACCCACTAGTGTGCACCAGGCCTCCTGTGGGCCACGTGACAATGATATCAAATGTCATGCCATGCAGCCATGCTTCAAAGGGGGCCACTGTCTAGTCTATAGGCTCCCCAACCTCCCTCACTGTGGTGAATCCTCTTCCCCTTATCGCCACCAGGAAGAAACGTCTGAACTCAGCCAATACCACTCTCCGCCATTTCGCCGCTGGGCCATGAGCCACCGTGTCCCCATAAAGGTCCACAAGCGCCCACCTCCTACTTGCAAAACAAAGTATTAGCCTCCTGTTCTCCCCACCCAAGCGTGCACCAAGTGCACATCCCCAGTCTCCTGCTTCCCGCACTCTAATCGTGGGACCATACCCATCAGCCATATACCCATGCACATTCTTGTGCTTCCAGGAACAAACTGGCCTAAAAAAAAAACCCAGGCTGCAAAGCAGTGACTGAGAACCTACAGAGGTGGGGTGTCACCATCACCTTCAGGCTCCTCAAAATTCCTCGTGTTCACTGAGAGCGGTCAGCTAGACCTCCTTCTGGAATGAACATTCCCCTTGTGGCCATGTAACCCATGCAGCCACTCCAACAAAGGTGTACCAGCAAAGAGTGCTTCCAGGATTAGAAAATCTACGTGGTCAGTTACTTACGCTAAAAAGCAAACCAGCTAGCAAACACAAAAATGCCAACAAACAACAGTCTGCTGCTCCCTTCTATGACTTACTGCAGTCTCCTCTTCCCCAGGCAGAAAAATGCCTAATACCAACTACTACGTTATCCCTAAAGAAACACCACATACTGTTTTTTTTTTCTTTGTTCTAACATATATCTGTACCTATCCTCCTGCAAAAGAAGCCAGGCTACCAATTTTATGCTGCTAAACCCAGTAAGCCATGTGGTTGCCCACATGGCCAGCCAACCCCACAAGACCCTTGAACATTCAAATTCTCCAAAAAACTCTAGCATCCCTATATTGTTACCAGCAGTGATAGAACAAAATAAAAGAAAACCAGTAAGCTAAATGAAATACAGATTGCTATGACCATTTACCTTCACAATAAAGCAAAATCAGCTACAGAAAACCCTCAGGGCCTCGTGACCCAGGCCCCAGAGTTGCAATACCTTACCTAGTTGTGCAAATAATCTGCAGAAATTGCCACATGCTGTGCTATGATCAAAACAAAAAAAATCCCAGCAGAAAGAGGGAGAAGGCAAGGACCTCTCCAGGCCACACCCCTGGGCCAATCCTGCAACTCCACAGGTGCACGCATCATTCACCTGCACCTGCCAATCATAACATCACCTGTGCCCTCCTCTTCTGCTACCTGCCTGTCAATTATGACCTCACCAAGCTCCATCCCTTCCCTCTATCCTACCTATTCTTTCATTCACCCTACCCCCTCCACCCGCTATGCCACTAGAGCTGCCTCCATTTCTTTAGGAATGCCATCAGACAATTCTGGTCCCCATTTGTTTCTTCTTCCTCTGCACTCCAGGTCATGCAATTTATCACACAGCAGGGAAATACAGTATTTGACTTCAGGAGGTGTATGTCAGTGTCCCATTGTTCTACCTGCAGATCCATATGCCAGAGCAGATTTTTGGTGAAAAAAATCTACTTTGTGAGGTTTTCCATTTTGGATTCCAAAGTGGTGCTAGAAGTTTCTACACCAGAAACCTCTTTGAGAATTCACTGACACATTAGTTTGATGACTGGGTCTACTGTTCTGACCAAGATCACACTCCCCAGCTAGCACTCAATGATGCTCATAAGAGGGAATCAATGAATTTTTAAAAAAGGAAAGCAACAAATTGAAAAAAAAAAAATTCTTTTTATTCATTTTACCAGAAAATTAACATAAAAAAGTCACACATCATTGGTCAGAAGTATGAAATACAGTTCCAAACAGTATTACAGCAGGATAGATATAATTCCCTAACCAGTTGTTACAGCATTTGGGGGTACCGGGAACATAACTCAAAAAACAATGGATAGAAACATAGAAACATAGAATTTGATGGCAGATAAGGACCGCTTGGCCCACCCAGTCTGCCCATTTCCCTACCTAATGGATAAGCTGCAGATCCTAGATAACCAGCAGCCTACTTCTTCCTACCCCCACCCCCTAGAATTGCCTTATGACTGTCCCATGCATGCTTGAATTCCACCACTGTTTTTGACTCCACAACCTCCTCCGGAAGGCCGATCCATGCATCCACAACCTCTCTCAAAAAATACTTCCTTAAATTACCTCTGAGCCACCCTCTATCATCAAATTCAGCCTCTTGTTCTTGCACACCTCTTTTTTTGAAAGATGCTACCCTCTTGGACTTTGTTGATTCCCTTGAGGTACTTGAAAGTTTCTATCATGTCCCTCCTCTCCCTCCTTTCCTCGAGGCTATACATATTAAGCTCCTTAAGTCTCTCTTCATATGTCTTCTGGTGCAGACCCTGCACCATTTTAGTTGCCCTCCTCTGGACAGCTTCCATCCTGTCTATGTCATTGCGGAGACTGGGTCTCCAGAACTGCACGCAGTACTCCAGATGGGGTCTCACCAGATGTCTGTACAGAGGGATAATAACTTCCTGTTTTCTACTGGTGATGCCTCTCCCTATGCATCCCAGTATCCCCCCAGCCCTCCTTGCTGCCCTCTCACATTGCTTGCCCACCTTTAGGTCATCTGATATGACTACCCCCAGGTCACTTTCCATTTTTGTTGTTAGTTTCTCACCCCCCCATTATGTACGCTTCCCCTGGGTATTTGTTTCCCAGGTGCATTACCTTGCACTTCTTAGCATTAAATCTAAGCTGCCAGACATTTGACCATTCATCTAACCTTGCCAAGTCCCTTCTCATCCTTTCCACCCCACCTTGTGCATCAACTCTGTTGCAGATCTTTGTGTCATCTGCAAAGAGACATACTTTACCTTCCAGTCCCTCTGCAATGTCGCTTATAAAGACATTGAAGAGGACCAGTCCTAATACTGAACCCTGCCGCATCTCTACTAGTAAACCTCTTCTTTCAGAGTGACCCATTTACTATTACTCTCTGTGTCCTATTCTCCAGCCATCCTTACCCAGGCTGTCATCTTGGGACCCACTCCAGGCTGGCTAACTTGTATATTAATCTTTGTGTGAGACTGTGTCAAATGCCTTGTTAAAGTCTAGGTAGGCCATGTCCATAGCCCCTCCTGATGTACTGCTTTGGTCACCCAGTCAAAGAAATCTATCAGATTTGTCTGGCATGACCTTCCACTGTGAATCGATGCTGCCTTGGGTCCTGTGCCCTCTGGCCTCTAGATACTAGACAATTCTTTCCTTCAGAAGTGATTCCATCATTTTCCCTACCACTGAGGTTAAACTAACAGGTCTGTAGTTTCCTGCTTCTGCCTTGCTCCCACTTTTGTGAAGGGAATCACATCAGCCCTCCTCCAGTCCTCAGGTACCACCCCATCCCCCATGATTTGTTAAACAGGGTAGTCAGTGGTGTCACTAGTTCTACCCTTAGTTCTTTTAGTATTCTGGGATGAATCCCATCAGGCCCCCTTGCTTTGTCCACCTTCAGTTTTAAGAGTTCTTTCAGAACCCTTTCTTCTGTAAATGGGCAGGTATCAACTTCTGTATCCAGAGCGTTTCAACTGTCTGTTTTAGGTACCTCCCCCTCTTCCTTTGTAAATACTGAGCAAAAATATTTGTTTAGAATCCCTGCCTTTTCACAGTCACCCTCTGCCCACCCTCACTCCCTTTTATTAAGCCTCACTATCCCTCCCTTGGACTTCCTTCGCTCCCTGATATACCTATAAAAGGTTTTATCCTCCTTCTTAACTGAGTTGGCTATCTTTTCCTCGGTTTGGGCCTTTGCTGTTCTGACTGCCTTCCCAGCTTCCTTTTGCTTTAACTGATACAGTTCTCTGTCCTGCTCCTTCTGTGATTCCTTGTACTTCCTAATGCTTTCTTTTCTCTTGAACCTTCACGCAACTTCCTTTGAGAACCATAGTGGTTTCTTACACATTTTGTTTTGTTTATTTGCTTCACAGAAAGGCTTGTTACCTCTGTGATGGCAGTTTTTATTATTCCCCATTGTTCTTCCACCCCTCCTTCCTGCCATTTGCTAGTGCATTCCTTAGGCACTCACCCATTTTGGCAAAGTCAGCCCTCCTAAAGTGCAGTACTTTTGCCTTTGTATGGCTTGACTCTATTGCTGTGTTTATTGTGAACCATACTGTTCGATGGTCGCTAGTTCCCAGATGACTACCCACTTCTACATCTGTGATCCTCTCTTCATCTTCATTTGAGAGAACAAGGTCTAAGACTGCTCCCTCTCGAGTGGGCTACAATACTAGTTGTCTAAGGCATGCCCCCTGTAGGGCATCTAGAATAACCCCACTCTTCAAAGTGGCTGCTGCAAGTGCACTCCAGTTAACATCTGGCATATTCAGATCGCCCATCGGCAATATCTCCCCTTTTTCTGCCATTCTAAGTACACTTTCTATCATTTCTTTTTCCATTTCCTCCCCCTGAGAAAGGGCTCTGTATACAACCCCTGTGTGGATTGTGGTGCCATTGCCGGTCTCCAAATTTACCCACAGTGCTTCTTCTCCTCCCTGTTTTCCCTTTTGTTCTGTTGCTTTGATTCCTTCCCTTTTGTAAAGACTACTCCTCCTCCTCTTTAACCCTCCCTGTCCCTCCTGTAGATAGTGTACCCTGGTATGTTTATCTCCCAGTCATGGTTTTGTGTGTACCATGTTTCTGTGACTGCCACGATATCCAGATGTTCCTCCTCCATCAAGACCACTAATTCAGGAAGCTTGTTACTCAGACTACGGGCATTGGTACTCATTGCTCTCCATTTTTTGATGGCTTTACCTTCTGTTGCAGCATCCCCCACTGACCTTTCTACCTTGGTCTTTTTCTCATTTAGTACCCTGATTTGTAGGGAGAGGCTGGGATTTTCCTGCTGCTTATCAGTGCCTCCCCCCTTGACTAGTTTAAAAGCTTGCCAATGAAGCATTTAAACCGATTGCTCAAAATACTTGTTTCCTTCCTGCACAGATGCAGACCATCCTGCCAGTATAGGCTGGTGTCCCTCCAGGTGGAACCCCAGTCCCCAGTGAAGCCAAACCCCTGTGCTCCACACCATTTTTTCAACCATTCATTAAACTGCATGGTGCAAAGTACCCTCGCCTCTCTCATGCCATTGACAGGCAGCACCTCTGAGAAGGATACTGTGTGTGCTACTTGTCTTAGGCCCCTCTCCAATTCTACAAAGTCCTTCTACACTGCTCTGATCTCATGATGCTCCAAGTCATTTATCCCTTGGTGGACAATGATGTCCAGCTCAGACTCCTGTGCAGCTGTTCTCGTGATCCTGAGGATGCGCTTCCTCTCCCTCCAAGCCATGGCACCAGGCAGGCACCTTACTTCAATTTTCCCTGTTCCCCCCAGTTCTATCCCCCTAATAATTGAGTCCCCCATCAGAAGCTGCCTCCTCTCCTTGTGGTGTCCTCTGCCTCCTTCCTGTGGGCCTCCCTTGTGACAGTTGTCCTCAGCCTCCTTAGTCTCCTCTGTGGGTGCATCCATGGGGAGCTATGCTCCCCCAGAATGGTGTATGGATTGTGGAGTGGAACAACTGACTGGGTGTGCCTCTGTTCCACCATCCTCACCCTCCTGAGCCCACTGTGGTCCAACTGCTGTGCTTTCTCAACCTCTGAAGTAGTGGTGGTGGCTCTGGTGCTCCCTGGATGGGGAGGTTCCTTCCTACACGTCCAGGTGGCCTGGAGGAAGGTTCCCATACTACTGTCCAGTGTAGCCTGAAAACAGGCAACTTCCTCCCTCAGGGCAGAGAGTTGCCTGCAAATAGGGCAGCATCTCAGCCTCCAGAAAGACTCCCGGAAGACTGCTGCCCCACAGCCATTACATTGCACTACTCCCCACATGTTTATCTACTTTTGTGTGTGTGTGTGTGTGTGTGTGTGTGATTGGTTTGTTATATAGAAATAAATATATTATACAATAGAAACATAGAAACATAGACTTTGACGGCAGAAAAGGACCACTTGGCCCACCCAGTCTGCCCATTTCCCTACCTACTGGATAAACTGCAGATTCTAGTAAACCAACAGCCTGCTTCCTGCAACCCCCCACTATAATTGCTTTGTGTCTGTCCCATGCATGTTTGAATTCCCCCACTGTTTTAGACCCAATGACCTCCTCAGGAAGGCTGTTCCATGTATCCACCACTCTCTCTGCGAAAAAGAATTTCCTCACATTACCCCTGAGCTGTCCCCCCTCTATCTTTAAACTGTGCCCCTTGTTCTTACACATCTCTTTTTCTGAAAGATGCTATCCTCCTGGACTTTGTTGATTCCCTTAAGGTACTTGAACGTTTCTATCATGTTCCCCCTGTCCCTCCTTTCATCAAGGGTATACATATTAAGCTCTCTCAGTTTCTCTTCATATGGTTTCTGATGTAGACCCTGCACCATTTTAGTTGCCCTCCTCTGGACTGCTTCCATCCTGTCTATGTCCTTGCGTAGATGAGGTCTCCAAAACTGCACACAGTACTCCAGATGGGGTCTCACCAACTGTCTGTATAGAGGAATAATCACTTCCCTTTTTCTACTTGTGATGCCCCTTCCTATGCATCCCAGTATCCCCCTGGCTCTCCTATCTGACTTTTCACATTGCTTACCCACCTTTAGGTCATCTGATATGACTACTCCCAGGTCCCTTTCCATTTTTGTTGTTGTTAGTACCTCCCCTGCTATTGTGTACTCTTCTCCTGGGTTTTTGTTTCCCAGGTGCATTAATTTGCACTTCTTTGCATTGAATCTAAGTTGCCATATGTCTGACCATTCCTCCAACCTTGCCAAGTCCTTCTCATCTTTTCTACCCCTCTTGTGTATCAACTCTGTTATAGATCTTTGTGTCATCTGCAAAGAGGCATACCTTTCCCTCAGACCCTCTGCAATGTCACTTATAAAGATGTTAAAGAGGATTGGACCCAGTACTGAGCCCTGAGGTACTCCATTAGTAACCCACTTTCTTGAATGTGTTCCATTCACTATTACCTTCTGTGTCCTGTTGTGCAGCCAGTTCGCTACCCAGGCTACCACCCTGGGACCCACTCCCAGGCTGGCTAACTTGATTATTAATCTTTGTGTGGGACTGTGTCAAATGCCTTGCTAAGTCTAGGTAGGCCATATCCACAGCCCTCCCTCGTCTATTACTTTGTCACCCAGTCAAAGAAATCAATTAGATTAGTCTGACATGACCTTCCTGCTGTAATCCATGTTGCTCTGGGTCCTGTGCCCCGCTGGCCTCTAGGTGCTCAACAATTCTTTCTTTCAGAAGTGATTCCATCATTTTCCCTACCACTGAGGTCAAACTTACAGGTCTGTAGTTTCCTGCTTCTGCCTTGCTCCCACTTTTGTAAAGGGGAATCACATTTGCCCTCCTCCAGTCCTCAGGTACCACTCCATCCTGCCATGATTTGTTAAAAAGTGTGGTCAGTGGTGTCACTAGGTCCCCCCTTAGTTATTTTAGGATTCTGGGGTGAATCCATCAGGCCCCATTGCTTTGTCCACCTTGAGTTTTAGGAGTTCTTTCAGGACTCTTTCTTCTGTGAATGGACTGGTATCAACCCCCCTACCCAGACAGTTTCTATTGTCTGGTTTAGGTAACTGCTCCTCATCTTCTTTTGTGAATAACGAGCAAAAGTATTCATTCAGTATCTCTGCCTTTTCACTGTCTCCCTCTGCCCACCTCCCCTCTCCTTTATTAATCTTCACTATCCCTCCTTTAACCTTTCTATGCTCCCTAATGTACCTATAAAAGGTTTTATCCCCCTTTTTGACTGAGTTGGCTATTTTTTCCTCGGTTTGTGCCTGTGCTATTCTGACTGCCTTTCCTACTTCTTTCTGCTTTAGTTGATACAGTTCCCTGTCGTGCTCCCTCTGTGATTCCTTATACTTTTTGAATGCAGCCTTTTTCTCCCTAACCTTCCCTGCCACCTCTTTTGAGAACCATAGTGTTTTTTTACTTCGCTTTGTTTTCTTTATTTGTTTTACACAAAGACTTGTTGCCTCTATGATGGCAGTTTTGATTTTTCTCCATTGTTCTGCATTCCTTATATCTCTTAATGTGTTCTTGTATCCTCATTTTAAGAGGCCACATTGTTCATCCCAGATATAAATTATTACAATCACATCATAGTGCACACACTGTATATGTGGTCACAATGTGTATGCTTACATTGTCATTGCAGTGTGCTAGAGAGGATATGACAGTGATATGCACCTTGCACTCTTGAGGAAATGATGTCAGAACCCAAGGTATAACTGGAACTGTTTCCAGGGGTGGGGTGAGGGGTGGGAAGGGGTTGGGCCTAAACTGTGCCCTCACAAAACAATTAGCTAAAAGCTCTGACCCACAGCTGCGATGAGTGCCTTCCTGTTAAATAGGTTAAAAAAAGAGCCACTGCAGCATGACCATGGGCCAATTCCCAATCAGTTTTTAAAAGACAGGATCTATCAAATGTGGTTCCCAGATGACAAACCTAACAGTCCATGAATCAAGCAAATTTCATTGCATGAAGAAAAATTCCTTGTACTGGATATTGAACATTCTATCCTAACAGAAAGATCTCAGTCAGACAGTTCATCTCGTGTGTGACCCCATATACAGTGTGTGCACTATGATGTGATTGTAATAATTTATATGTGGGATGAACAATGTGGCCTCTTAAAATGAGGATACAAGAACACATTAAGGGATATAAGGAATGCAGACATTCGCAGTCCAGTGGCAACATATTTTTAAGGCTGCATGAGTGGAGCCATACTGACTTATTGCTATGAAGCAGAACAGAACATGAATTTGACAGGAAAGCTTTTGCGTATGGTTCCATGGTACTGCAGTCATGTTCACAGCATTGGTTCTCCACCGCATCCCTCACCAGAGGACCTCACAACCCCCCTCCCTCCTGCAGAGACACCGTTTTGTTCTGCCAGTCACTTCCTGTTTCAGCAATAAATCTGTTCAGTATAAATCTTCTGTGTTCAGGAGTTGTTTTTTTTTTTCAGTCAAATGATAACAAAGAATACATGCATCTTTTGTACTGTTCACATTATATAAATTGATGAAATCCAAAAAGAACGTGCTGCCCCGGGGTGCCTACTTTACTCGGACAAGTAAAAATCTTCTTTTGGTGAACACACACACACACACACACACACACACACACACACACATATCCCTTACTGCCACAGTATGCATAGTAGAAGATCATGTAAATTAAAATAATTGCCAGTACGCTTCAAAAGTAAACATGCTTTTTAGAGGAACAGTAAAATCTTGTCATAAGGAAAAGCCAGCACCCGGTAGTGGCACTCTATAGTCAGTGAGGTACGCATCTGTGTCTACCAAAACAAGGAAAAATGGGCCAAGATATTCAAAGGGGTTGCACCTGGTGCAACTGAATTGCACCAGCACAACCCCTGAAATGCACCCCAGGGCAATCAATATTCAACAGATGGAATTACACAGTGCAATTCCCAATGTGTCGGGGTGCAAATATAATATATGTGGTGCATCCCCAGGGGGCGTGCCCCTGCATATGTGGCACATCCGATATTCAGCCTGAGATGTGAGGCGCATATGCTGGCACAACTCTGAGATAAGCCACATACCACTGGGCAATGTTGAGCCTCAGAAAAAAGGCTCAAATAGTGGCCACTCACAGGTGAGCTGCTGTACTGCAAGGTGCAACACAGCAGTCACCTGTCATGGGTGGCCACCCACCCCCAACACACCGTGCATAAGCACCCATGATGTCTCTGGTTGTCCAGTGGTCCCCCTTCCCTCCTAGTATCCACGTTCACATAAAATAAATGTTTTAAATATACCTGGTAGCCTAGTGGTACCCCAATCCTTGCCCGTATCCCTGATCAGCAGTGAAATCACTGTACATATTGCTCTGATGGTCCAGTGGCACCCAACCCACACAGGACCCCCCTGCCCACCAGCTCACCCCATCATTGGCAGACAGCTGCACCCACCCGTATACCACCTCAGATGTCTGCCAATTACGACCCCCACAGTAGAAGCTGTAAGCCCATTAGTCCACACAAAGATTGCAGTGCATACTGTACTACTCATCCCCAAATATGTGAATGAGTATTACAGTATGTATCAGAAGTCTATTGGTCCACTGTGTGGACCAATGGGCTTATAGCTACTACTGTAAGCTGTCATTTGGTGGGCAGACATGGTGGTATGCAGGTGGGAGTGCACCTGCCAGCCTATGATGGGGGAGCTGGGTGGGCAGGGGTCCTGTGTGGGTTGGGAGGTGGAAGGTGCCACTGGACCACCAGGGCAATATGTATGGTGATTTCACTGCTGATCAGGGATATGGGCAGGAAGGGATTTACCACTAGATTACCAGGGAAATAAGTAATTGTATATTTAAGGGGATCTGTGCATCGGGAGGGATGGGGGACCACTAGACTACCAGGTATATTTAAGACATGTCTTTTATGAGATTGCAGTTATGGGGGGGTACCACTAGACTACCAGAGATACTTACAACATTTATTTTAAGCAACAGTGGCTACAGAGTGGGGGGTACCACTAGACTACCAGGACTGACATGGCTTATTGTTATATGGTGATTGCCGCTATGGGAAGGGGGGGTGCCACTGGACCCCCTCTGGTAGCACCACATGCAGTGCAGGGTGCCATGCACATTTTGCTAGCCTGCCATGCACAACTCATGCAAATGGGGCCATAATGACATGCAAATGGACCCATTTGTGCCTTGCATACATTGTGGCCCCATTTGCATTCTGCCTGCTGAATATCAGGAATTTGCACACAGTGTAACTCTGTTGCACTGGTGCAGTTCCCATTCCTGGTATTCAGCCCTGTCTGGGGGGGATGTGCCAATGCATTCTATTTGTGCAATGCACATTACCTGCTATATTCAGAGGAGATGCACCATGGTTCATCTCCTTTGAATATATCCCTTGGTAGCACCAGTGCACCTTAGTTGCACTACGCCACCACTTGCACCATTGCCAGGCGCACTTCTGAATTTTGGGACCATGGTGTTTTTTACAGGCAGATCACTGACTCTTCTCTCCTTGCTCTACAGTACATTGACTGGGTGTTAGTTTCACATTAAGGCATGCCTGATGATCAGCATTGTTTGTCCATTAGGGGTGGGTTTTTGAGGGCTGCTGACAAATCTCTTTCCTCCCCCACTGCCTCCTGGCTGGCTTTGCATCTTCCTTAACTAAGGTGTGTGACAAAGAAACTAGCATTTTTTTTGTAGTCATTATTTATTGCCCTTACTTAATATGCATGACAGAGAAGCCAGCTGCTCTGTTTACTTAGCCAGCAGCTATGTTCTCTATTCTAATCTTTAATGCTTGACTGTCAACAAAGTTACACTGTATTGGCACCGTGGACAGATTCATCAGTTAGAAGTGCTGCAAGGGATAATGTCTGGTCATCTTCTGTAATGTAATGTTCCTGATAAACTGATGCGGAATGGTGGTAATGTCAATTTCAGTTCCTGACAGGATTTGGTGGCTACAAAGATGGTGATGCTGAGCAGTGTCAGGTGTCAGTGTGGCTCAGTTGGTAGCACATCTGCCTCTGGACCAGAAGGGCATGGGTTCTCGTCCCACACTGGGATTGGACTTGCACCTAAAAATCACTGGCATCCAAGTGCAGTATTGGGGGGTACTGTACTGCTGGGGTGTGCCATCCTTCGGATGAGATGTTAAACTATGGTCCCTTCTGCCCATCCTGGTGGGTGTCCAGGTGGAAGTAAAAGAACCCAGGGCACTCTTTGCAAAGAGTAGAGAACATTCTGGGCGTCCTGGCCAACATTCCCCTTCCCATAAACCGGTTCATGCAATTATCCAGGCTTTGTGTGGGTGATGATGTGTGATATGGCCACCACCACACATTCAGTCACTTCACTACCAATCTGTCATTGCTTGTAAAGTGCTTTGGGATACACTGTGTATGAAAAGCACTTATAAATGCTGATTATTATTCTTCTTCTTCCTCTTCTTCGCTGCTGTGTATCGTATGTCCCAGGCTAAGTGGACTTCAGAGCAAAATCTAGAGGCGAGAGGAACAGAGAAGTTGAGAAGTCTCTCACGCTGTGTATTGCTGCCTGCTGCAGAGTCTAAGCAAAATACATTCTGTTCTTGTTTAGCTCAGCCTGTGTGTGTGGGGGGGCAGCACAATCTTATTAAAAAATAATAAAATCTGTTTTCTGAGCTTTCTCTTCCATTGTTGCTTTTGAAGGGGGATCAGACATCAAGATGACTCATGAAGTGATTGTGATAAGTGAAAAATTAATCATTCTTATCCTTAATATCAAGATCATACTGGCTGATGTTCTGCTGTAGTGTGTATTCACACTACACACACTGTAGCCCAGCATTAGAATCAGCCAGCATGTTGATTATTTTTATGAATGCTTAATTTCATTTTCTCTGATCCCGATCACATCATAAGTAATCTTGCTGCTCCATCCCCCCAACAGCAACAACAGAAGGCTTCTGTCAGATCAGAAAGCAACTTAGTTATTTTAATTGAATCATACATAGAGCCCCCAACACACACACACACACACACACACACACACACACACATATATCACTCCTCCACTCCACTGTTGGGCTTGGTCAGACCAGATGGAGCCTCGACTAGGCAGCTGGATGGAATGGGTCAAGCTGATAATTACAACAAAAGACTTGGCAGGGAAGATTTTATTTAGCTTTTGTTGACCGGGTAAGTGCACTAGACAAATCCTGCTTATTTTCAGGCATGACCCGGGGGAGGGGGATACAGATGAATGCCAATTGACCTTGAACCAGATTAAGCTACATAACTGGCACTGCTAGGAGCCCATATCAAACAGGTGGTGCACTTTGGCAGACCTAGTGGGTACTCTGTCATTTACATCAGTATGGACAGACCACAGTGCCAGTGAGCAGCTGAAAGAAAAAAGACCTTCAGGGCTTTGGAGATCCCCTATTATGGGCAAATTAAATACAAAGCCTGGAGACCCACTACTGCGAGCAGCTGAAAGAAAAAATTTCATTGTGGCTGTGGAGAGCCATCAGAGGAAGCAGCTGAGAGAAAAAACAAAACTTTGGGGCTATAGAGACCTACTTTGGTGGGTAACTTGAAGCAAAAAAGCCCTTTAGGGCTGTGGAGATATATCTGTCATTGCAATCTCCGTGTCTGTAGCTGACTTGCAATCATGTTAGTCATTAGATTCAAACAGCTTCCAGGATATAGGTAAACTTTTGCAGGCCATGCAGTTTATCATTGTACTACAGTGTGTCTCATCTCTGCAACCCCTGTGATTCTTCTGGAGAGATTACACACTGCCTCCTGCCACACCCCACTGCCTGGATTTTTTGTCTCTGTTCTGAGACAGCATCTGGACTGGAAGTGGCTGAGGCCACTGAGGCCCTGATGTTTGCTGTGAATCTCCCCAAAAGACCCACTCAGAGTCTCAACCCCTACTACCAACATCAACACCCATCACCCACTCAACCACCCCACACTGAAAACGAGACCAACACACTCAAGACTCACTGTCACAGAGCCCAGCTGAGAATTTGAGGAAGAAAGGGGAGGCCACAGTGCCAGGTCAAAAAAAATATTTTTATTTTTTTTATGCCAGATGCCAGTGACCCAGTGCAAATTTGCAGATGACGGGTCACATAGTGCTGGCACTTCTGAAAGCGACTACTCCAAGTCAGTGAAACACGTGACTCAGTCTGGGATGAGAAGCCGATGGCCCAGATTCGGGTGAGCCAAAGTGAAAGCGTCTACTGTGGGGTCTAGTATCTTAATCTGGTGTGGGAAAGAGAAACATTGTGCGTCTGTGTGATACTTGATCATGTGACCTTACTCAGTGCTCCAACAGTAACCACATGATCAAGTGACTTACCTTAGCTGTCTGCAGGGCTCTCCTCAGTTGTGCCTCAATAAATGAATCATCTGCATATGCGCCAGAACCAGGGGGTGGAAGGGGCATGAGCCCCACCAGTGTTTTTGTGCACTAGGAGATTGCCCCTATATGCAACAGAATGAATTATGAACATATTCTGTCATTGCGTGACAGTACTGCAGTGGCCCCCTGGAATCTGCTCTGCCGCTGCAGCCCCACCCCCACCGCCCTGCCACTAAACAAAACAAAAGAAACACCTCCTGTGTCACATGCCTCAGCCAGCAGAGTTATAAAGTAGAGTCATTATTATAACAACTCTACTTACAACTCCTGAACTTAACACTTCTGGAATCTGCTCATTCAAGCAGCTCGGCTAGGCAGCTTTAATACCTCTGTCTCATCTCCCCTTTGTTTTTGGGACTTGGGAGTCAGGAGGAGGACTTAGCATCTAGTTCGCCAGTAAGCCAGCTGCCAGATAACTGCATTACAGTGTAACTCTTTAAGTAATGTGTCCTGCTTCCACTTCACTGGCACCTCTAGGTCTACTAAAATAAATTTAAATTTGAAAGTCAGCTTTTTTTTTAATGTCCAATGGAAGTTCTGAGCCAAACCCTACCCAAGAATGAGAAGTAATGAGAATGAATGAAGCCAGGCTAGCCCAGGGAGTATAAAGGTAGTCACAATCACACACACATATATCCCCAAAGCCTACATTTCTCCCGACTCCTTCCTGGATTTTGATTTCCTTGTTGGGGTTGAGTGTTGACTTATGGACTTTGCTGACTTGCTGGCTGCTGATTTCTTTTGCTCGGTGGCTTCGCTCGCTGTTCACTTCAGTTCAGTTTAAAGTTTTAATTCAAGCCACGGGTCCACAACTGGGTGCTGTGAAGAAGAATATGTTGTGTTGTTGACTGAGACAATGAGTCCAAATTATGTCTAACTACTACTTTATTTACATTTTTTGTATTGGTTTATTTTACTTTTATTTATTTTATTCTTGTTGTTGATCCCCCCCCCCACTGGCCTCTGACCACTGGCCACATCGTAACCTCTGAGCCCAGTTTCTGAATCTGGTGCTGAGTCTGACTGTGCTGCCTGGCTGTGAGCCAAGTTCAAATCCAAGGCAGGCAACCCACACAGTTAGTACCAGTGTCTGGACGGACCAGTAAAGTGTTTTTAGTGGGTTCTGGTTGGTCCGGTCCCTAGAGGCTATGGGTGCAGTATTATCCTTTTTTTTTTAAATGTATTTATTCTTCCATCTAGTTCTGAGTTTCTGCAGCTGCCTGTCTGTGCCCCCCCCACTTGCTAGCTTGCCTGAAACTTTATTTTATTGCCCAGTGTGGATATGGTCCAAATACAGTATGCGCTGCTTGTAACGGACTGATTTGACAATAAGCAATCTGTCCATTACAAGAGGCATCCGGTACATTGCTATGGCAGTGAAAAGAAAAAAAAAGTATATCACTGCAGGTGGTACTCGTTCAGACTCTGTTTTGGTGTTTGCTGTAAGCGGTACTTGTTCAGACTGTTTTGATGTTTGCTGTAAGTAAAAAAAAAAAAACCTCTGGAACTTTATGTTTATACTGTAATAATGAAAGCAACGAAAAGAAATTCAGTAATTCTGTGTAAAACAAGCAAACAAAAATGTAAGTGCTGTACTTATCTACTGCTCCATGGCATTCTGGTTTACTACCCCAGCATTACTCTTGTGGGCACTCATTCTTGGTTGAGCCACAGAACAGCAGAATGGCAGAACTAGAGCACAACTGCATGACCTGCTAGGACAGAACAGCGCTTTCAACCAACACCACCAGAGATAGGGAAAACAATTACTGTAGTGGTCAACCAAATAAAGGCTGAGGGACAGCTGAACATTATTGAGAGCATTGATTCAGAGGTAACTGAGGTAACTGAGTGTTAATTTAGGCATTGAATCAGCAGATTAAGTAGTGTCATAAACTGGATTTAACGCTTCAGCGGCTGTTACTGCTGGAATTGAAGGTCAGCTGTAACTGATATTTTAATCATTGAAAGTATAGCAACTGGCATTTGGAAAATGTAAAACGTCCATTAGAAGCGGATGTCCAGTACAAACGGAGCAGATATAAGTGGCGCATATATCACTGGGGGCTTTGAATTTGAGTAGGGAGGGGTTTGAATAAGTGGGAAAACATGCTCATCTTATTTTACCAATTAATTGTATTTAATGTTGGGACTGGGATGAGTAATACTGGCCATGTTTTTAAATATAGGCATTATGCAATTCTGAGTTTGTTTTCATGCAGGGCTTCTGGCCTGGAGTAGCTAAAAATGTTGCATCATTGAGTTAAAATAAGGCAGCCAGGTGATGTTAGCTTAGCTGTCATTTGATTTGACATGTTGGCCAGACTTTTGTGGGGACCTTGTGTGTAACAGGCTGTAACAAATGGGGGTCAGACTCGGGTCCTACCAGGAGGGTTTTGAAATGAGATACCTTGATTTCTATAACCTACCTGACCTTTGTCTGTCGAACCAGGGACTCCAGAAGAAGAAGATCCAAATTCATTGATCCAAATAGGCTTCATTGCCTGGGCAGGACCAGTACTGTCTGCTGCTATGCTAGTGTTACAGGTAAAATAGAGAACATAATTTTTTTCTATAGATACAGTACATACTTAACTGCATATTCTGCAGGGCAAGGACTGCTCAGTTCTGTGCTGTTGTACAGTTTTTATACATCTATTTTTTAGCTAAAAATGCACTCTATTACAAGTTAACAGCCAGGATATGTATATAGATAATACTGCATGGGCAACTATGCAAAACCAGTGTGTTCTGGCACAGAGGGGTTCTGATTCCCTCTGACCTCGAGAGCGAATTTGGCTTGAGAGGTCCATAGGAATCAGGACACCAAGGTGGCAAAACACACTGGTTGTGCATCGAGTTGCTCATCCTGTATTTTTATAGGCCCAGATATTCAAAAGGGTTGCACCATGCGCAATAAGGTTGCACCAGCACAAGTCCGAAAATGTGCCATTCTGCGATATTCAGCGGGAGGCAGTTGTGCCCCCCCATATCATGCTGAGCAACAGCGTAATGATAATGAATGTGTGTGCAACTGAAGGGGGAGAAACCATGCATAAATGGTGCAGTGCGATATTCAACAACATGCGCCATGTGCAATAGGGGAGCAAGCGGAAGTTGTGCCATAGCAGAAATGAACCAAAATAAAAAGGAACAAGGGAGAGGTGCAAGAATGCTACAGGGAAGCCTAAAGTTGTTGAACTATAGCCAGCAACATAGGCAACACACACACACACTCACAGGGTAGGACAGTGAAAGGGCACCTGGAACCCACAGGCTCAGGGGAAGGTGTGGGGAGCCACAATGCAGAAAGGGGAAGTGCCACACAGCAGTGAGGCCTGCACAGTCAGGTGTTCCCGGTGCAGGGGAAGTAGCAGTCAGGACAGTGGTGGGAACACAGAAACAGCTGCTGGGGGGCTGAACACAAGCCTTGGACATGGCCAGTGCCACCTTCCAGATGGAGGCAGTAATGAGGGGGATGAGAAGGTGGGCAGAAGGGGGGTGTGGCCATGGAAAGGCACGTCGGCGGTATGCCCCCAATAGGCAGTACCGAGCCCACATCAGCTTCGAGCTATATAGTGATATGGAGATTGTGGGTCGGTACCACCTGAATCAGGCAATTCTGAGGCAGCTCTGTGAACTGTGCAGTGATGTGATGGAGGCACCCACAAGACAGAGCCATGTTCTGTCAGTGGAGACTAAAGTTACAGCTTGCATGTGCTTGCTTGCGATGGGTACCTTCCAGAGACCACAGGCATAACCCAGTCGGCTGCATCATGCCACCTCACTCAATTCCTCAGCGCACTGCTGCCACATGCTGCGGAGTACATCCATTTCCCCAGCACACTAGTGGAGTGCTCAGTAAACATACAGGAGTTCCACAGGATAGCATGTATGCCTGGTGTGCTAGGGGCAATAGACTGCACCCATGTGGCCATCCGCACACTACCTGGCCCCAAGGGGGCTGCATACATGAATCGCAAGGGCTATGCTAGCATCAACTGCCAGGTGGTGAGCGATGCCAGGGGGTGCATAATCAATGTCTGTTCCACGCACCCAGGGGGAGCACACAATGCCTTCATCTGGCACCAGTCAGCACTGTGCCACAGATTCGAGAGTGGGACATCCCCACTGGTCACCTAGTGGGTGAGTATGCAAACCACATGGACAAAGATAGGGCTTGGGAGGGGCATGGTAAGAGGTGACATGGGTAGTGGCCTACATTGCCCGGGGTAGGGCGATGCTGATCACCAAACTAACCTCCATCCTCTACACACAGGTGACAGTGGATACCCACTCCGTCCCTGGCTGCTGACACCATACCGGCAGCCCGCGACCACATCGCAGCAACGCTACAAAGAGGCACATGCCACCACACGTAATGTCATTGAGCAGGTGTTTGGGATGCTTAAGGCACATTTCTGTTGCCTGGACACCTCCGGCAGTGCCCTACAGTACAGCCCCTCAAAGGCCTGCAGGCTATTCCTGGCCTGTTGCATCCTGCATAACATGTCCAACGAATGTGGGATAGCCATACAGGTCGAAGAGGGGGGCAGCGATGGGGACGATGAGGATGCTGGTGACAATGGTGATGGGCAGCCCCCCCTTGGGCGACGGGACCCCCGACTGCTCCGGCTGGCACAGCTGCACCGGGACACCATCACGGAGGAGCACTTCAGCCAACCCAGGTAAGTCATGGGGCCATGTGCAACTACCAGTGGCAAAGGACAACCCATAAACATGCATGGACACACACCAGGGGTGCATGCCATCAAGGGAAGTGGCTGGGCATGAAACCACACACACCACCAGGGATGGGTGAGGTCTAACATGGCACATGGACAGATGCAAACACCACGCACACACACACACACACACACACACACACACACACACACAAACACTATGCACCAGATATGCACAAAAAGTAGGAGGCACACTGACCCAGAATGCCACCCCTAGCCACATACATGTCCACAGACCACCACACCCACTGCCTGTCATTGTGCGTGTGTCAGATGTTGGACACCATTGCACTTTGGTGTACAGCGCAATGCAGGCATCATCATGCTCATGCAACTGTGGACAGCAGCCGGGTGGGTGTGCAGATGGACTGTGTGTCTGCTTGCAGGGCCAGGTACCCACCCGTGCATTGCCCACTGAATGACACAATGCACACAGGGCAGCATCAGACAGTAGCCACATTTGGAAACAGGTCAGTCATGCGCCACAGTATCCCGGCCGCCATGGATGTGTTGGCGGCCCAGCTGAGACCTGCCAGCACTGACAGACTGACTACTGGCCTCATAGGGTGGCACTGATGGTCCTCAGGGGTTCCACTGCATGAACATGACCGTGCTTACGCAGGAGTCTGCAGCACACCAAACATACCTGCGCCAGGCGTGCTCGGGATGCCCACAGCTCAACCCGGTGCTGGCAAGGAGGGTATCACATGATGCTGGGAATGGGGGGTGGACATTGCACTACACGGTGTTGCCCCGCATGGGCAAATAACTGTGTGCCCTATGTGGCCATGGCAGCTGTGATTGTATGTGTCAGCCTGTCAATGGCAGTGGTCACATCCTCCCACATCTGGTCCATCCCTGCCAGGAGCAGAGCAGTTTCTCTGCTGTGACACTCCTCTGCCTTCTCCAGAGCCACACTCAGTGCATCCACCACCATCACAAGCCACATCTGCTGATTGACTGATGCTTGCAGTATGCAGGTGTGCTCATCAAAGAGGTTATCTGTCTGATCGGCATTCTGTCCCTCAAGGTGTGCGCGGACCTGATGCTCAACACCCCTTGAGGGTGGGCACTGCATACCAGGACCAGGCCTGGGCATGTCCACAGGTGGTGCACTGATGCAGCCCCCTGACATTGTACCCCCAAGTCCATTGGCCGACTGCTGATGCTGCCACTCCAGCTGCCACTCCCCAGGGTTCACTGGTGCCACTGCAGTGGCCGCAGCAGTCCCACTGTCCTGTACACACACCAGTGCTGCCCCATCAGTGCTGACAGGCACAGGCCAGGACTGTGATGACACGCAGGCCTGCACGGTGGCACCACCCATAGCCATGGCCACGATGTGACCTGCTGTGTGGCCATCCTGTGGCAAACACGTGTCACTGCCCATGACGTTAGCGACATCAAATCATGGGCTGGTACCGCCTGAATCGGGCAATTCTGAGGTGGCTCTGTGAGCTGTGCAGTGATGTGATGCAGGCACCCACACGACGGAGCCTTGCTCTGTCAGTGGAGACTAAAGTGACAGCTTGCATGTGCTTGCTCACCATGGGTACCTTCCAGAGACCAACAGGGGACACCACAGGCATATCCCAGTCGCCGCATCATGCCACCTCACCCAATTCCTCAGCGCACTGCTGCAACAAGCTGCAGAGTACATCCATTTCCCCAGCACACCGGTGGAGTGCATAGCAAACATACAGGAGTTCCACAGGTTAGCTCGTATGCCTGGCATGCTAGAGGCAATAGACTGCACCCATGTGGCCATCCACACACCACCTAGCCCCGAGGGGGCTGCATACATGAATCGCAAGGGCTATGCTAGCATCAACTGCCAGGTGGTGTGTGATGCCAGCAGGAGTATAATCAATGTCTGTTCCATGCACCCTGTGGGAGCACAGGATGCCTTCATCTGGCACCAGTTGGCACTGTGCCACAGATTCGAGAGTGGGGGAGATCCCTACTGGCCACCTAGTGGGTGAGTATGCAAACCACATGGACAAACATAGGGCTTGGGAGGGGCATGGTCAGAGGTGACATGGGTAGTGGCCTACATGGCCTGAGGCAGGGTGATGCTGATCACCAAACTAACCTCCACCCTCTACACACAGGTGACAGTGGATACCCACTCCGTCCCTGGCTGCTCACACCATACTGGCGGCCCGCGACCCCATCACAGCAATGCTACAATGAGGCACATGCCACCACACATAATGTCATCGAGCGGGTGATCTGGATGCTCAGGGCATGTTTCCGTTGCCTGGACACCTTTGGCGGTGTCCTACAGTACAGCCCCTCAAAGCCCAGCGGGCTATTCCTGGCCTGTCGCATCCTGCACAACATAGCCAATGAATGTGGGATAGCCGTACAGGTCAAAGAGGGGGACAGCGATGAGGACGATGTGGACACCGGTGACAATGGTTATGGGCAGCCCCCCTTTGGGCGACGGGACCCCCCAACTTCTCAGGCTGGTACAGCTGCACTGGGACACCATCATGGAGGAGCACTTCAGCTAACCCAGGTAAGTCATGGGGCCATGTGCAACCACCAGTGGCAAAGGACAACCCACAAACATGCATGGACACACACCAGGGGTGCATGCCATCAAGGGAAGTGGCCGGGCAAGGAATCACACACACCGCCAGGGATGGGTGAGGTCTAACATGGCATGTGGACAGACACACACACACACACCCACACACACCCACACATACACACACACACATACACACACAAAACGCACCAGACATGCACAAAGGATAGGAGGCACACCTACCCAGAACGCCATCCCTAGCCACACACTTGTCGACAGACCACCACGCCCACTGCCAGTCATTGTGCGTGTGTCAGATGCTGTGCACCATTGCACATTGGTGTTCAGCGCAATGTAGGCATCATCATGCTCACACAACTGCAGACAGCAGCCAGGAGGGTGTGCAGATGGACTGTGTGTCTGCACGCAGGGCCGGGTACTCACCTGTGCATTGTCCACTGAATGACACAATGCACACAGGGCAGCATCAGACAGTAGCCGCATTTGGAGACAGGTCAGTCACGTGCTACAGTGCCCCAGCCACCACGGATGCATGGGCAGCCCGGCCGAGACCTGCCAGCACTGACAGGCTGACCACTGGCCTCATGAGGTGGCTCCAATGGTCCCCCAGGGGTTCCACTGCGTGAACGCACCCGTGCTCGCGCAGGGATCTGCAGCACACCAAACATGCCTGCGCCAGGCGTGCTCAGGATGCCCACAGCCAAACCCGGTGTCAACAAGGAGGGTGTCGCACGATGCCAGGAATGGGGGGTGGACATTGCACTACACAGTGTCATCCCACATGGGCAAATAACTGTGTGCCCTCTGTGGCCATGGCAGCTGTGATTGTATGTGTCAGCCTGTCAATGGCAGTGGTCACATCCTCTCTCAACCGGTCCATCCCTGCCAGGAGCAGAGCAGTTTCTCTGCTGCAAAGCTCCTCTGCCAGCTCCAGAGCCACACTCAGTGCATCCACCACCATCACAAGCCACATCTGCTGATTGACTGATGCTTGCAGTATGTGGGCGTGCTCATCCAAGAGGTCATCTGCCTGATCGGCATTCTGTCCCTCAGGATGTGCGTGGACCTGATGCTTGGCACCCCTTGAGGGTGGGCGCTGCACACCAGGACCAGGCCTGGGCTTGTCCACAGGTGGTACACTGATGCCGCCCCCTGACACTGTACCTCCAAGCCCATTGGCTGACTGCTGATGCTGCCCCTCCGGCTGCCACTCCCCAGGGCTCACTGGTGCTGCTGCAGTGGCTGCAACAGTCCCACTGTCCTGTACACACACCAGTGTTGCCCCACCAGTGCTGACAGGCACAGGCTGGGACTGTAATGTCATACAGGCCTGCATGGTGACACCACCCACTGCCATGGCTGCGATGTGACCTGCTGTGTGGCCATCCTGTGGCACACATGTGTCACTGCCCATGACGTTAGCGACATCATCATCGGTGACAGACCCGGCACCAGCCCGAGTCCCAGCATGCTGGCATCCATGGACCCTGGCACGCTGGGACACCTGCAGAGCCTCCTCCACACCTGCTCCAACAACATCAGTCTGGACATCCAGGCGGGCCCACTGTCACACTGAGCCGTGTATTCCTGTGGAGGGCATCTCCATCTCCGTCTGACTGGCCTCAGTGGAGAGGCTCACCACCGCTGACCCAAGCAGATGCTCAGGAACTGTAAGGGAAAACAAAGTCGTATTACTGCATGTGACCTACCCTGTCCCCCCCAATAGACAGACCATGACCTACCATGCAGTGACAGGCTTCCACCCATCTGGAATCCACCACCCGGAACAACCTCTATGGCACAACGCTGCACGCTACCAGCAACCCTCTCCTCCTGTGGGGTCAGGCGTAGCACCTCCGGCTGTCCCCCACCTGTCACAGATCATGCTGCCCTGATGGCAGCCACCTTCTCCTTAATCCTCCTCCTGTCTGTGCCCATTTTCTTCTTGCACTCCTGCATGGAGTACTGGTGGCTTCCATGCAAGTTCACAGCACACACCACCTCCTCCCATGTAGCAGCATGGGCCTGTGGTGTTCCCTGGTGTCCGCTGAGAAGCAGCTCCTGGTCCAGGTAGGCCTCTAACTGGGCATCCATCTCAGCCTTTGTGAAATTTGGCCTCCTCCTCCCACAACTCTGTTCCTCTTCCTCCACAACTCGCTCAGTCATGATTCAGCCTGTGAAAATGATAGGTGTTACCTGTGACTGTGCAGTCCCATGCATGTCCCAGAATCCACAGTCCACACTCCCAAACAGCATGCAACTCACCAATAGACTGCAGTAACCGACTATGGCCAGTGCAGCCCAATGTCACATTTTTATAGCGCAACCCATGCAAATGATGTGAGGCACATCTTTAAGTGGATGTAAATGCAGTGACTGTGCCATTGAATTACTGATTAGCTGATTTGCATATGACGACTGAATATCACACTTTTGCGCTTTGTGCAGTTGTGTTGAACGTGCTGAGTCAAGGGCGCAGTTCTGTGACATGCACAGTACACACCTAACTGCGCATGCCTGGGTTGATGACACAGGTGTCTGCCGTGCTGCTGATGTGCTGTGCATGGAAGGCAATACAGGGCACAGCCACCATTGTGCCAGTGGCGCTACAACGCTGTTCACCTATATGGTGCTGTGGCACTGGGGTGTCGTATGAGCACTGGGGCAACAGCGCGGTAGGCCGCTACAGGAGGTGGCACACAGGCACCCAATCACGCTATACGCATTGGGTTTCAATTGCACTGTGGCTGTCCATGCGCAAGAGACCCTTGACCCTGTGCCCGACCTTTGCCCCCAGGTGCCATGAGTCAGGCATGTGTGCATCACTATCACGCTGTTCAGTGACAGCGTGATAGGGAATGGCAGTGCTGTACTGCACAGCATCTGCACATGGCAGAACTGCACTGCAGAGTGCCATTTTGACTCTACCAAGCAATAGAGATGGTGTGGAGGAAAGCTGTCCAGTGGAGCCAGGTAGAAATGGCAAACTTGGTTGCCATTGTGGAGCCTCTTGTTGGCCCACTGTTTGGTGAGGCACCCATGGACAGGTCCAGGAGTCAGGTGTGGCAGGAGGTGTCCAATGCCCTGGAGGAGGGCACAGGAATGGGGTGGACAGTGGAGCAGTGCCACCACAGATATGGGGACCTGAGGCGGAGGGACCCAGACCTGCTTGCCCACCTGCAGACACATGCCAGGAGGGGCACGGTGCCACTGCCAGGTAGGTGCAACATCCATACACTTTTGTCTTCCTTATAGGTATCACGGTTGCATATGGCCGGAACATGGGAGGTACTGTCCGGTGTTGGCTGTGGTGGTGTTATCAGGGTATGGGGTGGGTGGGTCTGACTGTGTGGGATTGCACACACATGGGGGCAGGGGGACTTTGCTACAGGATTGTACTGATGTTCCTCTCTCCATGTTTGCACCTTAGGCCCAGACGAGTGATGGCTGGCGAGGGAGAGGAGGTGCCAGCAGGAGGACCATCACTCTGGGAGGGGTTAAGGTCCACAGAGGCACAGGGACCAGCCTGATGATGGTGAGTGCCTTACATCCATGATTACTATTGCATGCTGTGTAACAGGGAGGGCAGCGGGGCATGGCCACCATCCATTGACACCACTGCCATGCACACAACTTGTTACAGTCAGCACATCTGGGAGTGCATCAATGGTGGTCCATGTGTTCACCGGGTACCTGGCTATGTCACTGCCTTCACACCGCATAGCCATGTCACTGAACAGCCACGGTGGTTCTGTGCAAGACTTGGCCGGTGGGTGTGTATAGCGGTCCGCATTTCTGTGTGTGCCTGGATGGGCAGGTCTTGTGGACATGATCACTGTGGGTGGTCACACACCATCACAGAGGCATGTCTCATGGCTGTATGCCATGCACAATGGGTGGGCTGCATGGGGCTATGCATTCACACCTATTGCCTCTGCTCCCTTGTCCTAGGTGGACGGCAGTGGCCAGGGCCTCCCTTGAAATTTTAGAGAAGATCAACTGTGTGGGAGTCAGACAGCGGCATGGCAGGAGGAGCAGCCAGAGTGGGGAGTGGGGCTTCCGATGAGCATTCTACTGCCCCTGATTTTCCCTACCCCCAGGACCCACCCTCACAGCCCTCCTTCCCTCTACCATTTGTTCACCCCTGCCCCTTACCCACCCCACCTAGTTTGTGGCCCTCCCCCCAACCTTTTGTATATATCTGTAAATAGTGTTGTGTGTTTTGTACAATACATTTGCTTTTATATGCCTAATGTGGTGGTCTCTGTTTTGCAGTGGGCTATAGGTGCTCAGCTGCAGTGGTATGAATGGCGTCAGAGATGGTGCAGTCATGTGCTTGCATGTGTGTCCATGGGGAGGTGACTATGGTGTGGGAGTAGCTATCAGTCACTGTCTGTGGTGTGTGTTGTTCCCTGTGCACTGGATGACTGTGTGCAGTGGTTCCTGGTGCATGCTCTGTGTCCATGGCACACCTGTCAGCCCATCCATGGCCTGTGCAACTGACACCCTTGCATGTCTGTGACCTGCATAGTCTGCTGGCATGTCAGTGGTGGCTGTCCATGCAGGACAGCCACTGTACCCGTCACAATGCCGGGTTGCCTCCTGTCACTGGTGTGGTTCATGTCTGCGTCAGGTGACACTGTGGCTTCTGCTGTTGTTGTTCTACCTCCATGCTGTGGCTTGTGTGTGTTGCAGGGGATGTGCACCACTGTCTGTCACTTGTGATCCAGGCAAATGCTGGTGGCGTACAGATCCACAGTGCCTGCGCAGGGTGGCTGGCACTCCTGTGCCATGGAGGAGTGCTGGTCATGTGTACATGGTTTCCATGGCCACACGCTGGGGGCTTGGTTGCTGCGCTACTGTGTCCCTGTGTTGGTGTGCCCTTGGGAATGGGTGGGTGTTTGTCCATGCACTGTGTTGCATCCTGTGTGGTGCATGCTTTCATGCACCACTGTGGGTGTCTGCGCTGGCTGTTGTAGCCAGTGCTGGGTCAGGGTGTGTCCTTGGGAGGGTGTGCGGGGTGCTGTACCACTGGTGGTGGGGTCTGGGGCATGCCCTGTCACATGTGGGGTACCTTGTGTGGTGACGCATGGTCGGTCTCTCAGCCGTACCTCCGGGGGCATGTGTGTGGTGGCACTGTGTATGCAGTCAATGCATCGCTGTGTGCTGCCACCCACTGATGGGTGCTCATGGTGGGGCTGCCTTGCATGGTTCTGTGGTGCACAGGGTTGCATTGTCACAGTGGGGGTGGTGGCATGCATGGGGTATCCTGTACTGGTGGACGCTGCTCCTGGGCAGGGTGTCTGGGGGTCATGGTGCAGGGTGTGCTCTGCATTGGTGGGATGGTGTGTCACGGGGTGGTCAGCCCTCCTTGTGTGGTAGTCACAGCCTGCCAGGGGGTGTGATGGGGCACCATGGCCCAGCAGTGGGTTGGTTGCTGGTCTCCATGGGCCAGTGGTTATTTCAGCCCTCCCCCAGTTGTGCAGTGCATGGAGTGCATGGGGACAATGTCTGTTCTGCTGTGTGTTCCTCTTCCCATCTGTGGCATGGGTGGTGGCCCCTGCATCCCTGGTTGTGCTGTTGCATTGCTGCCCTGCTGCTTGGGGGCATCCCTGGTTGCGCTATGATGCATCTGGACTGCTCAGCTGAACATCTCTTGTTGCGCTTTGGTGCATCAGATATGCTCAGCTTCACCTCCCTAGTTGTGCTATGGTGCAGGTGGTGTGATATTCAGTCATCGGCTGTAGGTGCATCTTGGCCAGTGCAGTTTTTGAATATCGCGCCTCTTGCGCATAGGCGCAATGGACTTACGCTTGCTCCTGCTGTTGCGCACTTTTTGGGCACAGTTTGAATATCTGGGCCAAAGTGTATAGTACTGTGTGAAATACTGTATGTGTTTTGTAAGTTATTTTGCTTTCAAAATGAAACTGACACTAGACACTACAGGTTCTAGAATGATGGTCTACCACAGTGGGGTAGAATCACATTCCATGACCTTCTTGGAACTGTGGTAGAACAGCATTTTGAAAGGGATAGAATTCTATACAGAACAACACTTCACTATACACTGTATATTCATTGTAACTCTGACAGTTTCATGTTTAAAAAATATTTGATTTTTATTACTGTCTGTAGTGTTTTTCCATTAGTGGATGGAGAGCAAGTTCACAACAGGGTATGCAGGAAAGCACTTTCCTAGGATTAGGTTGTGTTATTAACAGCAGCAATGTGCAGAGTGTAGACATTATTACAAGGGGATTCATTTAGGACGTGAAAGTGTGTGTACCTACTCAAGTTGGGACCTGTGGTTACTCAAAAGTTGTACTATTCCATTCCTTATGTATTGTTCTTATGTCATGGTCTGAGCTCTGTGATGCTGTTTGATTAGGAGCATACACATATTATATTATTTTCAGGTTTAACCCTGTAACATTACACCTTTCACAGTTGTAGCATATTTTAGTTGTCAGGGCTATATTAACCTCTTGCTCCTTAAGTTGTTTATGCTGTATAGTATATCTGGTTGTATGCTATTATGTAAAACCAATGATTAATTTTACCCATCAGAACTTTACTTTTACTCTTCTCTTGCTCCCAGATATGTTACTTATTCTATGCTAGATCCAGAAGCAAATGATTTGATACCTTTTAATGGACCAACATAGTTGTAACAACAAGAACAAAGTGCTCTAGCTTTCGGACCAACCAGTCCTTCTTCAGAAGCTCATGGCAGTTGTTTAGAAAATACAATACTTATAACAGCTAGATAATGCAGAGAAAAACAGAAAAAAATCCCCATTGGTTTAAAATACTCATTTAAAAAAAAAAAAAAAAAAACAGAAGATGATGACAGAGAAGTTTAACAGTACAATACTGCCTTCAGTCTGAAAGAACCTTGGGTTCAGATGTGCTTGGTGCAACACACATAGAATCCTACTGCATATAAATTTAATTGGCATAAGATAACACTGCTGAAGCAGATAACTTCTAAATCAAGCTAGGAGTGCCACATTTAGTATAAGGATGTGATTACTGAAAGGCAACCCCCACTCAGCTTAAAGACAAACTAAGATAGTTATAGGGCTCATGAAATTACAATGTTAGCATTAAATACAAGAATTACCAGTAAAGTTGTCTAAAAACATCAGTGCACACTGTGTGATGTGTAAAACCTAGCTGGACATGTCATCCAGTTGTATTCTCAAGCTAAAGAAAAGGCCCAAGAAATTTCAAAACCTCAAGACTATATACATGATAATTTAAATATAAATTGATAATATTAGTGTCAAACAAAAACTCTAGTCGAGGAACCTCAAGGAATTAAGACCATGTAGCCTGGTATGTACTGATGTCAATATATACTGAGAATGTAGCAACTTGATGTACCACAAGTGTCTAAGGAATCTGAAAAAGAGATAAAAATGTAATTTCTTTCCTCCTTTTCATACAAACAATACCACCTAACCCACCCCACATCACAATAATGTGGGTGGGGGAGATACATAGCTTAAAGGAGATGTCTCTCTCTCTCCCCCCTCCTTTTCTCTCTCTCTCTCTCTCCCACAGACACACACACACACACACATACACACACACACACACACACTCACACTCACTCACTCTCCTAGTGAACCTATATTAACTTCAGTCACTGCAATTGTTCCCCAAAGGAATACAACTAGTCATGAAATCCTGAGTAAAAGGTCTTATGTCTCATAATATTTACAGAGTAAAAAAGTAACACTATTTAACCTTACTACTATCTGCAAAATAACATTTCCAAGGATACTAGATAGAGCTACCATGAAATAAACCTGCCACCCTCCCCAGGATAAGGTAACTAGAAGTAAATATAAAGTATATATGTAAGACCAGATGTCTAGCATACCTACATATCCACAAATTACTACAATATTAACCTAATATAAAAAGATCTGTGCAGGATCCCCCAAGCAAATGAGATCACACCCCCCAATATGTACAGAATTACAAAAATTATATATAACAGTATAAGATAACACTCCTGTATGTACACTAGCAGGCTGGGTAATCTGGATATGGTGCAATGGAATCAACCCCCCCCCCAAGGCAAAGATAAAAAGTAAGGAGAAATGAATATTCATTATGTGTGTGAAATAAAAATAGTAACACATTATAACTCCATATAGCTAAATAGAGACTTACCTCAATGTGACAGCAAGCCCCACATCTGTTATATCACATACCTCACAACACATACCCACACACATACATACACACACGCATCCACATCCACACATGCTGAAGTCCTATAATATGTCAGTTTGAAGAAGAAAAGGTCTGTGGATGTTAGTTTCTGTAGTGTCCCATAAAGCCAAGATCCACGTTCATCCCATCTGCTACCATATTGAGATGTAAAATAAGTTTAATCTCAAAAGCTCGTCTCTGTTGTGTGTTTTGAGATTTCCTTTTAAGACCATTACTGACATATCTGAGACTGAGTGGTCAGGCTGAGAAGTGATACCCACTGGTTTTCAGTCTTCTTTGCTGTAATAGTATGTCTGTGTGAGTTCATCCTAGTGTGGAGCTGTTGGCGTGTCTCTCCTACATAACCTGTTTGTGGACATCTCTTGCACTGAATGAAATAAACAACATGTCGTGACATGCATGTATAACTCCCATGCACCTGGAATTGTCTGTTTTGTGATGTAACCACACAGTCTGAGGTAGAAATGAGCCCACAAGTCTTACAGGGGTGTTGATTGCAGGGTCGTGTGCCATTGTGTGACGTGGTATTCTGTTCTGGTGAAAGTTTGCTCCTAATAATTAGGCTGGATAAATTTGGTGGTTGTTTAAAATATAGTACTGGGAGTTCCTTAAAAATACAATTAAGGGTGTCATCCTCACTAAATATTGGGTGGAGATCTTTAATAATCTTACGCAGATATTCAAGGTCTGGATGATATGTGACTACCAAGGGTATTCTTTCTGTAGCTGTCTTTTCTTTATATTGTAGTAGTTGTTGTCTTGGTACTTGCGTTGCCCGTTCTGTTATCCTGTCAATTTCCCTGGAAGAGTGTCCCTGCTCCATAAAGGTGTTTTTCAACATAGCCAAATGTGTATCTCTGTCATCCTCATTTGAACAAATACGTTGACAATGAAGTGCTTGACTGTATATGACAGATTTTCTTGTATGGTTTGGGTGGTTACTTTTCCTGTGCAAGTATCTCTGTCTGTCTGTTGGCTTCCTGTAAATACATGTATGTGAGGTTCCATCCTTAATGATGACTGTGGTGTCCAGAAAGTTAACCTTGGTGGTAGAGTACTCCAAGGTAAGCTTTATGGTAGGGTGGAGATTATTAAGTTTGTGATGAAAATCTTTGAGTGCATCTGTGCCTTCCATCCAGATGATAAACAAATCATCAATGTAACGGAAATAAGCTAGTGGTTTGTGGGGATACTGCCTTAAAAAATCCTCCTCCAAGTCAGCCATAAAGAGGTTAGCATACTGTGGAGCCATTTTGGTGCCCATTGCTGTTCCCATAGTTTGAACATAATGCTTACCATTGAAGTTGAAGTTGTTATGTGTCAAAATGAATTCCATAAGTTCCCCCACCACTCCAGGGTTGATGTTTTGGTCTGGTCCTTTCTCATGTATGTATTTAAGGCATGCTGCAATGCCATCTGTGTGTGGAATATTAGTGTAGAGGGATGTTACATCCATTGTCACTAAAATGGTATCAGGTGGTAAGTCCTTATAACCAGAAAGTACATGCAAAAAGTGCATAGTGTCCTGGATATAACTGTCTCTTTCCATAACCAGCAGTTTCAAAATGGTCTCTACAAACCCTGAGATCCCCTCAGTCAAGGTACCATTACCAGAGACTATCGGTCTTCCTGGATTGCCAGGTTTATGTATTTTAGGCAGCATGTAGAATGTCCCTGGCTTTGGTTCAGCAGGGATGAGGTGAGTTAGTTTCTCTCGGACATGGTCAGGAAAAGTTTTAATTAAGTCACATAGCTCATCTTTATATCTTGTAGTGGGGTCACTCTCCAGTTCTCTGTAGTATGTAAGATCTGTTAACTGTCTATTAGCTTCAGTAATATAATCCTCTCTGTTTAAAATCACTACTGCAGAACCTTTATCAGCTTTTTTGATGACAATGTTGTGGTTTGATTTCAGTGTCCCTATAGCTCTCCGTTCCAGTGGAGAGAGGTTATAATGGGTTTGTTTTGCCTGGTAAGGATCTGACCACTGACTTGTTGGCGAAACAATTAATATAATTCTCTAATTTTTATTACGCCCACTTGAGGGGGTAAAATCAGATTCCTTTTCTTATCCATTACATTATTGCTGTTTGCACTGTCTTCACTACCTGTGATTTCTTCCTGCCATGAAAGAATTCTTTAAGTCTCAATCTCACGGAAGTACTCCTCCAGTTCACCACAAAACAGTATGTTATCCAGTGGTTTTGTTGGGCAGAAAGTGAGGCCCTTTGAAAGTACATTTAGTTCTCCAGTAGTCAGTGTGTGGTTGGACAAATTAACAACTGAAAGGTGCCCATCAGTATTGAGTTGTTGTTCAGTGACTCCATTATGTGCTTCATGGTTGTTAGGAAGTATGGTATGTTGAAGAGCATCTAATTTCCTATTTTTCACAAGCATGGCTTTTCTTAAGGTCCTTTGGTAGTTAATGTGTATCTCTCGCAAGATGTCCTGAATAGGTTCCCCAGACACCCTTTCCAGAGTGGTTACAATTTCAGCAAACTCTTTGTTAAGAACAACTTTTTGGGCATATGATATGTGAATACTGTGATTTCTCAGTTTCTCAGAGGTCCTATGACAAAGTTGTTCTGCATAAGTAGAATTGTTTGTATTTCTTAATGGATTCCAAACAGTAAGACCTTTAGGGATAATGTTTCTCCTCTTGCACTGGGTCAGAAAATAGATGTCACTGTCTAGCCATGCCAATTTCTTCTTGATGTTATGTAACTGCCATATTCTACGGCGAATTCTGGTATCTTCCATGTTGAAATCTAGATTTAGTAGTTGCCGTATTGGTCCTTGCAAGAATAGATCCAGAAGCAAATGATTTGATACCTTTTAATGGACCAACATAGTTGTAACAACAAGAACAAAGTGCTCTAGCTTTCGGACCAACCAGTCCTTCTTCAGAAGCTCATGGCAGTTGTTTAGAAAATACAATACTTATAACAGCTAGATAATGCAGAGAAAAACAGAAAAAATCCTATTGGTTTAAAATACTCATTTAAAAAAAAAAAAGAAAAAAAAACAGAAGATGATGACAGAGAAGTTTAACAGTACAATACTGCCTTCAGTCTGAAAGAACCTTGGGTTCAGATGTGCTTGGTGCAACACACATAGAATCCTACTGCATATAAATTTAATTGACATAAGATAACACTGCTGAAGCAGATAACTTCTAAATCAAGCTAGGAGTGCCACATTTATTCTAGGCTATAAATTAGTGTGATGTTCTTTACTCCTTTTGGATTATTGGGGGGGGAAGGTAGGATTAATTTTGTAACAAGCTACAATAATTTGTGAAAAGGGTAGAGAGAGACATAGCAAACAACATAGTCTTTTACAAGAGAAGCATATTTCAACTTGTTTCCTGGTGTGTCCTGCGGAAAGGAGATAGATGCACAGTTCACCGAAAACTGAACCAGCAGTTTATAAGGGGTGTGTTTTAATCCTATTTCTTGTGGAACATGAGTCCTGGTTTAGTTTGCTGTATAACAACATGCAAGTTAGTGACTATTCCTCCTGTTGATTGGTCCATTTCCCTGTTAAATACAGGCATCCTTGTAGATCTGGCATCTGGGAGCACTAGGTTTGGCAGACCAATATAACATTATTTTCACTTGAGCACCATTTGTTATTTATTTTGTTTTAGTTAACAGATCAGCCACACTAGGCTGAAGACCCATTTTGAGGTGTGACATCAAAACGGACAATAAACAGTTCATGCTGGCTGACACAGTTTATAATAAAAATGCTGCCAGTTAAGTACAGATATGTACAAATATATACATGTCTGAAAATGTTGATTAAAATAATATTTCAGTTAAAAACTTAAAGCATGGCATTTACTAGGAGTTTGTGCAAGTAAGTGTTGTTTTAAGTGTCCTAATTGCTTGGACTGCCAGGACTGATATATCAGTAAACTAGGGAGCCTTGTTTGCATTGAAAAGAAGTGATGCTGTGCAAATGTGAACTGAGCTAGGTATGAAGGAAGCAGCTGCAAGAGTGCTTAGAATGATTAATTATTCATCTAGTACCTGTGGATGCTATTGTAGGAAAATAGTACAGTCTGAGTTTGTAGTATTTCCAAAGGCATGGTGCTATAAAGGAAATGATATGCAGTCAGTATTGGGGGGAAATGTTTCATCCAGGAGTTTAAAGAGCATGTGCAGTTATTTTTCCAGCCCCTCCAAAACATATATGCTAGCTTACTTGCTCCAGTGTTGAGAGGTATTAAATATTCCATGTGGTTCAGTATATTGAAAAAGTTACAGGACCCCTAATTTGTACCTCATGAAAAACAGATGCTTCCTGAACCTGTTGATAAACCCCCAGTCAGGTGCCCACAGCCCCCTTTCACAATGTCAGAAAATGAGGGCTGTATGTGTGCTCCATTGACCTGTATGAGTGGTATTTTTCTATAGCTTTTAGTTATATTTAGAGGTGTGATTTAGAAAAATTAAGGTGACTGCTCGACTTACAGGAACTGCCACGCAAGCGGTCACTTTGATTTGTTTATATCACAACTCTAAATAGTACTAAAAGCTGTAGAAAAATTGGACTCATACAAGTCAGTGGAGCACACACAACACCTTAATTTTCAGACATCACAAAAGGGGGCTGTGAGTGCTTGCCTGGGAACCTGTCAGTAGGTTCAGGAAGCAGCTCTGCTTTTCCAGGAGTACACTAAGGGTCCTGTAACTTTCTTCATTGGACTGAACCACATGGGATTTTTAAAACCCCTGAATACTGGAGCAGGTCAGTGATCATATACAGTATGTTTAGGAGGGGCTGGAAGAGATACAGTGTGTACCTGCTCTTTAATACTAACACACTAAGAAGCCAGAACATTAGGCCCTGTGGTCTATTGAGTCTGCTTGATGATCAGTGCCTTCCCAGGGCACTTTTATTAGTCCCCCTTCTTCCCTACAAGACCCCCCACCCACATGCCCCAGCAGGATTCTGGGATGCACCCTCACCGTATACTTATCCCAGCCTTTCTTGAACCCCTCCACTGTTGCAGAAGCCACCAAATCCCCAGGCAGTGCATTCCAAGGTTCTATCACCCTCTCAGTGAAGTAGCATCTCCTTGATGCCCCCTCAGTCTCCCCACAACCATCTTTATTGAGTGTCCCCTGCTGGCCCCAGCCTCTCTCATCTGAAGCACCCCAAAGGCTTATCCTATTCATTTGTTTTAGATATTTGAAGACCTCTATCATATCTCCTCTGTTCCTTCTCTCCTCCAGTGAGTACAGGTTGAGCTCCTGCAATCTCTTCTCATAGGGCCTATCCCCTAGTCCCAGTGTCATCCTGGTTGCCCTCCTCTAGACCTTCTCCAGAAGAGCAATGTCCCTCTTTAAGTAGGGATGCCAAAACTGCATGCAGTATTCAGGTTGGTTTAACCAGGTAATTGTACAGTGGAAGGAGCACCTCTAGACTTCTTGAGGTTATCCCCCTGTTAAGTCCAAATATACACTGTGCCCTTTGCAACATCTTTTTTAGGTTCATTATCAAAGACCTCCACAGCATCACTAATATGGAATTAAACATAACATTTTTATAAACACATAAGGAAAACTGCAGTTATACACATTTTTAAATTAGACTGCATGAGGTCACATGTTCAGGATCACTCATTATGTAGCAGTGGTTGTGGTGGGATTCAAACCTGGGTCTCCACATTCACAGCTTTCCATACTAACTACTGGGGTCTGGGCTCTGGGCTTGGTTGCATTCAAAAGGCTTTTTATAATATTTTTGAATATTTCTTGGTATACTTATCTTCTACTTTATTTCTAGTTGTCAAAGTTCATTTGTGATTAAGCATTTTGTTTTGTTTTCATTGGTCACTTGACAGTAAAGGTAAAGGTAGTTCATGGGGTCAGTATTAAGACTTGGTGCCAGTAATGTATTTAGTTTGCTAAATGGCATTCCCCAACACCCACAGTAAGATGTGGCTCCTGGTGGTTTAATGTATAGTTTATTTCATTTTATTTTGGCCAACTGCCTGTCTGGCAATTTGTTACTGAGCAAACGCAAACAAAAGAAATAACTCACTCACTCTCTCTCTATATACATATATATATATATATACATATATATATATATATATATATATATATATATATATATATATACACACACACACATACACATACACATGTATCAAACTAGCAAGTCTCCACTTGTTTCAGATCTATGATAAACATGCCCAAATTAAGATGACTAGAGTGATGTGTACCTATTATGTACACCCTAGATATCACCAGACTTGCATGAACTTTTTAAATTAAGTGATATGATTGGTTCAAAGTACTAACATCTCTGGATCACCTAGGCTATAATAGGCATCTACGCACCATAACATATCCATCAGTGCCACCATAAGTAAGTGTGCTTATTGTTGGACAAAATAAAAATTATTTAGGATGCTTCTGATACATGCAGGTTCCAGAGAGCAGTAATGTTTAATTTTAAAGTTTTAGTTTTGTGACTGTACTTATTTCTATAGCCAAGTCTGGTATTGTTGCTGTTATACTGTTCATGTGGTGCTATGTATGTTGTGTATCACTTGTTTGTGGTGTTATTAACATAGTGTGGCACTGGTTCGTTGTGTTATTTATGTAGTGTGACACTGGTTTGTGATGTTAGATAATGGCATGGAAGGAATCTGCCTAGCATGCTGCATATTGGACTGGAGTATGGCACTGATGAGTTTGGCGTGGTAAATAAAGTTGGCACTCTGCAGGACTTGTGTGAGATAAACCACTGTGAGTGGTATAGGGAGTGTTGGTAAACACAGTGCCACTACATCAAAGTCCTCCCTGTGGGCACCGTTTACAAAAAACTGAGGTTTGGTGTGATCCTCATAGTAAAATAATTCAGTGTTGGTCGAATTGTATATAGTGCTTGCATGCACTGAACTTTGGCCTTTCTCTATCCACACCCTTGGTTGAAGATCCAGGGAGTGATAGGGAACAGAGTACCCAGCAGCAAGGGGAGAAAGAGTTTCAGAGAAAGAGACTGGGGGCATTTGAAAATTCTGTGAGTTGCAGTTGCTGGGATAGGCTGGCTAATATGTGACATATGGAAGGAGGAGTCAAATTTCCAAGTATTGAATGATCACAGACAAAAGTCCTGCCATTGTAACTGCTGGGTAGCTGAGCAGATACTGTGGCATACAAAAATAATACTTTTATTGTCAGTACCAGCCAAATCATGCATTATACATTTTATTGCACACACATGTCTTGTACAACAGTGGTGCAGTACACAAGCATTGATGCATGGTTCACTAGCCAAGAATGGCTAATTAAAGTGCCCCCAGTAGGGGTGTGGGTGAGGAAGGGTAAGATATATATATATTTTTTTTTTGCCATTGACACTTCATTGCTAGCATGCTTAATAATGTTCATGCCACAGTGCCTTGTCAGAAGATGGTAACCAGATGGGTTCACTAAAATGTATACACAAAATTATTTCTCAGAACCTGCACTGTCTGTGTCATTGCATTCAATTATGCCAAGGTCTGAGAGAGAGACAAAAAAGACAGATGGAGAAACAACTGGCTGATATTGCTGCCAAGATGCCAAGCAATCTAAATTACTGGTTTGGGAGTGCCCAGATACCCATAGCTTCAGAGCCTGTAAGGGACATTGCCCCTGAGAACAATACTACTGACACTGGCACTGCCACAAGCACTGCAGCTGTCAGTTGTAGCAGTACAGTAAATGACAATGTAACTGTGCATACAGTTTCACTGCCAATGGCTTTGATATAGTCAAATGGAACCAAGTTTGCTTCAAATGCTGCATCAGTGCCAGAACTGACATATTCCTTGCCTGATGTGGATTGCCCTGCAGTTGCTATTCCAGTTCCCCTGGATGGTAAGGCCTGCTCTGATATGGAAAACAGAGCTGCAGAGCTGTTCCCCGTGAGCAACAATAGTGATGGCAACATCATGCACATCTCTGAGAATACCTGGGTCACAGCAGTTGATCCAGAGTCTGAATCTGCTGTCCCTTTGTCTCTCCTCAACTGTTCTGAGAATACCCAGGTCACTGCAGTTGACCCAGCATCTGAATCTGCTGTCTCTTTGTCTCTCCCCTCCTGTTCTGAGAATACCTGGGTCACTTCAGTTAAAACAGTGTCTGAATCTGCTGTCTCTTTGTCTTTCCCCTCCTGCTCGTCTGTTTGTTGCCACAATATTAACAGTGTTTTTCAACCAAACAGTGTTATAGACACACCCATCAAACAAGTCATTCAGTGAACCAATGGGAGAACTGAAACAGGAACTTGTCAAACACAGTGGTTTTCATCTTTCAGCTGGCTAACCTACTGTGTTTCAAAAGGATGTGTATTCTGCTATTACTGTCGGGAAGCAGTGGAAAGAAAACTCATCACAGGCAGTCTTTGTGGTGAATCGACCTTCATTTCATCAGGATTTAGTGACTGGAAAAAAGCAATTGCCAAATTTAAGACATATTGGGCATTATTATTCCACCTTGAAGCTGTCAAGAAGTATACTGCATTTAGCAACACAAGGATGAATGCTGGTTCTCAGCTCAGCCAGCATCTTGCACAGGAACAAGTGAGAAACCAAGAAATGTTCCAGAAACAGCTAAATGCCATACAGTTTCTAGTTCAGCAAGGACTAGCAATTTGTGTCCAAGAAGAAGAGGAAAGCAACCTGAGGCAGGAATTGCTGAGTAGGGCAGTTGACATACCAGAACCAATGAGATGGATCCAGGAAGGGAAATATCAGAGTTCAGATATTGTAAATGAAGTCATGGAACTCATTGCACATCAACTGCTGAGGAACCTTCTGGAAAAGATACACAATGAATCAAAGCTGTATGCAATTATAGCAGATGAATCTCGGTATATCAGCCAACATGAACAGATGATGATGTGTTTACGATGGGTTTCCCTGCCTCATTTTGTTATACATGAAAATTTTATTGGGATGTATGAAATGGCGAAGAATGATGCAGAATCCATTACTAGTTCCATTAAGGATGTTTTAGTAAGATGCAATTTACCAGTCAACAACATGTGGGAACAGGCATATGTTGGAGCAGCAAATATGAGTGGATGTGTTTCTGGAACTGCAACATGAATTAGAAGAGAAAATCCACTAACACTGAATGTCCATTGTGCAAATCATTCCTTGGACAAGGTTTTGCAAAACTGTGGCAAAACAAGGGATGCCATCAAAGATGCCCTCAACTTTGTCCAGAATTTAAGTGTGTTGATTCAGGGATCACCACAGAGGTTGGCTCTTTATGAAAATATTGTAGTAAATGACAGCAAGGACTCTTACATGATGATAGAAGGCCTGCACTCACTTTGTCCAACAAGATGGGCAGCAAGAACAAAGAGCATCAAGTCAGTTCTCAAAAACTATGGAGCACTCTATAAAACCTTACAAAAGCTGGAACAAGACAGATCTACTGATGTATGAAGTAAGGTCAAGGGCCTGCTGTCAATGATGATAATGTTTCTGACCTATTTTGGACTGGTTGTATCATACAATGTACAATTTGTTGTGTCAGTGGCTCAGTAGGTAGCACACTCGCCTCTGAGGCCGGGAGATCAGAGGGCTGTGGGTTCAGTTTCCACATCTGGCACTTGGGTTAATATCCCACTACTGACACTGTAGTGCAGCATGAGAGGGGTGCTGCACTTCTGAGGTGCCATCTTTCGGATGAGACGTTAAACCGAGGTCCCATCTGCCTGGATTGGTGGTAGTTCAGGTGGATGTTAAAGATCCCATGGCACTTATCGAAAAGAGTAGGGAATTTCCCGTGTCTGCAAATTACCCTCATTCACTAAAAATACCACCAACAGCTTAATGTGGTTCAAGGTCAGTTGGCATTCATCTGTATCCCCCTCCCCCGGGTCGTGCCTAAAAATAGGCAGGATTTGTCTAGTGCACTTACCCGGTCAACAAAAGCTAAATAAATAAATAAAATAAATAAAACAATATATTCAGCATATCAGAACAAGTGGCTTCAATCCTGCAAACAAAATCAGTGACAGCAGAAACTACTATGATTAGTGTAAACTCCCTGAAGCAGAATTTACAAAGCCAGCACAATGACATTGACCAGGTCTATGAAGGCATCAAAGAGAAAGCACAACTACTGAAAATTGTGAAAGAGCCAAAACTTCCTAGATAGCGCTATATCCCAGCAAGGCTGCAACACGGTAGAGCACCGCATCACCATCCTGAATCTGCTAAAGGCTGGTATTGACAAATGTATTATGAAGCTATTGATGCTTGTCTTTTTTAAACTAGACCGATGTTTTGATCAAGAAACCTACACTTTGCTGTCATCCATGGAGAATTTGTTGTTTCAAGCTGCCAATGCAAAGGCACTTTCATAACTTCCACCTCAGACCACACAGTTGTATGGAGATAAGGACTTGGACATTGACATTCTGAATGCACAACTGAACTTGCTCCCAGGACTTGTGCAGCAGGTTTTGCCAGAGGTGAGGGTAGTAACTTCAATCAACAGCATTATTGATGCCTTAGTGGGAAAAGACTGCCAGCAGCAGACACTGTACTCAGAAGTAGTAAAGCTCATTCAAATTTACCTCCTCATCCCACTGAGTACAGCAACTAGGGAGAGATCCTTTTCAACACAGTGGGTATAAAGTCTTACTTGTGAAACACCATGACAGAGAAGAGGTACAATCACTTAATGTTGTTGAACATTCACAATGACAGAACAGACAAGCTGGATCTCACACAAATTGTTCAGGAGTTTGTGCAATTAAATGAAAGATGCCATACATTTTTTGGAAAAATTTGATACTGAAAACCTTTACTTTAGGGAGCAATTCATATGGTGGTAAATTGGTTGATTGGGTGATTTGATGACCACCATGGCCAGGGAATGACTTGTGCAGCACACCAGACTGAAGTGGTGAGTACAACATCCAGAGGATTAATTCATGGCAGAAGTATAGATGTGGTGGTAAATTGGTTGATTTGGGTGATTTGGTGGCCACCAGGGCCTGGAAATGACTTGTGCAGCATACCAGACTGAAGTGGTGAGCAGACCATCCAGAGGATTCATTCATGGCATAAGTATAGAAGTGGTGGTAAATTGGTTGATTGGGTGATTTGGTGGCCACCAGGGCCTGGGAATGACTTATGTAGCATACCAGCCTGAAGTGGTGACCAGAGCATCTAGAGGATTTATTCATGGCAGAAGTATAGATTTGGTGGTAAATTGGTTGATTGGGTGATTTGGTGGCTACCAGGGCCTGGAAATGACTTGTGCAGTATACCAGCCTGAAGTGGTGATAAGAGCATTCATAGGATGATTTGGTGGCCACGAGGACCTGGTAACGGCTTGTACAAGCATACCAGCCTAAAGTGGTGACCAGAGCATTCTTAGGGTGATTTGGTGGCCACCACAGCCAGGTAATGGCTTGTACAGGCATACCAGCCTGAAGTGGTGACCAGAGCATTCATAGGGTGATTTGGTGGTCACCAGGGCCTAGTAATGGCTTGTACAGACATACCAGCCTGAACTGGTGACCAGAGCATCTGGAGGATTCATTCATAGCAGAAATATAGATGTGGTGGTAAATTGGTTGATTGGGTGATTTGGTGGCCACCATGGCTTAGGAATGACTTGTGCTGCATACCGGCCTGAAGTGGTGACCAGTGCATCCAGAGGATTCATTCATGGCAAACGTATAGATGTTGTGGTATGTTGGTTGATTGGGTGAGTCTGTGGTATGCAGCTGCAACAGTACAGGAATGAGTAGATGGCTAGTCTTTATTGAATTCTTAGGGAACAGTGGCCTATTTCCATGTGCATCCTACTCCTCCATCAAGACTTTGCTGTAAAATCTGGATGTGTCCAGAAGAGCATTGCCATTGGCAAAGTTTCTACACAAAGTAAAGGTACTACTTTTCCAATTAGCCTCTGTGCTACAGGCTAGAGTACCAAAGCCTACAAGTCAAAGAAAGTACTTTTTTATCTTTACTGTTCAACACTGTAACTATACTCATTTTATTTTTGTAATAAAACAAAATGTGAGCAGGAGTACAGGAGAAGATTGAAGGCCATGCCATGGGCAACACTTGGTATGGCCTGACCTATGTACTCATACCAGTGAGTGATGTTTTTGGCAGGCCATCCTCTCAACTCTAGCAATTATAGTAGTGCATTGTTTTGTGCTCATATTGTTGTAAAATAATAGTTTACTGTCATTGTATATTATGATTCATTAATAAATAAACTTTACAATGTACACTAATAGACTGTACATCAATAGATAAGCTGTATAAGGTTGATGGCTCTGTGACATTATTTCCCCAGCCTCAGGAGTTTACCTTGTCATTGGTGGTTGGGCTTAGCTGCTAACTTTTATCCTGAAGTTAGTGGAACCAAAAACTCCTAACTCATTTGTGTGATGACTACATGCTTGAGACTGGTGAATGATACACATATTACTTTGCCATCTTTCAGTTTCACCTGGGCAGCCACTGTATCAGGTTAAGCAATGGATGGTTCAGACTTCATGTGGAGATATTGGAGGGAATGGGTTGACAGCTGATCTCTCTATCTAGCAGCACATTTGAGCAGACATAGACTGGGTGGTCTATTTCTGTTGGCAGATTCGTATGTCCGTAATGTATCTGTATAAATATTCCTATATGGGGTTGCATTCTTAATGTTACGATCTTCATCATAAGTGTACATGTATTGTATTTTTGTATGGCAAAAACTATTGTAGAAAAGGTGCCCTTTTTACTCTCATAAGTGTCCTTCCGAGCCTCCCCCCCCCTGAGCTTTTACTATCTTCCGGCACCTATAAACATTTGATGCCCCAGCAGGAAGGCTTTGTTTCAAAGTGCAGGGCTCCCCCCCTGCAAATGTGGGGCCCAGGGCAGCTACCTCTACTACTCCCCAAGGATGACTCTGGCTGTAACTGTGGAGAGTGTCATCCATGTGACTAGTGGGGGTATGAGGGCAGTGCTGTTATGGTAGTGGAGCTTACTGCTGTGACCATTAGTAATGGGGATCAGTTCTGTGACTGTCAGGGGTGCATGCCCAGTTAAATAACTGACAGTGGAGGGTGTCAGTCCTGTGACTGTTGGGGGGAGTACAGTCCTCTGACTAAGGTGACACATACTGTAACATTTACCCTCACCTCCATAAAATGTTTTGCTTTTCCAGTTGACTCAGGCAGGTTCTAAGCCCTGTCCCTACCTCCCCTGTATGTCACTCCCCTGTCCCAGACCACTGAGCTTAAAGTTCCCCATGGATTGCCATCCCATGATTGGGCCAGGAAGAGGAGAGCCATCCACCCACCACCCAGTCACTCACATCAACAACTGAACCAGTCAGCCAGGTGGTGTGTGGGACACAGGTAAGTAGGTAAGGCTTTATGGAGCCTGTGGTAGCCATTTCTGCATTCTCCCTTCCTTTGGATTCCTGCCTTCACCTGGGAGAAGCCAAAGGGTGAGTCAACAAACCTTCCCACTCAGGGACAGGACAGCTATCTGATGAATGCTCAGTCTTCTGTCCGAGCCCCAGCAACCTGAACATATTCCTGAACTCGGATCACTAATGTGGCAGGAGGTAAGGCACACAGTGCCTCATCTCTCCATACCACTGGACCAGACTGGCCTTATACTTCAGCAATGGAAATATTTGTTATTAACATGGCAGGCTATCAGACAATGGTGGAGCCACTGCACACCAGGGAATTATTTTATATTAACAGACTCAGTGGTCAGAGGGTGGGATGTACCTGTGGACACCTGAGAATGTGTTAACTTTAACAGGGCCAGCAATCACAGGTGGATATTGTTATTGGCTGGCAGCTTGAAAGAAATATTGAGCTGCTCAAGGTTCCATATAAAAACAAGTTCACTGTAGATGGCTCCTGATCCCTGTAAAATAGCATTACACTGCCTTGTTGGCTCTGACCAGAGTTTGTTTAAAAGATCACAGTTGTGATCCTAAATCATTGAGGTTCACAGGTTTGGAACAGGTGAAGATTGGCATGAGGGGAGGTGATAGGCTAAATAGACTCCTCTAATGGACAGCTACTGGATTTTTACATTAAAAACATTAACACCAGATGGATAAATCAAGACTGGGATCTTAAACCCTACTTATGAAAACAAATCCAATCCCCCCCACCTCACGCCCATGTAAATCAACTTAGTTGTTACACTTAATATGGGTTTCCTTGAGTAAAAATATAGATAAAACAATGATAATATAGAAACATTTTGACTGAATTGAGAATAATGTTATGAAGGAAATTGTAATAGCAAACTGCTGGGGGTGGAGGGGAGTCACAATGCAGGGTGCAGTGGAAGGAGGTATACGTAGTGGTGGGGAGGGGTTGTGTAAGGGAGTGAGAACAGAAGGGGCGAAGGAGAAGGAGGAGAGCAGGTGGAGGTGCAATTGAAGGAGAAGGGAAGGGGAAAACGGCAGTGTATGGAAGGGGAGGAAACTGAGTAAAGAGGCTCAAAGGAGGGCAAACCATGGGGGAAGTGCAAAGGATGGGGGAGTAAGTACTTGTATTAGTGGATTCTATGCTCAGGGGAGTGATATGGAGAAGTAAGAGAGCAAGGAAGAGCAGAACCTGGGTGGAGTGTATACCAGTTATGACAGTGGGGAGAGTAGGGCAGTGCATTCAGAAATGTGTGAAGAAGGTGAGAGAGAAGCCTCATATCATTGTGCACCTAGGAACAAATGACCTAGAGGGCAGTACAGTGGAAGAAGTACAGGAGAGGTTCAGAGAAGTGTGGGTATTTGTAGTAGGGTGGGAAGCTCAGTGACATTCTCTGAGGTACTCCAGTACCTAGGGGAAGCATGGTGAGGAAGCAAAGAATACTGGAGTTTAATGGGTGGCTGAAGGGTTGGTGTGCAGAAATGGGGTATGGGGTAGTAGGGGAGTGGGGTGAGACATGGAACAATAAGGAACTTTATGTCAAGGACAGGATGCATCTCAGCATTGAGGGCACAAGGGCATTGGGACAGGTGTGGGAGAAGTACATTAAAAATAACACAGATTTAAACTGAGGAGGAGGGACAGCTCAGTTGGATAGTAGGCAGGAGGTACCTTCTGGGGGGGAACTCGAAGACCTCTCCCCCTAGAGAGGGAGGAGGAGAATAATGGGAAGTTACCAAGACAAAAGTGGAAGGGGAAGAGATGGGAAGGGGGTGCAGGGCATAAGGTGGACTGTAGTGTCCTTGAATGCAAGGATCTTAGCAAACAAGGTGGCAGAGTTCCAGGCAATGATGGTAGAGGGAGAGATAGATATTGCCACCATCTCAGAGACCTAGGCCACCCAATACCATGACTGGGATCTTACGATCCTGGGCTACAAAGTGTTCCACAGGGACCAGGAGGTGGGAATTGCTGGAGGGGTGGCTATTTATTTCAAGGCAGGATACTGTGTGCAAGGGAGGAGAGGGATGAAGGGACGCCAGAAGCCATATGGGTATTGATCCAATCCGTAAAGGTAAGAAGCTCAGGATGGGGGGTTATACAGGCCACCCTCACAGAGCGAGGAGGTGGATAGGGAGCTGGGGAGCAAATCAGCAACCTCACTGGCAAGGGAAATACAGTATAGTTATAGTGGGAGACTTCAGCCTACCTGGGGTTGACTGGCAGACAGTAACTACAGCACACACCAGGGAACAGGTGCTGCTGGAGGCTGTTCAAGACAACTGCCCAGTGCAAAGGGTGATGGAACCCACTAAAGAGGGGAACATACTGGATTTGGTGCTAACAAATGGTGATCAAGTCCATTATGTGGTAGTACTGGACCCTCTAGCAGGAAAGGATCTCCGCTCAGTGTGGTTCTTCCTCAACACAGGGAGGGAGTCGGCTATGACCAGGACAAGAGTGTTGGACTTCAGGAAAGATGATTTTGCCAGAATGGGCAGCATCCTAGTTGGGTATATAGCTAAATTAACCCAGTTATTGATACTGAATGAAGTGGGCAATCAGTAGGAAGCGGCTGAATGAGGCCACAAACAGGTGCACCCAATCTCAGAGTAAGTAGTCCAGGTCCAAAAAAATCTAGTTGGCTCAGCAAGCAAGTGGAGTGGAAGGTGAGGGAAAAAAAGATTGGCCTTCATTAAGTTCAAACAATCGGGGTGGGAGGAGGATAAAGTGGTGTTCATAAAGGCATCTCAATCAATCAATCAATCAATCAATCAATATCTTTATTTATCCAGGCGGGCACCATTGAGCATGCTCATTTACAAGGTGGACCTGCAGTCCTGCAGTAATAATACAGAAAGACAAGTTACAATAGTACAAACAGTAAAAATAGCTGCTATTATAGTAAAAATGCACATTTACAGGTAATAGCTGCCTGACCTTGAACGGGGCTGCTTCAGCTCCCCCACAGTTGGCTGGCACCCAGACAGCCACCGACCGAGACTAGGACACCCGCCTGCAGCTCCTTGGAAGCTGCCTGCCCTTGAACAGGGCTGCTTCAGCTCCCCCATGGTCGGACGGCACCCAGACAGCCACCGACCGAGACTAGGACACCTGCCTGCAACTGTTAGGAAGCTGCCTGCCCTTGAACGGGGCTGCTTCAGCTCCCCCATGGTCGGCCAGCACCCAGACAGCCACCGACCGAGACTAGGACACCTGCCTGCAGCTCCTTGGAAGCTGTCTGCCCTTCAACAGGGCTGCTTCAGCTCCCCCACAGTCAGCTGGCACCCAGACAGCCACCGACCGAGACTAGGACACCCCCCTGCAGCTCCTTGGAAGATGCCTGCCCTTGAACGGGGCTGTTTCAGCTCCCCAAAGGTAGGCCGGCACCCAGACAGCCACCGACCGAGACTAGGACACCCGCCTGGAGCTCCTTGGATGCTGCCTGCCCTTGAACACGGCTGCTTCAGCTCCCCAACGGTCGGCCGGCACCCAGACAGCCACCGACCGAGACTAGGACACCCGCCTGCAGCTCCTTGGAAGCTGCCTGCCCTTGAACAGGGCTGCTTCAGCTCCCCCACAGTTGGCCAGCACCCAGACAGCCACCGACCAAGACTAGGACACCCGCCTGCAGCTCCTTGGAAGCTGCCTGCCCTTGAACGGGGCTGCTTCAGCTCCCCCATGGTCGGCCGGCACCCAGACAGCCACGGACCGAGACTATGACACCCGCCAGCAGCTCCTTGGAAGGTACGGCAACGGCGCTTCCAGCAAACCCGCTCTGATTGGCCAGGACTTTTCCCCTGCTTTGCCACACTAAAGCTGTAATAGGTTTTTTTTTTATTTTGCCACTAGAGGGATTCTTATTCTTTCATTTGGGAAAAAAAAAAGTCTATCCTCTGAATGACACAGTTTCTTTACTTGCTATGTACCTGCCTTCCTTCCCACCCTCGAGATCCTCTCGAACCGGGTAAGATTTCTCTGAACCTTGAATCATACTTTAATCATGTGCCTCCACTGTTCTCTACCCCCATTGTATTTCTTCTTGCCTATCTTCCTTCCCTACTGCACTCCCTAAAAGCCTGCTTTCCCTCCCTCCCCCACAGCTTCCACATTCCTACATCCTTCCTCCACATAGGTACGCTGCACACTGGTCACTGCCCCTTGCCCATGGTCCATCCTACCACCATAAAGCTGTCCTACACCCACACTGGTCCTAGCCCTCCACTCTGGTCCCCCCTGTCTATGCTTACCCTCACCCACTATTGTCAATGCTCAGTAACTTCCCGAGATGCCAGCAGGTGAAAACATTCCCTTAAAGAAATTCGCCGCAGCTCCTTGAGGCTAGTCCTCCTCCTTCTCCGAATGCTGTCAGGCAACGTTCACCCAAACCCTGGCCCATTCTGCTCTAAAGCCACTAATCTGAGCAAGCCTTCGGGTGCCCTCTCATTCATATCAATCAACATCTGAAGCCTCCTTCCTAAAATGGATGCCCTACAGGCCTTCACCAGCCAACACTGCCCTGACATCCTGGCAGTTGTCGAAACCTGGCTCACGCCATCGGTACCAGACCATGCAATCAGCCTTTCTGGCTACAACATCTTTTGGCTGGATCGCCTCTCCAAAAGAGGTGGGGGCTGCACTCTCTACCTCAAAGACTCCATACAAGGGCACCACATCATTACCTCAATCCAGCCTACAACTGCTCAGATACTGCCAGTGAGAATCCTCCTTGGTGCCAAAAACAAAACCTTCACTGTTGCCACCATCTATATCCCTCCCAAAGAAAAGGGAACTGGTCTAACAGCTGTGCTTGACTTTGTAAAGTCACTCCCACCAGACACTGAATCCATCCTCCTAGGCGACTTCAACATCAACTGGCCTGCGGCTGATGCTGGTCCACACAGGGATACCATTGCTGCCGCGAACCTCACACAAATGGTTGACTCACCAACCAGGAAAAATTACAGGACCGGCACCAGCACACTGTTGGACTGGATCCTTACCAGTCACCCATCACGGATATCTAACACTAATGTCCTCCCTGACTCTCTCAGCGATCACTCCCCTGTTAGCTGCACCTGGTCAAATAAATTCATCAAACAACCACCAAAAACAAGCACCAGCAGGGTTCTAACCAGTGGCCACCTTTCTCTACTCAAATCCCACCTCCTCCACCAAGACTGGTCCCCTATCTTCAGTGCAACCAACGTAAACACTGCCCTTGACCACTTCATAAACATCTTCACTGTGGCCTGTGACACGTATACTTCTATTAAGAAACACAAAGTCAAATCACTGAGTAACCCTTGGCTCACAGGTGACCTCCTCAGGATGCTAAAAACAAGAGACCACCTATGGGAGCTGGCCAGAAACTCTGGAAAGCAAAATGACATCCAAAACTACAAACGTGCCCACAATGACTGCATCAAAACCATCTGGCAAATGAAGTCCGCCTACTATAAGCATGCCCTCACAAACTCATGGGGCAATGGTCAGAAATTCTGGAAGAACATAAAGGAACTCACTGGGAATCCACCCAAACCCCCCCCATCAATACTCAACATCAACGGAACCACAACCCTCAACCCAAAAACCATTGTGGATACCTTTAACAAAGCCTTTACTGACCTCAGCACTGTCCTACCTCAGGACTACTTCAAAAATGGTGTAGCCCCCCTGTCTGGAATGAACACTACTCCCACCAGCTCCCCCTGCTTCTACTTCAAAGCAGTCAAGGCTCACCAATTACGCAAATACGTTACCATAGCGCTTGGTAAATCAAGATCCAGTAATGACTCCCTCAATCTCAAAATCCTATCTCTCACACTTAATGAAGTGCTTAGTCCTCTGACCAGAATTTTCAACCTCTCCCTCAGCCTTAGCCAGTTCCCGGACAGATAAAAATCTGCCACTGACACTCCAGTCCATGAAAGTGGTGACAAAACTGCCCATGATAATTGCAGACCTATCTCCCTATTACCCCCACTCTCCATGGCACTAGAACGCACCGTCTCAGACCAGCTCACAGAATACCTGGATACATACAACATCCTGTGCAAGCAACAACACAGGTTCCACAAAGGTCACAGCACCTCCACAACCCTACTTGAATTCACTGGCGCAATCCACAATGCACTTGATTCTGGTGAACTACTAGGCTCTATCTACATTGAATTAACTATAGCCTTCGACATTGTCAATTACCGCCTCCTACTTGTCCAGCTTCAGAACACTGGGCTGTCAACCGACACCATTGGCTGGTTTAAGAGCTACCTTGAAGAAAGGTCCCAAACAGTAAGAATCGCTGATACACTCTTGGACCCTAGACCGGTCCGCTCAGGAGTTCCCCAGGGCTCCATTCTGGGACCCCTCCTCTTCAGCCTATTCTTAAACTCACTACCAGATAGCTGCCCAGAACAAATAGTTCTCTACGCCGATGATGCTGTGATCCTTACCTCAGACCCTGATCCAAACCAATTACAAAATAAACTTCAGCGGGCCTTCTCCTCCATCGAATCCTGGTTCCTAAATCATAAACTGCTTCTCAATCAGAAAAAAAACAAGTCTATGGTCTTTTGCAGCCCCCACAACAAAAACAAACAACTCCACCTCTCCATTGCAACCGAACAAGGAGCCATCCTAGAGCAAACACAATCGTCCAAGTACCTTGGCATCACCTTTGATCCCCACCTCTCATACGCTGTCCATATTAGCAATGTGGCAAAGTCTGCCAATGCGAGGTTAGGCATATTATTCTTGGCACAGGAAACATCTAACCCCAGAAGCACTGTCAGTGGCCGTCCAAAGCTCCATTGTCAGCATCATAGAATATGGTCTTATCATATATGGGTCTGCAACTACCACTGCTCTCAAACGTATCGTGACCTCCCTGAATAAGGCCTGTCATCTCATCACTGGCTCACATCGCCATACCCATACTTGTGACCTTTATTCCCAATCTGGATGGCTTCAACTGGACAAATGCATAAAATACCAAACCTGCATCATGGCCAAGAAAATCATAATGAGACTTGCCCCACCTGGTGTCTGTGCCCTCCTTAAGCCTAGACATAGGAATGTCACTACAAGGAGATCCAATTCCCATCTACTACATATCCCACGATGTCGCACGACCCCAAGGACAAAGATCATTTGCCTATTGGGCATCCAACTGGCTCAACTCTCTTGGCAGTGACATAGTGACTGCTCCAACACTCGGCCTTTTCAAGTCCAAGCTGTGCCTCTCACTGCTTGTATCCTGTGATTGCCCATCTTAACATTTCCACCATTCCAGCTGCACATGCCCCAGCACCCAGCACTTACAATCAGTCTTTGCACCCCTAACACCTTACCTGGCATATTCCCTCGACAAGGCCCCCTGGCTGCACTGTCTCCCACCCTCGCCCACCTCCCCGTATCTCCACTCCTGCCCTGCCCCCACCCACCTCCCGTACTCCCCTTACCCCTGCCCTCCTACCCCCTCCATCTCCTACCCTCACTCTCCCCCTTTGACCCCCCTTGTCTTGATCATAGCTCAAATCTTTGTACTGGTTATTACATGTCTGTAAGTCAGTGACATTATGTTTGTAACTAAAAATGATGACTGTTGCACACGCTGATGTGGAACCTTTGTAAAAGAGCCTCGGCTCAAAGGTATTGTAATCCTAGATTGAAATAAATAAATAAAATAAATAAATAAAATATACATTAAACATAGAACTACAAGGAGTCGTGAATAATGAACTTGTGCTGGATCCAAGCCCAAAAACTGTGCATTTGAAGTGGGAAATGTTAGGGAGAGGGTAGGCATACCAGATAGAAGATATTAAGTGCATAATGTAGGGAGATGTGGGGAATAGGGGTGTAAGAAAAGAGGACCCAATTGTTAGAGCAGAGAGAGGGACTGGGAGGGCGAGGACCATACGAAAGGCGACGAAGCAATTTTTGCCTCAAAACACGGTGACATATGGAGGAGAGAAGCTGCCACTGTAATAAGTGCAAGAGGAGGAATATAGTAGCAGGGGCATAACTGGGAGGGTCCTGGAGGCTGGAACAGAGGGAAGTGTTGGATGGACGAGGGACCGAATATTTTTTGGGGTGAAAGGCAATAATTATCCCCAAGTGTGGTAGCATGTGCTAGAATCAGGCTGCAGCTGTTCAGAGCATCAAAGAATAAGATATGGGAGTTCGGCAATAAATCCTGTCGATCTGTTGGTAGGCATGTTAGAGGCAGAGGCATGCATTTCAGCTGGGGGGCCGCCATTTACTGGCCGCCGTTTGAGGGAGTGAGGTTAGTTAGTGTCTAGTAAAGCAGTTGTAAATTTCCATAATGCCATCACTGTAAAGTGTTTTGAACAAAAGGGTACTTACTGAGGTTTTCTGCTTAAATATTTTTGGGGTTTTATTCCATATTGAAGGGAGTAAGAATCCAAAGGTGGCTCTCCCGACTCGTGTGAGTGCCCTGGGTATATTTAGCAGGAGTTGTGAGCAGCTTCTAAGGGAATAATTCCTGGGCACAATCAGAGACAGACAGTCGATGATGTATGTAGGGAGATTGCCACTGAGGGCTCTAAGTGTCCAGAGTGCTGCATTAAAGTTGCGCCTAAAGTGAAGTGAGGTCCAGTCCGTGGCAGCATATAATGAGCAGTGATGGGTAGAGAAGGGGAGGTCAGTGATGAAGTGTATAGCTCTGTGGTAGAGCATATCCAATTTTCCAAGATAAGAAGTCACACAGCTACTGTATATGAAGTCTGCGTAGTCAATTAAGGACAGGAACATGGCTTGGACTAGCCGTTTCTTTGCGTCTGCTGTAAGAAGCCTTCTTATCCAGTCAAAAAGGCCAAGTCTTTGCCTTAATTTTTTCAGCAAGTCTTCCAGGTGGTCAGTGAAGGAGAGTTTACAGTCGATCCAGACCCCAAGATATCTGAATTTCGGAACGTACTCTAAGCACTCTCCCAGCATCTTGGTTATTGGGGGGAGGGATTCAGTAGCGCTTGTGGAGTTTGCGAGAGAAAATAATATAGCTTTAGTTTTCTTAGCATTTAATAGGAGTTTTTTGTTGGTTAGTTGGAGTTGCAGGAGGTTGAAATCTTTTTGTAGGTCAGTACAAGCTTCTTTTGGCATGGTACGACTCAGGTACAGCACTGTGTCATCCGCAGATAAGTGAATACTTGCATCCTTGATTCCCTCATCAATGTTGTTGATATACACTGCGAAGAGGAGGGGACCTAAGATGGATCCCTGAGGGACACCTCTTTGTAAGAGTTTTAGGGCAGATAGTTCACCATCCACTTTCACCTGCTGGTATCTGTCTGTCAAATATTCAGAGAACCAGTTTACAGAAGTAGCATCCAGTCCTAGTGTTTTTAGCGAGTCAAGGAGCAGGTCATGGTCAACTGTGTCGAATGTTTTGCTGAGGTCAAGAAACACAGCACATACTGACTTTTTATGCTCCAACTCCAGTTGCCAGTCATTGGTTACTTTTGCTAATACTGAGACTGTACTGTGGTTGGCTCTGTATCTGGATTAAAGGGGGTTTAGTAATTTTTCTCTGTTGATGAAGGATCTTAGTTGGCCATTTATTATTTTTTCCAGTAGCTTTGAGAGTGTGGGTAGGAGAAAAATTGGCCTATAGTTATCAAGATCACAAGGGTCTCTAGATTTAAATAGCAGGATAATGTGTGCGATCTTCCATATTTGAGGGAATGTACCTTGTGTTAGAGACAGGTTGAATAAGTGAGTAATAGGCACTGCCAATACGTGGCATACTATCTTTAGGAAGTATGGTTCAAGTGCATCTGCGCCGACACTTTCCTTAGTATCCAGGTGGAGAATCAAGTCTTCCACTTCCTTGAGGGAAACCAATGAGAATTAAAAATGTTGACTAATGGAGCCAACATTTGGTGGGGTCATGCCAAGTTGAGTGCGCAGGCTACATGCAGGCGAGTTATTGTAGGCTAAGCCTGCTGTTGTGAAGTGCGTGTTGAATGCCTTCAGTATCTCTTTTTTTGGCATTGATTACTGTATTGTCAGAGGTAATTTTTGTAGGGAGCATATTTTGTGACATGGCTCCCAACAGTTCTTTGATTGTTTCCCAGAATTTGGAGGGACAATTGGCTGCAGTATCCAGTTCTGCTTGGTAATAGCAGGCTTTAGCTTAATCAGTTTGGTGCAGCGATTTCTGGCTGTTCTAAAGAGGCGCCAATCTTCCTCTCTTTGGGATTTGCACGCAGTTTTCCAGAGTTTATCCCTGAACAGTAGTGCAGACTTGAGATCTTGAGTGAAACAATGGTATTTCCTAGCCTTTATGCATATTTTTGACAGAGGTGCATGTAGATTCATGGTGTAGGTAATGACTTCATGTAGTATAGAATATGCAGTTTCCACTGTTTTAGCAAGGTAAAAACTCTGCCACAAGGGGTTTTTTTTAGGTCAAGTAGGTATGCCTTTGGGTCAAATGACCTGGTTGACCTTTTGGTGGAGAATTTGGCTGTAGTTGTCACTTTGTTGGCTGCCCAAACTCCAGCTATTAGGCAATGGTCACTAATATCCTCGTCAAAGGTTCCAACGTGGGAGAAGGAATGGGGTTTATTCACAAGTAGGACATCCAGAAGGGTACTTTTGCCTGTATTCTTTTTGTTGATATGGGTGGGCTCTTCGTTGAGTAGGGTGAAACCAAGGGAGCTGCAGATTTAAGCGGGTGACTGGCTTCTGACATCCTATCGTAGTTAAGATCCCCGAGGATAATTGTTTCCAGGGGGCTAGTGTCCAAGTTAGTTGTAAGATAGGACAAGAGCTGAGAACGAGCAGATGGTGGTCTATGGCATCCTTTGACTTGGAGTGTTAACAATGGTTATAGGTCAATTTTTATGTCCAGGCACTCAAATCCCACTGCCAGTGAGTTAGAATTAAGTGTTAATGCCACAAATCTATCTTTGATGTAGATGGTGACCCCACCTCCTCTGGATTGCCTATTGCATCTAAAGATCTGGTAGTTAGGTATATTAATCATGCTATTTGGTGTAGAGGGCCGTAGCCAGGATTCTGAGATAACAAGCACATCTAGCATTGTATGGGTGGTCCAAGCCTGGATAAGTGTGAATTTTTTCAGCAGGCTACACAAACTAACACCTTTAAGAGATAGTGACTCAGAAGGGGAGGTAAGTTTATTTATGAGCCCTGGATTAAGCTCGACATTGCCAGAGCAGAGTAAGATGAGGAGTAGCAATTTTTTCAGGGATTCGAGTGAAAGACAATGAGCTCAAGGCTTTTTCCAGCTTGGCATGGAGGAGGAACTGGGGTGCCAAGCTTTGTTTTTTATTTAATGCAAGCCTAAGGACACTGAGGCTAATACTCTGGCTGTGTAACGCCAGTGGGAGTAACTCAAATTAATTAGAGATAAGGAAGGAGGCATAGACAAACCTGCAATAGTTGCTCTTCGAGGAAGGTAGTCCACCTGGATCAGTTGGCAAGGAGCCTTGGCATAACATGTGATGTGTAGAGTCAGACTGGGTGAGCAGTCTTCAGTATGAGGATGTGGTGTACCCCCAGTCTCAAATTTTTCGGATAATAAGCCAGTAAGGGGTATGATACACAGTGCAGTCAGGAGGAGAAATTGCCTCGAGGCTGCCATAATTGCAGTTGTTGGGCAAATGAGGGAATTTTGATAACAAGGGTAGCTCAACGGCTGCTGGTAGCAGGATTCCCCTGGCAGAACCTTGGCAGTAACAAATTGTTTTAGTAAGGTAACGGTAACCTTCTCGGAGGTGCTGCCCATCTATGGCATAGGAGAGGCTAGGGTGTTGCGCACCATGGGATTCAATCAGTGGTCAAAAAACTGGTGTGGAGCTATGGGATTTGGCTTCATTGGGGATTGGGGGTCCACCTGGAGTGATTCAAGCCTATACTGGCATGATGGGCTGCATCCATCCGGGAGGGCAACCAGGATCCTAGGTGATAGGTTTAAATGATTCATTGGCAAGCATTTAAACTAGCCAAGGGGGAAGGCACTGGAAAGGAGCATGGAAATCCTATCCCCCCCAAAAAAAATCATGGTAGTAAGTGCGGCAAACACCAACATAGAGGTGTTGATAGGGAAAAGGGCAGGGGTAAATGGAGAAAGTGACAAAGGCAAGAAGGACAGGGATGGGCCAAAAGTGAGTAAGGCCATCAGGAAATGGAGGGTAATGAGTACTAATGCCCGTAGTCTGGGCAACAAGCTCCCTGAGCTGATGGCCTTGATGGAAAAGGGATGCCTGGATATTGTAGCAGTCACAGAAACATGGTACAGAGAGAACCATGACTGGGATGTTAACATACCAGGGTACATAACCTACAGGAGAGACAGGCAGGGAGAAGAGGGGGAGGTAGTTCTCCATGTAAGGAAGGGATAAAAGCAACTGAACAAAAGAGTAAACAGGGAGGAGAGGAGGCACTGTGGGTCACCTTGGAGACTGGAAAGGGCACCACAGTCTGCACAGGGGTTATGTACAGGCCCCCATGTCAGAGGGAGGGAATGGACAAGGATATGATAGAAGGCATTCTTAGAATGGCAGGGAAAGGGGAGATACTGTTGATGGGAGACCTGAATATGCCAGATGTTAATTGGAGCACATTTGCTGCAGCCACATGCTAGAGCAGGGCCATTCTTGATGCCTTACAGGTGGCAGGCCTCAGACAGCTAGTTTCGGAACCCACTCATGAGGGAGCAATCTTAGACCTCGTACTCTCAAATGGGGCAGTGAGAGGGTCTCAGATCTAGAAGTGGTTTGCCATCTGGGAACAAGTGACCATCAAACAGTGTGGTTCATGTTAAACTCAGCTACAGAGTCAAGCCATACAAAAGTGAAGATACTGGACTTTAGGAGGGCTGACTTTGGCAAGATGGGAGAGTGCCTCAGAAAAGCACTAGCAAACAGGCTAGATGGAGGTGTGGAGCAACAATGGGGAATCATCAAAACTGCCATCACAGAGGCAACAAGCCTTTGTGTGAAGCAAATAAACAAATCAAAACTAAAGAAAAAGCCACTATGGTTCTCAAAAGAGGTGGCTGTGAAAGTCAAGAAGAAAAAGATAGCAATCCGGAAGTATAAGGAAACACAGAAGGAGCAGGACAGACAGCTGTATCAGTTAAGGCACAAGGAAGCAGGGAGGGAAGTCAGAATAGCAAAGGCCCAAACTGAGGAAAAGATAGCCAACTCAGTTTAGAAGGGGGATAAAACGTTTTATAGGTACATCAGCGAGCGTAGAAAGACAAAGGGAGGGATAGTGAGGCTGAATAGAATGAACGGTGGGTGGGCAGAGGGGGACAGTGAAAAAGCGGGGATACTGAACGAATATTTCTGCTCAGTATTCACAAAAGAGGAGAGGGAAGTGCCTAATCCAATTAACAGAAGCACTCTTGATAGGGGGGTCGATCCCAGTCCTTTCACTGAAGAAAGGGCTCTGCAAGAACTCCTAAAACTGAAGGTGGACAAAGCAATGGGTCCTGATGGAATTCACCCCAGAATTCTAAAAGAATTAAGGGAGGAACTAGTGAAACTACTGGCTACTCTTTTTAATAAATCATGGGAGGATGGTGTGGTCCCCAAGGACTGGAGAAAAGGGGATGTGATTCCCCTTCACAAAAGTGGGACCAAGATAGAAGCAGGAACAACAGACCTGTCAGTCTGACCTCTGTGGTAGGGAAAGTGATGGAGTCACTTCTGAAGGAAAGAATAGTTGAGTACCTAGAGGTCAGTGGGGCACAGGACCCAAGGCAGCATGGGTTCACAGTGGGAAGGTCAAGTCAGACAAATCTAATAGATTTCTGTGTGACCAAAGTAGTAGACCAGGGAGGGGCTGTGGACATGGCCTACCTAGACTTTAGCTTGGCATTTGACACAGTCCCACACAAAAAAGATTAATAGTCAAATTAACCAGCCTGGAAAGTGGTCCCTGGGTGGTAGCCTGGGTAAAACATTGGCTGCACAACAGGACACAGAAGGCAATTGTAAATGGAGTCCACTCTGAAGAAAGAGGGGTTACTAGTGGGGTACCGCAGGGTTCAGTATTGGGTCCAGTCCTTTTTAATGTCTTCATCAGTGACATTGCAGAGAGACCAGAAGTATAAGTATGCCTTTTTGCAGATGACACAAAGATCTGCAACAGGGTTGATACACAAGGAGGCATGGAAAGGATGAAAAGGGACTTGACAAGGTTGAAGGAATGGTCAGAAGTATGGCAGCTAGGATTCAATGCAAAGAAGTGCAAAATAATGCACCTGGGAAACAAGAACTCAGGGTCCAACTAGGTGAATACAAAAAGAATTAGGTTGCTCGAGGGTCCCAAATTTAAATGCCAAGCATTTTTCTGATGACCAACTGAAAACAAAATGGCGGATTTGCCACAGTAAAAGGCCATTTGCGAAACTAAAAACTGCATTTGTGACACTGTCCAACTTTTTGTTAACTTTTCTCATTGACTTATAATGGGAAATTGTCTTTTGAATAACTTTTGAACCGTTTAATATTTTTTCATGAAATATTCAAAAGGCACATCGGGGACCCAGGCCACATGTTCCCTGAAGATTTCGGACCTGTCACGAAAACCGTGTGACCTGTAGGGATGACCAAAGAATTGCAAAAAAGCATAAACACGTGTGTAGAGCACGCTTAATAACTCTGCAGCCGTATATCCGAACAGTATGAAAGTTGCCAGATCCCAAGATGTATATTTTTTGATTGTGTATTCTAAATTTCAGGCAAATCCTTTGAACGGTTGCAAAGTTATTAAGGTGCAAGATTTTAGGTTTAACATGTTAATGGCTCCTTAACCCTAACTATGGCAGCACTACTGTGCTACTATATATATATATATATATGTAACACCATGTAACAGATGTAGTATACTGGACTAATGATTTTGTTCAATGCTCTTTTTATATTGATTATTTTTGATGATTTTCTGTTTGAAATGAAATACTGAAATCTGATTGGTCAACAATATGAAGTTATTAATTTTGTCATTTTAGAAGTATAAAAACTGTGTGTCTGCAAGTAGGTAGCCACCCCCTGATGAAGCCTTACTTGGTGACATGCCGGGGCACCTGGATTATCAGACTGCATCTCTGGTTTACCATACCTGTATGAACTGGCAACATGCTTTTTTTTCTAATTTGTTTCTCCAGTCAGCCGGCTTTCCATCCACCAGTCCCTCCAGCCCTATCACCCCTACTTCCACTGGGACTCACCTCTCTTGCTTTTCTGAGATGCCCAACTGGCCAGGTGCAGAGCCTTAGGGGCACCAGTGTCATTCTGCCAGTTGGCCACTGTTTTTCTCTTCATTTTCTCCCCCCCAAGTGTGACATGATAGCATGTAGTAACACCAGTGGCCAAGCTGTGCATACTTCCACATGCAGCACACCAGGTGTCTGCTCTGTGTCCACCCCCTCTGTCTGTGGGTCCATTGTGCCTCCCCCCAGCTACCACTAAGGGCCACACAAGCAGCCCACTCCTCTCCAGCTGACCTCTGGTGACCACTTTTCCTGCATGGGTCATCAGTGTGGCAGTAAAAGGCAGGGATGCTTCTTCTCTCCATGCCAGCATTCAGGCATTCAACGCCGTTTTACATAGGAGACTAGTAAGCAAAGCTGGGTAGCTTTGGAGTGAGCCCAGAGGTGATAAACTGAGTAAGAAATTGGTAAAGGGATAGGCAGCAGAGAGTGGTAATAAACAGAGTTCACTCAAAGGAAGGGGTGGTTACCAGTGGGATGCCTCAAGGATCAGTGCTGGGACCAGTCCTCTTTAATATTTTTAGAAGTGACATTGTTGAAGAGTTGGAAGGGAGTGTCTGCCTCTATTTGGATGACACTAAACTCTGCAATAGGGTGGACACTCCAGTAGGGGTGGAAAGGATGAGCAACAATCTGAGAAAACTCAAGGAGTGGTCAAGGGTATGACAGCTTGGTTTTAATGCAAAAAAGTACAACATAATGCACCTGGGACACAGAAACCCAGGGGAAGTGTACAAAATGGGGAGGGTGGTGGAAATGACAACCACCAAGTAGGAAAGAGACCTGGGAACGATTATGTCTGATGATCAAAAGTGGCCAGGCACTATGACAAGGCAGTTGGGAGGGCAAGTGGGATGCTGAGATGCACAATAAGGGGTATCTCAAGGAGAAAGAGGAAAGAGGTGTTGTCTCTGTATAGATCACTGATAATATCTCACCTAGAATATTATGTCCAGTTCTGGAGATCACATCTCACAAAGTACATAGACAGAGTGGAAGTGGTCCATAAGAGGGCAACTAAAATAATTCAGGGTCTGCATCAGAAGCCCTATGAGAAGAGATTTAAGTGGCTAAGTATGTCCACTCTGAAAAGAGAGGAGAAGTAGGCATATAAGATAGACCTTCAAACAGCTTATAGGAATAAACAAGGCACAAGAGGGAAGTATTTTTCAGAAAGAAAGGTGCTGAAGGACAATGAGGCACAATTAGAAGCTGGAGGGGGTAGATTCAGGAGAGATGTAAGTACTTCTTCACAAAAAGAGGTGGATTCCTAGAACAGTCTTCCAGTGGATGTTGTTGGGGTGGAAATAGTGGTGGGGTTCAAGCATGCATGGAATAGATAGAAGGGGAATCTTAGGGAAAGGGAAGGGAGAGTGAATGGGTAGGAGATCAAGTGGGATCTGCAATGATACTATGTGCTGGAGAAACCAACAGACCAGGTGGGCCAAATTGTCCTTATCTGCTGGCAAATTCTATGTTTCTATGTTTCTGTGCTCAGCATACTGACTTTCCTCTTGGCATATAGAACAGAGACTCCACTACATTTATTCCAGCATTATTTCAATGACTTCAATTTTTCTGGCTTATTGTAGGTTATCCCAAAGTGCAGTACAAGTCACATTAAACTGTTCCTTCAGCTCACTGTTCTGGCATTTTTTTTTTGTGCTGACAATGCAGTGGCAATTCTAATTGATTAAAATGCACTCTTTTTCAACTAATCATCAGCTCATATGCAATCCATATGCATTGCACTTTCAGCCACTGTAAACTCTCTTCAGCTCCCATTCAATGGTCATGCAAAGCATTTTCAAATGCATCTGTAATGCAGTAGTTAACGACATTCCATTTATACTGTAAATTGCCCCAAATATCTTTAATCAGTTCATACAGTACTGCAGTATACAATATTTGTCATTTTAAATTGGAAAAATTTATTCCAGTACCTGTTTTTACATTGTGGGTGTTTTCCTTCCTTTCATTACTTTTTATCCTGAATACAGCAAGTACTGTAGCAGCGGTTTTCTTCAGCTGCTGCAGTGTCGAAATACAATGATCTCACAGAAGAATCTCAAAGTAGTCTTCTTTGCCTCTTGTTTAGTTTAACTTCTCACCAACAGTAAGCTCTATTTTTGTGGCTCAGTTTTCATTTAATTCTGTTGTATTTAATTCAGTTGTGAACAGGTTAATACGCAACACTTGAGAAGTTAAATAATAAAAATCACGGCATGCTCACATTCCCGGAGAGTCTGATGGCAGTCTCTTGGCTTCCTATTTCCTTTCATACCCAGCACTCCAGCAGTCATGTAACTGTTTTCACACAGTATTATCATTTTAAAGCCTTATTATCTGTAGTAAGCACAGTTTATTGCAGGCAAAAATGTTTCAGCTACTATAAAATGAGGTACACAACTGAAAAGCACTGCAAATACTGTACAGTACAGTATGGACAGCAAGGACTGCAGGACAGATTTATTGGGCTATGGGGAGCAATAGATTACAGTCTACAATAGATAGAGTCTCCTACAGCATGTCATTATGTCTCATGGGCAAAGGCACTGCATTTATTTGTTTCTATAGCACATGGACTATTTTTAACTTACAGAACAAACCCGGCAGGAATTGGAGTCCTCTGAAGCAATGAAAGCAACATGCAGGCGAGGGTGGGGTTTTCAGTCTGAATGCAGGATCACTGTTGGGTACAACTGGATCAGAGCCTTTTCATGGATTGGATATAATGAAGTGTCAATCAAGTTATACTGTGCAGTGCGGTACTGAAAATAGGATCCAACTCAGTATTTTTATGGATTGCTTAATGTGCTGCAATGAATTAATAAAAGTTTCCAGACAGCTGGAAATGTAAGCTTAAACTGAATAGCAACTAAAGACAAACCATAAGGAAACATTTATTAATTCATTGCAGTGAGCAGTGCACACATTAAACAAGTCACTGAAAAATGCTAAACTAGTGAGTTGGAGGAACAGTTTAATGTGACTTGTACTGTAATGATGCCAATAAGGTTTTTTGAGTTATGATTATTTGATTCATTTGCAAGGTCTTAGTTACTTTTCAGCGATTTCCCCATTTCAGTTACACAAACGTCTGCTTGCTCACTTTTATTTATATGAGTCTATATTTTTTTTTCAAAGGCTGATATTAGCTTCACGAGGACTTCAGGGATTTGTTCACATAGTGAAAGTCATCCATTTTTAAAGTGGGCAGGAATGTATGCTAAATGGCAATAATTGGAAATGATTCTGTTTGCAGAAATAAAACTCATACCGCCAAAGGATTTATATTTAACTATACCTGAATATGCATAGATGTAAACATTGTGGTTTTAATTGTTTTCTTTCTATGGACAACATCCTGCACAGTTTTCTTAATGGAATAAGTAATTTTTAATTTTGACTCTGTCATAGTTTGTATATAGAATGCTAAGCATGAGCAGTTCTCCTATAAGAACCATGCTTAGAGCTTTGTACACAAACCACGACATAGTTAAAACTTCAGATCACTGGTTCAGTCCATTCACAGAAGAAAGGGTCCTGAAAGAGCTCTTAAAACTCAAGGTGGACAAGGCAACAGGGCCTGACAGGATTCACCCCAGAATCCAAAAAGAACTAAGGGGAGAACTAGTGACACCATTGACTACTCTATTTAACAAATCATGGAAGGATGATGTGGTACCTGAGAACTGGAGGAAGGGGATGTGATTCCTCTTCACAAAAGTGGGAGAAAGGCAGAGCCAGGAAAAACAAGGCAAAACAACTCACCAGGCTGCAGAGTGTATGGTAACAAAATCAGCAATAAAACAAAACAAACAATCGCACTACTCATAGTATCTTCAAAATAGCAGCTTTAATGAAAAATACATATAAAAAACATCACCACAAAGTGCTATGAGTGCATCAGGAACACAGCTACTAACCTCATACTGGTTTCACTTTCAATCATGGGTCATTAGGAGGATAGCGTATCAAACACTTGGATCCTTTGTATACACATATTGTAGTAAATTTAAAGCAACAGTGCATAAAAAGACATACGTTTCACTCATATTTACATTGATCCATGCAATTAAAAACAGTAAGTATCATGAAATGCAGGAGAAACAATGTTTAATTTAACTAACAGATATAAATAGATTTACTGTTAATTTCATTTTCCTTGGTACCTTAAGTTTAAATAGAATGTCAAAATCTTTTTGGACATATGTATTTATATACACTATACAACCATAACATAACCACCTGAAAATAGTGTTTTTATATTATAGATCTATTAACATTACCACATCACTTAGGGCTTGAGTTCAATGGTTTTCAGATAGAAAAAGTAGTGTTGCATGCTGTAGATAGCCAATAGTCCTGTACCCTAGAAAAAAACACATATAAAAAAATAGAATTAGATACTATAAGAAACATAAAAACTCACAACGATGTATAGAGGAGACAAAACAAAAAGGGGGATTAGTATTTATTTTATTCTCCTAATACATGGTAGCAATTCATTTCTATCATTGAGCCCTGGCTGTCCAAGTTCCCCAAATCTAGAAGTGCTCACAGTGAAGTAGTTGGTCATCAAGGTTGCCACCCCGTGGTCCCATGGTAATCCTCTCCAGGGTACAACATTTAAAAGAATGTTTCCCACTTCTACTATTAGCAACATGACATGCCAAAGCATTTTTTTGCATCTCTATTGGATATAGAACAAACATGTTCCCTTATTTTGATTTTCATAGGTCTACTGTTTTTTTTCCTATTTAAAAAGAACAGCACTCACATGTAACAAGATAAATAACATTCTGACTACTACAATTAAAAAAGTCCTTTATTTTGATTAGTTTGTTATTATTACATGCTGTGAAAGTGTTAGTCCTGAGAATGAATGGGCAAAATTTACAATTTCCACAGCTGAAGTTGCCCAAGGGAAATGGGGGCAATCAAATGCCACTGTGTGTGTCTTCCCCCCTATCATGTAAGTAGCTATGTACCAATTTGTCTTGTAAATTTCTCCCCCTACAATAAACAAATCATGGTCTCTCTCTCTTTTACACCCTCAATCAATAAAGGTTTATTCTCCAATATGTGGCAATTTCTGTTAACAATATCTTGTATTTCATGTGTATGTCTAGTATACTTTGTAATAAAATTAGCCCTGAAGGGTCTCTCATCTTTGGATTTTTCTATTAGTAATGTCTCTCTTGGGGTGTATAAAGCCTCAAGAAAGGCTTGTTCTACAAGTTGAGTTTAGTAACCTCTCTCAAGAAATCTATTATACATATCGGAACCATTTGCAATAAAATCACTAACCTCTGAACAGTTTCTGTGTGCTCTTAATAGTTGGGCCTTGGGAATATCTCTAATCCTATGGTGTAGATGGTAGCTGGATGCATGAAGAAGAGAATTACACTGTTTCTTAATGAAACAGGTCAGTTTTTAAAGTACCACTAGAAAATTTGGAAATTCTCAAATCCAAAAAAGAAACACCAATTTGATCACTTTGTACTAAAAACTTTAAATTGGAATCAGTGGATTCAAGCTACTTGATGAATTCCCTAAGCTCATCCAGTGTGCCAGTCCACACCATAAAGATATTGGCCCAGATATTCAAAAGGGTTGCGCATAGCGCAACAGTGTTGTGCAAGGCACAACCCACTGATGCACCTTGATGCGATATTCAAAAGGGAAAAGTGCACCTCACAAATCCCATTGCGCTGGAGCTCATCAGTAATGTATGCAGGCACAGGTAGGGGGGCATGCCCATGCATAAACTGCACAGCCTGATATTCAGCCTGGGATGTGCAGAGTCATGAATGCACAACCCCAACCTGTGTCTGCACAAAGTTAAGCCAAAAAAAAAGGAACAAATGATGGCTTGCCACAGGTGAGCTGCCGCATTGCAGGGCGCAACACGGCAGCTGCCACCTGTGGGTGGCCACCCGAGTTCCTGCCGCACCTGGCGGCACCCCATGTACCCCATCACGGGCATCCATGCAGACTAACTCCTCCATCCCTGGGAGTCCAGTGGGCCACTATGTGCCTGATCGGGCATCAGTAAATAACCCCCAATATCCCTGGTGGTCCAGTGGACTGCACTCTGCCCAGTCATGGGCATCCTGTAAATCATAAGAACAGTCCTATTACCTCTGATGGTCTATGCCCCCCCTTCCCCACCCACCCACTAGCCCCCTCGCCCCCATCAGCGATGGGCGGCAGCATTCCACCGCCTGCTGCCCCTGCCTCGCCGCACCGACAGCTGGCAGGGCTGTCACACCGCCAGCTCGTTAGCTGAGTTAATGGGCATGCAGTTCATACTGCATTACACTTTTCCAGATATGTGAATGAATCATTCACATATCTGGAATTTGTAAAGAAGGGATGCATGCCCATTGGCTAATGCTCTGAACCAATAGGCATGCCGCCTTCAGCAGTCAGTCAGCGGGCGGTGGGCAGGCGTGCGGGGTGCTGCCATCTGCTGCTGACTGGGGGAGCGTGGTGGTGGGGCTCAGTGGGCGGTGGGACATAGTACACCACCACCAGGGTAATAGGACTGTTTTATGATTTACAGATGCCCGGATTGGGCAGAGTGCAGTCCACTGGACCACGAGGGATATTGGAGGGGGGGTATTTTACCGATGCCTCCTATCGGGCAGAGTGCAGTCCACTGTACCACCAGGGATATTGGAGGGGGGGTTATTTTACCGATGCACACGATTGGGCACATAGCAGTCCACTGGACCACCAGGGATATTAGAGGGGGGTTTTTATTTAGATGAATGCCCGTGATAGGGCTGCAGGGGGTGTCAGTCCCCAACGGCTGCTGCCTGGTAGGGCGCCAGGTGCAAGTCGTCGGGGATCGGCACACCTGCATGCTAATGGGATGCAAATGGGACCATAATGACATGCAAATGGCCCTGTGTGCGCCTTGCATAAATTATGGCACCATTTGCATGTTCCCTTTTGAATATCGCAGGTGCTGTGCATGGCGCAATGGCACTTGCACCAGCGCAACTCCATGCTCCACTCTGGCCACTTGTGCTGGTGCAGTGCCACTGCACCATGCACAGTGGGGGTGGCCAGGGTGCGATATTCAAAGATGCTGTGCCATAGCTCAGCTCTGTTGAATATTGCCCAGGCTGCACCCCTGTGCAACAAAGTTGAGCTGCGCCCAGGCTTGCACCACAGCCTGGCGCAGTTTGAGTATCCGGGCCATTGTCTATAAAGAGATGCCAGATATCAATCCTATCATGAAAAGGACTGCTCAGGACATCTTAGACAAATGTTTTCTCCCACCAATCCAAATAAAGGTTGGCATAATTGGGAGCAAAAGGTGCCCACATAGCCATACCTTTGAGCTGCAGAAACATGTCCCTACCAAACATAAAGCAATTCTTAGTTAATATGTGTTCACTACATCCTAAAAGAAATTGCTTTTTTGGCTCATCCACACTGTTATGCAGGGATAACCAGTAGTCAAGAGCTGAAATACCCCCTGAATGGGGGATATTAGTGTACAAGGATGTAATGCACATCGAAACAAGGTACCATTCCTTTTCAGTATGCATTTCTTGCAGAACACCCAGTATCTAGGTGGTGTCCCTGACATGGGATGGTAGTGCGGTAACATAAGACTTAATATGTGCATCTACAAATTAAATAGAGGCTTATTAAGTGAAGCAATGCCTGCAGTGATGGGTCTCCCAGGAGGGTAACAAGGGTCTTTATGAATGTTTGGCAATGTATAAATACTTGCCCTAACAGGGTTACAGACAGTCAAGAATATCATCTCACTTGTAGTGATTACTCCTGAAAATAAAGCATCATTCAAAAACATTTCTATCTCTTGTTTAAATTTAGAAGTAGAATCACTTTGAAGATGTACATAAAACTCTGCATCACTAAGTTGCCTGTTAATTTCTTACACATACACTTCCCTGGACATCACCACCACTGAGCCCCCCTTGTCCGCTGGCTTAACAACAATGTCAAAGTTGTCTTCCAGACTCTTCAAAGCAGCCACGTCTTCACAAATTACTGTATATTAACATAGGTAGCTGTTATGTTAGCTTCAAATGTTTGCTTCAAACCCATTTCACAGGCTTTCTCAAAAACTTATACTGTTTCATTATATGGAGGCATATAATTTGAAGGTGCATGAAAGTGCTTACCTCCTTCTGGGAACTGTTTCCCTCAGATGGTTCCATTTCGTAGTAGCCACGGCACATGTTGACTTTTTTGAAATGTACCTTGAGATTTAAACTCCTAGTGAAGTGATGTAAATCTACAAATAAATGGAAAGGCTGTGAGTCCTGAGTCATTACAAAAGATAATCCCATGCCTCCAAAGTTAAAGTGGGGTTACGTTTGTTATATTTAGCTGTCTATTACTGGGCCAGTCAAGCCTCTAAATATCTTAGATGGACACTTCCCCCTGAGGAGATATCTGCTCAATGTTTACTACTCCACTGGCTTAGAATTGATCTGGTCCTTTTCTCGGTCTGCAGTATGTCACCAATAAATCTTTTACATATTAATCCCAATGTTATCCCTCCAAAATTAAAATCTACCCCTATAGCCATCTCAGTTAGGTTCACAAGCAGTTGTGCTCCTTTCTTAAGTATAACCATACTCAAGACTTAGCACAGTCCATATGGGGCAACCCCAAGCTTAAGATTGATAACAAAATGCTTCATTCCTCTTGCTTACCACACCTGGGGGATGGCAACCTCTCAGTTTATATCTGATGAAGGCTCTTGGCTCTCCACTACTGAGATTATCAGTAAATTTAATATTCCACCTTTTAATATCTTCAAAGTCTTTCAACTAAGACATCTAATTCTGAAGGTGCTTGGTTTAACTCCCCCTCAACTGGCTAACATTTCCTTTTTTCTGGAGCTGAAGCCCTTAGGATGGGCCCCACATGTTGTATCCAAGATCAAAAGGATTTTGTACAACTGGGCCTACCTGGGCTGTTTTGCATCATTAGCATACTGGTCTGCAACATTTCCCACTAGTGATTTAGATTGGGCAGCTTTCTGGTGCAGTTGCCACAGGTATATTACCCAGGATAGGCTGCATATCACTCAGTTTCATATTTTACATAATTTATATTATTCTCCACAAAGGTTATTTAAATTTGGTCTTCTTCCATCCCCTGCCTGCGTCCGGTGTCAGCAAGAAGAAGGCTCACTGTTCCATATTTTTTGGTCTTGTCCCAAGCTTTCAATGCTTTGGTCTACCATCCAACAAAAAATGGACCCCCTGCAGGGGTTGAATGACCCATTTACCCCAGAGATCTGTGTACTAGGTGACTTCTTGGAGGTAGTGATACTTAATCACAGACATCACATGGCCCTTATTTCCTTGTCTGTCAAGAAGGTGATATTGTGTCACTGGAAGGATGACTTGGACATCTCCTATTCTGAGTGGCTTCAGGAACTCCTTGCGAGTCTTAGAACTGAGAAGGCCATAGCCAGCCTTAATAATAGGTTGAAGAAGTATAGATGCATCTGGGATCCCCTTCATACTCTTTATTCTATTTAATACACCTATACCATCATACGTTTAACCTTGTGTCTCATCTGGTACTTATTGTGTTGTGTCGGTGGTGGTGGGTTGGGGAAGGGTTGGAGTAGGGTGGGTGGAAGGGAACAGTCCCGATACATTGTTCTGAATTAATGTTTGTTTTCTCCCGTTCTTCTTATTTGTCAGTTCTGTTCTCTGTATAGCTAAAAACCTATTAAACTTTGAATTGAAAAAAAAAAAGATAATCCCTTCCACAGTATTTATAATTGAATATCCAAAAGTTCCCATCCAGAAATGTTTATAACGATGCTTTATTTGTTATGGTTTTGTTCAAATCCTAAATTACTTGTCTGCCTCTAACCCTGCTTCCGATGTTTTCTGCCCCGCGAAGAATTGACTTGGTCTTAGATCTCTGTTGTTCCTGGTGTCCTTGAGATTCCCCCAACCTCTTCCTCTGTTGCCCCTGTTCATTTGTGTGGCTGGGAGTTGGAATTGAACAGTATGTTGTGGATCCACCTGATCTAACTGGTCCTCGTCTAACAAAGGGTCTTCTACTTCAGACCCACTATTATCTGTTGTATAAGTGGGAGAGTTGCTCCTGTTCCTGATAATTGATTTGGATAAATGAGAGTGAGAGTCTGAATAATTATTGCCACCTCATTTCTTGTTTCAGCCCTGTGACTTCTTATGTTCTTTATTCCAATTGAAAACTCTATCATGGAGGTCATCTTGTCTGTCTCTTTCAGATTTATATAGTTTATTCTGTTTGATTTTATTATCTTCTCTTCTTATATTATCTTTTAACTTTTTCTGAAAGAGCTCAAATTCAGGATGATCTTTGAACTCCAAAACTACAATTTTCTTATTGGCAATGTCAGTGCTAACCTCTGGCTGTTGGGCTTCATAGTCGTGTACCAATACCCTCATAAACTCATCAGTTCCAAATTGCTGTGCCCTTTTCCAATCAGTAACAAGCAACTCTGGTCAGATCCTAGCTCGGAGCTGTCAGGCTTCAATCCTCATAATTGGACTGGCTCCTGGAGACTGTGGCTGCTTCCTGATTGGATGCTGCAGATCCCCACTGAAAAAGGAAGCACACAAGGCGCCTTTTTCAAAACACAGCTCTGCCACTGCCTTGCTGTATTGCTCTCTGGACAATTTTTTTCGCCCACTCCCCTACCCCCTCTCCCTCCTTTATTAAGTACACTTCCCAAGTGATCCACGCCCCATGAGGCCTCACACTAGTCAATTACAGCAACTCCTTAAAGGGGCTCTCCTTTCTGTAACTTCTTAAGGGGTGGTCCTCTCTTGAGCTCAAATAACTTATCGTCCTCAATGCATCCAGTATCAAGTGCATTGACACTGACTATGGTCCTCCTCCAACTTCCTACACCAGCCCTACCTCATTTAGTACCATCACCCTTCATGCATAGTACCCTCCCTCTTATCTGCAACACCACTACCAGACCCCCCTGACGCTCGATCACCTCACCCCCCTCGGTAGCCCCCACACTTCCACCCCGCTACCTCTTACTTCCTACTCATACCTTGGTCTCTTCTCCTCAATGCCTTTCCCATCCTTTGTACTCTACCCACTCCTTGCACCCCAGCACTCTACCCCATGTCCAGTCACAAGAGGAGATGCCACAATCACTACCATGCTGTGATGTGCCTAATCACCCTCCTGTTCCTTCTGTCAGGTGACATTCATCCAAACCCTGGCCCCGTGCCCAACTTATGAACAAGCCTGCCCAGGCTCAAGGAATCCGCATAGCTTCTATGAATATTTGCAGCCCCCTTAAGAAGGCTGCTGCATTCCAATGCTGGGTTACTCAGAACCAGCCAGATATTGTCGCACTAGTCGAAACCTGATTATCCAAATCCACCCCGATTGCTTCGTCTCCCTCCCTGGTTACACCGTTTTCAGGGAAGATTGGGTGGGTAAGCTTGGAGGTGGTTGTGCTGTCTACATGCATGACTATCTCCTTGGACATGCACTTCCAGCACCCAAACTTGATAATGGGGTGCAATCCCTCACACTAAAAATCTCCCCCAACCCTGGTAAGGGCCGAATCTTTCTCACCGTTGCCTATATTCCCCCAGAAAGCAAGACCTCACCATTCAGGTGCTTGCTAACTACCTCTCTGGCTTACCGCCCCAAATGGCCCAGATAATTGTTGGTGACCTGAATGTCAACTGGCTCTCTGTCATGGCCTTCCAAACCAGAGATATCTTTGCCGCCCTTGACATGTCTCAGCTTGTTACCACCCCAACTAGATTCAACTCCTCTACTGGCTCCAGCACCCTCCTGGATATCACCATTACCAACCACCCCCAGAGGGTGCTCAATATCAATGTACTTCCCAACTCACTTAGTGACCACTCCCTGGTCATATTCTCTTGGTCCGCTGCCAACAGCAAACCTGCACCACAAACCACCCAGCGACAATGCCTACTCCCATGCGGCCTGCATCATCTTAAACCATACCTCTCACAACTGGATTGGCCCCCAATCAGGCTTGCACCATCCATAGATGGGGCAGTGAATTTTTTTCACTCGCACTTTTAACACTGCCTGTGACCTCTATGCCCCCTTCACTAGAAATCACAACAAAAAGCAAAACATGCCTTGGGTTACCCCCTCCCTTCTTCACAAACTTAAAATGAGAGACAACCTATGGCACATTGCCGTGGAATCTGTCAAACCGGATGATAGGCAAGTGTGCAATGCTGAGCACAGTAAGTGTACTTGGGCCATTCGACAGGCCAATGCCCAGTACTACCAATCCACTCTTGTCCCTCCTGGGGATCAGCTAGAAACTTTTGGGATAATGTAAAGGAGCTGAATGGGAAATCCTGCTCCCCACTCCGCCCTCAACTCTCCTTTAATGGCACTGTCTGTTCTGACCCCCTTGGCATTGTGGACTGCCTAAACCACACTTTCTTAGACCTGAGTTCAGTCCTGCCCAGTAACTTCTTTGACCTCATCCCAGTAGCACACCTGCCCACTCTCCAGAGATCTCCTTTCTATCTATGTACCATCTCCCTGTTGGAGGCTAGACCCCTTCTGCAAAAAGCCGTTAGTAGTAACAATCCAAGCACCAACCTACTGGACACTAGGCTACTTTGTCTGACATTGGATGCTATCCTGGTCCCACTTACCAAGCTGCTCAACTGCTCTCTTTGACTGGGGCAGTTCCCCAGCACATGGAAAATGGCCATCATCACTCCTATCCTAAAGATCGGCAATCAAGCGTCCTCTGGTAACTATCGACCAATCTCCATTCTCTCCCCACTCTCTAAGGCCCTTGAAAAAGTAATTGCCAACCAGCTTGCCGAATACCTGGCCATGCACAATATCATGTGCCCTGAACAGCATGGCTTTCATGCAGGTCACAGCACCACCACTGTGCTACTTGAATTCTCAACCTCCTGCACTCTTCTCTTGAGGCCAGAAGTCCTGCCGGTGCCATATTCATTGACCTCTCCAAGGCCTTTGACATGGTTTGCCATCCTCTCCTGCTTGACTCCCTCAGATGCCTTGGTTTCCCCCAGGCCCCCTTGCATGGTTCACCAGCTACCTCTCTGCCAGAACTCAGTGTGTAAAAATCAGTAGCACTCTATCTGACACATGACCTGTCCTCTCTGGCGTTCCCCAGGGCTCCATTTTAGGCCCTCTCCTCTTCAGTCTCTACCTCAACTCCCTCCCCATGGCCAGCCCAAGTAAGATCCTCCTCTTTGTGGATGACACTGTGCTCTTCGCTGCTGACCCCAACCCCAACACACTCCAGGCCACCCTCCAACAAGCTTTTGATGGAACTGAGCATTGGTTCACATCACGAAGGCTAGTCCTGAACCTAAAAAAGACCAAAGTTATGTGCTTCTCACATCGCCAAAGCAAAGCCAGTGGTGCCCCTCTCGTGATACTGCCTAGCACACTAAACCCCATTGAGTAGGTTTCCACCTACAAGTATCTGGACATTACCTTTGATTCGGCACTCTCCTTCCATTCCCATATCAGTGCCCTTTCTGCTTCCACTAATGTCAGGATTGGACTATTATACCACCATAAAGACTGCCTACCACAAGAGGCCCTTAAATTAGTGATCACCTCCTCTGTCCTGTTGCTAATCGACTATGGACTGCCCATCTATGCTGCTGCCAACAACACTGCACTTGCAAGAATCCAGCTCTCTATAAACAAGAACTGCAGGCTAATGCTGGGAGCTCCTAGGCACACCCATACATGCCTACTGTACTCCACCACCAACTTGCTCAACCGCAAAGAAAGATTCTGCTTCCAAACCTGCCTTCTTGTAAAAAAAGACCCTGCTAGGGCTTCCCCCCGGGGTCACCACCTCCCTGCAGCATGCCTCCCCCTCAGTCTCCACCTGCAGCACTGTCAAAACCTCCCATATTGTTCCCAGGGTAAGGACCTCTATGGCCCAGAGATATTTTTTGCTATCGGGCTCCCTCCTGGTTCAGTTCCCTCCCAGCCAACATAGCTGACTCCACTAAGCTTGGTCCTTTCAAGGTCTCCCTCAGAAACCATCTGACAAGCACTCACTTCTGCAACTGCACATAGTCCCCCACCTGCCTGTTTCCTTCACCCCAAGGCTGGGTCTGCCCTGTCTACTTTTGCTGTATATACCTGGGTCTCAGGCAACATCTACTGACTATTGTAATAAAATATCGCTGGTTACTACCTGACGTGGTACTCATGTACCTATATTATGACTACTGTGATCTATCTATTACCAAGCGTGTACCACCAGTGAATGCCTGTAACACTGGTTGCTTTTTTAATCTAAGTGTTATGTACTGTACTGTTTTGTTTGCTGTGATGTATTGCTCTCTTGATGTGGTGCCTTTGTAAATGAGACTGTGACTCAAAGGTTTGTAAACCGATGATCTAATAAATAAATAAACTCTCTCTCCCAGCCGTAGCCAGGACTTTTAATTACCCTTAAGCCATGGAGGGGAGTGGCTGACCTTCAGATATGCTTCTAGCTTGATTTTTCCCCAACAGTGGCATCTATCCCTTATTATAGCTCTTTCCAATGTAATAAAAGCAGGTTTTTATGTCAATAGGATGTGAAGTAGAATCGCTAGCTGTCAGTCTATCTGTATGGTTTGAGGTTATAGTATCATCACATTCAGAGTCCCAAAAAAACTCTTATTCTCTTGCTGACACAAATACAGTCAATTTTGGTTGTGTGCACATGGTTGGAGACTATAAAATTTATGCACACAATTGAAAATGCACTTATGCGGAATGAACATTTCAGATTCATCCTAGTACTCTAGTACTCTCTAATGAATGCTGACATCATGCTGACTGCAAAAAAATCAAGTGAATGTTATTCAGTGTAAAAAATCATTTAATACGAGTGTTAAAAGTGTAGAAGAGCTTCCTCAACACTGACATCTTTTCTGTCCCATTTCTTCTTTCTGCTCTTTGGAGTCCCGCTGCACCTGTCAGTAAACACTGATTTTCTGCTCTGTATTATTCGGCCAACCCAGAAGATGTCTATCTTAAGCTCCGCTGCTGGGTCCTTTCAGCGTATTGCTTCTGACTTCTTGATCTACTTTAATTTTTGTTCTAACTAGAGAACGTTTTGTTTTAAGCCCCTCCATCTCTGGTCACAGAAACACAGCGAGTAGGTAGGTACTAGTGATGATTGTGATCTGACAAAAGAAACAGGGTGTTATCTTTTCCCCACAACTTGTTTCTCCTGTATGGGCAATCAGCACCTTTTCTGTGATGTTGCAATAGATGTTTCAGTGTTCAACACACAAAAACAGCGTTATGTGATTAAGTGATTAACTGCGGCAAGATAACTAACATGCAGTTACATGCTGATAAGAGCACACCTAGGGGTGTACTAAGGCATGAGGTGCTTGCGCCTAGTGCATTATTCCCCGGGCATGCTCTTATCAGCATGTAACCCACACCTCGGAGTGTGTTATTGCGCTTATAAAATGGGTATAAATAATACATCAATAGAGACAAAGTTTGTTTTTATTCAAGAAATTTATCAAAGCATTTTTTTTTTTTGGTATGTGGGACATAAAATTGTCCCTTACAACTGTAACAGAAACATTTAAACTGATATTTAAACTGCAATAAATTAACTTTTGGCTTAGATTAGTACATTTGTAAACTGCAGTAAATAAATTAATGTTGGTTTAGGTTAGTATATTCACTAAATTGAACATTCAGTAAATTGGTTTTAAACTGTTCATTTGTTGAACAAAGTAAATTTTTTATTTTATTTTTTCTTCAGGATTTTTTTTTTTTTTTCAGGATGATGTTACTTTGAAAAGTTAATGAATTCTACATGATGCATCACGCAGTTTTGAATGAGAAATGCAGTATTCGTGGTGGTGTCTTTAAGTTGTATGACTGTTGTTGTCAAGGGAATGTTGTCTTCTGATTGATTTCCGTTGTCGGATGTTGCGTGTGTTTCTGTTCGGGGTGGCTGACCTGGATTGCTGCAGCATGGCTGATTGGGGATCACACTTGCAGAGGTGAATATTTCAGTTATTTGTGACTGTTTAGTGGAAGTCGACTGATCGGGGTTAAGGTTTTTAAAATTGTTTAGCTCTTGCATTATGTGTGTTGATTTCTTGCAGGATATATGCGTGCAGAACGGCTGATCAGGATGCAGCATTTTGGATTTTGTAGGAGAAGTGCTGCAAGATGGCCACTTGTGGAGAATTGCTGTAAAGTTTGGGAAGTGTTTGGGTATGTCTTTACTTTTGTGGGATAAGTCGTTGCTCTATTTTCTTCTGCCTTCTGGCTCGGCTGCCCAGTAGGATTGGAAACTAGATTCAGCCTTGTGGCCTGTGACAGCCATGATTTCTCCGAGAGTCTAGGCCAGCTCGGGATAGGAGCTGGCCTGCAGTTGCACGAATTGAGTGGTTCATGTACCTTCTGCTCAAGTTAGCTTCTTCACTAATTTTGGGCATAATATTGGCTAAGTAGTTAATGCCTAATGGCTCTCTTGTGTACCAGGTTTCTACAGTATTTAATAGAGACTCTGGTATTCATCTTGGATGAAGGTAGAAAGCAGGAGGGTCGGGGCCAGCATGTTTATATATTTTTTGAAAGATGTTATAGGGCACAGTGTATTTTGTGGAAGTTGGTAGATATAGCCACGGTGTTGTTGTTTTGTACAGTCATTTTTTTTATGATTTTTGGTATACTTGTTAAATGTGAGTGTCACAAACTCTAGGCCATCCTATCTCTGTTTGGATTTCAAAATGTTCCGGTTTAAGTTGTCGTAGTCCCTTTCTGTTTCAACCAGCCATGCATAGTGGAATATTGAGCCAGACCTGAAGAAATAAGCCTCGGGGTGTCTTTGGACATAGAGCTGTGGAGGTTCAAAGCTTGGTGAGGTCTTGTTCGTTGATTGCTGGGTGATGCTCAGCTCGATCTTTGCCTTCCCTTCTGTATTTCTTTAAAACTGCTGCAAATATATTGTTGGCAGGGTTCAGATCTGAGTGGCTGTGTAGTTTGATGTTTCTTCTTAGAGGTGGTGCATTTATATGGTGATTTGGTCCTGTTCGTAGTGATATTAAACTAGCTACACTATATTGTGTGCCATCTGCTTGACAAACTTCTGCATAGCATTTTCATAGTAGTGAATACAGCTCCATTGTTGCAGTAATTTTTAGGTCAACTTGTATTCCTTTTGTTGTACACCAGCTTTTGAATACTGACACTGCCCAAATGGTTGTTTTTTGTGTATTTAATTCATCTTTCTGTTTCTCTAGTTCTTGCAGTTCTTCATTTGACAGTTCCAGGTATGTATCCAGATGCTTCATTTTTCTTTTCTTTTTTCTAGGTTTCAGTGATGAAGCAGATGTTCCTGGAAACTCGGTGTTCAAAGAGGTGGAGTCTGTTTCTAGAGAACGAGAGCTTGGCTGAGGTGACAGATGTGATGGGCCCATTGAACTTGTTGTGGGTGTCAACAGTGTTTGGAATGTCTATTGGGAGGTTGTTTGTCATTGTATTTATGCTGGCAGTTTCATTTGTGGAGTATAGGGCAGTGTCATTTATGCCCGTCTGTGTTGTTGTTGTTACGGTCTGTGTGATAGTATGAGTCGGGTGCACAGTGCTGATACTGGCCGTGGTTTCGGCCCTGTTGTCAGAGGATGTTACGAGTGAGCTGACAGGATCAATATTAAAGTGAATGTCAAGATTCATTAGCGTTTCGGTAAAGTCTAAGCTGAAGTTGACTTCTGACATGTTTACTGTGGTTTTCAGTTACCATTTCTGTTGATGTTTTAAGGTGCAGTTCCGTGTCAGTGCTGAATGGCTGGACCTCATAAATTAAGTTGTTATAAATTGTTTTGTTTGATGGGTCACTAGGAAAAGATTACGCCATGGAAATTACTGTTTTTCTTTCATTTTCAGGTCCTACAATGCAGATCTGACAGGTATGTAGTTTTGTATGGATCTCTCTTTCTCACTAGAGATCGCTCACCTATTATAGGTTTGTTTTTCCTTTGATACTGCTCAGTGATTTGCTGGTGCTATGTGGTCACTGGGCAGATGTTAGTGCCAGTTGGCTACAATACTTGCTGATAAGGACATAGTCAAGAAGGCGCTGCAGCCAATCAAATCTTTTTTTTTGTACCCATTTTATAAAATCACTTAATCACTTAAGAATGCTGAGATTGCTGGAAAAGAAAGGCACGCAAGAGAAATTTAGTGTGCACACAAATGGAAAGTTTAACACTATAAGAATAGGAGGAGAATCGGGACTTGTAATAAATGTGCACATAACCGAAATGTGCACATGTCCAAAAGGCACACAAGTGGAATTGACTGTACACTGTTGGCACACAAACCTGATGCTTCCTCCAAAATGGTGTCCGTAAAGTGTGCACATTCCTCAGTCTGGGAGAAAATCTCAGTTTCATGCATCTTCAAATTATATGCCTCCATATAATGAGACAGTATGAGTTTTTGAGAAAACCTGTGAAAGAGTTTAAGCAAATATTTGAAGCTAACATAGCAGATACCCATGTTAATATAACTTGTGAAGAAGTGGCTGCTTTGAAGACTCTGGATGACAACATTAACATCATTTTTAAACCAGCGGACAAGGGGGGCTCAGTAGCGGTGATGTCCAGGGAAATGTATGTACAAGGAACTAACAGACAATTTAGTGATACAGAGTTTTATGTACATCTTAAAAATGATCCTACTGTTAAATTTAAACAAGAGATAGACATGTTTCTGAATGATGCTTTATTTTCAGGCATAATCACAATGAGTGAGATGGGATTCTTGACAGTCTCTAACCTTGTTAGGGCAAGTATTTATACATTTCCAAAAAACTCATAAAGATCATTGTTACCCTCCTGGGAGACTTATCATTGCAGGCATTGGCTCACTTACTGAGCCTCTAACTAAATTTGTAGATGCATGCAATAAGTCTTACATTACAGCACTACCATCCCATGTCAGGGACACCACCTAGATGCTGGGTATTCTGCAAGAGATGTACACTGAAATGGAATGGTACCTTGTTTTGATGGACAGTACATCCTTGTACACTAATATTCTCAATTTGGGGGGGTATTTCAGCTCTTGACTACTGATTATCCCTGGATAACAGTGTGGACGAGCCAAAAAAGCAATTTCTCTTAGGATGTAGTGAACACATTTTAACTAAGAATTGCTTCATGTTTGGTAGAAACATGTTTATGCAGCTCAAAGATTCAGCTAAATTGCCACCAACTTTGACAACCTATATTTGGGCAAGTGGGAGAAAACATTTGTCTATGACATCCAGAGTAATCCATTTCGTGATAGAATTGATATCTGTCATTGCTTTATAGATGATATCTTTATGGTAGTAGTAAAAATAAAAATGTTATTTTTAAACAGGAATCATGTCATTAGGACATACAGTCCTGTTTGCAAGACAGTCCTGTATGGTGTGGAGTGATACACTGGATGAGCTTAGGGAATTCATAAAGTAGCTCAAAACCACTGATTCGAATTTAAAGTTTATAGTACAAAGTGATCAAATGGGTGTTTCTTTTTTGGATTTGAGAATTTCCAAATTTTCTGATGGTACTTTAAAAACTGACCTGTTTCGTAAAGTAATAGACTGCAGTTCCCTTCTTCATGCATCCAGATGCCATCCATGCCATATGATTAGAAATATTCCCAAGGCCCAACTATTAAGAGTACACAGAAACTGTTCAGAGGTTAGTAATTTTATTGCAAATGGTTCCGATATGTGTAACAGATTTATTTAAAGAGGTTACCAAACCCAGCTTATAGAACAAACCTTTTCTGAGGCTTTAGAAACCCCAAGAGAGATAATACTAATATTAAAAGCCAAAGATGAGAGACCATCCAGGGCTAATTTTATTATCAACTATACCAGACATACACATGAAATACAAGATATTGTTAACAGAAATTGGCACATACTGGAGAATGAACCTATATTGATTGAGGATGTAAAAGAGACCATGATTTGTTTATCATAGGTGGAGAAATTTACAAGACAATTTGATACACAGCTACTTACATGATAGGGAGAAAAATGAGCAAGGTGGCACTTGATTGCCCCCATTGCCTTCGGGCAACTTCAGCTGTGGAAATTGTAAGTTTTGCCTATACATTCTCAGGACTAACACTTTCACAACATGTAGTAATAACAAACTATTCAAAATAAGGGAATTTTTTAATTGTAGTAATGAGAATGTTATTTATCTTGCTACATGTGAGTGTGGTTCTTTTTATATAGGAAAAAACAGTAAACCTATGAAAATCAGAAGAGGGGGACATCTTTGTTCCATCTCCAATAGAGATGCAAAAAAATGCTTTGGCATGTCATGTTGCTAATAATAGAAGTGGGAAACATTCTTTTTTAAATATGGTACCCTGGAGCGGGTTACCTTGGGACCACAGGGTGGCAATCTTCATGGCAAACTACTTCACCATGAGTCCTTCTGGATTTTCACATTAGGGGGACTTGAACCACCTGGGCACAATGATAGAATTGAATTGCTACCATGTATTAGGAGAAAGAAATAAATAGTAACTCCCCCCTTTTTGTTTTGTCTCTTCTATACATAGTTGTAAGTTTTATGTTTCTTATAGTATCTCATTTTGTTTTTTATATGTGTTTCTTTCTAGGGTATGGGTCTATTTGCTATCTACAGCATCCAACACTACTTTTTGATATGAAAACCATATAACTCAGGTCCTAAGTGATGTGGCAATGTTAACAGATATATCTATAATATAAAGCCACTATTTTCAGGTGGTTGTGTTATGGTTGTATTATAGTGGCGCGGTCGCGCCACTATAGTTAGGGTTCAGCGGTAAGTTACATACTTAAGTCAAAAGTTTGGGCATTAATAACTTTGGACCTGTGCAACGGATTTGCCTGAAATTTGGTACACATGGTGGAGCATGGTAGCTCTATAGATCTGCCAAATTGTGTTTTGGTTGGACTTACGATCTTTGTGCACGAAAGTACTGAAAAATGCAAAATTATCCATTGTTGGAGGCACCTTTTGGGATTCTGGATGCGGTCCTGCACAGTCATTGTGTGGTGTGCTGCTCTGCAAGATGGCTTGTTTGAAATAGCTTTGGTGGCCGAGCATACCACTTTTAATTTGGTGAAAAAATATTAAGGCATTGAAAAGTTATGCCACTTTTAAGTTCCCATCATAAATTAAATGGGAAAATTTATATGTATGTTTTGTGAACAAAGAATGGGGGTCTGGTCACCTGGTCCTGCCTGGCGGTCAAAGAATTTGCTACCTTACAGTTCAAGAATCTTTGTCCCTGAGAATTTTAGAAATTCTTTGATTGCGTGGTCTGCCATTTTGTTTCAGTTTTATGATAGCAAAAACACAAATATCTCGGCTCATGGGTCACTTCTGAAGTAAAACTTGGATGGGTTTTACTCAGGGGGCTTCAATCTATCAAGCCATGCCTTTGATTCCATCAAAAACTATCAAAAGACAGAGTTATTACCTTTTAAAATCTTTGTCCATGGCTCGCTAATGATCTTCGATCGCGAGCCTGCAAATTCTTTGATCGCGAGATTCTTTGATCGCGATTGTGCATCGCGAGTGAAGGACGAGATGGCCAGGTTTTAAAATGTGTTTTCTCAGCCCAGGGATGCCATACAGAGTTAAATGAGGCTGCGTTTTGCTCAGTGGGCTTCGTTGTGCCCCATCTGAATACCAAAAATAATGTATTAACTATCCCTGGTAGTCTAGTGGCCACCCCATCATAATAAAATAAATAATAATTTCTACTGCCCTGTTAGTCTAGTGCCCCCCACCACTGCAATCTGTATTTTTTACACCCCTGGTAGTCTAGTGGCCCCCTGAGCTGTATAAAATAATTATTAATATTTATATCCCTGGTAGTCTAGTGGCCCCCCTCCAGCATAATGACATAAATAATTATTTGTATTACCTGGTAGTCTAGTGGCCCCCCACCTCCCACCTATCCATGCCAGCCCACCCAGCATGCCCATCCCCTTCCCCAGCCAGTGACTGGCACAGCCCACCTCTCTCCTCCACGGCCAGCTGCCGACTGTGTGCATGACGATCGGTAATGCAAAGAGGCACTCAGAAATATTTTCAGAGTGCCTCTTTGCATTAGCGCTCTTACTGCACACAGTCGGCTGCTGGCTGTGGAGGTGAGAGGTGGGTTGTGCTTCTCGCTGGCTGGGGAATGGTGGGTGGTGCTGGGTGGGCTGGCACAGTTGAGTGCAGGGTGGGGGGCCACAAGACTACCAGGTAATACAAATAATTATGTATTTCATTATGCTGGAGAAGCGGCTGCTAGATTACTAGGGATATCTATTATGAATATAATTTCATAAAGGGGGCCACTAGACTCCAAGGGATATAAACATTAATAATTATTTTATACAGCTTGTGGGGGCCAGTAGACTACCAGGGATGTAAAAAAAATATAGATTGGGGGGCATTAGACTACCAGAGCATTAGAAATTATTTTATATTGTGTTATGATGGGGGGCCACTAGACTACCAGCGATAATTACTACATTATTTTTGGTATTCATATGGGGCACAACAAAAACCACTGAGCAAAACCCAGCCTCATTTAACTTTGTAGGGCACCCATGGGCTGAGAAAGCACATTGTAAAATCTGGCCATCTTGTCCCTCAATCTTTGATCACGAGCGTGCAATTTCTTTGATCGTGAGCCTTCAAATTCTTTGATCGCGATGGTGCATCGTGAATGAGGGACAAGATGGCCACATTAAAAAATCAATTTTCACAGCCCAGGGGTGTCCTAGGAAGACAAATGAGGGTGGGTTTTACTCAGGTGGCTTCGTTTTGTTGAACCATGGTGGTGGTATACCTCAATTCCATCAATTCTTTGATTTATAATATTTAAAATTCTTTGTTTGTGAGCCTGCAAATTCTTTGATCGTGAGCCTACGAATTATTTGATTGTGAGATTCTTTGATCACCATCTTTGATTGTGAGATAGGGACAAGATGGCCAGATTTTTTATAATGGAATAGATAGAGAATTTTTACCAATATTTAATATTGAATATCTCCTAAACAGTTTGGTCTTTTCACTTGAAATTTGGAGGGTGTTTATGGCATGTGTTGTAGATGTGAGTTATGGTGTTTACGTGTCAGAGAAGATTTATTATTACAGAGGTATTGTGTGACACACTTTACATGTTGCGGACAGTGTTTTGCTTGTGGTGGTGGCTTGAAATTGATAGGATACCTAGCCTTTGTATCATGGATGTAGTTTTCAGTTGTTGTGTGTGTTAAATGTCAACAGCTGTGGAACTGTGCCAGTCTGGCAAATGAAAATCTCATATGTTCAAATGTTATATCTCAGGCACGGTTTTCCGTGTCAGAAAATATTTTTTCGGTGGAGATATGGCGTGGCGCAGTTTTCATTCTGCGGACAGAGTTTTGCTTGTGGTGGAGACTAGAAACTGACAGGATACCTAGGCTTAGTATCATGGATGTAGTTTTCAGTCATTCTGTGTGTTAAATGTCAACAGGTGCAGAACTGTGCCACTCTGACAAATGAAAATTTCAAATTTTGACATGTCATATCTTGGACATGGTTTGGACTTTTTACTTGACATTTGGAGGGTGTTGATGCCATGTCCTGTAGATATTAATAGATATGTTTATGCATTGGACAAAATATTTTTTGAGGACATATTGTGTGGTGCAGTTTACATTTTCTGGGCAGCATTTTCTATAGTTCTACTAGAGTAACATTTGTTTGGTGGCTGGCCTTGCTATTGTGAATGTACTTTTTAGTCATTGGGTGTGTAATGTGGCTTGGCGCGGGCCCCAAACTCCCACCAACTTGCACAACTTTCTACTTTTCTATTCTTTCTTAGAAAGTAAGGAAATTCTATGCAAAAAAACTTTATTAATGCATCAGTTAGGTTCTTCTACAGCAAAAAAATGAGCAAATTCGATTTTAGGTTTCCCACCCCTTGCACCCCACCCTGCCCCACCACCCCAACAGGCATCAGGGTGTGCATTGGGGTCATCGGCCCTAACTCTAACCCCATTCTCCTACACTGCACCACCTCAGCTTGTTTACATGGGATGGGGTGAGAGTTGAATGTCGACGACCTAACTCTGACCCCCAATGCCAGGCAGTGGATGGGGTGGCTGCAAGGGTAGGAACCCTAAAATCACATTTCTTCACTTTTTTGCTGTAAAAGAACCCTAACTGATGCATTAATGAAGTTTTTTCCATAGAATATTATATATAAATGCATAGGTCCAAAAAGGTTTTGATATTCTATTTAAACTTTAGGTACCAAAGAAAATGAAATTAACACTAAATCTATTTATATCTGTTAGTTAAATCTAACATTGTTTCTCCTGCATTTCATGATACTTATTGTTTTTAATGGTTATGAACCCATATAAATATGAGTGAAATGTATGACTTTTTATGCACTGTTGCTTTAAATTCACTATGATCTGTGTATAAAAAGGGTCCAAGTGTTTGATATGATATCCTCCTGATGACACATGTTTGAATGTGAAACTGGTATGAGGTTTGTAACCGCATTCCTGATGCACTCATAGTACTTTGTGGTGATGTTTTGTATATGTATTTTTCATTTAAGCTGCTATTTTGAAGATACTCTGAGTAGTGTGGTTGTTTGTTTTGGTTTAGAGCCAGGAAACTACAGACCTGTTAGTTTCACCTCAGTGGTAGGGAAAATGATGACTTCACTTCTGAAAGAAAAAATTGAGTACCTAGAGGCCAGCAGAGCACAGGACACAAGGTGGCATGGATTCACAGCGAGAAGGTCATGCCAGACAAATCTAGTAGATTTCTTAGACTGGGTGACCAAAGTAGTAGACCAGGGAGGGACTGTAGACATGGCCTACCTAGGCTTTAGCAAAGCATTTGAAACAGTCCTACACAAAAGATTAGTAAACATATTAGCCAGCCGGGAGAAGGTCCCAGAGTGGTAGCCTGGGTAAAACATTGGCTGGACAACAGGACGCAAAATGTAATAGTAAAAAGAGTCCACTCCAAAGAAAGGGGAGTTACTAATAGGATAACACAGGGTTCAGTACTTGGGCTGGTCTTCTTTATTGTCTTTTATAAGTAACATTGCAGAGGGACTGGATGGAAGCGTATGCCTCTTTGCAGATGACACAAAGATCTGGAACAGGGTTGATACACAACAAGGCAGTGGAAAGGATGAGAAGGGACTTGGCAAGGTTGGAGGAATGGACAAAATTATGGGAGCTAAGATTCAATGCCAAGAAGTGCAAAATAATGCACCTGGGAAACAAACACCCAGGGGAAGAGTGCACAATGTGGTGGGGGTACTTACAATAATAAAAATTGAAAGGGGCTGGGATAGTCATATCAGATGACCTAAAGGTAGGCAGGCAATATGAGAAGGCAGTAAGGAAGGTTGGGAGATACTGGAATGCATAGGGAGAGGCATCACCAGTGGAAAACAGGAAGTTGACATCCATTTGTACAGATAGTTGGTGAGACCCCGTCTGGAGTACAGAGTACAGTTCTGGAGACCCCATCTCCACAAGGACATAGACAGGATGGAGGCAGTCCAGAGGAGGGCAACAAAATGGTGCAGATTCTACACCAGAAAACATAGAAGAGAGACTAAAGAAGCCTAATATGTGTACCCTTGAGGAAAGGAGGAAGGGGGCATGATAGAAACTTTCAAGTACCTCAAGGAAATCAACAAAATCCAAGAGGGTAGCATCTTTCAGAAAAAGAGATGTGTAAGAACAAGGGGGCAAGTTTGAAGATAGAATGGGGGAATGACTCGGGCAATGTGAGGAAGTTTTTGTTTTTCACAGAGAGGGTGGTGGACTCATGGAAATGACTTCCAGAGGAGGATGTGGGGTCAAAACAGTGGGGGAATTCAAGAATGCATGGGACAGACATAACACAACTTTAGTGGAGGGGGTAGGGGGAGGTAGGCCATTGGTTAACTAGGATCTGCAGCTTCTCCACTAGGTTGGGAAATGGGCAAACTGAGTGGCCAAGTGGTCTTTATCTGCCATCAAATTCTACATTTATATGTTTCTATGGTTCTTTCAAGAGACAGTAATGGAATGCCACCCATAAAATCAAAGCAATCAAGATAGTTTTTTTATATCACTTTTCATTCGGGTTCAAGTAAATATGGATAATTTAGTGGTATGAATATCATTTCTGAAAAGGAACATTATCAACAGCTGCCACTTATATATAATTTCCTTTCCTCTTTAATTACAGGAATTTAGTTCTGCCATCCTTCTCTACCTCAGCCATGGTCTTCATTTTCCTTGTGACCTGAAGCCTTTTGTCAAAATCAGTTGATGTCACTGCTCTTGGACTACCCACACGATAAGACAAAGAAACTTTTCAATAGGCCTTTACAGTCTCTTTTGTCAAAGTTCAACAGAATTGGGCAAAACCAAGTATTTACTCCTTTTTGAACATGCTGCTCTTTCTCCAGGGCTTGCTTCCTTTCATTTTTAATTAGCTTCACTGGAGCTGTTTCTCCAGATTCCAATGAGTGACTTTTCAGAGCACAGACTTGTTTTTAAGTGAAGCAATTTTTTTGTAATACTGGGCACAGAAAGCATTCATTTCAGGGATATGACTGTCACCAGAAGAGTGCTGGACATTCAAAACAAATTGTTGGAAGAAGTGGTAAGTGCCCAGTCATTAGTAAGTTTCAAAATGGGGTGGAGGTAGGGATCTCAATGGAAAGTTTTGGTCCTGATTTCAGATATTGCTGGAAATTTCAATGGGAATTTTTCACCTTGATTGTAAGTATAGCTTTCATGTTCAGTGGGGAGCTTTGGCACTGATTTCAAGTACAGTACAGTACAGGTGGGGTTTTCATTGGGAAGTGTTGACCCTGATTTCATGTATAGCTGGGCTTTTCAATGGGAAGGTTTGATCCTAATTTCAACAAAAAGTCTCACAATTACAATTATTTGTATTTGTACTTATTTGTTTTACCATGAATAGACTCTGTTGGGTGAGTCTTGTTTACAAGTAAATCCTTGGTAGGACAACCCAATGCACAGAAGAGAATACAGAGCAGCATAAACAGAACATATAGAAATGCTGACATGCTGACAGAGAGGAGTGTAAGCACCTAACTTTACCTTAAAGGTGTGAGTATATGTGTATATATATATATATATATATATATATATATATATATATATATATATAGATATAGATATATATATATATATATATATATATATATATATATATATATATATATATTCTATATATATATATATATATATATAGATATAGATATAGATATAGCTATATATATCTTTATCTAGATATACATATATATATTCATTGCAAAAAACTCAGTTTTACAAAACCAGTTAGGGTCTCCATTACACTTTTAAAAGTATGGAAATTTAATGTTAGGGTTAATACGTGCATCAGAACAACAACACCAATCTCTGCAAACACTGGAAACAAAACAGTTATTAGATAGATCCCTTGGTGTCCTTGCTCCTAACTCGTACACCATACAAATATGTTATTCTATACCACATGATTAACAGCTCAAATGGTGTACGAGTTAGGTGGAAGGACACCAAGGGATATATTAAATAGCTGTTTTATTTCTAATGTTTGCAGAGATTGGTGTTGTGCTGATACATGTATTAACCCTAGCATTGAATTTCCATGCTTTTTAAGGTGTAATGGAAACCCTAATTGGTTTTGTAAAATGAAGTTTTTTTGCAATGAATTTCCTCACTTTTTGAGATAGGTGTGTAACAAAATTGCAACAAATATTCATGAGTGTTTCTCATTTTTTTCACACTGTGACCCCAGATTTTCAACATAGTCTTCTTATCACCCCACCTCATACTGTAGGTGTAAATTTCTTAATCCGTGGGAAAATGCCATTCTGTGCCACACCTGTGGAAACACATTTTGGACAGGATGTGAGAAATGACAGATGTAGTATTCATGAGGTGCTGTGAAGAAATGGCTATGTTCAGACTTTGGAATGAAAACATAAATGATTGGAAGTTACATGCACACGGAGGAAAATTTCCTTCATTGTGTGTAACTCAGGCATTCTTTGTTACTTTTGCTCCAAAATTTCAACATTGCCTTTTTGGGACTCTTTGTTATGAACACTGTCATTTCATTACTCAATCCTGAAAGGTGATTTTGTACATCAACTGCACCATTCCACACGCAATAGGTGCAAAAGTGCATTTCAGGCAGGATGTGAGAAATGCAACTGTACTATTCATGAGGTGGTATGAAAAGTGGCTATGTTGAAAACTTGGAGTGAAAATATAAATTGGCAAAGTTACACTTGTCAAAGGAGAATTTCAATGACCATGATTAACTGTGTGGTTTTGGGGTATTTTTGCATCCAATTTTCCACAAGAGCCTTTTGGAACCCTGCCTCATGCACAATGGCATTTCCATTTCATTACTCCATCCCAAAAGGTGATTTCTATCAGCCACAGTGAAATCATCTTTCAGTACAGAGTAACAGAATGACAGTGCCAGTGTTCATGAGGTGGGGTCCCAACATGTCCATGTTGAAAATTTGGGTTCATGCCAGAGGGTGTAGATAGAATGAGGAGGGACCTGCAGAAGCTTGCAGAAGCATGACAAATGATCAAGGGATTGGCATTGGAAATTCAATGCAAAGAAGTCCAAGATACTGCATATGGTGCACAGAAAACTTGGAACAACATATCAGTTGGTTGGGGTGAGGATATAGCATGCACCAATTATGAAAGGGACCTTGGGGTTATCATCTCTGATTACCTCAAGGTAGGGAAACAGTGCGACAAGGCAGCAGGTAAAGCAAAAAGGATGCTGGGATGCATAGGAAGGAGCATCACCAGGAGGAAAAGGAAGGTGATAATTTTAATATACAAGGCACTAGTGAGTAACACCTGGAGTACAAAGTGCAGTTCTGGAGACCTTACCTACATAAGGACATAGACAGAGTAGAGAAGGATCAGAGGAGGGCAACAAAGATGGAACAGGGATTGCATCACAAGTCATATGAGGACAGGCTGAAGGACCTGAATATGTACTCCCTGGAGGAGGGAGAGAGGGGATATGATAGAGACATACAAGTACCTTACAAGGAGGAACAGGGTGCAGGAATACATTATTTTCCAGTGAAAAAGATGTTCCAGAACTAGAGGTCATGGGATGAAGTTGGGGGGGGCAATTCAGCTGAAACATGAAGAAGAATTTCTTCACAGAAAGGGTGGTGGACAAGTGGAACACCCTGCAAGAGGAAATGGTAGGGGCTGAAACAATCATGGGATTTAAGAATGCATGGGAAAGACATAAGGACATTCTGGATGTCAGGGGCATGGGGCAACAGACTTCTAGAAAAACATAAAGTGAACTTACAAGCTCAACTGGGCAGACTGGCTGGGCCATAGACCTTTATCTGCCAACAGAGTCTATGTATCTATGTACAATTCCTGCAAATAGAAACATAGAAACATAGACTTTGATGGCAGATAATGACTGCTTGGTCCACCTAGTCTGCCCATTTCCCTATCTACAGGATAAGCTGCAGATCCTAGTTAACCAACAGCCTATTCTTCCTTCCCCCCACAAGAATTGCCTTATGTCTGTCCCATGCATTCTTGAATTCTGCTACAGTTTTAGACCCCAGTACCTCCTCAGGAAGGCTGTTTCATGCATCCACCACCCTCTTTGTGAAAAAATACTTCCAAACATTGCCCCTGAGCTGTCCCCCCTCTTTCTTCAAATTGTGTCCCCTTGTTCTTGCACACCTCTTTTTCTGAAAGATGCTACCCTCTTGGACTTTGCTGATTCCACTGAGGTACTTAAAAGTTTCTATCATGTCCCCCCCCCTCTCAAGGGTATACATATTAAGCTCCGTGAGTCTCTCCTCATATGGCTTCTTTTGCAGACCCTGCACCATTTTAGTTGCCCTCCTCTGGACTGCCTCCATCCTGTCTATGTCCTTGAGGAGATGGGGTTTCCAGAACTGGTGCAGTACTCCAGATGGGGTCTCACCAACTGTCTGTACAGAGAGATAACAAATTCCTATTTTCTGCTGGTGATGACTCTCCCTATACATCCCAGTATCCCCCAGCCATCCCTACTGCCTTCTCACAATGCTTGCCAATCTTAAGGTCATCTGAAATGATTACCCCAGGTCCCTTTCCATTTTTGTTGTTGTTACTGCCCCCCCATTGTGTAATCTTCCCCTCGGTTTTTGTTTCCCAAGTGCATTATTTTGCACTTTTTTGCATTGAATCCAAGCTGCCATACTTCTGACCATTCCTCCCATATTGCCAAGTTCCTTCTCATCCTTTCCATGCCTCCTTGTGTATCAACCCTGTTGCAAATCGTTGTGTCATCAGCAAAGAGACATACTTTTCCTTCCAGTCCCTCTGCAATGTCACTTATAAAGACATTAAAAAGGACTGAACCCAGTACTGAACCCCGCAGTACTCCACTAATAACCCCTCTTTCTTCAGAGTGGACTCCTTTTACAATTACCTTCTCTGTCCTGTTGTCCAGCCAATGTTTTACCCAGGCTACCACCCTGGGACCCAATCCCAGGCTGGTTAATTTGATTATTAATCTTTTGTGTGGGACTGTGTCAAATGCCTTGCTAAAGTCTACGTAGGTCATGTCCTCAACCCCTCCCTGGTCTACTACTTTGGTCACTCAGTCAAAGAAATCAATTAGATTTATCTGACATGACCTTCTCACTGTGAACCCATGCTGCCTTTGGTCTTGTGCCCCACTGGCCTCTAGGTACTCAACAGTTCTTTCCTTCAGAAGTGATTCCATCATTTTCCCTACCACAGAGGTCAAGCTGACAGGTATGTAGTTTCCTGCCTCTGTCTTACTTCCACTTTTCTGAAGGGGAATCACATCTGCCTTCCTCCAGTCCCCAGGTACCACACCATCCTCCCATGATTTGTTAAAAAGGGTAGTCAGTGGTGTCACTAGTTCTCCCCTTAATTCTTTTAGAATTCTGGGGTGAATTTGGTCAGGCCCCATTGCTTTGTCCACCTTCAGTTTTAGGTGTTCTTTCAGAACCCTTTCTTCTATGAAAGGACTGGGATCGACCCCCCCCCATCCAGAGTGCTTCAATTAATTGGATTAGGCACCTCCCGCTCCTTCTCTTTTGTGAATACTGAGCAGAAGTATTTTTTCAGTATCCCTGCTTTTTCACTGTCCATCTCTGCCCACCCACCATCCATTCTATTCAGCCTCACTATCCCTCCTTTTGTCTTTCTATGCTCCCTGATGTACCTATAAAAGGTTTTATCCCCCTTCTTAACCAAGTTGGCTATCTTTTCCTCAGCTTGGGCCTTTGCTATTCTGACTTCCCTCCCTCCCCACTTCCTTCTGCCTTAACTGGTACAGTTCTTTGTCCTGCTCCTTCTGTGTTTCCTTATACTTTCTAAATGCAATATTTTTCTCCCTAATCTTCCCTGCCACCTCTTTTGAGAACCATAGTGGCTTTTACATTCATTTTAATTTATTTATTTGCTTCACACAAAGGCTTGTTGCCTCTGTGATGGCAGTTTTGATATTTCCCAATTGTTGCTTCACCCCTTCTTCGACCGTTTGCTAGTGCTTTTCTAAGGCACTCTCCCATCTTGCCAAGGTCAGCCCTCCTGAACTCCAGTACCATCACTTTTGTATGGCTTGACTCTGTAGCTGAGTTTTATCATGAACCACACTTTTGGTGGTCACTTGGTTCCAGATGGTTACTCACTTCTAGATTTAAGATCCTCTCACTGTCCCCATTTGAGAGTTCGAGGTCTAAGATTGATTCCTCATGAGTGGGTTCCAAAACTAGCTGTCTGAGGCATGCCACCTGTAGGGCATTGAGAATGGCCCTGCTCTTGGATGTGGCTGCAGCAATGGTGCTCCAGTTAACATCTGGCATATTCAGGTCCCCCATCAACAGTATCTCCCCCTTTCTCTGCCATTCTAATGATGCCTTCTATCATATCCTTTTCAACTCCCTTCCCCTGAGATGGGAGTCTGTATACAACCCCTGTGCAGATTGTGGTGCCATTTCCAGTCTCTAAGATGACCCACAGTGCCCCCTCTCCTCCCTGTTTACTTTTTTGTTCCATTACTTTTATCCCTTCCCTTACATAGAAAGCTACTCCTCCCCCTCTTCTCTCCTCCCTGTCTCTCCTGTAGGCTGTGTACCCTGGTATGTTAACATCCCAGTCATGGTTCTCTGTGTACCATGTTTCTGTGACTGCTATGATATCCAGGCATCCCTCTTCCATCATGGCCACCAGTTCAGGGATCTTGTTGCCCAGACTATGGGCATTGGTACTCACTACCCTCCATTTCTTACATACGGTATGTTCAAAATGCCATTGACCACCTCTATATGACACTTACCTTTCTTCTTCAGTTTGCTGTTCAACTTTGAAGAGTTCAGATGTGTCCAAGTCCACAGAAGATGACAGCCACCAACCTCAGTTGCTAAGTACAGGACAAGGTGGTGTGGGGTGGTTGATTGCTCAGTGGGGGGGTCGGAATGTGAGACGGGGATGGGGAAACAATGAGAGACTTTTTTTTACATGAGTTTAAGAAAAGATGTTCGTGGACTGTTTTTTTTTTCTCACAGGAACAGTAAAACCATTTCTCAGGCCACTGGGGTGGGTTCCCAGTGTCCCACACTGCTCATGGGGTACAGCATAACTGGGTACACTATGTACACTGGGAGTGGACTGCCTAGAGTCACACACTGCTGGTGGGGTGAGTGTAGTGCTGACATAGTGATTGGGCACCCTGCTGTTGGCAAAACCATTACATACATATTTCTGGACACTGGGAGTGGGTTTCCCAGTGTCCCACAGTGGGGGAAGGGGTGCTTTATCTGGGATACTGGGAGTGGGCTCTTCAGTGTCCTACTGTGCTGGTGATGGTGGGGGAGCAAGATACTGAAATAGCAAAATGCACAAAAGACAGTAGCTCAATGGCACAAAACATTTTGCCTCCAAGCATGAGGTGCACTTACCAGGGTGTTAAACTCAGTTGAAAAGCACCGAGCTGGAAAACCAGCAAAAAGTCAGCACTTCATTCAGTCCTATAGTCAGTTTACAGTGTTGCAGAAAACAAAGCCTGGTAGATCACCCCAGAGTGAAGATTACATTTAAAAAAACTCTAGGGGGTTTATGCAACCTGAGGCGAGGCCTTGGGGGCAGTAGAATAGGCAGGGCTGCTTGGCTGTTGGTTTCTGTTCTCCCACTGTGTTGGGTCTGTCTGCCAAAATGAATTTAGTACCACAAAACAGCATCATTGTTCAGTGCAGAATCTCTTTCCTTAGGGCTCATACAAAGCAGAATCCTAGTTCGAAGCAGAATCCTAGGTTGAAGCAGAATCCTGTGTTGTGCGGGACATCTATTTTTCTCCAGAGGAAATAGGAAATTCAACATGTCATAACTTTGGAACACATTTATATTTTCCCACCAAATCTTCAAAAGGCACAGCTGTGTTGCCAAGGCTTTGTACCCTGAAAATGTCAGCCCAGAAGCTACAGGAAAGTCGTTTCTGAGATACAGGTGGACAAAAAAAGTGTCAAGCCCCCAAACCTTTATTTTGAACACTCTGTATCTCAGAAATGGCTAAAGCTATTAAGATAAAATTTATCACTTAAAAACACCTCCCCAGGGTAATTATGTGTGCTGAATTTCGAAGAAATAACTTCAACTATTACAAAGTTATTAAGATCCAAAACTTTGTTTTGAACTAGGATTCTGCTTCAAACTAGGATTCTGAATCGAACCAGGATTGTGCTTCAGCCTAGAATTCTGCTTCAAACTAGGATTCTGCTTTGTATGAGCCCTATGGAAAGGGGTTCTGCACTGAACAAGGATGTTATTTTGTAGTACTAAATCCCTTTTGGCAGACAGAACCAACACAGTGGGGGAACAGGAACCAACAGTCAACCAACTCTGCCAATTCTACAGCCCCCAGAGCCACACCCCAGGCTACATAAACCCCCTAGAGTGTTTTTTTTCAAACATAATCTCCATTCTGTGGTCCACATCTACTGCTCCCTGAATTGTGTCTACATATTTGGCATGTGGGAGAATATTAATTCCAAAATAACTGCCACCTTTAAAGTTGACTCGTGAAATTTTAGATGGAATTCCTGAGAAACAACCTGAGAGACCATCAATTGTGTTGGAGTGTTGTTACCTCTACATCTTGCTGCAGTGGCAGTGAGACTGCTTGCCTGGATTTAGTAAGTATAGCTGTCAGTGGAATGGCAGAACCAAGAACCCCAAAAAAGTATATGAGAGAGTGCCATGCAAGAATGAAAACTGAACCCAAAAATACAAAGCATATCGTCAGAACGAAATAGAGAGAGTGAGGCAGTATAAAATGTCAATGTCCAAAGAGAAAAAATGCCTCAGAACAGGAAAAGGCAAGGCTTCATATGCAAAGGTATAGAGGAAATAAAGAGGCAAATCAATTAGCTGATGGTTCAGAAAGGAAATAATTGACAAGAGTGGAAACAGAAACAATGAGATCTTTATGGTGGGACAACAAAAAGAAACAGCGAGGAAAACTGACAGCACAAAAAATAACGTGGGTAAATGAATGCAGATGGTTTTTATATGCTCAGAAGAAGAAAGATGCCAGACTGCAAACTGCCACTGCTGAATCAAATGCACATATTGTGAATACAGATGAAATGCAGCATGATACCAGTGTGGTCCTGGATGTTCCAACTTTGGCAAGCCAACAAATAGACAGTCCACAGACAAGCACACCACAGACACCATTCAAAACTGATGCTACCAAAGGAAAATCCATCTCATGACCATTAAAACTAAGCCAAAAAATCCCAAAATTTATAGATGTTTTCTTAGCAATTCTACTTAAGCCCACATTTAGAAATCACAAAGGTATCGAGGAGAAATCCATATTAATATCATCAAAAAATAAAAGATTGGATTTTCTGGAGGAAACAAGTTTGCACTAAACTAAATATAAAATGGGTTGAATTTTTGCTTGAAATGTTGACTGTGTGGAATCTATAGTATGTCCAATTCCTTAATGCTTTAGATATTTGACTATATTTTTGTTTTAATGTTACTTATTCTCACTGTGGGGTGTTAATACATATCTGTATCACTTAGTGATAAACGTTTATAGTGGGGTCCTTTATGCATTTATTTAGCATAACTTAATCATATGTGACACACAATGATGATGTCATTAGTGATGTGATTTGTAAGGTATTTAAGGACACCACTTCATTTAGGTAATCACTCCCTAAGGAAGGAACGAAGCACCAGAGTGTTTGTATCATGGTCAACCAGCCCCTTGGTCCTGCTTGTGAAACAGTGTTTTTAATTTTTTTTTTATTTTTTGCTAATTTAAGTACTTGGGAACCATTTTTGAGTGTATTTTCATCATTCCCTCAGGTATACACTGTGGGCTGGATATTCAAACTGCGCCATTCTGTGGTGCAAGCCCTTGTGCTGTGCAAAATAGTTGCGCTGGGGTGTGGCCGGGGTGATATTCAATGGAGTTGCGCTATTGAGCAACTCCATTGAATATCACCCCTGGCCACAGCCACTGTGCATGGTGCAGTGGAACTTGCGCACCACAAGTGGTCAGAGTGGAGCATTCAAGATGCGGTGGCGCAAGTTCCATTGCTCCATGTGCATATTTCCGATATTCAAAAGGTGACATGCAAATTGGGCCATAATTCATGCAGGGCACAGGGGGGGCCATTTGCATCTACTTATGGCCCCATTTGCTTGCCATTAGCATGCAGGTGAGCCAATCCCTGACAACTTGTGCCTGGCACCCTGCCAGGCAGCAGCCGTCGGGGACCGACGCCTCATGCAGCCCGATCGTGGGCATAACTGTATAAATCCCCCTTCCCCCCAACTGGCCCGATTGTGGGCATAACTGTATAAATCCCCCTTCCCCCGACTGGCCCGATCGCGGGCAAAACCGTAGTAACCTCCCTCCCCACTAGCCCGATCGCGGGCATTAGAGTCCACCCCCAGAACAAATGCATAAATGTATGAACAGAGTATGAACAAAGTATGTACAAAGGTGGTCATTTGCTCCATCTCCCCTTCACTTTGTTAACACTTCATTTTACCTATAAGCTTATGTAGTGCCTATGTGAATACTGTTTAAACATCAACTTTAAACTGAACAGCATTACTGTGAAATGTGCACAATTTAAAATTCAAGACAATGCCATAAGGCACAAATATGAGACCTCAGTCCTTACACTGTGCCCCAGAGTTGGGGAATACCCCAATAAAAGGTACCATAACAGAAAATGTTTGCAATGTGGCTCCAAAGGTATAGAGTCCAAACTGACGCCATTATTAAAAGAACACATAAATTCTCTAGTCACCCGGAGAAGATAACAAAATGAAGATGTCACCTTGAGAATGGAGGGGAAGGTGACACAGTCAAAGCAAATGCAAATGAGAAACAAGAGTGGAATCATCAGAGACCTAATAGAATAATTTCAAGAAGAGCTGGAGCCATATGCTAAGCACTTAGCAAATGCAAAGCGGCAGACACAGCAATGCTCTGATACACAAAGTACCTCATGACTGTGTTGTGTTCTGTCTGGATTTTGGAGAAAACTGTTATTGCCACTACCAAGACAAAGCTCAGAGTGCACACTGGGTGTACAACCAAGCAACCATTCACCCATTAGTGGTCTTTTACAGATGCCCTAAATCAAATTGTGGTGTTAACATTCATAGCTCACTTATTTTTATTAGTGATAATCAAAAGCATGACTTCCATGCTGTGTACCACTTTTCAAGTATGTCAACCAAATAACTGAAGGATAGTAACATAGAAACATAGAATGTCAGCAGATGGGGACCACAAGATCCATCTAGTCTGCACTTTACCTTCTACCCCCCCCTTACTTTGTTGTATTTTTGAGACTCCCTTGTGCCAGTCCCATGCTAGTTTAAATTCCCTTACCATCTTTGCTCCCATGACTCCCTGGGGTATGCCATTCCATTCATCCACCACCCACTCTGTGAAGAAGAACTTTCTCCCATTGGTCTTGAATCTACCTCCCTTGATGCACATACTGTATCCTCTAGTCCAAGTACAACTGTTCATCCAAAAAAGGTTCTGTGTCTGAACCTTGTTGATACCTTTCACACAGGATCAGGGTGTTACTATGATGAGGCAAATTCATTTTTCTGATGAGCTGCCAACACAATGCAAAAGCAAGGGCAATTTGCCAATGCATCATTTGGAGTGGCTGATTGTGGTGTTTCTACTGCAAAACATTACTTTGGCAGTCGATATGTCAAAGGCCCATGTGATGTAGAAGTGGGCATCTTGAACAAGAATGCCTTAACAGTTGTAAAATATTGAAAAGACATCATAGACAGTTCCTGCAAATTATACAGATATCACCCAAAATACCTGACATGTCCCAGAAATTAGGAGGATCACGTACACATGAACACACTTTGTTTTTCATCTAGGATGGTGACATAAACAGAAGAAGAATGGATAGAACAAATGTTAAAACAATACTAAACACACAATTAACACACTGAGTGAAAGGAATATATCCCTACATCAAATCATTATAAGAACGAAGCTGCTTTTGCAAACCATTATATAACAAATGAAGGACAGTGTCTTAGTGTATTGGTCACAGGACACTTGAGAAACCTTTCTTTAAACTCTATGGCAAAGGTAACTGCACCAACATTGACATGGTCTCCAACACCACCAACAACAGCACCATAGTCAAGGTTCTCATCATTAACACCATGGACTCTGTCTTCACCACAGTCTAGGTCTCCATCTCTGCCACCAATATCAACATCACCACAGGCAAGGTCTCTATCTCCACCACCACCACCCACCACTGGCATCACCACAGTTAAGGTCTCAAAATTCCTCATATGCACTATGAAAGGGCACTTCACCATCATCATAAGTACCCATGGTATGTATATTCTGTTACAGACACCTACTGGCCTCATCACCTTATCCATACAGAAATTTGTGACCCCATGTCTTCTCATTTTGGAATTTTTCCATCCTCTTTGACTCTAAGTCTAGTTTTTCACCAGTTGGTTACAAGGCACAAATGGGTAACTACACACCTATCAGTCTTATTCCTGTATGAAAACAGATGGAGACACAAGTCCAAGAGGACCAAGTGAACTACCTGGAGAGTAACTGTCTCCAGGAAAGTAAACTACATGTGGTCATGGTAAATGGGAAGATTAAATGGACTACGGTGTCTTTTGTCTGCTGTTCCCTTCTATGTTTCTGGTGAGCAAATCAGCACATGTTGCAAAAGTATAACCTTGATTTCTTGGATGGAACTGTGTTTCAATCCTCCTTGGACCATCAAGGCTTCCAGTGTTCATGGATGCATGCAGATGTGTTACTGCATGTACAGAATGAGACTGCAGTCTCCCTCTCATGCCAAACCACCTGAACATATTACCTGCAGCTACAAAGTTGGCAGTTGCTTTGTGGAGTAACAAAAGAAACTCATCTCTTCGTCCAGAATCAGGATGGCACCAATGTTAGGTCACAATAAAAAAAAGTATTTTTATTAGAAATAACCTAAAATCATAATGGAATACCATATATGCATAACAAAGTAGCACTCCCCGGTAAAAATGGTTGACGTTTCACATCGCACTAACACTTTTTTTCATTGATCATTTTTACTGGGGGGTGCCACTTTGTTATGCACTGTATGTATGGTATTCTGCTATGGATTTAAGTATATTTATAATAAAAATACTTTTTTATCATGACCTAACATTGGTGCTGTTCTGGTTCTGGACATAGAGCCAGGTTCCTTTTGTTGTTCTACAGTTTCATAGGTTCATAGTTTAAATACTAGTTCAGTGAGCTGAGACCCTTTAATAAACTTGCCACCAAAATTATGGGTGGAATGCATATTTTTTCCCCAATGTGATTGTCAAGATTTTGTTTAAAGGTTATTATATTAGTACTTTCTATTATTTCTTTTGATAATTTATTCCATTTTGATATTACACTCTGGGCTGGATATTCAAACTGCACTATTTTGTGGTGCAAGCCCTTGCGCTGCACAAAATAGTTGTGCAGGGGTGTGGCCGGGGCAATATTCAAAAGAGTTGCGCTATTGAGCAACTCCTGTGAATATCACCCCCGGCCACAGCCACTGTGCATGGTGCAGTGGAACTTGTGCCTCCGCAAGTGGTCAGAGTGGAGCATTCAAGTTGCGGTGGCACAAGTACCATTGCGCCATGTGCAAATTTCCGATATTCAAAAGGTGACAGGCAAATGGGGCCATAATTCATGCAAGGCGCAGGGGGGCCATTTGCATCTATTTATGGCCCCATTTACATGCCATTAGCATGCAGGTGCACCGATCCCCGAGGACTTTCACCTGGCGCCCTGCCAGGCAGCAGCCATCGGGACCGACACCCTGCAGCCCGATCACGGGCAAAGTGTGAAAATTCCCTCCCCAGCTGGCGATCATGGGCAAAAGCACAAATCCCCCTCCACCTACTAGCCCGATCGCTAGCATAAGCTTTAATAAACCCCCACCAGCCTGATCATGGGCAGCACAGAGTTCTACCCCCAGAACACATCCCTGGTGGTCCAGTGGACCGCTAAGCCCGATCACGGGCTGCAAAGTGTCAAAATCCCCCAAGACCATATCCCTGGTGGTCCAGTGGACCGCTAAGCCCAATCACGGGCTGTAAAGTGATGAAAGCCCCCAAGACCATAGCCCTGGTGATCTAGTGTCCCTCCACCCCACCCACCCACAGGCCCCACCCTCCCCGGCAGCCAGCGGGCAGCAGCATCCACCCACCTGCCGCCCACTGACTGACTGCCCAATAGAGGCTGCACGCCCATTGGTGCAAGAGCCAATGGGAGTGCAGCCCGCCTCTCAGAAAGCCGGTCCAGATGTGTGAATGAATTCATTCATTTACATATCTGGACACAATATCGACTGCACCCATTGGCTCTTGCTCTCCTCAATGGGCATGCAGCTGCAGTCAGTCAGCGGGCGAGTGGGATGCTCCACCCGCTGCTTCTGAGGGAGGTGGTGGTGGGGCTTCATGGGTGGTGAAGTGAGGGACACCAGGATCACCAGGGCTATGGTCTTGGGGGTGGGCTTTTCATCACTTTGCCGCCCACAATCAGGCTTAGCAGTCCACTGACCACCAGGGATATGTTCTGGGGTGGGACTCTGTGCTGCCAGCATCGGGCTGGTGGGGGTTATATAGCTTATGCTCGTACTGGGCCAGTCGGAGGGGGATTTGTATGCATTTGCCCGTGATTGGGCCAGTCGGGGGTGTGGGGATTTTTTACACTTTTGCCCATGATCGGGCTACAGAGGGGGCACAGGCAGTAGGTTGAGGGCCAGCCTAGGTGGCAACTGCTGTGTTGTGCCGTGCAATGCGGCAGCTCACCTGTGGGTGGCCCTCGACTTACTCCTTTTTTTGGCTCAAAGTTGTGCAGGCGCAGGTTGGGGGTTGTGCCTGCACAACTCTGCACAGCCCACTGAATACCGGGCTGTGCAGTTTATGCATGGTTCCTCCCCCTCCAGTTCAGCATGCATTCATTTGCATTGCGCTGTTGCTCAGCTTGCCTTGGGGGGGCACAACTGCCTCCTGCTGAATATGGCAGAATGGCACAATTTCAGACTTGCTCGGGTGCAGCCCTATTGCGCATGGTGCAACCCTTTTGAATATCCAGCCCTCTGTGTGTAAAATTCACTTCTTTTAACTGTGTTATTGTTTCCTCCAAACAATTTCTGTTTGTGTGATCTTGTTGAGGGAATCCCTGTGTTATTCCTGAATCCTAGCGTTTCCTTCATATATGGATCCTTAATAGTTTTGTATGTAAGACAGAGGTCTCCTCTATCTCTTCTATACTCAGTTGAATACAGATTCAGTGTGTAAAGCCTATCCTCATAATTCATCCATTACAGAAACAATTATATGAAATTTTTTCATGCTGCACACATACAACTACCCAAGTGATATGCATGCTGTAAGTATGCTTTAAATGTTAAACTGGAACTGATTGCATTCATATGGCATGCATGCAGCACGGAAGTATGGAAACCATGATTTTTATGTTAAGTTGGGAAAGACTGCATGCATGCAGCATGCAGGCAAAAAAGCAAGTGGTCACCGATAACTGCACATGTAAAAGTTAAGTGAATTACTCAGGATCATACCATACACAAATGGGAGTTGATGAGATACAAACCCAGGTCTTCATGCTCCAAGTCTCATAGCTTGCAGTTCAGTGCCTTTAACCACTAAGCCATACTGTCTCCACATATATGGTTTACTTGTACTTCAATACATATTGTATCTGAATACATCTGCATGCACGTGGCATGCTTGCAGCCAATGTATGCTTTTCAGTTTACTTCTCTCCCTCATTTCATTTTCACAGTTGAACTGTAGCACACATACCAATGGAAACACATGTTTCCCCCCCAATGCACAAACTTACCCACAAAATCACTTAATTACTTCTGTTTGGCCAGTACTCCTAGTATTTTTCTCCATAGTTTGAATGCTTACACATAAACAGACTTTAAGATGCCAACACAAATGTAGCAATAACTCAACACCTACACACACACACACACCCACATGGCCAGTTCCCCCTCTCGCCTTGCACACACCCTGTAACAGGTATGGCTATGCTGCTACAGACAACTCACCAAGTATAGATATAAGTAAAAAGTCTCTTACTTGAGTACTTGGGAGCCAGCCGCAGGAGTCTTAAAGGGATGTTGTCCATGGGTCAGAGTGCTGGGGTGTACCCCCCTGAAATGAATGAAGTTATTTTATATTGCTATTTTATACATTATGACGGTGAGTTGGAGAATAATGATGGTCACTGTTCTACTAACAAGGCCCTTGTTAGTCAAGCAGTGGCCGTTATTAATCTCCAACTCTCCATCAATAATGTATAAAATAGTAATTAAAAAATACCCCCATTCATTTCAATGGTGCACACCCCTGCAGTCTCATTTGCCCTTTGTCATAATGTGCCTGAGCATGGGGATGTGGAGGTCAGCTTCAAAGGGGAAGGGCATAAGCCTGACTGTAGTGGGGCTCCAATAGTCTGTGCATACCATACCGCTTAACTGTCTGTGAATACAAGGGACAGCTCTAGAATGTCTGTAGCATCTCTAAAAGGTTCAGCTTCTTTGGTTTGACTGAAATGTGATATGCAAGTCAGGAAAAATTAAAATGTATAAAATTCATCTGTATATACCCCAGAGTAGGGCTTCAGATTTGGGCTTAAACCCACCCAATCATCTAATTACTAACCAATTTTTTTCTTGGCTGAAGTTCAGCCCCATCCCAAAAAAAAAGAACTTTGTCTGATTTTTCTCCTGACTCCATTCCATTCAACACCCATCCGCTATAGGTCATGAAGCCTCCCAAATGTGAAGAAACGTGAAAAACACATCAATATTTCAGTCATCCCTCCTTCCCCAAGCCTTCTGTAAAAAAAAATGCTTTTACTTACCCAGCCATATGGCCAGAACCTGCAGCCTGGCACAGTGTGCCACCAGCCCAGTTTTTAGTCTGCTCCCTCTCTGTTCTTCACCAGAAGCTGGATGCTAGAACCAACCATCACAGGTTCCCAACATGGTCCGCGACCAAGTCACCTCACCATACAAATCCACCCAACCTGGATTTCTTCCTTCTTGCTTGGTTGCTGCTGTGGCTGCTGCCATGCTACACTGATCAAGGCCTATGAATGCCACCCACACTGCTGTCACCACTGCTGCTAAGCCTAGCTTGCTGCCATGGGGTCTGAACTGTAATTTTTGTAAGGTGAGCCTAGTAGAGTAAGTAGGTAGCCTAGTTTTGAGTTAGCTTCTAGCTCACCCTCTGCCACTTCAGTCACCAGGGGAGATGGAGACTCATTAAGAATAGAATAACAAAAATATGCTGCCACAACACTGCTATTGAGAGTTCAGTGCTTACTGACTCCTGCGAGCTGTAGTGTTCAACCTGTCTTCTCTGTGGTTGGAAAAACAGTGTTGCACTTGCAAGGCTCGTGCGCTCTTTCCTGGCTGGATCTCATTCACATCACATATGATTGTGCCACCACTAATAGGTGGAGAGAGTGTACAAAACAGTACAGACACACTCAAGTCTGGAGAGTACCTACAGCATGAGCACAAATAGGCCAGGTGGGCACTTATTGTGCAAAAGATTAAATCCAAATTTTAAGTCATTACTGCCACATCATAAGAACAACCTAGGCACAAATACGGGGGGGCAACTGTGCCTCTCTGCCTTACCTAAATGGCACCCCTGCTGAATATTAGAAATTCATTCTCAGGTGCTAATATAATGGTTTCCATTGTGTTCTGAAGTACCATATCTCCACATTTCATGATGTGTCCTGATCATCATGTGGGTTAGTGTCCCTCATTGTCCCCCATTTTGAGTGTCCATGTCCCTCATTTCAGTGACAAAATGTGAGGTATGGTGCATGCATCCAAGACCCTGCTCAGCAGAGAGAGTACTGAGCATGGTCATAGTGTATGTGTTCAGTACAGAATGACAAAGGGAAAGTAAGTGAAATGAAACAGTCATGGAGAAACACATTTGTAGCACTAAATATGCATAAGGGAATTTCATGGTCCAACACAAAAAGGATAGGCTCCACAATACAGAGGCCCCTCTTCATACATCTGTAATGGGGGATAATGACCAAGCTATATCCTAGGCATTTAATGAAATAAGCAAACAATGCTTTACAGATTAATGGTGATTTAATGACAAAAATCAGAAGCGATTAAACAACTTGCAAAAGGATCAGAATTAATGAGTTTACCTAATGCTATGGGAATTCAAATAAAATGTAGTTTAATGATTAAATTGCTAGCAGTAGTATAAGAAATAGAAACTGATGTGTTTTTTAGATGAGATTTGTACCAGTTTAGCAGCTGCACACATGGCAAGAATGCGGCCTGTGAATCTGATGTGATGTGTAAATGATATTCACATTAGTTTAACTGCTGCACTCATGTCAAGCATGCAACATGTGAACCTGATGTAATTTTTAGAAGATGTTCACACCACCTTACCTGCTGTGCACATGTCAAGCTTGCAGCATGCAAACCTGATTTGCGTTTTAGACCTGGTTTGCATATGTTCACTTAGTGTATGCGAACTGCATGCAAACATTGCACAGTTAAGCATGTGGCATGCATTCTGCATGTACACAACACACCTATGTTTCAGTAAGAGATATGTTTAGTTGACCAAATTTTTTTAGTCTTTCTTCTCTGAAGTTTTTCAACCAATATTTGGGTTCTTTTTTGGGGGGGCACAAAACTGCACACAATACTCTAAGTGGGGTCTCACTAGGGCAGTATAAGAGGGAACAATGACTTTACTATCCCTGCTTTTAATGTTATCTAGAATACAACCTAGGATTTTGTGGCACTTCTTTGTTTTGGTGATTGTGTGCATATCAAAAGTTAGAGCATTGGCGCTTGTTACTCGTGTTAAGCGTTGAGCGTTTGAGCATTTGTTAGAAACAATATTATGTTATTCTGATCTATTAGACCTGTGTGTTCTGCAGTGTGACACAGTGTTACAACTTGATTACTCTCGTAAGTAAATCTGAGGTAAAACTGTCTTGTTATATTAGAAAATTAGTTTGTGCAGTAATGGATCAAACAATAACATTTAGAGGCAATGCAGGGACACAATGTAGTGAATGCAACATATATTTGTTCTTGGAAATACCAATACTTGATTTACCATTTATCTGCCTAAAGTGTAAACAGAATGCAGAAATGAGTACTGAACTCTCATTGTTTAGTACAAGATTGAAGGCCTTGGAAATCAGTCAACAGAAACTAATTACTAAAATAGTAAATGAAGAATGTAATTAAAAAATATATTGTGAGTCTGAAATAACAATTATAAAAGATGGTAAAGAACAGGAACTTAAACACATGGAGCCAAGCCATCAAATGGCCCCAAACAATATAACTTCTCCTATACCATCTAATAAATGCTTAAATAACACTCTATCTAAAAAAAGACCAAGGGAAATGGATATTCAGGACAATCTAGATAACGAATGGTATGAAGTTCAAATTAAAAGACCATTAAAAAAAAAGAAATGCAGGAAAGCTGAATGTTTTACACTACCATTGTTAAATAGTTTTGACCCATTGAGCTTGATAACTGACAAGGACAACATACCATCTAATGATTTAATAAATCATAAATCAGATAATATGAATAATGTAGATTTTCCCCTATCACAGAAATTGTCAAAGGTACAAAACACTGAAATTTTTGTCATATCAGAGAGTCTTTCATCACCTGACTATCAAGCTGAAACTAATCTTGGTCATAAGTCACCATTAAATATTCCCTTGGCAACTCCCTCTCATCTGATGATGACACTAGATTCTACTGAAATTGTTTCTCCCAGTATCCCTATAACAGAAATCATAGCTCCATTAGAAAGCCTCCCATTACTAGAAACAAAAATGGAATTAAATCAGGAACAGGAGATACCAGAACAGATATTCATATTGGAAGATCCGATAATAAAATTTATGGATAGAGATACAACAAGGGGGAACAAAGAAAATGTCACTAGTTGTAGTTACAGTGGGTCATTAATAAAGGACATTACAAATCTGATTCCAGGAGTATTAAAAAATGTGAGTGGACCCAAAACTGTAGTATTACATGTTGGGACAAATAACTTTGGGAAGCAGGAAGTATAAAAAATTATTACGGACATGAAAAAAGCCATCAAGTGCATTCAAGATCAAAATGTAACTCCATAATTTCTGAAAATGAAAACTCTGAATGGTGTAATAATATACCAGGATACACAACATACTATAAAAACAGAATAAACAAAAATGGGGGAGGAGTGGCATTATTTGTAAAAGAGGATATAAAATCAAAACAACTTATGGAATCAATGGACAGTACAACATGTGAAATTAAATGGGTTGAACTATTGGGAGACAATTTACCTAAATTGCTCACTGGTCTATGTTATAGGCCACCAGGTTCAAATTCCATAATAAATCAAGAAATAATAAAAAGCATAAATGATAAGTCAAATTATAATGAAACAATATTAATGGGGGATTTCAATTTACCAGGGATAAACTGGAAAGATAATATAGGTAGCAACAATAATGAAAATTTGTTCTTGGATATATGCATAACAAATGGACTATATCAAGTAATACATAAACCCACTCGAAATAATAACATACTGGATTTAGTTTTAACAGACATGCCTGATAAAATAAATAATATAATGATTAAACTACCATTAATAAATAGTGATCATATGATAGTTACTTTTTGCACTTCTACATATTTAAAACCAGTAGTAGGCAAAACAATTGTTAAAAATTACAATACAGCAAACTTTGTAAAATTAAAACAAGATTTATTAAACTAGAAATGGGATAACAAATCCAAATCATGTAATGCTTTATGGATTAGAAATAAAAACAAAATTTTAGGAATAGAAAATAAATTCATCCCAAATCGAACCGTGTATAATAAAAGAGGTAAAATTCCACCATGGATAACCCCAGCTATTATAAAGTTAATTAAACAAAAACAGAGATTGTACAAAGTCATGAAAAGAGATGGAAGTAATTATAATATTTGGAAATATAAGACCATGTTAAAAAAATGTAAAACCAAAATTAAAATTGGAAAAAAAAAGTTTGAAACAAACCTAGCCTGTATGAAAGATGGTGGGAAAAGTTTCTATTCTTAAATAAATAAAAAAAATCAAGAAATATAGGTCCACCAATTATTGACAATAAAGAAATAACCCTTCAGGACAGCACAGAAGAACTAGATAATTATTTTTGTTCAGTTTTTAACACTAAGTCAAAAGTTCTAAATCAACAAACCAATATTATAATAAAAAAGGACCCAGTAATTGGGATAACTAAAGAAGAGATAATGGCTAATTTAAATAAACTAAATATAAATAAATCACCTGGACCAGATGGATTACATGCAATGTTATTGAAAGAAATCAAATATTGGCCAGGAAACCCTCTGTATAAACTTTTTAACATGTCATTGAGTACTGGTGATGCCCCAAGTGATTGGAAGACAGCAATTGTAACACCTATTTTTAAAAAGGGAAACCGATCATACATTCAAAACTATAGACCTATTAGTCTAACCAGTATAGTCGGTAAAATCTTTGAATCAATATTAAAAACAAGGATAGACAGTGATTTACGAGACAAGGGATTAAAGGATAAATCACAACACGGGTTCCATAAAAATAGGTCCTGTTTATCAGGTAATATGGTATTTTATGAATATATAAGTGATAGCATGGAAAACAACAAAGCCTTGGATGTAATATTTCTTGATCTCTGTAAGGCATTTGACAAAGTGCCACATGGACTCTTGATAGAGAAAATGAGAAAGCTTGGAATTGAAAACCCAATTATAAACTGGGTGAAAGAGTGGTTGAATAATCGTACCCAATGCGTATGTATAAGAGGACATGTATCTGGTATGAGGGACATGACGAGGGGGGTTCCTCAGGGATCCATTCTGGGACCAATTATTTTCGATATATTCATATCGGATATGACATTCAACTTAAACAGCTTTGCTATAAAATTTGCTGATGATATCAAACTAACAGCACAGGTTGATACTTTGACATATTATCCAAAACTTGTCAATGACTTGAAAAAAATTGAAATGTGGGCTGAAAAAAACCAAATGACTTTCAGTACTGACAAGTGTGTTGTTATGCATTTTGGGAGAAATAATTTGCATTATGAATACACATTAAAGGGACAAGTAATAAGATCTGTAACACAGCAAAAAGATCTAGGTGTAACAATAGATTCTGATTTTACATTTCAAGCACACTACAACAACATCATAAATAAAACTAATAGGCTAATAGTTTGCATAAAAAGAAGCTTTGCTTCTAGAGATAAAAAATGCATTATGCCATTATACAGGGCCTACATAAGGCCACATCTGGACTACTGTTCCCCTCTTTGAAACCCACACTTCAGAAGGGATATAAATAGGATAGAGGGGTTCCAGAGGAGAGTTACTAAATTGGTGGGTGATATATCCAGTATGAGTTATAATAGAAGACTGGAAGAGCTGGAGATGTATTTGCTAGAGGAGAGAAGAAAAAAAGGGGGGATGACCTTTTTATATATAAAATAAAACAAGGATGAAGAGCTATTTACACAATTAAATATGTCTTATAATAAACACAACTGTAACTTAAGAAGCCATAAATATCAGCTATCTCTTACATATCCAAAAACTAATAAAAGGAGATTTTAATATACACAAAGAATAATTCCAACGTGGAATTCACTTCCTAGTTCATTAGTTGAAAACAATGATCATGTTGTTTTCAAACATAAACTGGATTCACTATTGTTATGATAATTATGGAAGATACCAGCTTGGCTGGAGACATGCCTATATGGGCCTCGGCCTTCTGTATGTCTATATTTCCTAGTATAAATTCCTAGTATAAACTGGGAATCCCAAATCTTTTTCTTCCATAACAGTTTTTAATGTAGTGTTATGTATTTGGTAAGTATAGGTGGGATTATTTTTTCCCCACATGCATAACTTAAATTGTAGAAACAAAGAAACATAGAAGATGATGGCAGATAAGGACTGCAAGGCCCATCCAGTCTGCCCATTTCTTTTTCTACCTTATAAATGTGCCATTGGCCTTTGCTCTGTCAGTGGCCTATCTATTCATACTCATTTGTATTGCTCCCTTATGCCTATCCCATGCCTGTTTGAAGCCCTGCACTGTATTCATAGCCATCACTTCCTGAGGTAGGCCATTCCATGCATCCACCACCCTTTCTGTGAAAAACAATTTCCTCACATTACCCCTTAATTGGCCTCCCTCTAATCTCAATGCCCTTAAGGTGTTTCAATGTTTCAATTATATCACCTCTCTCCCTCCTTTGCTATAGGGTATACATATTGAGCTCTGTTAATCTGTCCTCATTTGTCTTCTGATGCAGTCCCTGCACCATTTTGGTTGCCCTTCTCTGGACTGCCTCAATTTGGTTAATGTCCTTGTAAAGGTGTGGCCTCCAGTACTGCATGCAGTACTCCAGATGGGGTCTAAGCAGTGTCTTGTAAAGGGGGATTATTACCTCCCACTTACCACTTGTGATACCCCTACTAATACACCCTAACATCTCCCTAGCCTTAGCTACTGCTTTAGAGGTCTGTTTGGATGATTTCAGGTCATCGGCGATGATGATGCCCAAGTCTCTTTCTTCCTTTCTGACTGCCAGCAACTCCCCTCCCAGACTTTAGGTGGCTTCAGGGTTTCTCTTCCCTATGTGCATGATTTTGCACTTCTTTGCATTAAATCCCAGTTGCCACTCTTCCGGCCATTTTGCTAGTTTATCCAGATCTCTTCTCATTCTGCCCACCCCATCTGGATCATCTACTCTGTTGCAGATCTTGGTGTCATCTGCAAACAGACAAGCCTTACCCTTTAGTCCATCTGTAAATTCACTAATGAAGATATTGAAGAGGACTGGCCACAGGACTGATCCCTGAGGTACCCCACTTGTGACTTGCATCTCTTCTGATTATATAGCATTTACCACCACTCTCTGTTTTCTGCCCGTCAACCAGTTTGCCACCCAGTTGACCAACTTCTGACCCACCCCAAGCCTACCCAGCTTATTTATCAATCTTCTATGTGGAACAGTGTTGAAAGCAGTCAAGGTAGGTGACATCAACTGCTCCCCCTTGGTCCACCACTCTGGTTACCCAGTCAAAGAAATCTATGAGATTAGTTTGACAGAACCTTCCTTTTGTAAACCCATGCTGTCTTGGATCCTGTGCCCCTATGGATACCAGGTGTTGCACTATCCTTTCCTTAAGGAGTGTCTCCATAATCTTGCCCACTACTGAGGTAAGACTGACTGGTCTGTAGTTCCCTGCCTCCTCCCTGCTACCAATCTTGTGGACCGGGATCACATGAGCCCTTCTCCAGTCTTCTGGGACCTCTCCTGTGCTCAGAGACTCACTAAACAGTTCTGCTAATGACTCTGCTAGTTTCACCCTTAGCTCCTTTAGTACTCTGGGAAGTATGCCATGAGGTACCATTGCCTTGTCCACCCTGAGCTTAGCAAGCTCTTGTAGGACCCTTTCTTTTGTGAAGGGAGTAGTGCTCACCTCCTTCCCCACTGTGTCCATGGTGCTGAGCTGTGGGCCCTGCCCTACCTTCTCTTCAGTAAATACTGAGCAAAAGTATCAATTTAGGATATATGCTTTTACAGGGTCCTCCTCCTCACACACACCCTTTTCTCCTTTCAGCTTAGCAATACCCCCTCTGGACTTTCTTCTTTCACTAATGTATCTATAGACAGCCTTGTCACCTTCTTTTACTGTTCATGCTAGTGTTTCCTCAGTTTGGGACTTTGCCTGCCTTACTGCCTTCCCTGCTTTCCTTAGGGCGGTTTTGTATGCCTCCCTATCTTCATCCCACTGTGTTCCCTTATCTTTTCTGAAGGCCAGCCTTTTGGCTCTGATCTTTTCTCCTACTGTATTTGAGAAACAAAGTGCTTTCCTTCTTCTTTTACACTTCCTTTTCTCTCTTACACAATGGGATGTTGCTTCAAGTTTTGCATCCTTAGTGCTTGCCCACTTTGCCTGTACCCCCTCACACGTGTTTCTTTTTGCCAGAGCTAGTTTAACTCTGTTGGCCATCTTATCAAAGTCAGCTCCTCTGAAGTCCCATATTTTTGCCTTGGAATGGGATGATTTAGTTCTAGTGGACAAATTGAACCATACCATGTAATGGTCACTGGCCCCCAGGTGACCTTCTACCTGGAGATTTGTGATCCCATCCCTGTTAGTCAGTACCAGATCTAGGATAGCCCTTTCTCATGTGGGTTGCTGTACCAGTTGTTTGAGGCCCTCCCCCTGCAGGGAATCCACCACATGTCTAGTTCTGCCAGATGTTCCTGCTGGTATTGTCCAATATGTATCCAGCATGTTGAAGTCCCCCGTTATCAGAATCTCCCCTTTTGCTGTCATGTTTTGTATATCTTCTACCAGTAATGTGTCTATGTCCTCCCCCTGGTCTGGGGACCTGTAGACAACCCCAGTTCTTATGGCTGTCCCATTTCCTGTTTCCAGGGTGACCCGCAGTTCTTCTGGCTCCTTATGTGTATTCTGAATTTTTGTAGCTTTGATATTTTCATTGACATACAGGGCAACTCCACCCCCCCCTTTTTGCACCTCAGTCTCTTCTGAACAGTATATAGCCAGGTACTGAAGTCTCCCAAGTGTGGTTACTGGTAAACCACATCTCACTAATTGCTACTATGTCCAATTTAGCCTCTGACATTATTGCCAGCAGGTTTGAGATCTTATTTCCCAAACTGTGTACATGATTTTCCATTGGCCAGATTTTGGTGTGTTAGTTGTTGGGTGAGATCTGGCATTTCCCCTGTGCATCATATGGGGAAATGGACCTTTTCCTTACCTGGTGATGCAAATGAAATGCAAACATGCTGAATCCCTGTTTGACTACTAGCTGAGGGGGAAGGGGTGTTCTTCCCATTTGATGTATGGGGTGTTGCACCCCTCTCTCCATTTGCCAGTTTAAATATTCTGCAAAGATGTCAAACTTCTGCCCTAATGCACTGACTCCCTCCTTATTCAGATGCAGTCCATCAAATTTAAAGAACTTTCACTCCCAAAACTGTTGCTAGTTCCCTACAAATCTGTGTCCTTTTTCATGGCACCAGCCCTTGAGTCACATGTTTAGCTCCCCTATTGACCCTACTCTGACCTTCCGTCCAACTGCCCCCCTCTCCCAGACTGGCAGGATCTCAGCGAAGGAGATTCTGTACAAAATGGATGATAGTTTGTCACCCAGACTGGTTAGGTGTTCCTTGGTCTCCACAACTGGCCGGCTGGCGAGATCATTAGTCCCTATGTGTACCAGGATGTTAATGTTTTCTCCTGTTTCCTGAACAATTTTAGCAATGCGGTCAGTGTCTCTTCACACTGATGTACATGGGAGACATCTGACCATTACCCCTGGCTGGAGATAGGTATCAACTCCCCGAATCATGGAGTGCCCATTGTGCCAGATTATTTAAATTAATCTGTATTGCCTTGGCATCTTCCAAGGTTCGTACCAGACCTCCTAGTTGGAGTCATCAGCATACTTTCCTACCCATACACTACCCATACACTACTAGATGTTAGGAGAGTGGATACCATAATATTAAATAGTGTTGATTCCAGTACAGACCATTGTGGCACTCCACTTGTCACCAGTCCCCAGTCAAACAAATGACCCTTAACAGTCACACATTGAATTCTGTTTTCCAACCAAGAATCAATCCTTTTGATTATGTTTGTGTGTAACTTGATTTTTTTAAGTTGATCTAACAAAATGGGATGAGAAACCTTGTCAAATGCTTTAGAGTAATCTAGAAATATAACATCCACAGGAATGTTAGTATCTAGTGTTGCGCTAATGGGTTTGAAGAAATGAATAACATGACCTTCCAACTGTAAAACCATGCTGTGTCAAATCTATGTTCCCCGTATATTGTAAGTGCCTCTGTATTTGCTTCTGTAATAGTTTTTCCATAATTTTCCTGACAACCGAAGTGAGGCTGATGGGCCTATAATTACCTACATCGGCTCTATTTCTGCCCTTATAAATTGGCATTACAGTAGCCATTCTTCATTCATTTAAGGTGTTTATCTCCTGAATTGAGGTGTTAAACATGTGAGTCAGGGGACCTACCAGTTGGTAAACAAGTGTTTTTTAAGAAGGTGGAAGTTATACCATCCGGACCAGGTGAACTGTTTGTTTTTAAATTATTTATGATGTATTTATGATGTCAACTATTTCCTTGTAGGTAAACATTGGACAGTTCATTGCATTTAAGTGCTGCTGTGTATGTAGAATTCTTTTAGGATTGTATACACTTAGAAAATAGTTATTCAACTCTGGTGCAATTTCTGTCTCATTGGGTATTATCTCACCTTATGTGTGTTGATTGTAGGTTATTTTCCTTTAAAGGAACTGATGTAGCTGTAAAAATTTTGTTTTTTATTGTCCTTAGCACCGATTACCAGTTTTAGTTCCATATTATTTTTAGCTTTTCTGATGTTAAGATATATTTGCTTGGCATTATGTTTAAATCTCTACCAGTTTTTAGGCGTCTGGTTCTTCATGTATGTGTGGTAATGCTTTTTTTTCCCCTTAAAAGTTTGGTTATATTGTGTTTCCACCATGGAGGCACCCTTCTGAAATTAATGTATGTATGCCTGATTGGAACCCATGTCTTAATACATTAGATTATATGTTTATTAATGATACTCTATGTTCAGTAAGATTTTTCCCTTTTAACTCTGTCCTCTAATTCCAGTTGTTTATGTAATTTTTCAGACTGTTATAATTGGCTTTTTTATAATTCAATATTGTAGTCTTGCCATTTTGTTACATTATAACTAATCCTATATTCAAAGTAGATAGTGTTGTGGTCACTACCTGCTAAGGGAGGTAGTATTTTAATATTATCAACAAATTTAGGGGCATTGGGGAAAAAAAACAAATCCAGTATGTTGTCCCCCCCAGTAGGGTCAGTAATTAGTTGCTGTAGAGTATGAAAAATCACAATGTCAATAAACTGATTTTCTATTTAGTTTGTGCCCTTACCTATTTTCCACTGTATTTTTGGAAAGTTAAAATCTCCCATAAGTAATTGTCCTCCCTGCATATTTTTTTTTCAGTTTCTGTTAGCAGTGCATTATTCTGTATTTGGTCAAGGTTTGGTGCACGATATATTAATCCTATATTTAAGGTTCTTTGTTGGGTTTTGATTTGTGCCCAGACTGTTTCATTATTGTGACCATTAGTATCTTTGAGTTTCATTACTGTAAGGGTCTTGTTTATGTACAGGGCAACACCTCCTCCCTTTTTCTCGGTTCTATTTTTATGTATTTTGTAATATTAGGGGATATTAGTATTCCAGTCTCTATCTGAGAACCAAGTTTCAGTGACTCCACAGATGTCTATAGCTTGCTGTAATAGTATGTAATGTAATTCTTCGATTTTGGTTTTCAAGCTTCTAGCATTACCAAGTAAGAGGTTTATGGCCTCTTTTTTGTAGTACATTTAGTACTATCCAAACTGATCTTTATTGATCTGGCTCCGTCCCAGTGTGTCCTGTACCCACCCAACCCTCCGTCACATTTGTCCACTGCTTTGAGGAGTAGGCTAGAGACCATTTTTGTGGCCTAAGGTAGTCTTGCCATTTATTGTATCCTAATTCATCAAATGTAAGCTATGACAAGTCAGTAAGTAACCTACATTGAAGAACACCCTGGCTTTCACTGGTTCTGTTGCCTGTAGATTGATGTTGTACATCAATGCAACTTGAAGTGTACAAGGACATTTTTTTTATTTTGGTTTATTTAAAAATGATGGTCTGTGCAGGCTAAAGTGACAGACCCCTGCTGTTTTTACTAGGTCACCCCATAGTTGTTGTTGCAATACTAAACAACATCTACTAATCCAAATCCAATATAAAAGATGTATGAGTACCATCCAAAGGGTATTATGAAGTAGATGTATTTGCCTATTTGGAATAACACCATAATACAGTAGTTCATGTCCTGGGGGTATAAATCCCTCCCCTTTAAATCAATTTTTAATAATGTCCCAGAACTGTATCGCATATGGACACTGAAAATACATGTGATCCATGGTTTCAATTTTCATCATACAGGTGTCTCTTGGACAATACCTATCTTGTAAACTCTTATGTTTTTGGTTTCTCTTTACATTAATTCTGCCATGGATCCCCAACCAAACTGTGTCCCATGTGCACTTCAGTATCCTAACGTCTGTTATGTAGTCGGAAATGCTTCCCTGGTGCAGCACCGAAAACCCAGCAAAAGGATGTTCTGCAAAACAGACCAACAGGACCTCCGAGGAAAGTGTTTTTGGGGGAAATCTGAGTACTGTCTCATAAGTAATATCCCAGGCTTTTATTTTATCAAAAAAAAATCCCATCTTTTCGCAAGACATAGTCAACCTTTATTTTTGTGTAAAAATGCATCCTCTTTCCATTCAACCAGTTCCCTTTTCAACATTGAATACCCCCATTTCCCTCAGATCTGAGTGCATCCCTTAATTAGTGGTATCAGATTATTGTATAAACAAATAGTAAAAAAAAAACAAAATCTGATTTAACATGTTAACTGCACCTGCCTTAACCCCCTTATATAAAATGTCCCATTTAATTGGATTTAGTCTGCTTCCCCAAAAACAAGCAAATAAACATCCTAACAGTTTTGTCTCTAGACACTGAGGTACAGGAAAAATCACACTGATAAATAAAAATACCAGAACCAAAAATTTCTAATATAGTAAATACATTTCTTTTTTAAACTTTCCACCTATTCCAGTGGTCAATGTTTGTTTTCCCTATCTGTAAAGCCCTTTCCCAATTATATCCTGCCATAATATCTCCTTCCAAATAGATCCCTAGTACTTGTCATGGAGCCATTACTACTAGGAGACCCCATGCCTCCTCTGATGTTTGTGGAAACCCCTTCAAATTTATACACTGTGTTTTAGTAATATTAATATAGGTCCCTGACACTTTACCTATCTCCTGTATTAAATTACATGCAATTTGGAGAGATCTCCCATCTGGCAGTACCAGGCAGAGATCATCTGCACATGCAATCACTTTATACTCCTGAGCTGCATCTCCCCCTAAACCATATGTCATTGGAGATTTCTGTAGGAGCCGCAACACTGGATCAATTGAAAACACATAGCAGAGGGCTTAGCAGGCAACCTTGTCTTACCCCTTTACAAATCCTATGCTTTTCTCCCATCCTGCCATTCTCATATGGTTTAACATATGCCAAGGTGTAACAAAGTTGTAACCATTGTAAATACACTTCTGGGATTCTGTAGGAACCTAGGCATTCCCACAAAAAAGAATGTGATACCCCATCAAAGGCTTTCACTTGGTCCAAGCTGACTACATATTCAGCATTCCCCTCCTACCCACTATCGGTTCTCCCTCTCTCTCCATCAATTCCCTTAGCAGGAGCAGTGCATCTGTTTTATGTCTCCCTGGTATTCAACAGAACTGGGTTGGGCAAATTAATTCTGCCATAACCAATGATAGTCTGTTTCCCAATAGTTTTGCAAATATTTTGAAATCTGTGTTTAACAATGTAATTGGCCTCCAATTACAGATATCCACACGAACCCCTGATTTATAAAGAAAAATCATCAACCCTTCATATATTTGCATAGGCAAATAGTGATCAGTCAATAAAAAGTTATACACCATTAAAAAGTCCTTCAGCATAATGTTCCATAACATCTTATAGAACTTTTCCAGGAAGCCCGTCTGAACCTTGAGAGACATAATTTCTGAAACTGTGGATGGCCTTTCCATCTCTAAGGATGTAAAGAGAGCCACCATCAAATCAACCAATTCTGGAGTCAATTTAAGGAGTGCTGCTGACTACAAAATCTGTGTTATGAACTAGAATTCCTCTACTGGTTCCCCAAAAGTCTGTGCTACATGTTCATCTAGTATCCTCATTATACCCGCATTATCCCACACCTCTATACCCTGAGGGGAAATAAAATTTGTTATGACCTTCTTTTCCCTTTTCATCTGACTAGCCATGTACGTGTTTACCTATTCTGATTTCTTCTGAGTCCCAAAGGTCTGTTCTCTTTGTAGGGAGTGAAGCCTATCGTATTGATAGTTTGCCATGTTTGCTTTTACCAACCTAATCTCTTCTGCTAAATTCCCCCCTTTACCTGTTCTGTCTAGTTAATAAGTCTTCCAATTCATTTCTAAGCTCTTGGTATTTTTTGTAAGTGGAGTGGAGTGCGACCTTGATATTGAAAAAAACTGTCACACAGAGCTTCAGATCCTCCCACCATAGGCTAACATCATCATAAAAAATATGGCAGCGTGCTTATATGTTATTATTGAAATCAAATACTTTACCACTACTTCATCAGTCAATATTGAGGTATTCAGTCTCCAAAACCCTATACCTGCAATTCTTTTTTAAAACTTACAATTTATTGATTTTACATATACACCTCAGAATAACAAAGAAAACAGTGACAGTAAAATTATCCCCTCACCCCTCCACTTTGTACAGTGCAATTCCCAGTCTCCCAGAGGAGACTATGAAGCCTCAAAGGGCTCTTCCAAAAAGAACATTATTAACTTGATTACAGATAACATTTCAACCTCAACTTTAAAGCGAGTAAAGGACATGGAGTTTTTCCCAGATCTTCTTGTATTTGCCCATATGATTATATAGGCTGGAGATCACCTTTTCTTTCTGAAAATTGGAGACGAACTCCTCCACCCATTCTAAGTAAGAGATGGGTGATGAATCCAGCCATTGATGGAGCAAAAGCTTCTTCACTGAGAGTGCTATTGTAGTGATATGATATCTACACTCTTTTACTGGAAACCAACTAAAGTCTCCCGCCATGCACACCTCTGGAGTTAAATAATATTGTAGTCCCAGCAGAGGGTCTAATCTATCCTTGATGTTTTTCCATAGAATGGTTATTTTGCAGCATTCCTAAAACATGTGCTGTAGGGTACCCACATCCTCATTACACCTATTGCATGCAGGCATACCCCTTCTACCCATCTTAAGTAACATATACAGTGTTATGTACATTTCATTAAGAATCATTAGTTACATTAGCCTTAACCCGTCTTGGGTAATACAGCGGTAACAACTTCCCCAGATTTTCACCCACCTGGGTCCAGTTTGTGGATACAAATCCACCCAGGAACTCGGAATCCCATCTACATTTAGGAACACTTTTGTATATAAACTAGCATATACAGTATATTGGAAACAGCATGTGGGGCAGCTGCTATATCACTATACTCTTTAAACAGGCAATTTGAGTGTGGGGATACCATCAAAAGTTTAGAATATTGAACATGTATGTGTCTGACTTGGTATACCTTGAAAGACAGTTTGTGTTCAATCCCATACTTAAGCAATATCTCTGCAGTTGATAGCCAGTCCTCTTCTCCTTTAACCAGCTCCTCTGCCCTAATCTCATTCAACTGTGGGATCCAGTTGATGGAAATCATTTTCCCAGCAATTCTGAAATTAGGATTCCTAACTATAGGTTGGGTCAAATCTCTTGTACTGGCATATTTCAAGGAAGCACACAACTGAGAGTGTGTATGTACTGAAATACCAATAACTGACTGGTGCAAACCAGCAGGTAGCACATCTATTTTAATATAAGGCATTGAGATTGGGGAAATACCTTTAGTTTCCAACATTTCTCGCTCCACACTAAGTCATAAGGGGACATATGGGGAGGACTGTAAGACCTCCTGAGGGGTGGTCCACTTCAGATACTTACTTGCATGACTAGCCCAGTGGTAAAGGCCGTAATGGGGTAGTTTCAATCCACCCAGGCCTTTGGGGGCCTCTAGTTTATAAATGCTCTCCTTGGAGATTCCCCCAACCAGTTGAAGTCTGTAACACAAGTATGAATTGCCTTGAACCACACTTTAGGTAGCCACAGATTCATAAGGTTAATGGGGTAAAACATCCTCTGGAGGATATTAATTTTGACAATATTTACCCATCCCTATAAAGATAATTGGGAGACTGTGTCAATGCTTTAGGTCCTGCTGTATTGTTTTAAACAAAGCATCCAGACTTAAATTTCTTCATCTGTGGTTCACTCCTGGCTAACTGTATGCCTAAATACTTCCAGGACTTATGTGACCAATTAAGGCCCATTTTTCTAATTTCTTATTTGGTCAGTCTGGAATTAAGGGGGAAGACAGATGTTTTGTCTGCATTAAGTTTGTAGTTGGATAGAGAACTATATCCCTCAATCAATTGCAAAACCCCTGGGATAGATTTACCTGGTTGTGACAGATGCAGCAGAATATCATCTGCATGTGCTGCTATTTTCTCTACCCTGGTACTTAATGGTATACCATAGACCAACAGAGGTCTCTTTATGGAAATAATAAGCAGTTCCAAGTGAAGGTTAAATAATAAGGGGAGAGTGGACATCCTTGTCTTGTGCCTGCTTGCAGAGAAAAACAGGGCAAAAACATCTCATTTCAGTAGATACAAGCCACTGGGTTGTAACAAAATGTTGTAATGTATTTGTCCTCTATGTAATGAGGTACCTTTGGAAATGAGCCTCTGGCTTAAAGGTTGTAAACTGATGTACAAATAAATAAATTCATATTATATAGAGACTTAATACAGGTCACAAACCTGGGTGGGAACCCAAATCTGTGCAAGGATCTAAACAAAAACTGCCAGTCCACTCTATCAAAAGCTTTCTCTTCATCCAGGGAGACCAATGCCTTAGCTTGAGGGGCATTCCTGAATGCAGAGAAAACATGATCCAGTCTATGGAGGTGATCTACTGAAGATCTACCTCGCATAAAGTCCACTTGATTAGGTCCAATGAGATAAGAAAGAACCTTTTCTACTCTTTCTGCAATCAGCTTTGACAGAATTTTGATATCATAATTAAGAAGAGAAATGGGCCTATAATTAGACACCTGGGTTGGGTCTCTCTCTGGTTTGGGAAGAATTATTATCATTGCTTCCAATAGCCATGGATCCACTTGTTCATCTTTCAACATCTTTGAAAGACCACTAATAATCACGGGGCTAACTGCTTTTCAAACTTTTTGTAAAAGTTTGGCGAAAACCCATCAGGAGTGGAAGCCTTATCCAAGGGAAGGTCTTTAATCACCCTGGTAATATCTACCTCCATGAAAAGGGCCACTAACATCTCATCCTGAGAGATGTACAAGGTAGGTAGGGGAATTTGGGCTAGATATCAGTCCATCTTCCCTTGTTGATGCCTATTTGGCATCTGACTGTACAATCCCCAGTAATAAGCCTCAAACTCCTTAGATATATCCCTGGCATTAACCTTAAGGGAACCATCTGATTTGGCTTGTATAACTGTAATGAACCTCAAGGATTCTTATCTTTTCAACCTAAGAGCTAGAAAACTATCCATTTTCTCCCCTTGCTTGGAGTATTTGGCTTTAGTTTTCAGTATGGCCCATTCTGCTTTTCCCAGAGTAACTCACCGTATTTTCCTTTAAGCTTAATAAGGGTCTCCTTATCCAAGACACTTGTTTTGTTTGAATAATATTTCTCTCTTTCCCTAATTTGAGCTAATAACAATTTTGCCTTCTCCTTCCCTTTTTTTTTTCTTGGCCACCAAGATCTTTATGAACTCCCCTCTTATGTAACATTTGAGGGCCCCACTCCATGGCTGGATTCTGTGTGGAACCCCAGTTATCCTTCTTGAAATTATGTAAGCTCCCTACTATCTGTGCAATGATGTCCTTTTCTTTCAAGATCTAATTATTCAGTCTCCAGACTTTATCTACTGGTTGAGTGGCTGAGAGAAAAATTTGACATCCTATCATAGAATGATCAGACCCTGCCCCTTGCTTCATTCTACTGTCAAATAGCCCTCCCAGAAGTGACCGACTCAGCAGAAAGTAATCAATCCTGGAGGCCATCCTGTGGACAGGAGAATGGAAAGTATAATCCCTGGCTGAAGGGTGTAGTACTCTCCAGGGATCACACAAACCCACGTGATCCATGAGCATTCTTAAGGCTCTCTGTGCTGGTGACAGGCCCAACCCTCTCCTCCCCACCGACTTATCTAAAGTGGGATCAAGCAGGAGATTCCAATCTCCCCCAAGAACAATTGGAAGGGATAGGAAGGGTGTAAGTAATTTGACTATATCCATAAAAAAGGATGGTGAGTCAAGAGTTAGGACCATACAAACTTCCCATTACCAGATCTGTATTTAATGTCTTACCCTTAATCAGAACGTAGTGCCCCTGTGTGTCTCTAATGAACTGATTGCAGACAAAAGGAAGAGAGTGTGCCAACAAAATGGCCACCCCCTTACTGGCTGTGCTGTTTCCAGCTGCAAAAACTTGCCCAACATGCTGCCTCCGCAATAAGTTGGCTTCCTTTTCTAGTAAGTGGGTCTCCAGGAGCATTAAAATATTCCCCTGAAGATGCCCCAGATGTTTGATCACTTTCGTTTTCTTCATCTGTTGCTTAACCCCCTTAACATTTCATGAGAAAGCCTCAATTGGTGATGCCATATTTGAAACTCTTTAATTGTATTGCCCATGAGTTCTACCATAACATACCACTATTGTGCACCTGTGTACCCCTCTCAGCTCTGCTAGACACCAGAAACCCCATTTGACTTTCCCTTTATACACTTGCATCTCCCCCAGCCCCTGTGTCTCTTTCCCCTTCCTACCCCCCAAACCCCACTTCCCAAAACACATTGCCCTGCTGTTCTCTACCCTGGCACCCTTAAACACCCAGATCATGTACCAAATGCTGAACTCATAACTGAGTCCCCTTCCCACAATATGTTCTCTGGCCCGTAATGTTCAGCATACTGGCCATCCACACCCCCCCCCCCACCATCTACCTGACCTTATGCAGCTGGTGACACACTGGTAGATGTTAGCTACTTAAATTATTCTATAGATCTCTAAGAACTCATACAGATACAAACATCAGTAACATTAAACAGATCCAAAGTTTCCTTCCTGAAGCCCCCCCACCCCAACATGTATTAGATCAGACACCAGTCTCTCTTAAAGCCATATTTCAGCAAGTTTCTGTGACTTATTGGAGTTATAAGCAGGCCCAATTGTAAAAGTAATACACTTTAAAAATTAACCCACAACTAAGGAAAAAAGAAACCAAATAAAAAGCCACTGTGTTATTCTCCCAAACCATAATAACTGTTCAAGAGTCTTAACCATCCAGGGGTAACCTGAGCTGCTGCATATGTAGAAAAAAAAATGGGTGCCAAGGCACTGGGTTCCCTGCCTTTTTTTAGTTCGCTGTTACTTCACCAAGATCAGGCCCTGATAAATATCCCACCCCTGTGTAATCCTCTGGGCAATAGGCCATTACATTAGATGCAGCAGACATTCCGCTCCTAGAAAAGTGGCTAGTTAGAGTACCTACAAGCTGGTGCCCCTCAGCTCAGTGTAAAAATTCTGTACTCCCCCTCTGCGGAGCTCCCCCATGCCATTAAAATCCCACACAACTTGCATTCCAGCGCTGATGACTGCCATGTCTCAAAGGTCAAAACAGAGCCCAATATTCATAGCTTGCACAACTGCTGACCAGAATCAAGTTCTTAACCATGCCGAAGCCGCAACGTAAAATCCATAAGAATCAAGCAAACATAAAACATACTTTAAATACCTCAATTCCTCTTCATAGGCCTCACACCAAGGGAAAACACCTGGATACTCCCCAGGATCCATCAGCGATCTGTGAACGAATCTGGCCTTGCCTTTTTAAACATGTCCATTGCTGAGTCAACTTCTTCAAATGAGGCCCAGGTCCCATCTAGAAGGACCTGCAACCTGGCAGGGTAAACCATCTGGAACTTAATGCCCAAAGCAAAACATTTAGATACAATCAGATGAAATAGGGCCCTTTTCTGCCGTACTGTGGACGGAAGATCTTGTGTGACCAGACTGCTTTTCCACTCCCATAGCACTTCTTGAATTTCTTGTAATTTATTAAGCACATATTGATGTTCTTTAAAATTGAGGTATCAAAAGATGAGGGGGTCTGGGAGCAGCTCCCGGGGTTGGCATGGGTCTGAGAGCCCAATGTGCTCATTCTATTATATAGTTTGCCCCAAAGGGAGAGGGCCCAGCTAACTTCACCAATACCTTCTGCACAAAAGTGATGGTGTCAGATCCCTCTTCTGCTGCACCCCTGCAAGTCATTGATCTTAGCTTCCAGCTTCTTGATCTGCTGTTGGTTAGCTGTGGTCAGTGATTTCAGCTTTTCTGTCCGTTTTTCAACTGAGATGACTCTCACCTCATTATAGGAGACCTGCTTAGACACATCCCCCAATACCTTGGCCATTGTTTTCACCTCAGCCTCAATGGATCTGACATCCTCCTTGAAAGGCTAAAATTCCATCAGGAAGCTCTCCAGTATAAGCAGTGATGAGTTTTCCACTGTGGGAGAAGAAGATCCCAAGGTCAGAGTGTGGCCTGCACTTTACTGCTGTGCTCTAGTTTTTTTCTGCACTTTTTACGGTATGGTAGGCAACGTGTGTTTGGGAGCCACCTGCCGCATTTCAACCTCCATAAAGTCGCTATACAGTCACCAACTAGACTCCAGAGCTGTTGCAGTCAGGTCGGTAGAGATTTTACCATTTAAATCACTCTGAAAATAGCTTAAGTAGAGGCGGGTGGATGGAGCACAACGGAGCATAGCTTATGCGGTTGACTGCATCATGTGACCCCTCCTATACCTGCAATTCTATGTGGAGGAGTAGCTATATGTATACCAATTAATGTGTGGTCAGAAGTTCCTACTGCTACATTCATAGTTTTCTCAATCAGCAAATCTTGTTTTCCAAAAAGAAAATCTATGCAGGACGAGAGCGCCCCTTTATAAAAAGTCGGTTTGGCACAGTTCTTTTTGATGTCATGCACATCTTGTAACCCTGCTTGACTGACTACTGCAGTTAACATGGTTTTGTCACAGTATTGTTTACCCATTACTTTTTGCTCCTGGAAAATAATGTTGAAATCTCCCCCTCAGAAAAATTTGCCTACTCGTATGTGAGAAGGGTTGGATTTTCTTGATTAATTCAATATGTAAAGCCTTTGTTTATGGGACATAAATATTAACTAATCCACAACTGACTGCATTGATTTCCACATCCATCAAAAAGATTCTTCCCGGATCTATAGTCACTATGTGAAAAACTTTCAAAGTATGGGTAGTGAAACAAAAACCCATACCCCAACATGTTTCAACCCCATTGTCAATACAGAGGCCCCCATTTCCAATGTTTAGAAGCTTGTCAACTTCCCCAATGTGAAGCTTTGTATCCTGCACAAAAATGACATCAAATTCCATTTGTTGCAAGACACCAAATGTAGTAATCCATTTTAATATGGATTTAATGCTGTTCACATTTAAACTTGCCAACCTTAAGTATGTTGGCTCGGGGGGGGGTGTTATGATTTTCCCAATAGACCTCGTTACCATTTTCTGGGGTACCTAGGTCTTTGGTCATCTTGGGAACTGCCCCTTATCTCCCTTTGTGCTGGGCAAGGTACTTCCTTCCTTTTCTTCCATCAGGTGTTCTAATTCTACCAGTTCACCCCAGAATGAAGATGCAGTAAACCTGTTTTTAAGGAGCAAAGGTGAAAAGGGTACTCCATTGCTCCCTGAAGGAAGACTCACATTTGGGAGAGGGGAGGCTGCAGTATCTGCCATTTCTACCTCTAATACTGAAAGCTCAGTATCCAGAGGGTTATAATCTAGTAAACCCTCATTCCCTGTTACTATGGGGACCTGGGGAGGAGTATACATTTCTACCTAGATTTGTTTTTGGTTCAGATGTGGAATCAAAAGTGAGGTATGAACCACCCCTTTGAGGGTAACCTTGGGGGGTCACATATGAAGTTTCTTTATCTTCAGGCCCTGCTAAAGGTCGTGTTGCTACCAGATTAATGATATCAATATCTTGTGATTCCAAAATTTTATCAACTAGAAGGGAGCATGATCTGGGGAACTTTGCTCTAGTCCTTCCCCATAGACCTTCTCCTCTGTCTCTACACCTCCGACATCTTTGGAAGGTTGCTTCAGTATGTGATCTGGTGAACTGGCTGAAGGGGAGCCTGGCTTGGGATAAAAAATATTCTTGGTCTGATGCTTCATCAGAGTTATGTGCTGCCCATGGGCATGCTGAAAAGGAATGGTCAACATCTCCACACAGGTTGCATATCATACACTGTCCAGCCATGTGGTCCAATACCCCGCACTGAAAACATTTCATTTGATCACCGTCATTGTTTAAATGGGATAACAAGCCACACTTATAACAACTTTTTGGTTGTTTGGCATAGATTAAAATGCCTCTGTCCCAGCCCAAAAAGAAAGAACTTGGTAGATGCTGAATGCCAGTGTCAGTCTGTTTCAGTTGGACCCTAAAGATCCCCCCCAATCCAGAACCCATTCTTGTCCATTATAGGTTTAGGATAATCAGAGTTTCTGCAGCGCTTTTCTAACCAGAAGGTAACATTATTGATATTAACCCCTTCATTCCTGAAAAAAGTGTCACTGTTGTTATTGTGGGTTTAGTAATTGGACTAGCCAAAAAATCCTTCCAGTTTTCAGTATCTTTTACTTCATAATGCAATCGCCAATATATGTACAAGGATGCTATAGTACAAAAGCTCACATCATAATTATGGTCCCCGGGGGGGCAGGAATAAATGCATATACCTCTGCTGGGGAAAAACCCATTGATTCTTTTATTAATGTTTTCCCCACCCATAACCTGTTGGGAACTACTGGGGCCTTATCCTTGTATCTAAGGCAAACCAAAAATCTTCTTTTTGCTGCTTCAGCTGGTTTGTGGATAAGACCAGCATAAGACTTTGGACCCTGTAGGCCTGCTCGAGGGCATTCCCCTCCCCCTTCTTCTAGAACCTACAGAAGAGACATTCCTACAGTACCTCAGATAGGTGTAATGTCCTCCGGTATTAGTTCCTCATGGTCCATAGACAGATTAAATCCCAAGGAAACAACGGACGGGTTCTGCCACAGTACCAGGTCAGGCAGTGCAAGGTCTTCCTGAGGTGTGTCTGGCATAGCAGATAAACCTTCTGCCTCTCCTTTGCCCCACGCAGCTGCAGTGGCTGGTAATGGAGACTTAGGCTTTTCTACTGAGGTATGCCTTTTTGGAAGGGGCTTCTGAACCTCCAACTCCAGCGTATGTACAACCAAATGTGCTGGTGATACAGGAATGATGTGAAGCAGTGTATCCTCAGACAAACAGGTACAACTGATTTGTATATCTTACTTAACTGAGAGGGAGTTCTATACCACAATTGCAATGTTTTAAGATGTATAAGGCACCCCCCACATCCTGACATAGGCCATATGTATTGACCCAACATCATCTGCAATTCAAGTGCCCAGTTGCTTTTCCCACCTACCTTTCAATGCCTCAGTTGAAGAGGTACATTCCTGCAGGACCCTTTATAAATATGACCTATCCATGGCAACTTACTAACTGACATTCCCCCCTCTTGCTAATCCTATAAAATCATCCCATAACCCCTTGCTGGGAGCTGATGCACTAGTGAAAGAAGATATAAGATGATGTATCTGCAGATATCTCCACATATGAGACTGTGTCAGGGAGGCTTGAGATTTAAAGGTAGGGAAATCTTTAAATAAGCCTGAGTCACTGTGGAATAAATCTGCAGTTTGAGACAAACTACCCATTATCCATTCCCTCCAATATATTGGCTTCCCACCTAGCATTAATTTAGGATTATCTCACAATGGCCAATAGCAAAAAGGAACCTGCAGAGTTGAATGCAAAGGTTTGCACAGCTACTTCCAAGCATGAAGAAGATAGATGGGGTATCCCTTAAGCACCTTAGATGGATCCCAAAGAATGATATATGGGACTGTGCCTTGCATATGATATTCTTCAATTTCTACCCACCTAACATAATGCTGATATTGATCTGCATTTAGCATTTACTGCAAGATAACATCCATTAAACCAGGGAGTATGAAAGCCTCCCTTGGAACAAGGGACAAACAACTGTAGTAGGGATATTCTGGCCTTGCCACCTTCCCCAAAAAAATTTCTACTAAGCTGATTCAGTTTCTTCCAATAACTCTCTGATATAACTAGGGGGATATACTGAAATACATATAAAGGCTTAGGAAAAATCATCATCTGCAGGGACCGGGACTTTCCCCACAGAGAAAGTTGGAGGTGATTCTGTCTATTTAAATCCTCTTGCACAGATTCTAATAAAGGAGAAAGATTTAAGGACACCAAATCCTTCCACTGGGGGGATACTGAGGTATTTGTGCAACTCTTACTTTTAACTGAAAGTGTGCCTTTCTCTAAACTGGCTCTAACTAGACCAAGGTATAGTTAATCTAGTTATGTATATTGTAAGATAAAATTGGGTTCCATGGCTACTGCTCAGACTGATTCCATATGGAAGTAAGTTTCAGGGCATTATGTAGAGACTGAATATTGTGTGTAGATGGTGTAAAGGCCATGGCATGACATGGCATATTTTTCTTCATTGTATATGTATTGTCTCTACATACTGTAATGAACAACTGTACTGTAAGTCTGTACAGCTGCACTTTCTGTGATGATGCATTAAACCTGCAGTACCTCATTAAAGCACACAAAATACTGCCACACAAGAACCTTAAAGAAATGATGAGTGCTAAGAGAAATTCAAAAAGTAAATTAATTTATTTTACAATCTCGGCACAAACGGTCATGGAAAGTTTAAACACAAATTAGCTCCCCAGCACTTCAGCTCAAGAATGAGTCTAAGGTAACGTTCCTAAACATTTCAGGCATTATTTCTTCTTCTTGTTCAGTTAACTGCCCACTGTTAAAATTCAGATTAGCAGCTGCGTGAAGAGCATAATCCAAGTCTTCATCTGAATAAAAGACACTAATCTCTGGGTAAAAAGTATTTATTTTTGATTTTGAAAAGTGCTTTAAGCAAAGGTGACATATTAGATAAAGAGTATGAATATTTGTGGCCAGAAAATCCTGAGAAGGATAGGCATAGATGTAGAGTAGCTGTATACCTCAATATGACATGACAAAGGTATAGACTCTATAAAATATTGGTTAGATAAAATATCAGATACTAGGCACATACCAAAAGAACTGGTTTTACAGCTGATACTTTATACCGTTACACATAACTGTTTTGAATTTAGTGGTCAGTTTTTTAAACAAAGGTGTGGCACAGCCATGGGTGCAGCCATGGCCCCAAGTTATGTTAATTTATTCTTGGGCTACTAGGAAGATAACATCATATATGACAAAGAAAAAACATCCTTTTCACATGTATATAAGAGGCTGGCATCAATTTATAGATGACATACTGTGTATTTGGGGTGGTGCCAGGGATCTCATACCAGAGTTTATACAATGGCTTAACAAAAACGAACTTAACTTGAGATTTACATATACTATGGGCATTGAGACACTTGACTTCTTAGACTTAACCATCTCTGGCAATGCCTCTAACCACAGTGTGACCTCAAAGCATTACAGAAAACCAATAGCTACTAACTCCCTGTTACAAGCTACCAGTGCCCACTCTCCTCTGCTAAAAAACTCTAAACCCTATGGTCAGCTATTACATATTCGTAGAAATTGTAGCACAGATGATGATTACAGAAATCAAGCAGATGAACTAATGAAAAGATTTGAAGCTAGAGGTTACAGTAAAAAACTTTTGAAAGAAACAAGGGACACATTTGACAGGATTTGTAGAGAATCCTTACTTGATGAAAAGAATGAGGTCACATCAGAACAATTGACATGCACTTTCATCGCTGAGTGTAATCACATATCTGGATGCATTGGTAATGTAATAAATGTGTCAGTGTCAGTGGCTCAATAGGTAGCACACTCACCTCTGAGGCTGGGAGATCAGAGGGCTGTGGGTTCAGTTCCCACATCTGGCACTTGGGTTAATATCCCACTACTGACACTGTAGTGCAGCATGAGAGGGGTGCTGCACTTCTGAGGTGCCGTCTTTCAGATGAGACGTTAAACCGAGGTCCCATCTGCCTGGAATGGTGGTAGTTCAGGTGGCTGTTAAAGATCTCATGGCACTGATTGAAAAGAGTAGGGAACTTTTTTATTAGAAGACAAACCATAACTAATCAGAATAACATTATCAAATGAACAAAAATAAACTTGGTTAACACAGAATAAAACTAAAAAGGACAAATCATACATTTTGTAAAGAAATACCGACAATAGAAAAATAATGTGTAACAAACTAGAAAAGGAAAACCTGAGACACACAATTTAACAAATTATATAATCCAAGTAATATGTTTCCATAAACTAAGAAACACTTGAGTGTCCAAAGAACTGTGTTCAAAACTCTTTTGTTTAACCAAAGCTAGTTCAATATGGCTAAGAATAACACTGTTAGGAATAATGGTGTGTTGTAAGGAGAACTGGCATCTGGCTTGCCATAAATGGTATTTAACACATGCAAAAATCACAGTAAGCGTACTAGGATGATACCTCCCTAAAAAACCTGTATAATCCCCCAAAACTAAACTCTGATAAGAAATGTGTTGTATAACACTCCAACTCCAACTTGTGGCCAATTTTCTACCTGTTCAATACATCCCATCCTGATACATAATCTATCCAAAATAGGTTTATGTTTTAAGTTACCCTGAACTCCTAATTTCCCATGACAGCAAAGCCATTGAATATCCCACATAGGAGGTGGTACCCTGTGATCCATTAAGAGGCGTAAGGCCTGTGAGAGTTTAGTAGGGACACAAAAAGGGAAATCTATTTGAACATAAAAAACTTTATCCATAATCTGTGTATAGAAGTCCTTCCTAGGGACTCCATGTAATTATGCCTTCCCCAATTTCCATATCCTAAGTTTCCACACTGCAGAATCAGCATATGACGGTGCTGCACATATCGTATTCCATTTAGGAATGTCTCCACCCTCCCAGTGTAACAAAAATGGAGAAAATAAAAGCTGAGTCTATGTCGACCACAGGTGGTCCTGAGGTAGGACTGTATCTTGAAATGAGGCTATCATAAAAAAGAAATGAAAAAAAAACCTGTAGGATTTATCATCCCTAAACCCCCTTGACCAAGTTTTAAGTAAGTGAAAGCCCATTTAACAGGGTTTAACAGGCTACCCCACATGATTTGAAAAAAACAACTATATAACCTGGTTTCTAAAGAGACGGGTACGGGAAAAACAGAACACACATGTAAAAAAATAGGTAATAAGAATTTCTTATTCACTAACACCCGCTTCTTTTTAAAAAAAAAAAAGGATTTCCATTGTTGTACCTTACATTCACCTATAATGAGACACTTCTCCAAGTTTAAAAAAGCTAAATCCCCTTTCCCAAAGAGGAGTCCTAAAATATTAAGGGAATCGAAGACTAAAATGCCACCAATATTAGTAAGTAGTGAAGTATCACCAACTTCTAAACACCTACATTTCTCATAGTTCAGCCTGGTGCCATTAAGAGCTGAGAAACGGTAAACCACCCTCAACGCCTCCCTCCCAGAATGGACATCTGCCACCAATAAGCATATATCATCTGCATAGGCCAAGATTTTTTGAGCTGGTACGGTAACAGAAGGAGATAAACCCTGAACTGACCTATTATTTTCAATCTCCCTTAAAAGGGGGTCCAACACAAAAGAATACAGTAAAGGGCTGATAGAACAACCCTGCCGAACCCCTTGAATCAACAGAATTTCTTTACCTAAAAGATTATTAATTAGTGGGCAACAGCATGCCTGGGAGTACAATATTTTAATAAATTGGATAAAGGGCCAAGGAATCCCATATTGTTCTAACACTTGAAAAAGGAAAGCATGAGACACATTATCAAATGCTTTTGCCTGCTCATGAGCCAGAACAAAACCCGATAATTTTTTTTGGACACCAAATTCACAGATATCCCTAAGGAGTTTCAAATTTTGTTGAATCGAACCATGGGGCACAGAACACGTCTGTGCCGGATGAAGCACCCCTCGTGCAACCACTTGAAGCTTTTTACATAACACAGTGGAAAGGATCTTATAGTCGGTATTCAGGAGACTAATCGGTCTCCAGTTACCAAAATCAGTACTATCACCTGCTTTATGAATAAAGGTTAAAATATCCAGATTAAACTTTGAAGTACCAAAACCAAAATGAAGAATATCATTATAGACTGCAGCTAGGATGACACACATGTCTTCCTGAAAACATTTATAGAATTTATTCGTGAGCCCATCCATTCCTGGTGAAACCCCCATACGAAGGGAGCCAATGACTGCCTGTACCTCTAGGGGGAAATAGGCCCTTGCAATATATCTGCTTCTTCCTGAGAAATAGTAGGGACTGGAAAGTGCAAAACATCTTCCCAAGAAACCGTAGGAACAAATCCAGTACCAAACAGTAAGGACACCTGATGTTCTGCAATTTCCAGCATCTCTGCCAGAGAAGTTTTCAGCTGTCTGGATGAATTATGAAGCCCTGTCATAAGCTTCTTCTCTAATTTCTGCTTACATGCCACATAAGGATCCTTGAAAGGTTGTTGTTGTGTACCAAATTTCAGTTCAGCATGAATCAAAACAGCCCTCTGATATTGGTACTGAAGCATTTCTTTTTCACAATCCTTATCTGAGACTGGATATCCAAATCCAGTGACCGAGGATGAGATTGTAATTTATAATACTGGTTCCTAAAATCCAAGTATTGCAAATACTCTGAGATACTTTTTTTCTTACTATAAGCTATAAAGAAATGCTTGATAGCCAGCTTTGTATCTGTCCACCAAGAAATCCAATCATTGAAAAAAAACACAACCGACTTTCTGAGGGTCAGAAAATCCCTCAGCTGAGCCAAAAAAACAGCCTCAGACAATAAGTGAGAATTTCATTTCCAACGACTGGAAATAGCAGGAAAGACAGTAGGGATCCGATGTAAACGTATTTCACCATATAAAACCCTGTGATCAGAAAAATCACAAGGTAGTACTGAGCAAATGAAAGGGACTAAACACTGGGAAAGAAAAAGATAATCAATCCTTGTTTGAAAGGAGGCCCTTTTATAAGTGAAACCATCAGTTGCATGCAATCCTCTAAAGGCATCTTTCAATTTTGCCACCACCACCTTCTTTGAAAGAGCATGAGCATTACAATAGGTTTTCTGCTGGATATTATTTTTGATACTTACATCCAGGCTACAATTCATATCCCGACCCCAGACCACATGTCTGCAGGTGAATAAATATGGCTTGATTTGTTGAAATAGAGCAATCCGAGCTGTTTTTGTTTGCGGTACATAGGAATTAATCAATCTGAAGCAAAAACCCTGGAAAAAGCAGTTCAAAAGTAAAGCCCTACCTGGCTGAATATCCACCAACCTTGTAATTCGGACTGAGGGGTGAGAAAAAAGAATACCAATCCTATCCACTGTATCCACACAAAATGACCAAAAGGAGGGTCCCCCCCACCAGAGTATTTTTTACCTGAGATACCTCAGCCATGGAAGAAAAGTGCGTCTCCTGAAGAAAGATGATATCTACTTTTAAATCCCGACACTGCTGTAAGCAAAGTAAACATCTTTTGTAGTTCTTTATGCTACAGCAGTTGATAGATACCATCTTTAAACAGGCTATAAAAATTAAAAGGCAGAAATTCAGGGTTTATCTTGTTTCCGCTTTTTACCTTTCTTTTTCTTAACATCCAATAAACCTGTTCCCCCCTCATCTTCTACTTCCATAGCAGAAGTCCCATCAGGTCTCGGCAGCTCAGATCCAACATCCCCCTCGATGTCAGACAACACAGAGAAGGAATTGTGGGTAGGACAGATTCCCACCACCCCTATAGTATGACTGCTAGCCCGAGTCACCCTCCTAGGTGTTTGGAAAGGAGTGTCCAAAGAATGTACCACTACGGGTCCTTCCAAAAGGGGGGGCAAAACAGTTGGCTTAGAACCCTTAGAAAGAGGGGGGTTATCTAATACCTGTTGGGGAACCAGGGGTACTGTCTGTGCAGAGGTGTCCTCCACTATACCTTCCTCTGCAACAAGGGCCTCCTGAACCTGTTCCTGTCCCAACCGTTCAACAGGATCCAACTCCTGATGAAGAGGAGGGGGCCTTATGGGACTTGCATCTACCCTGAGCCTGGGATATCAACTCTTCCTTATTGAGGCCACTCTGTCTATTCTGGCCTGCCCACGGGCATTGATGATAGGCATGGCCAGTTTCATCACACAGATTACAATTAAAGACATTTCTACAGACTTCACTATCATGAGCAAAGTCTCCACAAAACACGCATTTGACCTTATCACATGCACTACTTAAATGTCTTCGGCTACCACAATGATAGCAAGCTTTAGGTTGTCCCGGGTAGAAATAGTCTCCCCGGTCCTTACCCAAAGAAAAGCTATTTGGAATGTGCACAACTTCGTTATTGATAATGTGCAATTTAACTTTAAAACACCAGGCCCCTGTCCAAATCCCCTCAGTATCAAGAATGGGCTCAGGAGGGCCCAAAACAATGCATTTATGTTCCAACTAATACAAAATGTCCCCCACATTCACCCCCTCATTTCTGAACATAACATTAATTGTTTTAAAGAGGGGTTTAATGATTGGTATAGCCCAGAAAAGGAAACCATAATGGCAACGATTTGCAAACCTCATATTTCTGCCAGAATTTATCTAATCCTGTAACCTGTCTAAAACTAATGTCAAATGTACCCCCCCCCATATATTGATTAAGGCATAAATATCCATGGGTAAAAATTGCATTGAGTCCAACAATAATTTTCTTGCCACATATAGCCTGTCAGGATGTTCCAGTAAGCCACCCCTATACCGTAAATGAACCGCATTCTGCCTCGGGGCTTGTTCCAGTTTATTATGTTTGAAAAGATCCGAGAAGCGGAGACCCTTTCTTGCCTCCTGACCTCCAGGTGACTGTAAAGGAGAGTGCAACAGTGGGCTAGCAGCTTCATCAACAGCAACAATGGCAGGCTCAGAAATCTCCATTTTGGTAGTAGTTTGTAGTGTACTTGACTGACCTGCCTGAAGAGAGGGATTACCACCCTGAGTTTTCATGCGGGAAGGTCCCGATTCCGTTGGAGAAAAAGTAAGCCAGGTAGGATCCAGTAGCCACCTACCATCTGGTTGCTGTATCCAGCCTGCCTGCGACAAGGCCAACTCCTCAGACCACTCCTTAGTAGCTCCCTCAGCCACACTCTCCCTCTCAGAGCTCTCCTCCCGTGTGACAGACGCTAACACTGCCGCAGCCACAGGGGCTATCATCGCGATGTCAGAACATCCCACATCTGCGATGTCCTGTCTTCCATCCAGTGCATCGCTTTGATCCATAGTAGTGGGGAAAACCAAATCAGGGGCAGCAAAATCCTTTGTGTTGTCCACAAGCAACGCTACTGGTGAAATTTCTGTCATTCTCAAAAAACTCCCGGCTGCACGCTCAGACGCCTGCAAGTCTCCATCAAAATCCAAAGTCGTCAACTGCGTAGCAGCCTGAGTCTGCTCAGCAACCTCCTGTAATTCCAACAGCAGAGCCTCCACCTGCACGTCCTCCTCCATGTCAATCCTCGCACAGTCTGCGAGTAGGAGAATTTCCCTGGTGTCCTGGCCAAATTTCCCTCATTCACTAAAAGTACCACCAAAAGCTTAATCTGGTTCAAGGTCAGTTGGCATTCATCTGTATCCCCTTCCCCTGGGTCGTGCCTGTAAATAGGCAGGATTTGTCTAGTGCACTTACCTCAGTCAACAAAAGCTAAATAAAATAAAAAATAAATATCAAAACTGGTCCATTTTACAAAGTGATTCTGAAGTTAGTATAGCTGTTAGAAATAAACCATGCACAACTTTCACTAGAGGTAAGAATCTGAAATACAGACTTGTACATAGTAGAACTGCCAAGGAAAAACCACTAGATCAGTCTACATGGTAACCCAAGCACCAAGCAGGCTTTTATAAATGTATGAGGTGCAACATATGCAAGTACAGCAACAACACAGGAATTTTTAAACACCCATATTTGTAAAATGTTCAGACTGATATAGGTGAACTCATTACTTGCAACACAATCTATGCCCTGTAGTGTAGTTGTAATCTTGTATATGTTAGCAAAACTGTTAAACCATTGAAACAAAGGATACAAGAGCATGTTCACTCCATTTTACATGGCAGGAAAGACACACCAGTAGGAGCACACTTTGCTAGAGTGCACAATTCTGACCCTCATTTTCTGAAATTTTTGAGGATTGAAATGGTGCGACCACAAAAGAATGGTGACAACAGATTGAGTCTGCTACTGGAATATGAGAGCCAGTTGATCTACAAACTTGATAGTGTCAAGCCTATAGGAATGGATGATAGATGGGATTTAAAACCATGTTTGGTTAAAAAATAATTGAAATTGTAACCCAAACCAACATAGGTTGAAATAACTTTTTGTTTCTCTTTCTATTCTCTTCTTTCTTCAGGGTTTCATCACTAACTTTGATGCCTAAACACTCCAGATTTTGTTATCATGTTTTGGACTTAATTTGCAGGAGGTCCCAGAATGAAAATAAAATCCCTCATTACAATTACTGTAGAATTGCCTTGTGAATGAGCCACTGTTGCCATGGCTATGTAGAGTGATTTGGTCATTTCTCTATTATTTTTTTCTATCTTTTTTAGCATAGATCTAATAATGGGTATGATTTTTCCTTTTTAGAACATTATAAATAGTGGTGATACCTGTACTTCTCTATTAATGCACTTGTTGTGGTCCACTTTTGATGGATCGTAGATTTTTTTAGGAAATTATCTTTATTAAGCATGGTTTAAATTAGTAGTGACTTTTTATAAGAATGTACTTTGTGCAAACAAACTGTAGTAACCTGTGCAGTTAGAGCCTTTGCAAGTTCTTAGGTTTTGTAATAGCACCATCTAGTGGTTAAAGAAAATATAGCTGCTGCATTTCTTTTAATTTTTTATCACTTGATTTCTATTGATTGCACCTGTATTATATGTATTTAAGTATTTCCCTTGTTAGTAGCTCCACCCCCTGAGGAAGACTCATTCTTGAGTTGAAGTGCTGGGGAGCTAATTTGTGTTTAAACTTGCTGTGACAGTTTGTACAGAGATTATAAAATAAATTAATTTACTGTTTGAATTTCTCTTTGCATGCATCATTTCTTTAAGGTCCATGTGGAGTGGTATTTCTGCACTTTGGAGTTTTGTTTAGGGCTTGCCATCCCTTTTCCACTGCACCAATCTCTGCATATGGGGGTTGATCCGATCACAGTACCAATTTCCTGGATTGAACTGCTTTGGCTTCTGTGAGAGCTACAGAGAATGAGACATGTGGAATACTTTTACCATTGAATTGCGTTAACCTCTATTTTTGACTAGCTACATGACATGTGCACATTTGTAGCCCGAGACTGTTAAATTGAGAGATAGTTCTCTATGAGTGTTGTTTGGTGTTTCACGCAGTACTTTTGTCCTTTTGAATATGCAGCAAGTAGAAATGGCAACCATTGCATCAAAAATGGGCTATAATTGGGAGGACTTTGAAAACTTGAATCAACAAAGGAGAAGAGTGAGAGAGTGATTACAGGGTGGAGATATCAGTGACAGTGAGTCAGATGGCATTAAAACCACATTTATTGAGTTAGAGGAACTCTTACTTAAAGAAATTGATTTAACTTACAATGTTTCCACTGTGGGAGTTTATTTAGAGAGATTTGGTGGCAAGGAGTCTGAAAATCACTGTGGCTCTCTCAAGCGGAATTGAAAATTTTACTTTTAATGAAGATTGGGTGAAAGCAGCAAGCGAGTGCTCTGAGGTATTTATTCAGTTGTTGATCAAATCTGATAACTTAAAATTAGGCGATCTGTTGAAAGACCTTAAACAAGCTAAGATTAAGGCCTTGAACTTCAAAACACACACTCAGTTTGTGGAATTTGATGCTAAATTTAAAGTAAAGTTAAACAAATATGAGCAAGAGATTATTGACAAGAAAAATAGTAAATTGACCGGGGATCAAAACGACTATGACAGAGGGCACATCATTAAGTGGCAAACGAACTGCTCAGTGAGCAGGGGCAGATCTAGAGTGTGCTTTCAGACATCCAACCAATCTTGAGACAGACAAAATGACAAAAAAGCCTCTAACACTCACAAAAGGGGCCAGGAACTGTTATTAGACAGAAACCAGAAGTTAACCAACAGAAAAGAAAACAAAGAACACGCCATAGCAGGAGAGATGGAAGAGCAAACAGGAGGAATAGAGTGATCATTAAGGGCCAACAAGAGGGAAATAAGCTACAGATAATTAACCTATCAGAATATACTCTTATTAAGACAGAAGTGTCACTGTTGCAAAGAGGTTTAAGCTTTATCCGCACGCCATCTGACAATGACTTTCAGATTTTTGTAGACGTGCATCAATTTTGCAGCAAAATCAAACTAAAGTTGTTTTTTTTCAAAAAAATCTACTGCGACAGGAGAGATGTGGACACACACAGAGGTTAATGTCTTTCATCCAGTTGAAGACTTGGATTATGCACTTCATGTGGCTGCTAATCTGAATGTTGAGAGCGGGGAATTAACTGAATCGGAACAAGAAATAATGGCTGAAATGTTTGGGAACTTTATCACCAAACTCAAAAATTTAAAGGCACTTGAGAAACGTTAAAATGAAAACCTGAATGAGCATGACCTCCTGACCTCTGAGGGAATGGTGTCAGGTAACAGTCTGTTACAAACAATGGGATATTTGGACAAACTTAGAAAGTCTAAATTCACTGTTGGTTCTACCTTTTGTCCCTATACTAATAATCCAGCCATACAGAATTTAGAAAAACTGTTAGAAAAGTGAAGTCAATTTTGAATAGTCACCCCTCTCCCAGGCATTTCAACCTTACTAAAAAACAAAGGTTTACCTTAGAAGATTTAACGACTAGGGACTCTGTTGTAATTAAGCCAGTGGATAAAGGGGACAACATTGTTATAATGGATAAAGTGAAATATGAGAACATGGTGTTGGACTTAGTGAATAACTTAGATTATTATGAAAGACTTCCAATGGACCCCACACTGGCATACAAAATTATTTATTTTTGATTTTGAAAAATGCTTTAAGGAAAGGTGACATATCAGATAAGGAGTATGAATATTTGTGGCCAGAAAATCCTGTGATGCCATGCTTCTATGCCCTATCTAAAATCCATAAGAAGCTCAATAAAACCCCAGGTAGACCAAGTGTGTCAAGGTGCAATTCAGTATCACAAAATGCCAGGTAAATTTGTAAAGTTTTTTCTTCAGAGCTTGGTTCAGAATTTGGAATCCTATGTTAAGAACAGTAAAGATCTTTTAAAAACATTAAAGGCTCTCACATGGGAGGCCGATTTCACCTGGATAGGCATAGATGTAGAGTCTCTGCATACCTCAATACAACATGACAAAGCTATAGAGTTTAAAAAATATTGGTTAGATAAAATATCAGATGCTAGGCACATTCCAAAAGAACTGGTTTTACAGCTAACAGATTATACCCGCAAACATAACTACTTTGAATTTAAGGGTCGGTTTTTTAAGCAAAGGTATGGCACAGCCATGGCCCCAAGTTATGCTAATTTATTCTTGGGCTACTGGGAAGAAGACAACATATATGAAAAAGAAAAATATCCTTTTCACATGCATACAAGTGGCTGACATCGCTATATAGATGACATACTGTGTTTTTGGGGTGGTGCCATGGATCTCATACCAGAGGTTAAACAATGGCTTGACAAAAACAAACTTAACTTGAGATTTACATACACTAAGGGCATTGAGACACTTGATTTCTTAGACTTAACCTTCTCTGGCAATGCCTCTAACCATAGTGTGACCTCAAAGAGTTACAGAAAACCAACAGCTACTAACTCCCCTGTTATAAGCTACAAGTGCCCACCCTCCTCAGCTAAAAAACTCTATACCTTATGGTCCACTATTATGTATTCATAGATACTGTAGGATGATAACAGAAATCAAGCAGATGAACTAATGGAAACAATTGAAGTTAGGGGTTACATTAAAAATTTTTGAAAGAAACAAGGGACAAAGTTGACAGGATTTGTAGAGAATTTTTACTTGATGAAAAGAATGAGGTCACATCAGAACAATTGACATGCACTTTCATCACTGAGTATAATCACATAGCTGGATGCATTGGAGTAGTGTAAGTGGATATATCTTATCAAATGTCAAGTTTCAGCCAATCAGAGCATGCCACGTCATTTGACAGGTGGTTACCATGGCAACACCCCACCCCTTTTCCAACTGGAAGCCCCACCTTCCGCTCGTCATGGCAATGCCTCACCCCTCTTCCTGCTACAGGAAGTGACGTGCATTTTCATCCTCAAACCCAGAAGTCCTCCCCTTTTCTACACTGTATGTGCCTCTTTCTTCTTTCCCTCCTCTCGCATCCATGCCATAGATTCACACCCGAGTCCCTCCACTTCATCTTCCTCCCCTCACATCAGAGTGCTAGCAGCTCCTCAAACCCCTCCCTTCGGACCTGGTTCGGTGTCCTAGCTTGCACCCGGGTCCCTCCCCTCACATCGCAACCCAGCTGCACCATCCTAATTCACATCAGAGTCTCCCTCCTTGATCTACCACCACTTGCACCTGAGTCCCTCTTCCTCCACTCCACCCTGCTCCCTCTTGCACCCCAGCTGAAACATCCTAGCTCAAACTCATGTCCTTCTCCCCACCACACACCCCTGCTCCCTCCTCTTCCCCACCCTTTTGCACCCCTGCTCTCCTCCTCCTCCTCCTCCATGATCCACCCATCTCTTGCACCTGAGTCCCTCTTTGTCCACACCACCCTGCTCCCTCCTCCACCCCTGCTACTGTGTCCTAGCTCAAACCTCATGTCCCCCTCCTCCATTTCCTTCCCCTCAAACTCCTGCTGTCTTCCTTCTCCTCTCCCTCCCCATCACACCCAAGTCCTGGCACCTTCATACCCTCTATTCACTCACTATCCATTCGCCCCCCTGTTGGTCCGGGGATATAAGGACAGGATGCGTGTAAGTGCTTTGTGACTTGGAAATCTGAACAAGGAATGCATCATCAGGCAGATGCTGTGACCACAGGGGCTATTTGGTGACACTGGTGTAAGCACACTTGTTTTGAGACAAGGTATATATTTTTTAAAGGTTTAGAAAAAAGTATTAATTTAACCTATGAATGTCCTACCAAGAACACCTTGTAAATGTTCATCGGCATCTCAGACTGGCAAGATAACATTCATCGTCAGTCTGCAAAGCAGTGTGTGTGTGTGTGTGTGTGTGTGTGGGCATCAACCAACTCTTAGGAAAAGAAAAATAATCTCTACAAGGCTTTAGATAGAAAAATAACTTTACAAATCTTATGTTGTTTGATACATAAAGGTCAAAAAATAGGATTCACAACTGTGTACAATATCTACTAAGTAATTATGAATGTTACAGAATGAAGGCTGAAGTCTTTACAACTGTAAAATCTATTTTTGACAGTCTACTGAAATACGATTTAAGCAGAGGATCCTGTGTGACAGTCACAGAAAGTTGTTTTGAATACTGATGAGTTAGCAGATGAGCGCATCTTGTAAGAATGGAACGAGAGACTGTTTTACATGTGAAAGGATACTTTTTGTGTTAGAAAGACTATAATCATCTATTAAATGTCTGGTCATGTCTCACATATGCCAAAGTAACACACACTATGAATAACTATGTTCTTTTAAATTAAATTAAGTAGTAGGGCTCTGAGAAGCAATATCTTAAAGTTTTCTCAAAGAGACATAGCTCTTTAATAGCAGACATTCTCAGGCATCTGTAGTGAAATTCTACATATTAAGTACCTTTCATTACAGAGCGAGGGATCCCCCACTGATGGCACAGCTTTATATAGAATGTCATACATTTGCATTTGAAAGGACATGCTGCTAGAGTCTGGAAAAAGTTTAAAGTTTATCTTGCATTCATACATAGCTAAAAAATAACTAGTTTAGAAAAGCCTGTAGTCGTCTATTAAATGTCAAATAATTTCTTACATAAACCAAAGAAATATACACTATGGACACTTATGTTATTTCAGATTATATTAAGCAATGGGGCTGTCTCAGAAGCAATATCTAAAAGCTTTCTCAAAGATGCCAAGTTATGTAGCAGCAGACCTTCCCTGACCTCTGTAATGAGATTCTGTATGGTTCTGATGGTGAGCTCAGCATATTAACTAGCTTCTAGCCAGTGTCTTGAAGAATCATAATTTTATGTTATGCACTATGTACCTGTTATTTATGTATGCATCTGTGAGAAATACTACTTTTCACAAACAGAACCTATCTGGAATATGTTTGATTATGATGTCTATGCTAAATTATAATCATGTGCAAATAGAACAGTCTTGTATGGTTTTTGAAATCATATAAAAAGGGATCTTTTGTGAGAGATCTTGGAAAAGAGTCACGTTAGTCACACTCGAGAGAGCGGCTCTGTTAAGAGTGTGGGAGATTATGGCAGGTGGTGTAAATCAGTATGATATCATTGGATACACAATAGAAGGGTGCATACAAGCATCTGGGAAACATTTGTAAGATCTGGAAAACAGTGTTCATCCACAGTAGAAGGGTTCTGTTAAGAGTGTGAGAGATTTAGGTAGATGGTGTAAATCAGTATGATATCATCGGATACACAATAGAAGGGTGCATGCATTTACATAGTAAGCATCTGGGAAACATTTGAAAAAGATCTGGGAAATAGTCTAAAAGAAAAACCTTGCATTGTTTTTTATTTTATGCAAAGAAATAGGGGAGTTGCTATGTATTGTTACCTACATTATATAAGTGTTATACATTGCCAGTGTGACACAGTCTTGGCTGAAAACCGAAGAGATACTGCTAAAGTATGGAGCATTACAACATGGAATATCTCTTAGGTGGTGCTGTTGTGAATATAAGTGATGATGAACAGCCTACTACTAGTGTTGAACAGATAGAGACCACCAAAAACACTCCACAAGGTATTTGTATATATTTTTGCTGCTTTTAGAATAGTATAATCAGTTAGGATGTGTTACTGTTTTTTTATCAGCTCAGAACTGTATCATTAGTGGATAGAAGATGCCATGTATTTGTGTGTGTATATATGTGTGTATATATATATATATATATATATATATATATATACACACACATATATATGCTGCTTTAGAATTGTATAATCAGTTAGGATGTGTTACTGCTTTTTTTTATTAGCTCAGAACTGTATCATTAGTGGATAGAAGATGCCATGTATGTGTATATATATATTTGCAAAGTGGGGGAGTGGATTAGCTAGAAGGAGCCGGGTTAAGACCAGATATAAACACTGCCCTAGATAGCTTCTGCAACAAAGCAGACAGAAAACCAGGAGGAAGGAGCTACTGGTATAACTAAAGCTTTTCTAGTGGGGCTAAGAACTAGATCTCTTGTTCTGGGACCTTCAATTTAGGGTAAAAAAAAGGAGTTAGTGTGTTTGTCAAGAGGCAGTTGAAGTAAATTGTTATCTGTTATCTGTGTTATCTGTGTACTTATCTAGGTGTTTGTCACAGGTGTCAGAAGGGAACTGTTATCTGTGAAATTAACTAGGTGTAGTAAGATTTGCAAAGTAGGGGGAGTGGCTTAGCTAGAAGGAGCCATGTTAAGACCAGATATAAACACTGCCCTAGATAGCTTCTGCCACAAAGCAGACAGAAAACCAGGAGGAAGGAGCTACTGGTATAACTAAAACTTCTCTAGTGGGGCTAAGAACTAGATCTCTTGTACTGGGACCTTCAATTTAGGGTAAAAAAAGGAGTTAGTTTGTTTGTCAAGAGGCTGTTGAAGTAAATTGTTATCTGTTATCTGTTATCTGTGTACTTATCTAGGTGCTTGTCACAGGTGTCTGAAGGGAATTGTTATATGTGAAATTAACTAGGTATAGAAATATTTGCAAAGTAGGGGGAGTGGCTTAGCTAGAAGGAGCCATGTTAAGACCAGATATAAACACTGCCCTAGATAGTTTCTGCCACAAAGCAGACAGAAAACCAGGAGGAAGGAGCTACTGGTATAACTAAAACTTCTCTAGTGGGGCTATATTGCCCTCCTTCCCTCCCCTCCACCCCCAACCCTAAACCAGTTCCAGGAAGTGAAAGATCACAAAGCCACAAAAGACTTACCATCCTAGAAGGGCAAGAGTATCTCACCGTCCCCCCCCCAGCTGCTGGAGGTCTAACTCTGAGCAAGTAAAGAGACTACTGAGAAATATAGGAACTTCTTGTCTCAGAACAGGAAGATCAGGAGCTAAAAGGGTGCAGAGACAGTAAGTAAGTAGGGAGAGAAGAGAAGGAGAGAAAAAGAAACAAACAGAGGGAAGAGTAAATATTCCAAATAACAGTTTGGGGCCAGAAAAAAGACATGTTGGGAGTGGTGCAGTGGCTGTGGAGAAGCAGTCTTCTGGGAGATGTTCTGGAGGATGCAGTGTTGTCCCATCTGCAGGCACCTCTCTGGGCTGAGGGAGGAGGTTGCTCATCTCCAGGCTGAGTTGGCCAGGATTTGTGGGACCTCATCTCCCACTCAGGGACCACCAGGGTCACTGCCATTGTCTCAGAGGTTGCCAAGAAAGAGGAGTGGCTGGACCACAGTGGGCTCAGGGAGGCTGAGGGTGGTGGAAGAGAGGTGCATCCCTCCAGTTGTACCTCTCCACAATTTCTATGCCGTTCTGGAAAAGTGTGGTTCCTCTATGTAGGCACTCACAGTGGAGACCAAGGAGGATGCTGGGAACCTCCACAAAGGAGACCCACAGGAGGGTGGCATGGGACCCCACAGGGGAAGGAAACAACTCCTGGTGGGGAACTCCATGTTAGGAAGGTAGATCTGGGGGAGGAAGGGGAGAGGGAGGTAAGGTGCCTGCCTGGTGCCATGGCTTTGAGGGACAGGGAGCAAATCCTCAGGATCGCAGGAGCAGCTGCACAGGGGAGGGAGCTGGATGTAATTGTCCACCTAGGGACAAATGACCTGGCTAAGAAAGGGATCAGAGCAGTGCAAGAAGCATTTGTAGCGATGGGGAGGGGCCTTAGACAAATAGCACACATGGTAACCTTCTCAGAGGTGCTGCCTGTCTATGGCATGGGTGAGACAAGGGTGCTGCACACCATGGGATTCAATCAGTGGTTGAAAAACTGGTGCAGAGCTCAGGGATTTGGCTTCATTGGGGACTGGGGATCCACCTGGAGGGATGCAGGCCTATACTGGCATGATGGTCTGCATCTGTCCAGGAAGGGAACCAGGATCCTAGGTGATAGGTTTAAATACTTCATTGACAAGCATTTAAACTAGCCAAGGGGGGGAGGCACTGGAAAGGAGCAGGGAAATCCTAGCCCCCCCCCAAAAAATCAGGGTACTAAGTGAGGTAGACACCAACATAGAGATGTCGATAGGGAGAAGTGCAGGGGTAAGTGGAGAAAGTGACAAATGCAGTAAGGACAGGAATGCACAAAAAGAGGTAAGGCCATCAAGAAATGGAGAGTAATGAGTACCAATGCCCATAGTCTGGGCAACAAGCTCCCTGAACTGGTGGCCTTGATGAAAGAGGGATGCCTGGATATTGTAGCATTCACAGAAACATGGTACACAGAGAACCATGTCTGGGATGTTAACATACCAGGGTACACAACCTACAGGAGAGACAGGGAGGGTAGAAGAAGGGGGAGTAGCTCTCTATGTAATGGAAGGGATAAAAGCAACCGAACAAAAGAGTAAACAGGGAGAAGAGGAGGAACTGTGGGTCACCTTAGAGACTGGAAATGGCACCACAATCCACACAGGGGTTGTATAAAGACCCTCATGTCAGGGGAAGGGAATGGACAAAGATATGATAGAAGGAATACTTAGGATGGCAGAGAAAGGGGAGGTACTGTTGATGGGGGACCTTAATATGCCAGATGTTAACTGGAGCACCTTTGTGGCAGCCACATCCAAAAGCAGGACCATTCTTGATGCCCTTCAGGTGGCATGCCTCAGACAGCTAGTCTTGAACCTACTCATGAGGGGAGCAATTTAGACCTCGTACTCTCAAATGGGGACAGTGAGAGGATCTCAGATCTAGAAGTGGGTAGTCATTTGGGAACAAGTGACCACCAAACAGTGTGGTTCATGATAAACTCAGCTACAAGTCAAGCCATACAAAGTGAGGGTTCTGGACTTCAGGAGGGCTGACTTTGGCAAGATGGGAGAGTGCCTTTGAAAAGCACTAGCAAATAGGCTAGAAGGAGGGGAGGAGCAACAATGGGGAAATATCAAAACTGCCATCACAGAGGCAAGAAGCTTTTGTGTGAAGCAAATAAACAAATCAAAACAAAAGAAAACGCCACTATGGTTCTCAAAAGAGGTGGTGGTGAAGGTTAGGGAGAAAAAGACAGCATTTAGGAAGTATAAGAAAAAACAGAAGGGGCAGGACAGAGAACTGTACCAATTAAGGCAGAAGGAGGCAGGGAAGGTAGTCAGAATAGCAAAGGCACAAACTGAGGAAAAGATAGCTAACTCAGTTAAGAAGGGGATACAACCTTTTATAGATATATCAGGTAGCATAGAAAGACAAAGAGAGGGATAGTGAGGCTGAATAAAATGGATGGTGGGTGACAGTGAGTGACAGTTAAAAAAAGCAGGGATACTGAATGAATACTTCTGTTCAGTATTCACAAAAGAAGAAGTGGGGGAGGTGCCAAATCCAATTAACAGAAGCACTCTGGAGAGGGGGGTCGATCCCAGTCCTTTCACTGAAGAAAGGGTTCTGAAAGAACTCCTAAAACTGAAGGTGGACAAAGCAATGGGGCCAGATGGAATTCACCCCAGAATTCTAAAAGAATTAAGTAGAGAACTAGTGACACCACTGACTACACTTTTTAACAAATCATGGGAGGATAGTGTGGTACCCAAGGACTGGAAGAAGGCGGATGTGATTCCCCTTCACAAAACTGGGACCAAGACAGAGGCAGGAAACTACAGACCTGTCAGTTTGACCTCTGTGGTAGGGAAAGTGATGGAATCACTTCTGAAGGAAAGAATTGTCAAGTACATAGACGCCAGTGGGCACAGGTCCCAAGGCAGCATGGGTTCACAGCGGGAATGTCATGTCAGATGAATCCAATTGATTTCTTTGACTGGTTGACCAAAGTAATAGACCAGGGAGGGGCTGTGGACATGGCCTACCTAGACTTTAGCAAGGCATTTGACACAGTCCGACACAAAAGATTAGTAGTCAAATTAACCAGCCTGGGAGTTGGTCCCAGGGTGGTATCCTGGGTAAAACATTGCCTGAACAACAGGACACAGAAGGTAATTGTAAATAGAGTCCACTCTGAAGAAAGGGGGGTTACTAGTGGGGCACATGAGAGTTCAGTAGGGTCCTGTCCTTTTAATGTCTTTATAGTGACATTGCAGAGGGACTGCAAGGAAAAGTATGCCTCTTTGCAGATGACACAAAGATCTGCAACAGGGCTGATACACAAGGAGGCGTGGAAATGATGAGAAGGGACCTGGCAAGGTTGGAGGAATGGTTAGAAGTATGGCAGCTCGGATTCAATGCAAAGAAGTGCAAAGTAATGCACCTGGGAAACAAAAACCCAGGAGAAAATTACACAATGGGGGGGAGGTAGTAACAACAACAAAAATGGAAATGGACCTGGGGGTAATCATAACAGATGATCTTAAGGTTGGAAAGCAATGTGAGAAGGTGGTAGGGAGGGCTGGGGGATACTGGGATGTATAGAGAGAGGTATCACCAGCAGAAAACATGAAGTTATTATCCCCCTGTACAGACAGTTGGTGAGACCCCATCTTGAGTACTGCATCCAGTTCTGGAGACCCCATCTCCACAAGGACATAGACAGGATGGAGGCAGTCCAGAAGAGGGCAATTAAAATGGTGCATGGTCTGCAAGAGAAGCCATACGTGGAGAGACTAAAGGAGCTTAATATGTATATCCTTGAGGAGAGAAGGGAGAGGGGGGACATAATAGAAATGTTTAAGTACCTCAGTGGAATCAACAAAGTCCAAGAGGGTAGCGTCTTTCAGAAAAAGAGATGTGCAAGAATAAGGGGACACAATCTGAAGATAGAGGGGCGGCTCAGGGACAATGTGAGGAAGTATTTTTTCACAGAGAGGGTGGTGGACGCATGGAACAGCCTTCCTGAGGAGGTTGTGGGGTCTAAAACTGTGTGAGAATTCAAGAATGCATGGGACAGACGTAAGGCCATTTTTGTGGGGGGGGTAGGAAGAAATAGGCTGTTGGTTAAATAGGATCTGCACCTTATCCTCTAGGTAGGAAAATGGGCAGACTAGGTGGGCTAAGTGGTCCGTATCTGCCATCAAAGTCTATGTTTCTATGTTTCTATGTAGCATTAGTGGATAGAAGATGCCATGTATTTATATATATGTATATATATATATATATATATATATATATATATATATATATACATATAAGAGGCGAAACTCCATTTAATGTATTGTTAGTTGTTCCACAGTGACAAAGTGAGAAATTCAGTGTTGGGTTGAAACCCCCCTGAACCTACCCTCCCCAACTGGCATTGGGGTGTGCATTAGGGTTAGTCAGGCCTAACTCTCACCCCATCACATTGTAAAACAGCAGAAGTATAGGAGAATGGGGTGAGAGTTAGGACTGATGACCCAATGCACACCCCAATGCCGGTTGTGGGTGGGCGGGGGTCCAAGGGGTTTTCAACCCTAACACCGAATTTCCTCACTTTTGTCGCTGTGGAACAACCCTAACTAATGCATTAAATGGTGTTTTTTGCCTCTAATTTCCCTTCTTTTTGAGAATGATAATGAGAAATAGTGAATGTAATGCAGCAGCAGGAGCACGGGGCCCACCATGTAATGCAGTGGCAGGAGTGCGGGGCCCTTTGGGCCCCTCGCTCCCGCCACGTTATGTCTTGTGGCATAGTAACAGGAACAGCAATGCAAACAGAAGCACTAACAGTGGCGCACATGGTAACGCAAGCACGAATGTGAACAGAAAGAGTAATGCACACGGTAGCGTAGACGGGAATGGTCTGCCACGTGATGTGTTGTCACATAGTAACATGGTGCCTGCAAATGGAAATGTCAATGGGCATGGTGACGCACAAGTGAAACAGAAAGAGAAACAGTACTGTAGACACAAATGGCAAAAAATAACAGAAACACAAGAGCAAATGGAAACACAAAGTATAAAGCACATGGTGGCGTAGACGTCAATGGTAAGTGAAATGGGTACGGAACCGCAAGCGGAAAGGGCAACGGTAACAGTAATGTAAGCACACAGGCTGGTTTTCCCCAAAACCTGCATAGAGAAAGACAGTGAGTACAAAGAATGAATGCATAATAATGGGTATCGGAGTAGAAAATGAGGACTTGGAATACTAAATAGGTTATATCTCAGGAACCTTACGACATAGAAAAAAAATTTAAAAGTCATATGATTTATGACTGTACTGGCTAGTTTTGTACTTAGCCCCCATTAGGGGGCTAAGTACTTTTCTGAGGAAAAGTCCGTATCTCGCACCGTTTCTGAGATACGGCCCCTGAAAGGCATGGCGAATGCCGTAATGTTATCCTATGGGGAAAGAAAGAGAAGTTCAGAGTGCTATAACTTTGCCTCCCTGTAATATTTTTTCACCAAACCACTGAAAGGCACATCTGTGGGCGGTTGGCTGTCTTCACTCCAAATTTCAGGAAAAAAGACCAAACCGTTATTTTGCAGCAGGGTGCCAAAGGATTCCTGTAATGCATCGGGCGCCGTAATGTTATCCTATAGGAAAAACTGTCAACTTTGGAGTGCTGTAACGTTGTGGCCGTGTAATATTTTTACAACACAACACTGAAAGGCACATCTGTCAGATGTCGGCTGCATTCCCTCCAAATTTCAGCCCATAACTCCCAACTGTTCTTTTACAGCACAGTGCCAAAGAATTGCTGTCATTTTCCCACAGACTAGAAAACTACGGTCGCAATTTGCGAAAGCTTTCACAAAAATTTGCCACACTTTCATGAGCATGAAAGTACTTTGTGAAAGTACTTTTTCCAGAAATTTGAAAAACATATTTCTGGGGTGTTTTACCCCAAAATAAAGACATGACTAGCATCCTCAGGTGAATACAAAAATAATTAGGTTGCTAGAGGGTCCCAAATTTAAATGCCAAGCATTTTTCTGATCACTAACTGAAAACAAAATGGCAGATTTGTGAAAGTAACAGGGCCATTTGCGAAAGTAAAAATGCATTTGCGACACTGTCAAACTTTCTGTTTACTTTTCCTATTGACTTATAAAGGGAAATTGATTTTTGAATAACTTTTGAACTGTTTAAGATTTTTTCACCAAATCTTCAAAAGGCACATCAGGGACCCTGGCCGCACATTCCCTGAAGATTTCTGGCAGGTCACACAAACTGTGCAACCTGTAGGCGCGACCATAGAATTCCAGAAAAAGCGTAAACGCGCACGCAGATCACGCTTAATAACTCTGCAGCTGTATATCTGACCAGTACAAAACTTGGCAAATCCCAAGGCCTATGGTTCTTGATCACGATTCCAAATTTCAGGCAAATCTGTCAAATGGTTGCAAAGTTATTAAGGTGCAAAATTTTGGGTTTAAATATGTAAATGGCCTTTAACCTAATCTGCGATAGCACTACTGCTACTATATATTATATATATATATATATATATATATATATATATATATATATATATATATATATATATATATATACACAGTGTATATATATATCTGCTGCTTTAGAATTGTATAATCAGTTAGGATGTGTTACTGCTTTTTTTATTAGCTCAGAACTGTACCATTGGTAAATAGAAGATGCCATGTATTTGTGTGTGTGTGTATATATATATATATATATTTGCTGCTTTTAGAATAGTATAATCAGTTAGGATGTGTTTCTGCTTTTTTTATTAGCTCAGAACTGTATCATTAGTGAATAGAAGATGCCAGGACTCCCATATCTACAAGGTTTTGGAGGCATCTACAGGACAGCTCTTCCCACAGACTAGCATTGGTTATATAGGAAAAATAGGGATATTTAGCAGCCACAGGAAATAACGTAATATACAGGACTATCACTCAGAAGTTACAGGGAAAATGCCTAAAAGATATGAGAACACTGAGAAGTTTTAATTAAAAATAGGATGTGTTACTGTTTTTTGTTAGCTTAGAACTGTACCATTGGTGAATAAAAGATGCCATGTATTTGTATATACATGTGCTGCTTTAGAATGGTATAATCAGTTAGGATGTGTTTTTTTATTAGCTCAGAAATGTATCATTGGTGAATAAAAGATGCCATGTATTTGTACATAGATTTGCTGCTTTAGAATGGTATAATCAGTTAGGATGTGTTTTTTTTATTAGCTCAGAAATGTATCATTGGTGAATAAAACATGCCATGTATTTGTATATATATTTGCTGCTTTAGAATGGTATAGTCAGTTAGGATGTGTTTTATTATTAGCTCAGAATTGTATCATTGGTGGATAGAAGATGCTTTAATTAAAAAATAGGGTCTGTTTTACTGTTTTTTTTTTTTTGCTAACCTAGATTCTTACAACTGTAATGCATGAAATATGATTATTGTAATTTAAACTTTTATTGTAAGTTTAAACATAAGTGAACAGCAATACACACATTATATATCTTTGGTTCAAAATCAGACATACAAACTTCCTTGTGATCTAAGACAGCTGATTAATTAAATGTATCTACCATTTTTAAAAGATCATGGTTGAAATATGTGACATCTGCTTTTATGTTGATAGCTACAAAAAAGGTAAATCTTCTCAGAAAAAAAGAAAAGAAGGAATTAGAACAGAACTTACGAGAGAAGGCTGCCAATATTGTGAATAATGTTGATTGTGTAGACACCAAGGGGTGATGCTTTAGACTCTATAAATAATAACAGCGTAATTTTGCTCCAAGGGTCAGAAAACACCAACAGTTCCATGAATTCTGATGCAACTCCCCAGGCATCTGCACATTTGGTGATTAAACCCTATGGTGATTCTACAATGTGCCTTGCTTTATATCATGATTCACAGCTATCTGCCAGTTTGGGGGCTACAGACAATGAGAATCCTGTCTCACTGCCCCAGGCCTCCACCAGTCTGAAGTGTTCAAACAAAAGGAAACCTGTTTCACCTCCCCAGTTTGGGAAAAGGGATTATGAGCCAACAAGGTTAATGATACAGTTTGCTAAAAAGTTGTTTAAATTGCTTGGCAACGTTGAAAGATTAAGTGGTAAGGAGAAGGAAACCGTATATGCTTTACAAAAAAAAACTACTAAAATGTCGTAATGTGAATGTTGCATTTCTGTTGGCATGTTTAGGTAGGAAGGGGTCAGCGTTAGAGCTGAGGCGTGATATAGAGATGGTAGATCAGCTTAACTGTGTATCAGAAATGTTTGCATCTATAAAACAGTGACCAAATAGAATGAATAAAAAGGAGGGCAATGCTAAAAATAAGACCAAACACAATAGTCTGGTGAAAAGAAAGATATGGGATTAAAATAAAAAAATCTGAGAAAATTTGAAAAGGAAGGTAAAGCGTGCCAGGAAACTATTACAATGCAGGGCATCACGGCATCTTGCAGAGAATCACGATTCTCCACAAGATGCCGGGTAAGAAAACTACAAGTTCCCTCCCGTAGTTTTTTTAGTAAGAATTTAAAGTTACACAAGGGACAGAAATAATTTCAGAGAAGTCGAACTTTATGAATCGTTTCGCTTTGTCAATCTTGACAGGCTTCAGTCCTTTACAGATGCCATTAGGGCAAAACACCAAGCTATCCAAGAGTTGCTAGATAGGGTGATACCTGAACTGGGTCCCAATGATTTTCTGCAATTGTGTTTTGATGCTGACTCTTTAAATCATCCACTATTCTCAAGAAGAAGAGCCCCTGGAGAGCTTAACGCTGGGGTGTTTTTAGACCAGATAGCTGATAAGCTTCAGAGCAATTCTGAGGCGATCGCCGATGGGTCTCTGCATCTTGTGTTAACCACTATTAGAAATAGGGAGGGAGGGGTGGGAAGAAGACATACACTAAGTTCTGTTTTATACAGCTGAATCATTGATACAAAAAGCTATCTGATTGATGTAAACAACAGAGATAATGCTCTGTGTTTTTCAGCCAGTATAGTAGCATTACTAAGTCCCCACAGATATACTGATGCACAATTGATTAATAAGGGTAGAATTTTGCACGTTGAACCAGGTTTGTCAGAATAGATGCCTGTCACGTTTAGTGATGTGTCATGATTTGAGCAATTTTTAGGAGTCAGAATTAAGATTTTGTGCCACATTCAGGGAGCTTGGCAAACATTTTCGACAGGACCAGAAAGACTGCCTAAAACACTGTTTGTATTATTGCATGACAGCCATTACTACAGTGTCACGAATGTAAATAAATTTATAGGTGCCAAATACCTGTGTGAATACTGTCATGCAGCTTACAGTCACAAAAATAATCATTCCTGTGCATGGTTTTGTAATGCATGTTGTGAGCCAAACTGCTCAGAACAGAAAACTGATGTAACATCATGCCTAAAGAGTAAAAAGATTTTTAGGTCCTCAGCTTGCCTAGAAAGACATTTGGACAGAGCGGCTTTGGGCAGGGGCTCTTGTGAACCGATGAAACTGTGTGAAGAATGTTTTGTTTTTTATAAGAGGTCTCATGCATGCAAACACATTCAGTGTGCTAGATGAGGATCTCTGATGATCGCAGACAAACATATCTGTTACATGACCCCACTCACAGAAGTAAAAAACTCTGAAAGATACATAGTGTTTGATTTTGGGGCCAGACAAGAAACAGGTGTACACACCCCAAATTTTATATTTGCTAAGCAATTGGATGGGAAGAGATCCTGGGAATTTGAAGGGGATGAATGTGTAAAAGAGTTTGTCAGACATTTTATAGATACACCATTCAAACACTACACATTTATAGCCCACAATGCCAAAGGCTATGACAGCTATTTTATCGTTAGCCAGCTGGTCAAAGATAAAATCGATATCAAGTTGCTCACCCAGGGAGGAAAATTGCTGTGTGTGACCGTATCTGCCCTACACATCAGATTTATTGATTCATTATCCTTTATGCCCCTGAAATTAAACAAAATCCGAGCGGCATTCGGTTTTGAGGAAGAGATGGCTAAAGGGTACTTCCGGCATTTTTTTAACACCAAGGCCAATGAAAATTACGTAGGTCCCCTGCCTGATGCAGAATTTTATGGGGTGGACTATATGATGCCTAGTGAAAAATCAGAGTTCATGCAGTGGTACATGGCAAACCAACACAGAATTTGACCTGAAAAAAGAACTTAGCTACTATTGTCAGTTAGATGTTGAAATTCTTCGAAAAGCCTGTGACAGATTTAGGCAGGAAGTGATGAACATGACAACCAAATGAGTTTTAAAACAGTCAGACTGTGACCCTGCAGGGTACAAAACAGACTCTTTAGATCCCTTCCAATACACAACCATAGCCTCTGTTTGTATGGCAACATACAGATATTTGTTTTTGAGTGAGAACACTCTCGCCGTTCCCCCCAGATAACTACCATGGTCAGCAAAAGAGGTACTCCACACTGGCCATTCAGTGGTTAATGTACATAGCTGAGAAAGAAAAATTTCTATTCAATATGCTCTCAGGGGTGGAGAATTTAAAGTAGGTCCCTACTTTTTGGATGGGTATGCTGTAATTGAAGGGGTCCCAACAGCCTTTGAATTCAATGGATGCTTTTTTTCACAGATGCAAAATCTGTTACTGTGAGAAAGACAGAAACCACATGACAGGCACTAGTTTTGAACAGTTATGCAAGCAGACCATGCATAAATCCCATTTTTTTAAAAGCAAGGGGTTTTCCATTAGAGTACTGTAGGAACATGAGTGGAAAGAAATGTTGGCTACAGATGAGGGCCTGAATAATTTCTCGAGGAGCAGACAGCTACCGCAACCCCTCGAGCCTAGGGAGTCTCTGTTTGGGGAGGAAATGCCATCTGACTGTACTATAATGCACAGTCAGATGAAAAGATTCACTATTGTGATTTTACTAGCCTTTTAGCCTTTTTGTCAATCAAAACAAAATGTTACCCCTGGGTCACCCTACCATCATCTATGAGAACTTTACAGATCTCAGTCAATACTTTGGTTTGGCAAAAGTAAAAGTTTTACCCCTAGAGGTCTTTTTTTTTCCAGTGCTGCCATCCAGGATTGGAAAAAAACTTTTGTTTGCATTATGTTATGCGTGCACTGAAGAGAGACTTCAGACAACGTCATGAACACACAGTGATGTGGAGAGGGATCTGACTGGTACCTACTGCACCATGGAGCTAAACCTTGCTGTAGAAAAGGGGTATCGAATCATTGATGTTTTTGAAGTGTGGGATTTCAGGGCATCATCAACAGAGCTGTTTGCTGACTACATCAAACATGCACCTAAAATAGAAGCAAGAGGCATCTAGTTTCCCTTCATGGGTAAAAAATGAAGCAGATAAAGCCAGGTACATACAGCAGTATTTTGAAAGAGAAAATGTACATTTGAACCCCGCTGCCATCACCATTAACCCCGCGAGGAGAAATATATCTAAACTGTTTCTAAATTCTCTTTGGGGTAAATTTGGACAGAGACCTAATTTACTAACCACGAGCATAGTTACAGACCCTGATGAACTCTTTCAGTATGTATTTGCCCCCTACTATGACGTGACCTCACGCTGTTTCATTGATGATGAGACAGCGTGTTTAAGTTGGAAGTACACTAAAGAACATTACCCAAATTCTAACAACATCAACATATTAACAGTGAGTTTCACCACAGCATATGCCAGAGTAGAACTGTACAATCTGTTAGATAAGTTACAGGACAGGTGCTTGTATCACGACACAGACTCTGTCATTTTTGTGTCTAGACCAGGTGACTGGAACCCTCCTGTAGGTGACTATTTAGGGAAGCTGACCAGCAAGCTTCCGGCAGACAAGCACATTACCGAGTTTGTGTCAGCAGGTGCCAAAATCTATGGCTTCCGGCTGTCCAGAGAACGGGTAGTCCTCAAAGTGAAAGGATTTACTCTTAATGTAGGCAACAGCAACACATTAATTTTGAAAACTTAAAAGATCTGGTGTTTGATTACAATGGTTCACAGATGTCTAAAGAAATCACAGTGAGGCAACCCTGCATAGTAAAAAATAAAAAGCAGTGGTCCCTCAAAACAAGAACGCTGTCCAAAACACAGAGAGTAGTGTATGACAAACAAGTTTTACAAGACGAATTTAAAACCCTTCCTTACGGGTACTGATTGAAAATAATGGACATTAGATTGCAACATCCCTTTTCATGTCTGATAGCTGGACCGTCCAATTCTGGTAAAAGCTTTTTCATAAAAAATGTATTGGGACATTCTAACAACACTTTATCACACAAGCCTGAAAATATTGTCTGGTTTTACACCTGCTGGCAACCTTTGTATAATGAGCTGATGTTGAAGTTTGCACAGATTAAATTTGTGGAGGGGCTGCCTGCATCATTAGCCAATGATGATCTGCTGCCTCCTGACAAGATTAATCTGATTGTCATTGATGATCCGATGGAATCGGCCTGTCAAAATGGTGAGATAGAACGTGTATTTACCAAGTACAGCCATCACCGTAGTCTGTCAGCCTTTTACCTTGTACAAAATGTGTTTTGTCAAGGCAAGAAAAGCCGGACCATTGCGCTAAATGCCAAATACATGGTTTTGTTTAAAAATCCACAGGACAAACTGCAGATCATGACTCTGGCAAGGCAGATGTACCTCGGCCAGGCAAAATTCTTTTTAGAAGCTTTTGAAGATGCCACTAGACAACCTTATGGTTATTTATTGGTTGATTTAAGGGCCGGTATGCCAGATGAATATAGGCTGCACAGTGGATTGTTGCCCCCTGACTGGCCGGTGGCATACGTCTGGAAAAAATCCCATTCTGGTCCTAGAAATACATGATGCTGTATGGCCATTATGTCTAAAAGGCTGCAGAGAAACTTGTCTGTTCTAAAGTTACTAGTGAGAGGACCTCCCCATTTAAGAAAAGCTATTTTGTGCTCAGCCTCTGATGACTTGATATCTGCCATAGCAGAGGTTGCTTTAAACACTCTAAAGGGAAACATACCATTGTCAGCTAAACTACTAGCTTTTCTGAAAAAAGGGGAAGAGTCATAAAAAATTTAGGCAACAGGAAGGTGTCTTTAAAATGAAAAAAACAGCTTGTAAACCAGACAGGCGGCTTCATAGGGACATTGTTGGAGATCGCTATTCCACTGATTACAGGACTGCTGGCTAACAGGTAATGGATTTTACTCAGAAAGTGTATTTGGTACCACAACAGCAATTGAACCATATGAGAGTGAACTATCCCAATGAGGACATGAGAAAAGTAGTAACTTACAGCTTGGATACTGAAATGAGATCTATATTTTCCCGGACTGATTTGTCAGATCACGAGAAAGCCAAGCTGTACTCCGCTGTGTTACAATGTTACCACACTCTGGTACGTCAAGGGGAACAGAAAAAACAGTTTGACTTCATTGATGCCCGACTCCGAGGCTGTTTCTGAGCAACCCCGCGCTGCAACATTTCTTTTACAAGGTCAATGGAAAAAGACACCTTAAACAGTGTTTCTCAAAGGTCTAAAAAAATGCTGAATTTTTATTAAATCAGATGGCAAAGAACAAGGATATTCTCTTTTGGAACGATAAGGGTGAACTGTTGTATAAAGGTAATGTTATTTCTGGGTCTCACATGGTTGATTTGGTAAGGGAAGCTATGGCAACACACATTATCCCTGACCACAAAAAAACAAAAGGTTGGAATGTTTTCCTGAGAGCCACCGCTGAGGCTAAGATACCCACATCAATCTTTGGTCATTCAGCAAACAGGAGATATGTTGAAAGTAGAAAGACAGCCGATGCAAAAAACACTGAGACCTCTCCAATTAGCAGCTGGTCAGTGAAACCCAAAAGATGAAAGACATTAAACAAACCAGCCTGGCTCTCTGGATAAATGTAAATATTATAGACCTCTGGTCTATGTGTACAACCTATATTAGCTGTGTACAACCTATATTAATGTGTTTACACAAGAAGTTGTTTATATGTTAGTCTACCTCATATTGAATATGCTAGCATTTTTTTCAAAAGGTGCTTATATTTCTGTATGTTAGCCTACTTCTGATGTATGACTCATTTATGGGAAAATTTTTAACAAGAGATGTCTTTACTGTTTCTGTACTTTACTAATAATCCTACCTTTGATGTGTGTCACATTTTATGGGCTTTTATAATAAACACCTTTATATTTTACACATTGTGTCATGATTGAAGAAAGACTGAAATCAAAACAACATGGGTTCATATATGCTTTTATAGATGACCTTTTGAGTTACAAGGAATTGTATATTTTAAACTCCATTACAAGTCAAACAAGTCTGAATATGTTGAAAGATGGCAGGGGCATGCCCTGACCTAGCTTAAATGTCTGAAAGGGTGACGTACAAAACTAGTCACCATGGTATCATTTTAAGTAAATCATTAGAGTACATTTTTAGAACTTGATCTTATGAAAATTCTTTACATCTGTGGTGTAAGAAGAATATGCAGTGAAATCCACAGGCTGTAGAGAAGGTATCTTGCAACTGTGTGTTTTTGTACAGGATACATTTTGCATTTCTGTTTAAAAGGCCCCCAATTATTTGTGTGTAATTATAAGGATGAAAACCGTAGCTATCAAAAAACTCTGCAGACCCATCTTCTGAGATGTATGCAGCTTACCAGTGCTGTTCAATGAGGTCATGGGGGTCAGTATTGATGACCAGTACCATGGGGAGATTTCTCAGTCTCTCCTTGGGTAGCAGATCACAGGGAAACACACCCAGAAAACAGTCATGGATGTGGGGGTCATGGGTTAAAAAATGTTCCAGTTGCTTGGTGTTCATTTTTATGGTTTATCACATGTAATCAAAAATGACATTTCTTCTCTGGTTTATCTCGATGGCATTATCAAAAACAGCGTAGACTATGAGATTAACCATATGAGGAAGGGCTTCTGCAAATCTGATTTCTGCTCTGCAGTTCCTGGTTCTAATAAGGGAGTAATGGTCAGCACATTCTTGGTCCGGAGTCAGATCCAAGGCAAACAGCGTGTACCCTTGGGTGAATTCCTGGTGGTTGATCATGAGGGGGCGGTCCTTCATGCACTTTCTGGCTGCCTGCACTAGATTAAAATATTCTCTCACAGCATTTCCATTTCTAAAATCGGGCTGGAGAGGCTTAGCGGAGATTTGTTCACCGTCCAGGTACAGAGCCACAAAATTAATGTTGTAATGTTTAAAGTTGAAGGGGTTTTCAGTGTAGGAACCGCTAAAAGCATCATTGTCAACAAACCCCATGACCATCATTTTTGGTAACTGTCCCAAAAACAGATTATCCTGGTTGCAGACCCTGCTCCCTGCAGGGATGCTGAACACTTTTGTACCCATTCTGTCTATTGGGTATTTAGCGTTGGAGGACAGCAGGGCTTCTGAGTGTCCCAGACGAACACCAGGAGTCACTTTTACCCTTTTGACAAACAGAGAGGCAGACATGATCTTTAGCTTATAAAGATCAGCATCTCCGCTCATCAAACAAAAGCTGCCCCTGTTACACGTCGGTTTAATTTTAATATCCACACCATTCAGCATCAGTTTCTCTTGGAAAAACAAGTCAGTGTGCAGGTAGCCCAGAAGCTCCACTCCCCTACTGAGACGTGTGAAAGAGCTTCTTTTACTGAACCCTGCATTGCACTGGCTCTGTCTGTGATTTTGTGTTTCCCCAGGGTGTCTTTGTAAAATAACCCTGCGGTGAATTGGGTAGAAAGGGTCTCTTCACTGAAGTTCAGCACTGATTCTATGATAGCCCTGTAGGGGTAACAGATATTGCCCTGGCTTATGAGCCGATTCCCAATGGTCACATCCAGCTGGCTGAAAATGGTAGTCACTGGGTAGTTGATGAGTCCCACCTTGGCCGCTGCCGTTATGTCTGAGCTGTCCATTTCAGTGATTTTACAAACCAAGTAAAGAAGCATGTTATTTAGATCCAAATAGTCTTAGCCATTCCCTGCTATATAAAATTCAATTGGTGAGGTTTCTGAAAGGGCGGCCAGAGGGGTTATCTCTACATAAATGCTTTTTTCAATGCTCGTCTGTGTGGGAGCGATGGTAAACAAGTCCAGTTCTGATTCTGTGCATTCTTCTGATCCTCAGTGCACAAAGGCCATGTTTTGTTTTTAGAAGAGATCTCTAGGTTTTTTTTACACCGCCTTGAATGTCCTTTGGACTTTGACCTGTTTCTTTTATGCTCAGCTTTGCACTTTGATGCATGCCTTTTAAAGTATTGGGGCGGTCCGATTAGAAGCGAAGGGGTTACTCTGCACTTTCTCTTTCTCCCTCTCTTGAACACCATCAACCCCAAACCACCCTGAGTGGTCTTATCTCCTTCCAACATCCTTTGAGCGACTGCACTAGTCACATGCCCTACAACATCCTTTGCATCATTTTTAGTGGCCATTTGTAGATGTGGTTTGTCAATTTCAAATCCCCTTTGCAAAAATGGTACTGCTTTTCTAAACAGACTATGGAATATCCCCACTATACCAGACCCATACGTAGTAGGAAGTCCATGAAATCCCAGAAGATCGTATCTGGACTGTGCCTTGTAATAACTTCTGTACAATACAGGGTCCTCATAATGTCAAACAATCACCATCCTGGATTAAGTTTTAAAGTACTCTCTGGGATGGAAGTGCAACTTCACTATCACCTTTCCAAACCAAAATGGTACAGGTTCGTTTTGATCATTCTTTATTTCAATAGTGATAGTGTTGATTGTTTGGTAGTGGGGTTTATCATAGGTCATGGTCAATATCTCATTGTCTTGGCCCCTCATGGGTACACATCTCTGCAAAGGCACTAGACTGTTGTCCACTACTTCATGTGAAATAATGTTGGTGTAGATATATAATGTGTAAAAACCAACATTAATAACTGTAGGATTCTTTGCTACATTCTTACCCACGCCTACCTCGAGTCTGCTAAAACCCAAAAGGTTCTGCAATTGCCCGTGCATGAGAAGAATGCATTTGATGTCACTGTTGATGATTACTTCTCTTCCTATGGCTTGTTGTTCCAAAACCACAGGCAGTTCATTTACTTCAAATATACTTTTATTGACTTGACTGATAACACTCACCATGTCACGATAATAGTCCGATAGGATTTTAAATGCCACTGACACAGTAAAGGGTCCAATCAGCAGCATTTTACTGTGGGATACATTTAAAGGTTAATAGAGCATAGTGAACCTGTTTTTGTGTACAGGTACATTGCCCCAGGTATGGGGGGTACTGAATTTCTGCTAGCCCCACTTCCCATTCACCTGGTAGTTCAAGTGTTTGTGGTAACTTTACTGTAAAAGTGGATATAGTATTAGTGGGGAAAAAGTTGTGCAAGGCGTTGCTCGGCAAGGTAACGTAAAAGCCATTTTTAAATATGTTGAATCTTACAGGCTTCTAATGTCCTGAACCTGTGTTGCCTCTATCCAACTATTGAATTTATCGGGCCACCCCCGCCACTTTACCAGATACCAGGTTTTTCTTCCATGCTTTTTCTCTCTCAGGATTTTCTGCACCCTATATAACTTGTCCTCATTTGGTTCAATTTTCTGCAACTCCTCTGCATAGAAAGTACCTTTGATGTCTTCCCCCGATAGTATTTTGGCTTAAAGGCAGCTCTCTGTCTTGTCAAGACCTCCGTCACAATAAATATCTCATCTGTGTGTATGTCTGTTCATATCCCTTTTCAAATACCCCTTTCAGCTTAGATATTCTTACATGATCACCTTTCTGAAAGGTACCCTTTTGTTTTTTCCCCAAGAACAGTATTGCCGTAGAGGTTCTTCCATACATCCAGGGCATTGGAAGGGTTAACATCCACAGGTCTTCCTTTAAAGCTTCTGTGATAAGTATAATTATAGCTGTGCACCTAGTCGGGCAACACATCTATATATTTCCATGTGTTCTGGTCTGTAAAGTAACGCTACATGCATGACTTTAAACTCCTATTGAAATGCTCTACAATGCTAGCCTTAACTTCATTATTTGTCACAAAATGGTGTACTTTTTTTTGTTTTAGTAATGTCTTTAAGGAAGCATTCAGAAATTCTTTACCCTGATCTGTCTGCAGTTTCTGTGGCATGTGTCTGCTTTTAAAAATAGTTTTGAAAGCATGCATCACAGCCTTGCCTGATTTTTTTCCTTTTAAAGTCACTACCCAAGCATACTTGGACAGCACGTCGATGCACGTCAATATGTATTTAAAACCTTTAGTGTACTTTGCGTATTGACCCATATCCACTAAATCGGCCTGCCATTGTCTGTCTATGTCAGAAACAATGACAGGATTTCTTTTGAATCTGACTCTCGCTGGTTTGTGTAAAGTGTAAGGATCTTGCCTCAAACCCACTCTGCAATACCTTTCCTGCTGACACCTTTATCGATTTTCTTTCTAGCCTTATACAGCTGAGTCACACCGGTAAAACTGCCCATTTTTTTTGCATTGAAAAATATACTCCAGAGCAGATGATCAGTCATCTTCTTTCATCAGCACCCCTAATAATACCCTTTAGCTTGCCAACCTCTCGTCACCAGAAAATAATGAGTGTGCTCTTAATCCCGTAATCATTTTATCACAGACAGCAATGTGTAACTATATTTTATTCATATCCTTCAAAAGTCATAACAGTATTTTATATGCATTGTGATACACACGGCAATCGTGTTAATAAAAAAGGTAAAACATGCAAATGATTACGACACTATCATGTTTCTACGCTAGCTGTTGATGCTTGACTGTTACTAGTACATGTATCCTACAAAAAGCATATCAGTAGTATTTTATAGACCCTGTAACATACAACAGCCATGTTACTACAGACTATCATCCGTACAAAAGAGTACATTAGCAGTCTACAGTACATGCAACATGAGTCCTTATTCATTCCACATTAAAGATGCCCAAAAACAGTAGCAACTGGGTGGAGTGTTTCACACAGACATGGGCTTCGTCCACTTACCCCTGGTGATAAGGTGAGTACAAAGCATACACACATTGGCCATACACTACTCATGTTGAGGTTCATGCTCTTTAAGGGCTTTTTTTTGTAGTAGAAAAGATGCAGTTCACAGTGGATATGGGATCTTTTCGTGTGTCCATTGCATTTAGATACACATGCCAAAAATATGGCAACATACTTTTAATCAGAGACATTGTCCCTTCTGTCAACGGTTTCAATGTGGCTCCAGAGGATACATCAAATGCTGTTTTCTTTACAACATATACAGGGTCCTTTAGTATGTCCTTTATCACATTGTACATGGTACCCTCCAAGATTGACAGGAATACTGGGATCATTTCTTTATCATATATCATCTGAAAGTATATCATAATACAAGTTATACAAATTAGTGTGTCACTTTTTTTTATATTCAGGAAAAGCAAGTGCTAAATAAGTGACTGTATGCACTGGCAGGGGGATTCCAATTTTTCTACACTCTGAAAAACCATACAGTGTGATGTTTAGTGACCTTTCAGCCCATGGAGCAGTTTGACAAGCTGAGAAGCCACTTTCACAATTTCAGGGATATCACATTGCTTTTTCTGTTTCAAATCAGACACACACATGGCTACGATGATCATTAAACAAAGGTAACAAAGGCGGGGTAAATGATTTTTAAAAAATTAACATGGTCCCTGATCTTCTTTTTAGAAATGTTTTAAAGGAGCCTTTGCTGACCAGACGACAGGCATCTTTTTTAATCTCACCATCTGTCTCCTGTAACATTTGTATAACTATCCACATGGGGTCATCAGATTTTCTCACATCATTTAAAATGTGACTTATAGTTTCCAGGGTACAATTGGTCATATTTAACCCCTGATGCTTCATAGCGATTGCCAAGATCACCGGCATGAGCTGTCCTATACATGTGGCTTCAGAAACATTTTTGTATGCTTCTTTAGATATCAAGTCATCAAGGATACATGAATGTTTTTTCTGACCTGGATCATCTATCTCACATCCTGGACAGGAATCGACCAATTCACACTGTATCACCCTCTGTATCACTGAGGCAATAACGCCATGAATGGTATGGTACATAACATACTTACAATACATGTCATGGTCAGTTTTAGGGGGCTTAACACTGACATCTGTTTTTTCACTTGAGGGTCCCTGTCTAATCTCTGTTGAACAGGACGGCTCTGATTGTGTAATGATTACAGTATTTTCTGTCTTCTTTTCACACATTCTATCACTCTCTATATTTCTAACATACTGTCCCTCACACTGCTTATTAATAACTACATATGTATCTTTAAAGCAGTACAAACAGTCACACAGTAGATTTGTGGAGACTCGAGCATTCATGGTGTCCGAATATGACTGCTGCTCCATCGCAAATTGATCCCCCTATTAAAATAAAAAAAACAGCATTGGTTTTTGCTCAACCTCTAAACCGTCTGTTCAGTTACACTATGCATGCACGTCTCTGTCACGCCCTACACTTTTTCATTAATGTTTAAAAACATACAAGAATTTTCCTCTGCTGGACAAGGCTTTTTTTTATCCTTTTCTTCTTCTTCCTTAGCCTGGGGCTTGCTGATGGTAGGAATTTCACCATTATCTGACTCTTGTTCGGTTGCTGCTTCTGGCTATGTATTGGTATCACTCTGCAGCTCTTCCTCCAGGTCACTTTCTCTTTCAGTATCCATTTTAACAGTATCAGATTCACTCTCTAGGTGCTCTTCATGGTCTGGCAGTGGTGGCTCTTGGTCAGTAGTATCTGATATGTTCCTGATTTCCCAATAAGCTCCCTTTTAACCGGGAGGCGGGGCAAGATGGTGGCGGTGCTGTGCCACGATCTCTGAGCGTATTAACGCTGCCCCGGGAAATCTGTTGTAATCTTGTTTTATTTTATAATTTAGCAGTTATTTTTTAGTTTATTTTTAGTTCGGGTTTTGATTTTTTCATTTAGTTGCGGTTTTCTGTGCCCTCCCCCCCCATCTTCTTCGCCAGTGCAGTTGTGGGAAAGACTTTTGGCATTACCATGAAGATTGTCAGAGTTTCTGCTCGCTGATCTGAGGGCTTGATTCTTCAGGCTGTGGAGTGAAGTGGAGAACTGGTGTCATGGACTCGGACTGACTCTGTTTGGTGACTGGAGTGGAGGAGATTGTTGTGTTCCGAATCTTTGGAGCTGTGAGAAGGGTCTGTCGTGTGTTCGGTGATGCTGTTTTTTCCTTTGTTATCTGGAGGTAAAGGGAGAATTTGGGTGGCTGGTTTTGGGCCCCCTTATAGGCTTTCTGCCAGATTTTGTGGTCTGCCTTGCTGGATATCTGCCCTTAGAAGGTGGTGGGCCGGGTGGTTGCTGCTATTTGGCGGCAGCATTCCTGGCTCTTCTGACCCGCTCTGGACCAGCTGGAAAGCCGACCTGGGAGCGGTAAGGTCCGTTTTTTGGGCGGTGTTCACAGGGTGAGTACCGAATCTGTCTGTAGCTTCTTTATTCCCTCCCTTTATGGTTCAAACTTGGAAAGCCTTGGATTTGCTCTGTGGCCTTGGAATTAGAGGAGGAGGTATTGCGACTTGGTTCCTACAGCCGGAACAGTTGGACCCGTGATTTCATCCTGGTTGTGAGAGCCCTTGTGGGATTATGGATTTTGCTGTTTGGATTAATCTTTCCGGAACTTGCTGACTTTATCCCACTATTTTGGAATCTTTTCTGCCTGTACTGTCCCTCCCTGAGTGGTGAGAGAGCCGTGGGGGGGTTTGAAATGGGCGTGGGGTTCTTTTTCTGTATTTTTGATTTTATTTTATTTTTGGATGCATAGAGTGAGAGTTCATGCCTCTATATCTGGATAATTTTGCGGTGGATGGTGGGAGCTCCACTGCTTCAAAAGACTGATTTTATATATTTAATTGAACTGATTGTTGTTTAGTATTTATTATTTTATTGTATGTTTATTTGGATAATTTGATAGTTTAGTTTATTTAGTTTAAGTTTATAGCTTTTAAGTTTATTATCTTATTTTATTTTATTGGGATTCTCGGGGTTTTGAGATCCCTGGTTTTGGCCTGCTGTTTATGGATGACAATAGTTATTCTCGTCGTACCCCCCCATCATGCACTATTCATCCGCTGCTCTTCATGCCCTCTGCCCTTTCTTTGCCTCTCCTTTGTCTTTCCCTGTTTACCAAAGCTGTAGGGCATTGGGAATTGTGCGTGGTGGGATTCGGAGGGTGGGGAGGTGTGAACAGCGGGGGATGAAGGAGGGGGTTGTTCGCATTTGGCTGCTCAAGTCCAGAAGATGCCCTGGGGCGAAATGGAGTGATGACCGGGGTCCCTCCTGGTTGGTCCCCATACCCAAGGGCACCACCCTTTCTGTAAATGGTGGGCAGGTGGTTGGGGCTTCGCAGGAGTCCTATCCAACTCAGGCAGTGTTGTGCAATGCCAGGTCCGTTGTGAACAAGACTGCCATTATTGCGGACTTGGTAGGTACAGCGGACCTGACTTGCATCACCGAAACCTGGCTGGATAGTAATGCAGGCCCAGTTTTTGAGGCAGCAATTCCAGCCGGGTATTTGGTGATTCACCACCCGAGATTGGATCGCAGGGGTGGGGGGTTGCGGTCTGTTTCAAGACCGAATTGGACCTCACTAGTGTTCCAGTGGAGGAGACCAGATCCTTTGAGAGTGTCGTGGTGGCAGGTGGAGGTTATAGAATGGTTCTCATCTATCATCCACCCGGTGATGAGAAAACATTCTTAAAGGAAGTGGCGGACTTCGTCATCGACCAGGTATTTGAGTCGCCCAGGTTGATGGTTCTGGGTGATTTCAATGCCTGGATCGATGATGAACTCTCGCTTTTTGGTCAGCACTTCCTCCAATTGATGTGTTCATTGGGCCTCTCACTGGTAGTTACCTCTGCCACTCATAAATATGGCCACTCACTCGATCTGGTCTTCCTGCTGGGGTTGGAGGCCTCCGAGTTGGGGGTGGAACCAGTCGGTTGGTCCGACCACCACACTGTGAGGTTCAATTTTGGCACCCCCTTGCGTAGACCTACCCCAGTGGAGATGGTAAAGTACCGCCCTTTACGGGATGTTACACCCACTGGTCTAACTGCGGTTCTTGGCCTATCAGAATTTCCTGGGTTGAGCTTAAATCTGGAAGAAATGGTGCAAGCCTATAATAAGGCTGTCACCTTTGCTTTGGATTTAATTGCTCCCACCCATCTGCGACCTCTCTCCCTTCACCCCCGATCTCCATGGTTTGATCAGGATCTGAGGGAGTTGCGGAGACTTGGTCACAGGTTGGAGAGAGGTTGGCAGAAGTCCGGCTCGGATGCTGACCATCTTAGACTTCTAGAGCATTACAAACTCTACCAGTCAGCAATTACTCATAAGAAGGCAGTGTTCCTGTCCGTAGAAATTGCTGCTGCTCAGAATCGACCAGCCCAGCTCTTCCAAACTGTAGACAGGCTGTGCAACCCAGCCTGTCTGCAGGTCCATCAAGCTTTTTCACAGTTACTGTGTGAGGAGCTTGCTCGATTCTTTGCCGATAAGGTGGCCGACATCAAGGCCAAGATTTGCGCTGCCTCCTCCATGGGAGTTGTGGCGGCCCAGCCTATGGTTGCAAGCACACTGTCTACCTGGAGTTCCTTCATAAGGCCGGAAATCGAGGATATCATGAGGATTGTCCAGGGTATGCACACCACAAGCTGTAGTTTAGACCCGGGTCCCACAGGCCTGATTATGGGCTGTGGGGACGTCATCTTCCCGGTTCTTGCCAGGATAGTAGGGTGCTCCTTGGACACTGGTGAATATCCCCACTCCCTGAAGGAGGCGGTAGTGACACCAGTGTTGAAAAAGGCATCTTTGGACCCAGACTCCCTGGCAAACTACATACCTATCTCGAACCTCCCCTTTGTTGGGAAGGTAATCGAGAAAGTGGTGGCAGCCCAGTTAGACAACCATCTTACTATCCATAATTTCTATGATCCTCTTCAATCAGGTTTTTGTAAGAGACACAGCACAGAGACTGCACTGGTTCGGGTCCTCAATGATCTCTTGATGGTGAGAGACCAGAAAAAATGGTCCATTTTGGTCCTTCTGGACCTGTCAGCAGCATTTGACACCGCAGCCATGGGGTGTTGCTTGAGCGCCTGAGATACATCTGTGGGCTTTCGGGTTTGGTCCTCAGATGGTTTACTTCCTTCCTCACAGGTAGAACTCAGAGGGTGGTAACGGGGATTTTTTCCTCTGAGCCTACTGCTCTGACCTGTGGGGTGCCTCAGGGCTCTGTGCTTTTGCCCATGCTGTTTGCGGTGTACATGCTTCCCCTCAGAGACATTGTAAGAAGATATGGGCTGGAGTTTCATTGTTATGCCAATGATACCCAGCTCTATCTATCTTTTGTACCTGACCAGAATAGAGCTCTCTCAGTGTTTAACAGCTGTCTCAGGGAGATCCAGGATTGGATGAGGTCCAGCTGGTTGAATGAACTCTGGGAAGATGGAGGTGTTGGTTGTGGATCCCGGCCACTGGATTGAGGGGTTCGGGGATGTCAAGCCTCCGGTTTATTCTTGGGAGATGCGGAGCTCCCAATCTCTGAACAGGTGCCTGTGTCACCAAATAGCCCCTGTGGTCACGGCACCTGCCTGATGATGCATTCCTTGAACAGATTTCCAAGTCAAAAAGCACTTACACACATCCTGTCCTTATATCCCCGGACTGACAGGGGTGCGAATGAATAGTGAGTGAATAGGGGTATGAAGGTGGTAGGACCTCAGGTGTGATGGGGAGGGGGGAGGAGAAGGAGGAGAGCATGAGTTTGAGGGGAATGGAATGGAGGAGGGGGACTCAAGGTTTGAACTAGGACACAGTGGCGGGGGTGGAGGAGGGAGCAGGGTGATGTGGATGAAGAGGGCTCGGGTGCAAGAGATGGGTGGATCAAGGAGGAGGGAGCAGGGGTGCAAAAGGGTGGGGAGGAGGGGGAGCAGGAGTGTGTGGTGAGGAGAGGGACTTGAGTTTGAGCTAGGATGTTTCAGCAGGGGTGCAAGAGGGAGCAGGGTGATGTGGAGGAAGAGGGACTCAGGTTCAAGTGGTGGTGAATCAAGGAGGGAGACTCTGGTGTGAATTGGGATGGTGCAGCTGGGTTGCAATGTGAGGGGAGGGACCCGGGTGCAAGCTAGGACACCAAACCGGATCTGATGGGAGGGGATCAAGGAGCTGCCAGCACTCCGATGCGAGGGGAGGAAGAGGAGGAGAAGGGACTCGGGTGTGAGTCTGTGGCATGGATGCGAGAAGAGGGGAAGAAGAAGGAGGCATGTACAGCGTAGAAAAGGGGAGGACTTCTGGGTTCAAGGATGAAAATGCATGTCACTTCCTGTGGCAGGAAGGGGGGGCCAGGCATTGCCATGGCGAGCGGAAGGCGGGACTTCCAGTTGGAAAAGGGGAGGGGTGTTGCCATGGTAACCACCTGTCAAATGACGTGGCACGCTCTGATTGGCTGAAATTTAACTTTTGACAAGATATAGCCCCTTATGCTACTCATTGGTAATGTAATATATCAATACTGACCCATTTTACAAAGTGATTCTAAAGTTAGTATAGCTGTTGGAAATAAACCATGCATAACTTTCTCTAGCGTTAAGAATCTAAAAGACAGACTTGTACATAGTAGAACTGCCAAGGAAAACCACTAGATCAGTCTACATGGGTACCCAAGCACCCAGAAGGCTTTTATAAATGTATGAGGTGCAACATATGCAAGTACAGCAACAACACAGGACTTTTTAAATACCGATGTTTGGAAAATGTTCAGACTGATATACATGAACTCATTACTTGTGACACAGTCTATGTAGTCTATGCCCTGTGGAGTAGCTGTAATCTTGTATATGTTGGCAAAACTGTTAGACCATTGAAACAAAGGATATAAGAGCATGTTCGCTCCATTTTACATGGCAGGAAAGACACACCAGAAGCAGCACACTTGCTAGTATGCACAATTCTGACCCTAGTTGTCTGAAATTTGTGGGGATGGAAATGGTGCAACCACCACAGAATGGTGGTAACAGATCTGCTACTCCAGCATGAGAGCCAGTGGATGTACAGACGATCATGTCAAGCCTATAGGAATGAATGATAGATGGAATTTAAAACCATTTTTAGTTAAAACATGATTGAAATTGTAACCCAAACAAACATGGGTCGAAATAACTTTTTGTCTTTCTTTCTACTCTCTTCTTTTTTCAGGTTTTCATCACTAAATTTGATGCCTAAATACTCCGGATTGATCCGATCGCTGCACCAATTTCCTGGATTGAACTGTTTTGGCTTCTTTGAGTGCTGCAGACAGTGAGATGAGTGGAACACTTTTACAATTCAATTGCTTTAACCTCCATTTTTGTCTAGCTACATGGCAAGTACACATTTGTCGCCCGAGACTGTTAAATTGAGATATTGTTCTCTATGAGTGTTCTTCGGTGTTTCACACAGTACTTTTGTCCTTTTGAATATGCAGCAAGCAGAAACAGCAACCACCTCAGCAGAATTGGGCTATAATTGAGAGGACTCTGAAAACTTAAATCAAAGAAGGAGAAAAGTGAGGGCACAATTACAGGCTGGAGAGATCAGTGACAGTGAGTCAGATGGCATTAAAACTGCATTTATGGAGTTAGAGAAACTCTTACTTAAAGAAATTGATTCAACTTACAATGTCTCCACCCTGGAAGTTTATTTAGAGAGATTTGGCACCAAGGGGTCTGAGAATCACTGTGGCTTCCTCAAGCGGAATCGAAGATTTTACTTTTAAGGAAGATTGGGTTAAAGCAAAAAGCTAGTGCTCTAAGGTATTTATTCAGTTGTTGATCAAATCTGATAACTTAAAATTAGATGAAATGTTGCAGACCCTAAACAAGCCAAGATTAAGGCTTTGAACTTCAAAACACACACTCAGTTTGTGGAATTTGATGCTAAACTTAAAGTAAAGCTAAACAAATATGAACAAGAGATTATTGACAAGAAAAATAGGAAATTGACCAGAGATCAAAACAATTACGATAGAGGGCTCATCATTAAGTGGCTTAAGAACTGCTCAGTGAGCAGGGGCAGATCTAGAGTGCGCTTTCAGATATCCAACCAATCTTGAGACAGACAAAATGACAAAAAAGGCAATAACACTCAGAAAACAGGCCAGAAACATTTTTTAGACAGAGACCAGAGGGCAACCAACAGAAAAGAAAACAAAGGACATGCCGTAGCTGGAGGAGTGGAAGAGCAAACAGGAGGAGCAATCATTAAGGGCCAAGAAGAGGGAGATAAGATACAGATAATTAACCTCTCAGAATAAACTCTTAATAAGACAGAAGTGTCACTATTAGAAAGAGGCTTGAGCTTTATCCCCACGCCAGCTGTTAATGACTTTCAGAATTTTGTAGACTTGCATCAATTTTACCACAAACTCAAACTGAAGTAATTTTTTTTTTCAGAAATAAATCTACTGCGACAGGAGAGATGGGGAAACACACATGTTAGTGTCTTTTATCCAGATGAAGACATGTATTATGCTAATCTGAATTTTGAGAGCAGGGAATTAACTAAATCTGAACAAGAAATAAAGGCTGAAATGTTTGGGAACTTTAACACTGAACTCAACAATTAACAGGCACATGAGGAACTATTAAATGAAAACCTGAATGAGCAAGACCTCTTGACCTCCGAGAGAACAATGTCAGGTAACAGGCTGTTACAAACAAAGGGACATGTGGACAAACTTAGAAAGTCTAAATTCACTGTTGGTTGTACCTTTTGTCCCTATGCTAATAAGCCAGCCATACAGAGTTTTGAAAAAAACTGTTAACAGAAAAGTGAAGTCAATTCTGAGTAGTCGCCCCTCTCTCAGGTATTTTAGCCTTACTGAAAAACAAAGGTTTACCTTAAAAGGTTTAACTACTAGGGACACTATTGTAATTAAGCCAGCGGACAAAGGGGGCAACATTCTTATAATGGATAAAGTGAAATATGACAACATGGTGTTGGACTTACTGAATAACTTAGGTAATTATGAAAGTCTACCAATGGAGCCCACACTGGCATAAAACAAGGATTTTATTTTTGATCTTGAAAAATGCTTTAAGCAAAGCTGACATATCAGATAAGGAGTATGAATATTTGTGGCCAGAAAATCCTGTGACACCATGCTTCTATGCCCTACTTAAAACCATAAGGATCTCAATTAACCCCCACGTAGACCAATTGTTTCAGGATGCAATTCAGTATCACAAAATGAAGGGAAATGTGTTGACTTTTTTCTTCAGACCTTGGTTCAGAATTTGAAATCCTATGTTAAGGATAGTAAAGATCTTTTAAAAACATTAAAGTATCTCACATGGGAGGCCAGTTTCACCCGGATAGGCATAGATGTATGGTCTCTGTATACATCAATACAACATGACAAATGTATAGATTCTATAAAATATTGGTTAGATAAAATATCAGATGCTAGGCACATACCAAAAGAACTGATTTTACAGCTGACAGATTATGCCCTCACACATAACTACTTTGAATTTAAGGGTTAGTTTTTTAAATAAAGGTGTGGCACAGCCATGGGTGCAGCCATTGCACCAAGTAATGCTAATTTATTCTTGGGCTACTGTCAAGATGACATCATATATGACAAAGAAAAAATCCTCTTCACATGAATATAAGAGACTGGCATCACTTTATAGATGACATACTGTGTATTGGGGCGTTGCCAGGGATCTCATACCAGAGTTCATACAATGGCTTAACAAAAACTAACTTAACTTGAGATTTACATACACTATGGGCATTGAGACCCTTGATTTCTTAGACTTAACCATCTCTGAGGGGCGTGGTTTAGCCATCAACACGATGGCAGCCTAAAATCTTGAGCTCGCTCCGGGTCTGGTATTTTCGGAGCTCTGGCGTTCAGATCCTCTGATTATTACAAGCCCCAATTGATGACTCTGATGGGGTAACATCCCTTTACCTGCCAATGTTTGATGAAATTACATCGGACACAGTTTTTGGTGGCGGTAGGCATCGGTCTTTTGGGAATTGCTTCACACACTAGGCCGAGTAGGCCATGCCACAGCACTAGCAAATAGAACCGCCAGAGCATCAGATCCTCCTAAGCACGCTGCTGGTGTATGTGCTCTGTAAAGCCCTTTCTTCCCTCACTCTTGCTTCCTGGTCTGGGATCCTCATGGCTTCACAAGGCGAATGCAGCCAAGCAATATTATCTATCCACTCAACTGCACAGTCACAGTCAGTTAATGAATTGTTGTAGTATATCACATGCATGCTAGAGACTGTACTTAGCTGAGTTAAAGATATCAGCACCACTCTATCTGGAACTGTGGTGGACATTAGAAATTTACAGGACCATATGAATGTAGCTGAACAAAGGGTAGAATCTTGTGAACAGGAACAATCTAATGCTCTACAGCATCTGCAGATACAAAAAGAGAGAATGGACTTGCTATGAGAAAGAATAGAGGACCAAGAAAATCAAGCCAGACAAAATAAATTGCACATTATAGGGGTGCCAGAAGGGGCAGAGGGGAAGAATATGGAGAAATTTTTGAATGAGACCTTATCCATTATGTTGGGAAATCGATGGAGGGGAACTATGGATGTGGAAAGGAATCTCCTGTGCCCTGGCCAATAGTTGCATACTTTTTATGCTATTCAACAAAGGAAAAAGTCCTCAGGGTGGCAAGAGATCTAGGAGAGGTGAGATGGCAATGAACCCTTGTCTCATTCTACAGGGATTTCGTTCATGAAGCAGCCAACAAACTACAGGCTTTTGGACCTATTAAAAAACTCATACTAATTAAATTTTCACTTTAAATTCAGGGGACTCACTAGCTTGCTGGTAGCTAAAGATGGCAGACCATCCACTAGGCATAGAAAGATGGCTCGCTAAATTTTGGCCTGATCTGCCCATCTTGACTACATCTCCCAGAAAGCTTTGGGAGCCTAACACTCAGAAGGGGAACCATTCTGGAAGACTTGGTAATCGAGAGGACAACAAAATGGGTGGATGTGCAGCATTTAAAAAGGGTCCCCCAGCAACTCTGGGATCTCCTGAAGGAATTCGGCCACATCCTGTCATACCGCCATAGTCCTTAGTTAAAGCTGCTTTTGCTATGCCCCCAAAGATCATCTACTCCCGCTTCTAAGCAACGACAAAGATCTAGAAGTGGGAACCAGTTATCACAGCACTTCTCATTGACGGCCCCACCAGCTAAAGTTTCTCAGGAAGACAGAACCTCCCCTCCTTGGAGTGCACAGCCTTACTCAACTGGCCCCACAGATATGGACACTGCCCCAGCTTCAGAGTGGGCAGCTATCTCAGAAGCCTCACTGGTGGAGGTGGTGGATGCTATGACTCCTGTTAGACCTGGGCTGGTATCCTATGCAGCAGCTGTGGCCAAGGAAAGTTTTGAGACTATGCCCTCTCCCTTATTGGATACTGAATGAACTGAGGATCTGCCTGGCTGAAAGATCTGGACTATCATGGTCTGGGCTGCTCTTTGTCAGCTAAGTTAAATATAAGTTGTGTTTATTCTTTGGATCTGCAATGCCCTTTATTGTGCCTATACCCTGATAATGTTAGGGTGGTGGTTTTTCTAATTCACAGCTGCATGGTATAACTTCTCTAGCTCCCCAGACAGCTGGACATGGAGCATAGAGAACCAGCTCCATATAAAAAACGTGTGGCTCTTAGACCCCTTGCAGAAACTGCTTGCCTCAGCAACGGGTGGTGCACATGGTTGTTGCAGTGAGGAGGGAGACATGGTGCAGCAGTAGTCCCCTTTTTCCTGCTACAACACCCTAACGTTTATAAGGGGCCTGTACTTTGTGGGTAAGGGGGCTCCCCTTTCCCCCTTCTTCTCCACTGAATCCCTCCCCTCCTCCGCAACCCCCAGCATGGCTCCCCCCCTTTTTCCTTCTCCCCTGCGGGTTGGATGCCCAACCTTGGGTATGTTACAGACCCGGAGGCCTCAAATTCAATTAGTTGTAAACACCCCCTACATATTAGGTTTTGAGAGCTTTTGTAGCTGAAGCTAACAGGATAAAGTTAGCTTCTTTCATCTATAGCCTGAGCCCTATAGTGCTATTGCACATTGTTACTCTTTAACCTATTAAGGTTTTGTATAAGATTTAATTGTTTGTGTTTAGGGGCAGACACATTGCTGTCTGACCCCAGGTTCACTTATATCTTGTGTCTATTGATAGAGTGCACACATAATATTGCTCAGTGTTTGTTCCATTGTAGCTATCCCTCTAAGGTGTGTATATCCTTTCCTTCTTTTGACTGTCTCTTTCCTCTCATCTGGCAGCCTTGGTGGATACCCTAATCCTTCTAAGTGCTATTAGGGCGGTAAGTCCCTCCCTAGTTTGCCAATTCTAACTGTTGGGGTAAGTACATACTTTTCAGTTTAAGTACACTCATTAGTCATGCACAGCCCTGCCGCTCCCCAATTGTATTGGTCTCATGGAATGTTAAGGGTTTAAACCACCCTATTAAATGAACCAAAGTACTTCAACATCTTAGGTCCCTGCATGCAGATATAGACTTGCTTCAACAAACCCACCTCCTGAAGAAGGCTACCTCCTGACTAAAGAAATCCTGGGTGGGCACCATTTGTGCCAGTTCGTCCTATTCTGAGGTAAGAGGGGTGGCCATACTAATTAGACATTCCTCTTTCTGGATCTTGGAGGCATCCAAGCACGATTCATATGGTAGATGGGTAATCATGAAATTATCCTCTCCAGAAGGGGAATTGATTATCTGTAATTTATATGCACCAAATACTGATCATATTGGCTTCTTTCCTTCAATCAGTCAGGCCAGTTCCTCCCTTCTCTGGATGAGGGTGTGGTCCCCATTGTAGTAGGTGGAACTTCAATATGGTCTCTGATGTCTTTGTGGACAAATCAAAGCCCATTCCTGAGGCCAAATCCAAGGCAAGCCTGGCTTTTCATGAGCTGCAAGTGGAATGGGGGCTTACAGACCTGTGGCACAGAGATAAACCCTCCGGATGGGATTATACTTTCTACTCCTCAGCACACTCTATGTATTGCTGCGTGGACTTCTTTATAGCTAACATGGTAGTGTCCCAAAATATTCTTAATACCAAAATCGGGAACCTTATTATTTCTGATCATGCCCCAGTACTAGCCTCCTATACAGTTGGTGGGCAACCCAAGATGGGTACCCGGTGGAGATGTAACCCTCTACTTTTAAAAGATCCAGAGTTTCACAAAGTAATCTCTCAAACAGCAAAGGACTACTGTATACCAGGAAATATTCGCTATCATGTTATATTCACTATTTTAGCGTTTTATAAAAAAGCACAAATTTAAAGGGATAGGGAATATTTCCAAAAATACAGACCTCTGTGATGTGCTGTTGTAATTGCCCAACAATACCAGAAATACCATAAAGCTGTACAAATTCTCCTTTATTAAATCAACTTACAACAAACTCATAAAATGCACAGCAAACTCAAAGTACAACTTACTGACTAAATTCTGGGTATCTTATTCTTACACTCCATTTAATTTTAGTGCATGGTGAAAACCGCAAACAGTAGTGGACGCGAATAAGTTTATGGAGCTCAATGCGCTAATATTAGGGGACGCGAATATATTCTGTTATACAGCATTTTGCCATTAATGCACAATGTGGGGTCTCCTCAAGTACAGTTTGGGAGGCCTTCAAAGCAGTCCTCAGAGGACATATAATAACTTTTTCGGCATCTAAGAATAAAGCACGCAAAGCGGACCTGGTCCAGTGGCAAACTGACCTTGCTACACTTGAGTCTCGCTTTAAAGCCTCTCCTGCCTCCAGCTGGGACCATTCCCTTATAAGACACATTGTGGGCCTTAAGTACCAAATTAATGCCACTCTGCACCATAAGTCTGAGTGGTTATTGATGCAGTCTAAACATGTGTAATGGGATGGGGGTGAAAAGACTGGCAGATTGTTGGCTTTTCAACTCCGAAAGCAACAAGTCTCCTCTCGGATTCATGCCCTTCACAACCCATCCGGTAAAGTCTTACATAAACCACAGGATATTATGAGTGCCTTCTACCATGATTTGTATAGGTCACAATCTAGTCTTTCTTTGCCCAACTTGGAGCAGGAGGTGGATAAAGTTGTCTGCCAGTTCAACTGTCCAGGTCTCTCCCCATTGTAAATGACCACTTTAGAAGCCCTGATCACCTTAGCAGAGTTACATCAAGCTTTGTTCCAAATGGCCAAAGGTAAGGCCCCTGGTCTTGATGGCATGACAGTCGAATTATGTCAAGTACTGGTGGAGGAGATATCGCAGCCTCTGCTCCTTGCTGTACAAGAAGCGCATATGGCTGGTCTGTTTCCCAAGTCTATTAGAGAAGCCCTCATTACTCTCTTACCAAAAAAATTGAATGACCCTTTAGATTGCACAAACTATTGCCCAATTTCCCTACTTCCTGTGGATACTAAAATCTTGGCCAAGATTCTCGCCACTAGGATGCTTCAAGTGTTATTGTTTATTATCCACCCAGCTCAAGTTGGCTTTCTGAAAGGGAAGGTTGGCTCAGATAATACAAGGCTCCTACTTAATCTTAAATGGTTAGCCTCCCTTTCTTCCTGCCCCATGGGAGCACTAGCAATAGACTTTACCAAAGCCTTTGACTCTGTTGAATGGCATTACTTGCACCAGGTCCTCGAACTATATCGCTTTGGCCCTACTTTCTGTCAGTGGTTATCCACATTATACGGCACCCCGATGGCTAGAATCTTGACCAACACCACCATTTCCACCCCCTTTCCCTTGCACAGGGGCACTAGGCAGGGTTGCCCCCTGTCTCCCCTTCTTTTTAGTGGCATTGGACCCTCTCATATGGGCCCATATTGCATCAAAGGATATCATAGGCATTGAATTTGCTGGAAAATCGTATTTAGTAGCAGCCTACACCGATGACCTCCTAGTAACCCTCTCCCATCTGGATCCGGCATTATGGCATGTCCTATCTCTTTTGCAGTCCTTCTGGATTCTTTCAGACCTTTGTAACAATCAGAAGAAAACACCCTGGCCCCTCTGAATAAAGCCTGTACAAGAAGCTGCTTGCAGGGCACGGAGCTTTCTTGGGCCATACAGAGCTTCTCTTATCTCGGCATAACCATTCCCTTTAGGTGATCAGATTTGGTGTCAGTCAATTTCTTACCCCTCTTGACTCAATTGTTTGCGGAGATAGAGAGATGGAAGAAAATCCAACTATCTCTGCCCGGGAAGGTGGCTGAAATTCACATGCTCTTCTTGCCATGAGTCATGCATTTATTGAAGAATCTCCCAATATGTCTGTCACCCAAACTCTTTACCTCCCTGGAAACCCAGGTGTCCCATTTCTTATGGGAGGGGAAATCACCCAGGTGGAGCAAGCACAAATTAAGAGTGCACTGGTCTAAAGGCGGACTGGGTTACCTCCTGGTTCCAAGGATACCATCAGTCGTGCATGGCTGCTACTGCCACTAAGTGGTTTGTTCCAAGCCCACTACCTCTTTCACCATGGGTTCAGTTGGAAACTGATCTGGTGGCAGATTCCAACTTGCATTTGTTGCTACACCCCCAGAGCCGGACCTAGCGTACCATGGCTCTGTTATTGGTCGAGACCAAACGGGTGTGGCACTCACTCATGACCCTGGCTCACACCCCACGGGCTGCCCAAGCCCCTTCATGGCTTTATACCCTGTTGTGGCGCAATAAGGCCTTAGCAATTGGTGACACCCCTCTGTACTGGCCCACATGGGAGGCTCAGGGCATTCGATACATACAGAATCTTTGTATACCGGGCTCTTCAGATTTGATGTCCTTTGAACAAATACAACACAAATTCCACCTACCAAGTAGGAACTTCTGGAAATTCCTCCTGTTATGCAATGCTATACAATCTGACAGGCCCCGTAGCTGTTCCAACCCTAAATGGAACTCTCTAGCCCATAGACATAAAACCCCATTGTCTGGAGGCCACATTGGGCACTTTTATAGGACATGGCAAGAAGTTCCAGTAGACCCCTCAAATGTATGCTGACTGAAGTGGATGTCTGTCCTGAATGTCCTCATCCCTCAGAAGGCTTGGAATTGCTATCTCTGAGAATGCCACTATATTTACACAGATACCAAGAGTCATTTTTTACTTTTTATAGCTTAAAATACTGCTGTTTTGGTATCGTACACCAGCATCCCTGAATGCTCATGGTTTATTAAATCACTCTAATTGCTGGCTTTGTCAACAACCAGGAGCACATTTACTTCATGTTTTATAGACTTGCCCTCTGCTTTCACCCTTCTGGGCATTTATAACCCCAGACTGTTCCATGGTACTAGGTTTCCAAATACTCCTATCTGACCCAAACTCCTACTGGGGGAAACTAACTCCATTACTGCCTTATCTCAACTTCAAAAGCAGTGGGTGGCATTTGCTCTCATGGAGACCAATCCACTCATACTCAACCAACACCACCCCCGGCCCCGTGCCAGCTGGCATGCTGCTCTTGCCAGACTATCTATATCAGACCCTCTGTCTTGCACACACTTAGGTTGCATGGACCAATACACTGCCAGATGGGAAGCTTATCTTCACTCACCCCTTTGTAAAACTCCAATCCTCTATGGCAACCCTACTACCTAGACTGTATGTTATTTAAAAATTAATCTGTCCCTCTTGCCTTCCCATTTCTTCCTTACTTAAGGTTATCGGTTTGCCTCTTCAGTTTTCATGGATTGCTTTAGTTTGACTGTCAGACTGGATAATGTATAACAGTAGTGAGTCCTTTGTTATGTTTTTTAAGTATACATAATATCACAGCACTTTTGTCTATTCACAGACGGATATAGCTGTATATGGAATATGCTGTTTATAAGAGTCACTGTAGCCTGCTGTTGTACTGTTGAATGGAAATCAATAAAATATTCTATGATAACAAAAAAAGACTTAACCATCTCTGTCAATGCCTCTAACCATAGTGTGACCTCAAAGAGTTACAGAAAACTAACAGCTACTAACTCCCTGTTACAAGCTACCAGTACCCACCCTCCTCGGCTAAAAAACTCTATACCCTATGGTCAGCTATTACATATTCATAGAAATTGTAGCACAGAGAATGATTACATAAATCAAGCAGATGAACTAATGGAAAGATTTGAAGCTAGGGGTTATAGTAAAAAACTTTTGAAAGAAACAAGGGACAAAGTTGACAGGATTTGTAGAGAATCCTTACTTGATGAAAAGAATGAGGTCACATCAGAACAATTGCCATGCACTTTCATCACTGAGTATAATCATATAGCTGGATGCATTGGTAATGTAATATATCAAAACTGGCCTATTTTACAAAGTGATTCTGAAGTTAGTATAGCTGTTGGAAATAAACCATGCATAACTTTCACTAGAGCTAAGAATCTAAAAGACAGACTTGTACATAGTAGAACTGCCAAGGAAAACCACTAGATCAGTCTACATGGTTACCCAAGCACCCAGAAGGCTTTTATAAATATATGAGGTGCAACGTATGCAAGTACAGCAACAACACAGGTATTTTTAAATACCGATGTTTGGAAAATGTTCAGACTGATAAACGTGAACTCATTACTTATGACACAGTCTATGTAGTCTATGCCCTGTGGTGTAGCTCTCATCATGTATATGTTGGCAATACTGTTAGACCATTGAAACAAAGGATACAAGATCATGTTCACTCCATTTTACATGGCAGGAAAGACACACCAGTGGGAGCACACTTTGCTAGTGTGCATAGTTCTGACCCTAGTTGTCTGAAATTTGTGGGGATGGAAATGGTGCCACCACCAAAGCATGGTGGTAATAGATCAAATCTGCTAGTCCAGCATGAGAGCCAGTGGATGTACAGACTTGATCATGTCAAGCCTATAGGAATGAATGATAGATGGGATTTAAAGCCATTTTTGGTTAAAAAATGATTGAAATTGTAATCCAAACAAACATGGGTTGAAATAACTTTTTGTATCTCTTTCTACTCTCTTCTTTTTTCAGGTTTTCATCACTAACTTTGATGCCTAAAAACTCTGGATTTTTTTTTCATCATGTTTTGGACTTAATTTCCAGGAGGTCCCAGAACGAAAAAAGCCCTCATTACAATGAGAGTTGCCTTGTGAAAGTGCCACTGTTGCCATGGCTATCAAGAGTGGTTTGGTCATTTCGCTATTCTTTTTCACCATCTTTTTAGCATAGAGCAAATAATGAGTATGGATTTTTCTTTATAGCTCATTATAAACAGTGATGATAACTGTACTTCTCTATTAATGCACTTGTTGTGGTTCACTTATGATGGATCATCGATTTATTTAGGAAATTATCTTTATTAAGCATGGCTAAATGTGTAGTGACTTTTTATAAGAATGTACTTTGTGCAAACAATCTGTAGTAACCTGTGCAGTAATCGCCTTTGCAAGTGCTTAGGTTTTGTAATAGCACCATCTAGTGGTTAGAGAAAATATAGCTGCTGCATTTCTTTTTTTTTTTATATAACTTGATTCTTTTGATTGCACCTGTATTATATGTATTTAAGTTTTACCCTTATTAGTAGCTCTACCCTCGAGGAAGACTCATTCTTGAGTCAAAGTGCTTGGGAGCTAATTTGTGTTTAAACTTGCCATGACCGTTTGTGCCGAGACTGTAAAATATATTCATTTACTTTTTAAATTTCTCTTGGAACACATCATTTCTTTAAGGTCCATGTATAGTGATATTTTGTGCACTTCAGAGTTTTGTTTGGGGCTAGCTGCCCCTGTTCCACTGCACCAGTCATTGCATATGATGGTTGATCCAATCGTAGCAACAACATCTTGGATTGAACTGTTTTGGCGTCTTTGAGTGCTGCAGACAGTGAGACGCATGGAATACTAACATACTAACATACTAATTGCCAGCAGATTAGGCCTTATGGTCTATCGAGTCTGCTCGAACTTCAGATCCCTAGTTGGGTACCAAGGCCCTCCCACCCACCGGGCCAAGCCATCATCTGATACATCCACTTTCCGTGTCTGTCCCACCCTCTCTTGAAGTCCTCCACTGTGGATCTCAGAACCATCTCACCAGGCAGCGTGTTCCAAGGATCCACCAACCTCTTAGTGAAAAACCTCCTCCTCTTTTCCCCTCTCACCCGTCCACCTTCCAACTTCAAACCATGCCGTCTGGTGATACCTCCCTGCTTTAGTCTAAAGATCCCCTTTGTGTTTACCCTATTTATTCCCTTGAGGTACTTGAAGACCTGAGTCATGTCCCTCCTATCTCTCCTCTCCTCCAATGAAAACAGGCAGAGCTCCTCAAGTCTGTCCTCATACATCAAATCCCCTAATCCTCATTTAATCTTACTTGCCCTCCTCTGTACCCTCTCTAGGAGCTGTATGTCCCTCTTCAAGAGTGGTCTCCAGTACTGTACACAGTACTCAAGGTGTGGTCGAACCAGTCCATTGTACAGCGGCAGAATCACTTCCCTGCTCCGAGAGGTGATCCCCCTTATGATGCATCCCAACATCATGTTTGCTTTGCTAGCTACTCTCCTGCACTGATCAGAGTTATTCATACATGCATCCACCATGACCCCTAGGTCTATTTCCCCTGTTGAGGCCTCCAGTGCCTCCCCTTCCAGGGTGTACCTGTGTTTAGGGTTTCCCCGCCAAGATGTAACACCTTGCATTGGTGATATTGAAATTTAATTTCCATGTGTGAGCCCACCTTTCCAGGGTGTCCAGGTCCCCTTGCAGGGCCATCCTCCCCTCTTCCCTCTCAACTACTGCTCCCATCTTGGAGTTGTCAGCAAAGAGACTCATTTCATACATCTATACCCTCCCTGATGTCCGATATGTATGCATTAAACAGGATCAGATCCAGGACCGAGCCCTGCAGTACCCCACTACTGACCTCTCTAGGGTTCAAGAGCTCCCCACCGACCACTACTCTCTGAGTGCATCCAGCTAGCCAGTTTTCAATCCATCTGATCATCAAAGGGCCTACTCCCAACCCTATCAGTTTCTCCACCAGACCATTGTGGGGGACAGAGTCAAACACCTTGCTGAAGTTCAAGAATAATACATCCACAGGATTTCCCCTGTCCAGTTCTGATGTTACCCATTCATAGAACTCCACAAGATTGGTTTGACACGATCTTCCTGGCACAAACCCATGTTGCTGATTATCCAGACTTCCTACCTCCTCCAAGTACACCCCCAATCATTCCTTTAGTATACTCTCCATTAATTTTCCCACCACTGAGGTCAAACTGGTGGGTCTATAGTTACCTAGTATTTCCCTCAACCCCCCTTTATGGATTGGCACCACATGTGCCTCTCGCCAATCCCTAGGTACCCTCCCTGTCTCAAGTGACCTGTTGAAGAGCTCTGCCTGGGGTGCAGCCTGTATGTCCGCCAATTCTCATAGTACTCTCAGATGAATGCCTTCTGACCCAGAAGATTTATCTTTCTTTAGGGCCTTAAGGGCTAACCACACCCTTTTGGTGGAGATAGCATCATCTGTCCCCTCCACCTTACTGGCCTTTTTATCCTTATCCTGATGTGACACCCCTGGGGTACCTCTCCCTCCCTCTTGCTCCATTTCTGTTGCTTCCCTGATCCCACTCACTATTGCTTCTATCCCCATCCCGCCTTGCTTTGTAGATATCCCATCCCCCTCCCTAGTGAACACAGAGGCGAAGTATTCCTTTAATACCTCTGCCTGGTTCCTCGCCTCTTCCACCCACCCTCCTTTTGATCTCAATCTGCTGAGATGGCTATTATTTTTTCTCCACTCCCCAATGTACCTGAAGAATCCCTTTTCCCCTCCCCATATCCCCTGTGCCAGCCGCTGCTCTTTACTGGACTCTGCCCCCCGCACCATCAAGGTGACTTTTCTAGATGCAAGATGGTACATTTCCTTTTCCCTATCCCCTCTCATTGTTTTATATTTTCTGTAGGTAGCCTTCTTTTCTCTGACTGCTATCTGAACCTCACTGGACCACCAGCATGGTTTATGTCACCTTGCTCCCTTATGCTTCACCTTAGCACAGGTCCTGACTACCTCATGAAGTCCCCTTTTTATGACCTCCCATCTCTTTTCCACATTTATCATTGTTGTAATCCCCTTCAAGTGATCCTTGAGAATATTTCCCATGCCGACAATGCCTGCCCCCCTGAAGTCCACTGCCAGTGTCCAAGATTCCCCCCCATTCTTATTTGAAACCAGACAGTATTGTGGTTGCTCCCATTCAGGGGATCCTCTACAACCAGGTCTCTTACTAGATCCCCATCCGCCAGAAGCATGTCCAGGACGTGCCCCTCCCTTGTGGGCTCCATCATGTGCTGTGTTAAGAGCACATCCTGGAAGCCATCCAGCAGCCTCTGCTCCTTGGCCACCTTAGAGAACATGGTTCCCCAGTTTGTACCTGGCATATTAAGGTCCCCCATCAACACCACTTCCTCCCCTTTTAGTCCACACTGGGCAACAATGTTGTCCAGCAAACCATCCTCCAGAACATCACCCATCCCGGGGGGCGTATATACTACACCCAGCTTGACCTTACCTCCTGCCGGGGTTCCTAATGTGACCCATAAGGCCTCCACATTTCTCTCTGACCTATCTACCCTAGCAATTTCTATGTCATCTCTAATGAACACAGCCCCTCCACCCCCTCTGCCCTCCTTTCTATCCTTCCTAAGCATAGTGTACCCCCACACGTTTGGGTCCCAGTCATGGTTTTTGTTGACCCAAGTTTCCATGATCACATGACATACACCCGCCCGAAACAGCATGGTTTGAACTCTGGCAACTTGTTTCCCAAGTTACTGACATTTACTAACACCACCCCCACTCCTTATCCTGATCCCTTTGTTGAACCCCACCCAGGTTACTTATACTTCCATCATCTCTCTGCTCCTTCTGAAACCTCCTCCCCAGTCTGTTTCCCCCCTCCCCCCTTGGGTTTGAAGGCTATTCCCTTCATCTGGAGGAGAGGGCTTCTGGTCAGCCTCTCCCTTATCCCTCCCTTCTCACAAGTTTAAACCACACCTTTCTTGAATGTAGTCAGCCACCCCCTGTTTAAGGACTTCCTTCCCTAATTGGCATATAGTCCCTTATCCTCCCAAACTCCTTTCCAGTTCCCTAACACCCCCGACCCACTTTCTTCATCCCACTTCCTGAGCCAGTCATTAACCTCTGTGATCTTCATTTTTTTCTCCACTGAAGCCTTTTGTACTGGCAATATCTCCAAAAATGAAATGTTGCATCCATTATCCCAACAGACTCTGGCAAGTTCTCAGAACCTTGCTTGGTTTTCCAAAATGCTATTTCCCTCTAGACTGTTAGTTCCCAAAAGCACCAGGAAATCCGGTGTCCCTCCACAATCCCTAACCAGTTCATACACCATGAACTTTGTTCTGTGCACCACCAGCCCAGAGATACTCACTAGCTTCACCTGGCTATGGCATCCACCCCCCCGTCCCTCTAAATGGATACCCCTGATCCCGCAGCCCTCCTCTCAGCACTCCAGAAATCCTTCTCTGAAGCTGAATCCTGGTTCACTCAACATAGGTTAGTACTAAATTACAAAAAATCTAAATCCATGATGTTTGCACACCCCCAAAGCAAGAACCTAGGACAACCCCTGCTCATTCTGAACTCACTGAAAGACCCCCTTGAGCAGGTTACCACTTTCAAATACCTTGGCATTACCGTAGATACTGGTCTCACTTTCCACAACCATATAGGAGGCAGTATGGCACAGTGGTTTAAGGCTATGAGCTGCAAATCTGAAGACCTGAGATTGAATCCCACAGCCCCCACTTGCATACTGTGTGACCCTGAGCAAGTCACTTAACTTCCTCATGCTCCAAGGTTACACCTGCAAACAAGCTTTCAGCTTAGTGTGTCTCACCTGGTAAAATAATTGGTAAAAAAAAAAAATTCGGATGCTCAGCACCGCCGTCAATACATGTATTGGTCTCCTTCACCTCTATAAGCACTGCCTCCTCCTGAATCTCTCTGCATAGCCATCTCTGCATCTATTCTTGCTCTAATTGATTATGGAATCATCATCTATGGTGCAGCCAACACCACCCACCTACACAAGATTAGACTTGCCCTCTGTAAGGCTTGCTGACTTGCTACAGGCTGTCCTAGACTTACACACATCTGCATCCTCTACACCTCAGCAAACTGGCTCAACTTTGATGGGAGGCTAAAGTACCAGGCCTGCCTCTTTGCTAAGAAAATCACCTCAGGATTATTCCCACCAGCCCTCTCCCCACTACTTCAGTCCCCACTGTCTACCCGCCTCACACAACAATCAGCGACTACCCACTTTAGGGTACCTCGCTGCAAGACCACATCAGGCCAAAGAACATTTCAATATCTGACCCCATCCTTGCTCAACTCACTCCCAAATTCCCTCCTCACTGAACCCAAACTTGGTCAGTTCAAGTCCCAACTAAGGGACCTTATCACCCAGGGATGAGTATGTGACTGCCCCTAAACCTGACCTTCCATTTCTACCACCCCACCTCCCCCCTCCTCCCTTGACCATGGACCAAACACTGGTCCGCTGCCTCTGGGTATGCCTATATCATGACAATGGACCCCAATGTCTTGCCTTGGCCAATGAATGAACTCCTGGGCATAGCTAGCACCATCACCCTGAAATGTTATGTTTGTACCTGTTACCTTTTGCACTTTGTACTTTGTTAGCAGCTCTCTGTTACCATGTATTCCCTGCTGCTATTTTGTGTTTTCTGTATTCATTTGCAACCATTGTCTTTAATTACTATGTCAGTTGTTACTTTGTTCACGGTTGTCTCTGTCTTATGTACAATGTGGATCCTTTGTAAAGGAGTCTTTGACTCAAAGGTGTTATCCGATATTTATCAGTAAACAATAAACAATAATAATCATCGAGTCTCCCAATAACAGAACCTTAACACTGCCCTCATCCTTACGGTTACCTCCACTATGTGCTCTCAATCCCCCATTCCCCCATTTATTTATGATCTCAATTCCATGGAAGTCTTCCCGCCTTATTAGAAACCCCCTTTTCACCCTCCCCTTTCTGCCTCCCTTGTTATTTTGCCCACTTAACTGAGACCCCCCAATAGGTGTCCCCTTTAACCCTCTCTTATCCGAACCATTTATCCTGGTCCTGATGGTTTTCCCTTCCCAAACACTGCCATCCTCCTCCCCCTTTGTATCAGTACCCCTACCTCCAGAGGCCCTATGTGGGTCCCCTTTACCTAGGGCCCATCCTTGGTACAGACCCCCTTCCTGAAGGGGGCCCCTCCCTGCCTCCTTGTCTCCCAGTTTCTCTCCAGTCATGCCCTCCTCCCCTGTGTCTGCAATATGTTGCATCTCCCCCATCTGCTTAACATTTACATTTCCCCTTCTTCCTCTGGGACTATTTCTATCCTTTCTTTTGCCAGTCTGTGATGCTCTATGGGTATCCGACTAGCTCCCCCCAGCCTCTGTATCAGTTTCCTCATTTCCACCAACCCCTTCCTCCCCCTCTAGGTTGCTTAGTAGCTCAAATTTATTGTGTCACTCTATGCCAGCCTCCATCAAGTAACCCGATTTTCCCCCGACTGCCCCTCTAAACTGCCCCTCTTCCTCCCCTCTTGCCCTGTTCTCCTTATGAACTCCTTTCCCAAAGTCTGCTCTTGTAGGCTTCCCCAAAACAGCCCATTCTGACTCTTCTCCCTCCACTCTCTTTATATTCAGCATGTTTACCCCATAAGTTTTCCCCTTAGTGTCAACATCCCTATCTAAGGGCCCTCTGTCCCTAATATCCCCCTTCCTGCAAGCTGTAACATAACATCCCTGTAATTTCTGAGCATTTCCCCAGCCTCCCCTCAGCTGCACCCTTCTGCTGCCCATATCCACACCCCTTATCCTTGGACCCACCTCCCAACTCCCACAGCTTACTCCTTAACCAATATACTTCACTCCTGATATGAGATAGCTGTCTACAGAGTGGGCAGCCTCCCTCTCTCCAGTCCCAACTGAGAATAATTGCCACCCCACAGCCTGTGCAGCCTGCAACCCTTCCAAAGATGCCTGCCATGGTGGAATGTGGCTACCCTGTTTGTCCCTCTCTGTTCATAATGGCACACATCCTTTTTCTCAGTCCCTTCCCCCTGGAACACAGTCTCTCTCTATACTGACTATAGTTGTTTACAAACTCAATTTCAACCCCACCAAAAATGTTCCCAATTCTCACAAATACGTACAATCCAGTGTGTGTCCAGTCCCGCTAACAGTGTGTGTATACAGACATCAGGTACTGTATGATGTCACAGGCCCACCAGTTCCTGTTGCTTCAAATTTCAGTCACAAACAGAAATGCACAAAACTTCATTTCCAACCACCATTGGCTTTTCAGTATTTAAGAAAGCCTACAAAACATGATGGTTGGGAAGGCTTTACCACCAGGCAAACATCACATTTAAATTTCACTCTAATTATCACTGCCAAACAAGTGTTCCCACAACCAGCACACAAGCCCCAATAATTACAATATCACAGCCCAAGTAACAGTTCTAACTCAAAGTAGTAATTTTTAACACACAGAACTAATTTCAAGTACAAAACAACTCAAATATTTCAGTTAAAACAGGAGATTAACCAACCCTCTTTCCTGAACCACCTCCTACTTCTGTTCTCAAATGGACAATGAAAGACAAGATGATTCTTGTAATTACTCCTCCCCCTAGCACCAGGCAAACATCACATTTAAATTTCACTCTAATTATCACTGCCAAACAAGTGTTCCCACAACCAGCACACAAGCCCCAATAGTTACAATATCACAGCCCAAGTAACAGTTCTAACTCAAAGTAGTAATTTTTAACAAACAGAACTAATTTTAAGTATAAAACTATTCAAATATTTCAGTTAAAACAGAAGATAAACCAACCCTCATTCCTGAACAACATCCTACTTCTGTTCCCAGGTGGACAATCCTTTTACCATTGAACCATGTTAAGCCCCATTTTTGTCTAGCTACATGGCAAGTACACAACATTTGTAGCCCAAGACTGCTAAATTAAGAGATTGTTCTCTCAGAGCGTCGTTTGGTGTTTCACACAGTACTTTTGCCCTTTTGATTATGCAGCAAGCAGAAATGGCAACCACCTAATCAGAACTGGGCTATAATTGGGAGGACTTTGAAAACTCAATTGAAGAAGGAGAAGATTGAGAGAGTGATTACAGGGTGGAGATATCAGTGACAGTGAGTCGGGTGGCATTAAAACCGCATTTATGGAGTTACAGATACTCTTACATAAAAAAATTGATTTAACTTACAATGTTTCCACCCTGGAAGATTATTTAGAGAGAGAATTGGCACCAAGGGGTCAGAGAATCACTGTGGCTCCCTCAAGCAGAATCAAAGATTTTACTTTTAATGAAGATTGCGTGAAAGCAGCAAGCGAGTGCTCTAAGGTGTTTATTCAGTTGTTGATCAAATCTAATAACTTAAAATTAGATGAACTGTTGAAAGACCTTAAACAAGCCAAGATTAAGCCTTTGAACAGCAAAACACACACTCAGTTTGTGGAATTTGAAGCTAAACAAATATGAACAAGAGATTATTGACAAGAAAAATAGAAAATTGACCAGAGATCAAAATGACTATGATAGAGGGCACATCATTAAGTGGCCTAAGAACCATTCAGTGAGCAGAGACAGATCTAGAGAGTGTTTTCAGACATCCGACCAATCTTGAGACAGACAAAACTACAAAAAAGGTAATAACACTCAAAAAAGGGTCCAGAAACCTTTTTTAGACAGAGACCAGAGGTTAACCAACAGAAAAGAAAACAAAGGACATGACATAGCAGGAGGAGTAGAAGAGCAAACAGGAGAAGTAGAGCAATCATTAAGGGCCAAGAAGAGGGAGATAAGATACAGATAATTAACCTCTCAAAAGATACTCTTAATAAGACAGAAGTGTCACTATTGAAAAGAGGTTTGAGCTTTATCCTCATGCCAGCTGTTAATGACTTTCAGATTTTTGTAGACTTGCATTAGTTTTACCACAAACTCAAACTGTAGTTATTTTTTTTTAAAAAACCTACTGCAACAGGAGAGATGGGGACACACACAGAGGTTTGTGTCTTTTATCTGTATGATGACTTGGATTATGCAAGTCACGTGGCTGCTAATCTGAATTTTGAGGGTGGGGAATTACCTAAATCTGAACAAGAAATAATGGCTGAAATATTTGGGAATTGCAACACTGAACTCAACATTTACAGGCACCTGAGGAACTTTTAAATGAAAACCTGAATGAGCATGACCTCCAGACCTCTGAGGGAGTGATGTCAGGTAACAGTCTGTTACAAACAAAAGGAAATCTGGATAAACTTAGAAAGTCTAAATTCGCTGTTAGTTCAACCTTTTGTCCCTGTACTAATAATCCAGCCATACAGAGTTTTAAAAAACTGTTAACAGAAAAGTGAAGTCAATTTTGAGCAGTCACCCCTCTCCTGGGATTTCAACATTACTTAAAAAAGAAAGGTTTACCTTAGAAGGTTTAACTACTAAGGACTCTATTGCAATTAATCCAGCAGATAAAGAGGGCAACATTGTTATAATGGATAAAGTGAAATATGACAACATGGTGTTGGGCTTACTGAATAACTTAGATAATTATGAAAGACAACCAGTGGACCCCACACTGGCATACAAAAAGGATTTATTTTTTATTTTGAAAAATGCTTTAAGCAAAGCTGACATATCAGATAAGGAGTATAAATATTTGTGGCCAGAAAATCCTGTGATGCCATACCTCTATGCCCTACCTAAAATCCATAAGGATCTTAATAAACCCCCAGGTAGACCAATTGTGTCAGGTTGCAATTCAGTATCACAAAATGCAGGGAAATTTGTTGATTTTTTTCTTCAGATACTGGTTCAGGATTAGGAATCATATGTTAAGGATTGTAAAGATCTTTTAAAAACATTAAAGGATATCACATGGGAGGCTGGTTTCACCTAGGTAGGCATAGATGTAGAGTCTCTGTATACCTCACTACATGACAAAGGTATAGAGTCTATAAAATATTGGTTAGATAAAATATCAGATGCTAGGCACATACCAAAAGAACTGGTTTTACAGCTGATAGATTATGCTCTCACACATAACTACTTTGAATTTTGGGTCAGTTTTTTTAAACAAAGGTGTGGCACAGCCATGGGTGCAGCCATGGCCCCAAGTTATGTTAATTTATTCTTGGGCTACTGTCAAGATGACATCATATATGACAAAGAAAAAAATTCTTTTCACATGCATATAAGAGGCTGTCATCTCTTTTTAGATGACATACTATGTATTTGGGGTGTTGCCAGGGATCTCATACCAGAGTTCATACAATGGATTAACAAAAACAAACTTAACTTGAGATTTACATACACTATGGGCATTGAGACACTTGATTTCTTAGGCTTAACCATCTCTGTCAATGCCACTAACCATAGTCTGACTTCAAAGAATTACAGAAAACCAACAGCTACTAACTCCCTGTTACAAGCTACCAGTATCCACCCTCCTCAGCTAAAAACCTCTATAACCTATGGTCAGCTATTACATATTCTTAGAAATTGTAGCACAGAGGATGATTTCAGAAATCAAGCAGATGAACTAATGGAAAGACTTGAAGCTAGGGGTTACAGTAAAAAACCTTTTGAAAGAAACAAGAGACAAAGTTGACAGGATTTGTAGAGAATCTTTACTTGATGAAAAGAATGAGGTCATATCAAAACAATTGCCATGCACTTTCATCACTGAGTATAATCACATAGCTGGATGCATTGGCAATGAAATATATCAAAACTGGCCCATTTTACAAAGTAGTTCTGAAGTTAGTATAGCTGTTGGAAATAAACCATGCATAACTTTTACTAGAGCCAAGAATCTAAAACACAGACTTGTACATAGTAGAACTGCCAAGGAAAAAAACACTAGATCTGTCTACATGGTTACCCAAGCACCCAGCAAGCTTTTATATACGTATGAGGTGCAACATATGCAAGTACAGCAAAAACACAGGAATTTTTAAACACCCACATTTGGAAAATGTTCATATTGATATACGTGAACTCATTACTTATGACACAGTCTATGTAGTCTGTTCCCTGTGGTGTAGTTGTAATTTTGTATATGTTGGCAAAATTATTAGACCATTGAAACAAAGGACACAAGAGCATGCTTGTTCCATTTTACAAGGCAGGAAAGACACACTAGTAGGAGCACACTTTGTTAGTGTGCACAATTCTCACCCTAGATGTCTGAAATTTGTGGGGATTTAAATGGTGCCCCCACCAAAGAATGGTGGTAACAAATTGAATCTGCTACTCCAATATGAGTGCCAGTGGATCTAGAGACTTGATAGAGTCAAACCTTTAGGAATCAATGATAGATAGGATTTAAACCCATTTTTGGTTAAAAAATGATTGAAATTATAACCCAAACAAACATGGGTCTCTCTTTCTACTCTCTTCTTTTTTCAGGTTTTCATCACTAACTATGATGCCTAAACACTCCAGATTTTTTTCATCATGTTTTGGACTTAATCTCCAAGAGGTCTCAGAATGAAAAAAAAATCTCTCATTACAATGAGAGTTGCCTTGTGAATGTGCCACTGTTGCCATAGCTATCTTGCTTGTACAGCAGAAAGCAGCTAACTAAAATTAGCTACCATTTTCTTACTAATTTAACACTTCTATCTCAGCAGGAGTCAGTGTCTGTTGAGATTAAGCAGACAGATACTTTATTAGAAGTAGAAGGGGTCTTACTTAGGGTTAAAAAAGAAAAGAAAGAAAGTCAGTGTGTGTTCTGTGCTGGGAAGGGTACTGTAACTGTAACTTACTTTGCTAAATCAGTCGGAGGAGAGAAAGCTTAATTGGGGGTGTGGCTTAGAAAGTATAAAATCAGGTGACTCCAATTACAACTTCCTGTTGCTGGCCTTTGGAAGACAGAAATCATACTTGTAGTGCAGAAAGCAGCTAACTAAAAGAAGCTACCATTTTTCTTACTAATTGCCCTCCTTCCACACCTCCACCCTCCCACCCTAAGCCAGTTCTACTTGTATAGCCACTGGATTTGACTGACAATAGGAACTTCCTGTTTGGCATTGGAAGGAAAGGATAATAGAGACACATTCATTTTGTCAACCCTAAAGGAAACAAGTAGCCCACTCTGCCCCCTAGCTGCTTGTGGTCTGACACTGAGCAAGGAAGAAGGAGGCTATTGAAGAATATAGGAAGTTGCTGTCCCAGAACAGGGAGGGTGAGAGCTGTAAGGAGAGGAGAGAGTAAGCATACAAAGAAACAGGAGAGGGAACACAAAATAAGACATGATGGGAGTGGTGCAGTGCAATGGCTGTGGGGTGGCAGTGTTCCGGGAGACATTCTGGAGGCTGCAATGCTGCCCTATTTTCAGGCACTTCTCTGGTCTGAGGGAGGAGGTTGCCAGTCTTCAGGCTGACCTGGCTAGGATTCGTGAAACCTCCTCCTCCACCCAGGGACCACCAGGGCCAATGCCACTACCTCAGAGGTTTCCAAGAAAGAGGAGCAGCTGGAACAGGGTGGGCTCAGGGAGGGAGAGGGTGGTGGAACAGAGTTGCATCCCTCCAGCTTTACCTTTCCACAATTCATACCCTGTTCTGGTGGATAGTGGTTGCTCTATGGAGGCACCTGCAGTGGAGACCAAGGAGGATGCTGGGAACCTTCACAAAGGAGACCTACAGGAGGGTGGCATGGGAAGAAAACAACTTCTGATGGGGGACTCAGTCATTGGGGGTAGAAGTGGGGGAGGAAGGGGAGAGGGAGGTAAGGTGCCAGCCTGGCACCACAGCTTGGAGGGACAGGAAGCGAATCCTCAGGATCATGGGAGCAGCTGTACAAGGGAGGGAGCTGGATGTCATTGTCCACCTAGGGACAAATGACCTGACTAGGAGTGGAATCAGAGCAGTACAAGAGGAGTTTGTAGAGTTGGGGAGGGGCCTTAGACAAGTAGCGCATACGGTAACCTTCTCAGAGGTGCTGCCTGTCTATGGCAAGGGTGATGCTAGGGTATGCCTCACCAGAGAATTCAATGAATGATTGAAAAACTGGTGTGGAGCTCAGGGTTTGGGCTTCACTGGGGACTGGGGAGCCACCTGGAGGGATGCAGGCCTATACTGGTGCGATGGCCTGCATCTGTCCAGGGAGGGAACCAGGATCCTAGGTGAGAGGTTTAAATGCTTCATTGGCAAACATTTAAACTAGCCAAGAGGGGAGGCACCTAAAAGGAGCAGGGAAATCATCCCAGCCTCCCCCCACAAAACACGGTAATTAGTGAGGTAAACACCAAGGTAGAGAAGTCATTGGGGAGCAGGACAGAGGTAAATGCAAAAAAGGCAAAGGCAGTAAGGACAGGGATGGGGCTAAAAGGGGTTAAGCCATCAAAAAGTGGAGGGTGATGAGTACCAATGCCTGTAGTCTGTGTAACAAGCTCTCTGAACTAGTGGCCTTGATATAAGAGGGTTGCCTGGATATTGTGGAAGTCACAGAAACATGGTACACAGGGAACCATGACTGGGATGTCAACATACCAGTATATACAATCTACAGGAGGGTCAAGGAGGGTAAAAGAGGAGGAGTAGTAGCTCTCTATGTAAAGGAAGAGATCAAAGCAACAGAACTAAAGAGTAAACAGGGAGCAGATGAGGCACTCTGGGTCATCATGGAGACAGGAAATGGTACCATAATCCACATGGTGGTTGTATACAGACCCCCTTCTCAGGGGGAGGGAATGGACAAGGAAATGATATAAGGCACCCTTAGAATGTCAGAAAAAGGGGAGATATTGTTGATGGGGGACCTGAATATGCCAGATGTTAACTGGAGCACCTTTGCTGCAGGCACATCCAAGAGCAGGGTCATTCTTGATGCCCTACAAGGGGCATGCCTTAGACAGCTAGTATTGGAACCCACTTGGGAGGGAGCAATCTTAGACCTGGTACTCTCAAATGGGGATGGAGAAAGAATCTCAGGTTTAGAAGTGGGTAGCCATCTGGGAACAAGCAGCCACCAAACAGTGTAGTTCACGATAAACACAGCCATACAATCAAGCCATACAAAAGCAAGAGTATTGGACTTTAGGAGGGCTGACTTTGAAAAATTGAGAGAGTGCCTAAGAAAAGCACTAGCAAACAGGCAAGAATGAGAGGTGGAGAAACAATGGGGAGTAATCAAAACAGCCATCACAGAGGCAACAAGCCTTTGTGTAAAGCAAATCAACAAAACACAATGAAGGAAAAAAATGCTATGGTTCTCAAAAGAGGTGGCAGGAAAGGTTAAGGAGAAAAGGATAGCATTCAGGAAATATAAGGAAACACAGAAGGAGCAGGACAGAGAACTTTATCAGTTAAAGTAGAAAGAGACAGGGAAGGCAGTCAGAATAGCAAAGGCCCAAACCGAGGAAAGTATAGCCAACTCTGTTAAGAAGGGGGATAAGACCTTTTATAGGTACATTAGGGAGCGAAGAATGACCAAAGGAGGGATACTGAGGCTTAATAAAGGGGAGGTAATGTGGGCAGAGGGTGACAGTGAAAAAGCAGGGATACTGAATGAATAATTCTGCTCAGTATTCACAAAAGAAGAGGAGGGGGAGGTACCTAAACCAAACAAGAGAAACACTCTGAAGACGGGGGTCAATACCAGTCCATTTACAGAAGAAAGGGTTCTGAAAGAACTAATAAAATTTAAGGTGGACAAAGCAATGGGGCCTGATGGGATTCACCTAAGAATTCTAAAAGAACTAAGGGTAGAACTAGTGACACCGCTGACTACTGTCTTTAACAAATCATGGGATGATGGGGTGGTACCTGAGGACTGGGGGAGGGCTGATGTGATTCCTCTTCACAAAAGTGGGAGCAGGACAGAGGCAGGAAACTACAGACCAGTTAGTTTGACCTCAATGGTAGGTAAAATGATGGAATCACTTCTGAAGGAAAGAATTGTTGAGTACCTAGAGGCCAGTTGGGAACAGGACCCAAGGCAGCATGGATTCACGATGGGAAGGTTGTGTCAGATGAATCTAATAGATTTGTTTGACTGGGTGACCAAAGTTGTAGACCAGGGAGGGGTTGTGAACATGACCTACCTAGATTTTAGCAAGGCATTTGATGCAGTCCCACACAAAAGATAATACACAAGTTAGCCAGCCTGGGAGTGGGTTCCAAGGTGGTAGCCTGGATAAAAAATTGACTAGACAACAGGACGCAAAGGGTAGTAGTAAACAGAGTCCACAGTGAAGAAAGGATGGTTACTAGTGGGGTACCACAGGGTTCAGTACTGGGACCGGTCCTTTTTAATGTCTTTATAAGTGACATTGCAGAGGAACTGGAAGGAAAATTATGTCTCTTTGCAGACAACACGAAGATCTGTAACAGGCTTGATACACAAGATGGAGTGGAAAGGATGAGAAGGGATTTGGCAAGGTTGGAGGAATGGTCAAAAGTATGGCAGCTCAGATTCAATGTAAAGAAGTGTAAGGTAACGCACCTGGGAACAAAAACCCAAGGGAAGAGTACACAATGGGGGGTGAGATACTGACAACAGTAAAAATGGAAAGGGACCTGGGGATAATTATATCACATGACTTAAAGGTGGGCAAGCAATGTGAGAAGGCAGTAAGGAAGGCTGAGGGGATACTGGGATGCATAGGGAGAGGCATCAATAGTAGAAAACAGGAAGTTGTTATCCCTCTGTACAGACAGTTGGTGAGACCCCATCTGGAGTACTGTGTGCAGTTCTGGAGACCCCATCTCTGCAAAGACATAGACAGAGTGGAAGCTGTCCAGAGGAGGGCAACCAAAATGGTGCAGGGTCTGCACCAGAAGGCATACAAAGAAAGACTAAAGAAGCTTAATATGTATACCCTCGAGGAAAGAAGGGAGAGAGGAGACATGACAGAAAATTTGCTATGTGCTTGTTTTTTAAGTTAGAAACTGGAAGAAGCAGGCTCTCAAGAAATTACTTGACTTATTGTTTTACTGATTGATTTACTTTGTTTATTAATTAGTTTATTTATTTATTTACAAATTGGTAACCAGAAAATGCCCACTGACTCAGAGCTCATTTTGAAGTGTGAACTAGGGAAGGGGGATGGGGACAGGGATACATAATCAAAAAGTACAACATAATTGTAACCTCCCCCCCATGGTCAGGGCTTACTTTGCATGCCGCCTCTTGTGGTTCATGCCACCATGTCCCAGGTCCAGTGTGGTCCTGAATGCTCCTGCTGGCCCTGTTGTTCTTCTGCTTGCTGTGGGGACTGGCAGAGCAAAGTAAAAGTAAAGCTGCCTGCTCGTTGGTTCAGCTGATCTCCGAGCAGCTCAGTGTGCAAGCTGGTGCCATTGGCTCTCTGTTCCTCTCTCACTCCCTCTCGCACTGTGTGAGTGTTGTGGTGCTCGTATGTAAAAGCCACTCTGTGCAGCTCTAGAGCAGCCTGTTTGTGGGTGCCTCAGCCCTCAAGTGCAGGGAAAGATGAAAGGTGATCCTTAGGCACTTAGGGTGAGAAAAACATTAAATATTTTAAAGCACTCTTTAGTGCTAGTAAATAAATGGGTGCTTGTCCATTTAAGGAGCAGCCATGACTGCTCTTGAATAATTAATGAGGTCTGCTGTTGCCATGGGGAGGGTAGCGCTATGGAGGTAGTGTCAGGCAGGGGATGCCCCTGCCAGAACCCACTCTGCAGTTGCATAACACAGTGAAATTACAGTAAAACTCTAATAAAACTACAAAATGCTCTTAGTCCCTACATGCAGATGCCATGTGAGTATTAGAAGTACAGAGCACCAGGAGTACTGTCTTCTCAAATCAAAGCCTGTTTTGGTTCAGTAAGCAAGCAATGTATGCACACTAATATTTTCTAAGACTTAAGTAGTGCTTCAAGTGCTATATTGAAGTGCAAAAATAAGCATGAAATATAACATACATATAAGCATGTCTTACCATAGACTACAACAAGAATTGGGCTGCTCAAAATATCATAAACATTTACTAGTAACCCTTTGTAGAAAGCCGTCCAATGTAAACAGTTAAGATGTAAAAAATATTTGTTAGAGTGAGGGGGTTACTGAAAACAGGGGATGGGGAAGGGCAGGGCTAAGTGAAGCACAAAGCAGGAAAAGGACAGTCCCAGGAAAGAGACAGAGCTAAAAAAACAGAAATATAGGAAGAGAAGGGGTTGGGGAAGGGCCAAAAAGGGGTTAGGGATACAGAGAAGAGGATAAATAGAAATAAGAAAAAACAGCACCAGAGAAGTAAAAGTGGCAAGAAAATAGAAAGGGGTGGGGAAAAAGGGGAGGGGTCAAAACACAAATTTATATGAACAAAGTGTTTGCACTTGCACTGTGCATGTATTTGCACCAGAATCCCATATTCAGAGGGTATCACTGCACATGCACTATTAGCACCAGTGCACTACACTAGCACAGAGCTATGCAACACTCAAACCGGGGGGGGGGGGACCTGCATAAAGTGCACAGCATTACATTAAGCATGGTAGAGCTGTGCATACAAGATTGCGTAGGTCAAATAACACTGTGCAAGTACCATGTATAAAAAGGCAGTCTCAAGCAGGGGCAAACAATAGAGGCAGAAAGAAACACTGCAGGTTACAAACCAGGACAGCTCACATGGCAGCACGCATCATTTACCTGATGCAGCAGGTTTTGGAGGATGAGGAAAGGGGCAATGCCCAACCTGGGCCCAGAAGCAGGTCACAGATATGCTAGGCTGCAAACTGACAGTACCATCCATGACTTATATTGGAAGTCCTCAGTGATGACCAGATAATGGGTCCAGTACAGACTCAGCGGGCCCATGCAGATGTGGTTGTGTGAGTTGCTGCATGACCAGTTCCAGACAGACACCTGGCACAGCCATGTGATATCTGTAGCGCTCAAGGTGATGACTACATTGTGCTTCCTGGCCACCAGAACATTCTAGACATCAGTGGAGGACACCACCGATATTTTGCAATCAGCCACCTCACTGCTTTCAGACCAGTTCCTTGTTTCCCTGTTGCCCTATGCAGGATAGTTCATTGTATTCCTCAGCACACCAGCTGAGTAAACAGAAACCATGCAGCAATTCTATTGAGTTGCATTTCTACCATCTGTACTCAGTGCCATTGCCTGCACCCATACTATCATCCAGGCACCCACTGACGTAGGGGTGGACACCTATATCAATATAAAGAGTTAGCACTCCATCAATTGCCAGGTGGTGTGTGATGCAACGGGCTGCATCATCAATCTCCTTGCATGGTACCCCAGTAGTGCCCATGATGACTTCATCTGGCACAACTCTGTCCTGTACAAACTTGTCACACACACCTAATGAATATACATGTAATATGTATATTTAAATGGTTGTGGTTCATGAACCAATCAGCTTTGAGGAAGACATGTCAGCTGAAACGTCAGTTGATTTGTGTGTGCACAAGCAGTGCACGCACGCTGTCTGAGGCTGCCTGTGTTTCCGCTGTGACAGTGACCACCTAGCAGGTGCCAGTGAGATGTTTATTTGACAATGCATTACCCAGTTCCACCGCCGTTTCACTCTGAAATTGCTATGGTTTTTAGGCACTTTTATATTCGCATTTAGTAAAGTTTTTTTGTATAAGATAAGCAAAAGCTTTCTTATGGTGAGTTATTTAAGCCATTGTGCTTTTAGGTCAGTGCTGCAGCATTGTGGGGAATTTTTTTGTCCTGTGGCTAGTTTACAACTCCATCCTTTGTCAGAGGTTTCAAAGTAGGTACATACTGTACCTAGTGGGAACCTCAGTGGTGAGTATTCTCCAAAGGCCTCCTCCTCCTCCTCTTCACGTTGTAGATTATGACATTAACACATGCCCTTTACCTACTTGGGGACAGTGCCTATTCCCTGCATCCCTGGCTTTTCACACCTGTCCTACAATCTGCAGCCACTGGAAAGGACAGGTACAATGTGGCATGCAGCATCATGCACTGCATTATACAGTATGTCCTTGGAATGCTCAACATGTGTTTTAGGTAGCCGGCCCGGAGGTGCTGAGGTTTGAGGCACTGGATGCCACACCTCGCGTCACGCCAGTGACCAGGGTTCGGGAGCGAGCCCGGGCCGCCGTGGGTCAGCAGGGGAGAGAGAGAAGATCGAGCATCTGTAGGACTGCTCTCCCCTCTCGGGGAGGGTTCCAGGGGAAGCCCAGCGCAGCAGCGGCCCCTGGTGGAGACCGGCAGCACTACGATGCTCATGGGCTCACAAGCATGGGGCAGACATTGGCAGCTGCCTTCCGGACCTGGGTGGGAGCACTCATGTCGCAGGCCAGGTGGCACTGCATGTCCAAATTCGAGGATGTAAATCCAAGAAAATACCCTCCGGCTCAGATAGGCGATGGCCCTGTCAGTACCACCGCCACATGCCCAACACTGGTTCCCCATCACTGCCCCTGCAGTCTCCCCAGGTTGCTGCCTCCCATCCCGGAGAGCTGCGATGAAATTGAAGATGTTGGGGGAACACAGCGGACGGTAGAGCGAGTAGGCAAGTGCAGTGGCCCGAGAGAGTTCCGAGACAGAGGGACAGTAAAAATAGTTGAGAACATGTGTTTTAGGTGCCTTGATCATTTCAGAGGTTTCCCACCATGCACCCCTAAGAAGGAATGTGCATAGTCCTTGCCTTTTGTATACTACACAACATGGTACTCAACTGTGGGATATGCATGCTGGCCCCAGAGGAACAATCTGCAGTGAATTCTGAGCCAGAAGACTACAGTGTACAGGAGCAGATCAACAGGCCTGACCCCAGGAGGGCCCAAGAGTACACAGCCCATCTCATAACAGATATATTCAGACATGCAGGGGGAGTACAGACCAAACTGGAGACTGTAATATGTTTAATCGAGGTATTACCGCATAACAATACCAGTACATACATTGAGGCATTCCAGGCAAGGGGTATCAAAAGGGACGTAAACAAAATATACATGCAATCCAGGTGTGGGAGAGGGTTCTAAATGGGGGAGTTAACAGAAATACAGCCCATCCAGGTGGAGGTTAGCAAATGGAGCATACACACACATGCACAGTCCATTCAGGCAGGGGGGTCCTAAAGGGGTGTAAACAGATACACATGCCATTCAGGCAGGAGAGTTCCAAATGCGGGGCAAATGGAAATACAGGCCTTCTGGGCAGGGAGAGGACTGAATGGGATTAGCCACAGGAGAGGGGGGGGCAACACATGTGTAACGTGAGGTGGGGACTGAGGTGGCACATGTTGGAGAGGATGGGCAATTTGCACCCTACGTGCATCCCCTACCACCTCCCTGAGTACAGACAGTATGTATGCACCATACCCAGTATGGTTGAGGGTCTGGGTACAGTGTAACCACCACCGGCCATGACCCTGTGGAGTAATGACTCAGGAAAGGAACAGGCTGTGTCTTGGTGTGGGTTGTTTCCTTCATGTCCTGGGTGTCCAGGGTGTGCTGAGTGTTCATGTTCTGACACTTTGTGATGTGGGCGGGCACTGTGTTGTCCACTGTGGGGTGACACTTCTCCCACTGGACAGGTTGGGGCTGTGGCTGGCCCCCACAGAGCTTGCCACCTTGGCTGCATCCTCCAGCACATTGACAAACAAGTAATCCATGCTGGTGACAATATCCTGATGCAGGTCATGGATGGGCAACACGTGCTCTCCATGACATGCCTCTGCCCACTCCTTGGAATGCTGCATGTGGTTGTGCAGCTGGTGGTGGATGTGCATCAGTTTCTGCTGCGGAATACCCTGTCCCTCCATGCAGACAGCAGCAACTGCTCATTGGCAGCTGCAGCCTGCTGTCACTGGAGATTGTCCATTGGGACAGTGTCAGGCTGCACCATCTCCTACTGTATAGCTTGGGGCTGCATCAAAGTTAGTGCTGGGTTAAGTTGTGGGCATTGTTGCCTAGCCATGGCCAGACCAGTGGGAGGGGCCTGAGGTAGCAGGACAGTGACTGTGCTGGTGAAAGAATCATAGTGCGGCACAGCAGTGGCTGGACCTGTGGGAATGGTTGGGGGAAGCAGGGCAATGGCCGTGCCAGAGGTGGGGTCATGGGATGGCACAGCAGCAGTTTTTCTAGGGCCTGTGGGGTGCTGCACAGTATCCCGTCAAAAGGGCGACTGAGATTAAGCGACTCAAATATGACCGACCCAATCTCAGCACCTGTGTTGTGGGCTACCCTGAAAGGGTAGCGACAGGAGAAAAGGAAGTCAACCAGAACTACACCATGGGAGAGGGAAGGTATGTGGTAGGCAGTGCAGTGGAAGGCTGCTGAGCAGGCCATGTGGCATGGTGGTGAGGGTGGTTGGCTACGGTTCGAAGGGTGCAGCGTTCAGATCTGTGGATGTATGAGAGTTTTTGCAGTTGCAGCGTTTTTTTTGGTTTTTTTTTTTTACAAGTCCCACCCTGACATGCACCCCCTAGTGTTGAGAATCTTTAATTAGGGGGGTGCAGGGTGCACAGCCCCCTGCGTACATAAAGATCTGTGTCACCACTATTGTTTTTGCTGTGAGTGTACACCGCTGTTTTTTATTTTCAGCGATGTACAGTCACCCTAATGGCGATTGCCAGTTATGACATAGAACTGGGCTGCACTACTGTGATCATAGTGCTACATGGGGGCAGAGGCTGGGTACCATTGTCATGGGGGCTGGCAACAGTGGCCAACCCCTCCTGGTCTTGGGTGGACCACTCTTGTCCTCAGCCCTCAATGAAGGTCTCATCATCATCACCCTCTTCACCTTCTTCACTGGTGTCAGTCAGCAGTTGCACACAAGTGGCCAGCAGGTGCAGGTGCTGCCGAGATGGACCTGGTGTATCCTCCACCATGTGCAGTATGATGGTGTGTGCTGTTGAAAGACAGGGGAGATATATAGAAATGTATTGTACATATATGTATGCCAGCTGAGGCAGCATGGATGCCTGGAGTACAGTTACACAACACCCATGCTGTATGTGTGGTTCAGCACCCATACCTACTGTGGCCATACACACCCCTACACCAGTGAGCATGCACTCCGTCACAGGTGAGCACACTTCTCATAACCAGTGAGCACACATTCCATCTCCAGTGAGAACTACCCTAGGACCAGTAAGGACACATCCCAGCACCTGTGAGCACACATCCCATCACCAGGGAGCGCATATCCCAGCACCAATGAGCGCACACACACACCATCACTTTTTTTGTTTTAAATTTTCTATACTTCATTAAAGTTTCAACATATACAAACAAGCACACACTCACACACCATCACTTGTGAGCACACGGGTGATGACACATGGGACACAGAAGTGGATTACCCCATGGATGGCTATATACCAGGAGATGTGGAAACTGCAGTTGTAGCCAAAGACTTGATTAGATATTACCAGATATTTTGCAATATTTCTAAAGAGTTTCTCTCTGCTGCCCCTACTGTGGAACTGCAGAAAGCAAGCGGTTTCTCTAGAAATATCACAGAAATTTCAGGAAATATCTGACCTTGTCTTTGGCTGTGACTGTACTCAGTGTGTCACACAGCACTAGCATATGTATGCAGCCATACATATATGCACACACATATACACACATGACTAATGGAAATGAGCACAGTTGGTCACTGACATGGCTGGGCTGGTCCCATTTGGCTCTCTTAGCCACCTTCTGGCACTCCCATCACCTCCACAGGCTATATGGCAAAGGCTATTGCCTCCTCTGCGCGGGCTAGGATATGTGCTACTGCGGATGCATCTGGACTCCAACCTATTGCATGCATCTCCCTGCATGTAGTCAACAGGACCTCCTTTGTCTACCTCCTCACGTCCCTGAAGTGTTCATGCACCACCTCCATAGGTCTGCTTCAGCCACTAATGGCATTGACCATGTCTGTGATTTCTACCAAGCCTGCTGTACTTGGGCATTTGTGCTCTGCCTATTGGAAATTACCTCCTCCCTGGCCACATAGGCTTCTGCCAGTGCCTGTAACTCCTCCGCAGAGAAACAGTGGGCCCATAATCTGTCTGCATCATCCATGATTCCTGACATTCATGTTAACAGAATATAGGTGAGCAAGGAATACACAGAGCAGAAATCATATAAAGGGTACGTTGGAGTGAAGATCTCACAGCCTCTGTCAGGGACATGTAGGTGTCCAGGCAATGCATGTCCAAACATGGTCAGCAGCCTGCCTGACACAGGCCTGCCTCGTGCAGTTACAATCATAGACTAGGCAAATACAGACAAGGGTTAAATAAATATTTATTATTAATTTTAAAGGTTTCACCAGGAAATTTAAAGGTTTCACCAGGAAAGACATTCTGAGCAGACATGCTCGTTTCCAGATGCGTTGTGGGGGGAGAGGGGAAAAGGATACACAGCAATACAGCAGCAAAAGTCAAGACAGTGCATAATGGAATTTAGAATACAAAGTTACACAGTGTGAGCAAAAATAATACAGTGATACATTACAGTAACAACACTAAGAGCAAACAGTTTTATAATTATTATAGGATTGCTAATAATCTGCAAAGAGTACAAGTAGGTAAAGTTAAAGGTGAAAAAATAACAGGCAGCAAATCCTATGCCCACGTTGCACCTGTACTGTGTAATAAGCTCCCTGGCCACTTATAGGAAGCTACCACCCTTGAGAATTTCCATAAGGGACTACACGAGCACTTGCTGGACGACAGTCACTCTCCTGTCCCTGAAAATAACTATACTTAGCAGTATCGACCCATCTCTTCCTCCGTCATTTCCTGCTTGCTCCTTACCTACGGCACAGTAAAATATGCCTTAGCTGTAACCTAACAACCCCTTCTTTCATGTTGTGATTGCAATGCTATGTTGTTGCGTAACTGTATAACCTTGGTGTGTATAACTTTGCTGTACAATGCATATTGTACTCTGTCTTAACTGTAATCCTGTATGGTCTGTTCAAAAATGTACTATTTGATTCAAATGCTTCACTATATGTAACTAATTCCAGGTTGCCACTAAAAAGGGACCTTCAGGGCTCAGTGGGCCTACTCGGTAAACAAAATGTAATAAATAAATAAATAAATAATGTGATTAAGAGAAAGAAGAGCATTTAGAACATTAGATGGGGATAAAGGGTGGAAGGAGAAAGAGGAGGATGAGGGGGAATCTGCTTGAGAGGGATAGAAGGGGGAGGGTGGAGCTGAGAGGGAAGGGAGAATGGAAAGAAGTGAGGAGGTACAAGAGGTAAAGAACTTATTAAACGCCATGGCCACAGGGAGGGGATATGATTTGGAGACATCATCCACTTTCAGAACAGGAGGCAGAAAGCGAGAAGAAGGGGAGAACAGGGAGTGAACCACCTTCCAAAATTTAGATGGGTGATTGATATTAGAAGTGAACGTGGAAGAGAAGTATTTAGCTTTGGCCAGTCTTACTGTCCTGGTGCAGGCATTTCTGAGAGTGCAGTATTTTTGGATGGCTAAAAAGGAGCAAGTTTGATTGTGCAACTTCCAAGCCTGATCCCTGGCATGTAGACATGCCAGCAGTTCAGTCAAAACCCAAGAAAAGTGAGAGCCACACACACGGGTACATCTTAGAGTGGCACAGTGATCCTAGATGGTGAGTAACTTGGAGCTAAAGTATTCCATGGTGGACTCAATTGAGGAACACTGGAAGATTGGAGAACAATCAGTATTAGAAAGGTCATTTAGAACAGGGGCCAAGTCCAAGGATTTACATGAGCAGATCAATAATATTTTAGGCAGGAGCCCAATGAAACTCAGATCAATCACCTCCTAAACAAGTATGTGCGAGTACCACAGTGGAGAGATCCTCCACCTAGACATGAAATCACCACCAATAGATCTAGATGTGAGAGTTCCACCACATCCATATTTCCACAGCACCACTGCATACAGAATGCATACATTTTAATGATCACCCATGTTGTTTTTTATGCCACTTAACAGGACACCTACATGTAGCTGCCTGCAGTTCTGCTGTGAAAGCTAGGTGGTGCACTTTGCCCCTTTTATATGCACCAGGTACACTTAGACATGCTAATAAATGCACACATTTCAGCAATGACATGCTAATGTGGGTCTTTGCCATGGACTGTGAAATCTGCTAATTTGAATACAATGGTTGAATATCGCAGGTTTGCTCAATATGCTAGTGTACTGTACAATAGTTGTGTCAGTGCATGTGCAACGTCGGTTTACTGGTGCAGATATGACACCACACGTTGCAGATGACATGATTACATAGCATGGTCATGTGCACCATGCTGTTGTGCCGTGCTAGTGTGCAGCCATTTGGCAGGGCTGCGCATGTGCACACCACGCATGGGAGCCCTGTGCATGCGCTACCCCATGCCTGTTGTGTGCTCAGAAACCCACCCCCTCACAGATGTACACCTTGCACTGCACAACTTGATAATAGCATGGCACTACTATGGGAAAGCATTGCACAAATGGACAGGACACACCCATACAGTCATGAAACTTGCAAAACCTTGGTGTAAGTACTAGGCATAGGCAGAAGAGCAAAATGTCAGGCAGACAGAGCAGGGATTTGCTGAAACAGGACCAGAGGTGATCTAGCACAGAGCTGGTTAATCTGGTTGACTTGGTGGTGGCCAGGGAGGGCCAGCTACTGGGCGAGGTGGTGGGGTCTTACAGGCCAAGGTGTGAGATTTTGGCATCTGTGGGGTGGTGACTCACAAGGTACACAAGGGTTACACACACTGGTCACCAGTGTCACCACAGATATAGCCTTCAGAGAATGGAGGCATGCCACCTGCAACAACTGCGGACAATGGCAGAGAGTGGCACTGTGCCAAGGCCAGGTGAGTACAGATGGATGGATGTTTGGTTGGGGTAGTGTCCTGTGTTCAGTACTATTTCATGATAATATACCTGTAGGGTACTGTCCCTAAGAGAATGTGCATTGTACCTCTGTGTACCTTTTGTGTCCACTTTTTCCTGTGAGACCTGCTCCACTGTATGGCCTGATCATATGAAAGCAGGTATATGGGCACACTGTCTCAACTGATGTCCCTTTTGCCCAGTATATTGCAGGACCTGCTGTTATTCCCTGTGGCATGCACCTGCCATGGCAGCACAGTTATGTGCTACCAAAATAACATGGCAGCAGTGTCAGGGTGGAGGGCATGGACATATATAGTTTAATTGACTATTATTCAGGGTTTGAGTACTGTGCACAGTGCACAGGACATGCTATTGCCCATTTTCAGGTATGGCCGAGTTGGCTTGGGTTCAGAGGACCATCTCTCCCACCCAGAGACCACATAGTCTGCTGCTGCTACTTCAGAGGTTGCCCAGAAGGATGAGTGGCTGGATGACAGTGGGCTCAGGAAGGGTTTGGGTGGTGGAGTGTAGGCACATCACAAAACCAGTTCCAGTACAGAAGTCCCATGCCGCACTGGTGGAGCTGGAATATCCCATGAGGCACCAGCAGTAGTACCCAAAGGGAATGTGGGGGTCCTCCCCTGTGGAGACCCTAAGAGGGGTTGACAGGAGACCCCAGAGGAGGAGGAGGAAGTGAATCCTGGTGGGTGATTCCATTGTTAGGGAGATAGAGTTAGGAGCAAGTAGTGAGGATGAGAGGAAGGTTTGGTGCCTTCCTGGCACCACAGCACACAGGGATGGAAAGAAGATCCAAAGGATTGCCGGGGCAGGAGGAAGGAGGCAGATTTAGACTTCATTGTCCACCTGGAAACCAATGACCTGGCTAGGGATGAGCCAGCCATTGTGCAGGAAGAATTTACGGAGTTGGGGAGGGGTTTTAGGCAGATTGCATGATCAGTCACCCTCTCAGAAATGCTACCCATCTATGATAAGGGGGAAGACCGGATTCTCCACACAAGGATCTTCAATGCCTGGTTGAGGAATTGGTGCAGAGAGTAAAGGTTTAGGTTCATTGGGGACTGGGGCCCCACTTGGAGGTAAAAGGGCCGGTAGAGGGGGAACAGCCTGCATCCATCCAGGAGGGGTTGCAGTCCTCAATAAATGGTTTAAATGCTACATTGGCAAGCATTTAAACTAGCCAAGGGGGGAGGCAGAGTAAGACTGGGGGGACAGAAACTGTCCCCCACCACAAGTTCATGAGGCTAACCACAGAATTCTAAAGTGAGTAGAACGCTAGAAGGAATCAAATAAAAATGTAATCCGAGAAGTAGAGGATAAGCTTGAAGCTGAGAAAAGGGAAGGGGGGACATGATGAAGGAGGACAAAGAGTAGAAAGGAGAGAAAATGACACCACCACCTGGAGAGCCATGTTAGCCAACATTTGCAGTCTGGGCTGCAAAACTGCAGACTTAGAAGCCACCATGACAGAAGCTGACCTGCACTTAGTAACCATTACAGAATCCTGGTTTAATGAAAACCAGAACTGGGATGTGGCCATACCAGGATATAATCTGTTTAGAAAAGACAGGGTAGAAAGGAGAGAGGGAGGACTGACTCTTTATGTAAAATACAACATAAAGACTACAGCAATGCATGGGGGAAGAGAGGATGCAGAAGTGCTGTGGCTCATCTGGGAAAAGAGGAAAGGGGCAGTTCTCTTCACCGGGGTAGTCTACAGACCTCCATCACAGGGAGGAAAAATGGACAAGGAATGTTGGAAGAAAACCATATGATGGCTTGAAAGGGAGAGGTGTTGCCTGTGGGAGACTTCAATCTGCCAGACGTGAGTTGGAGCCTCCCAACCGCAGCAATGACCAGGAGTAGGGACATCCTGAACTCCCTGCTGGGGGCATTCCTTATGCAAGTGATTAAGGAACCCACTCGTGAAGGGGCATTCCTGGACCTACTACTGACAATCCAAGACAACATTTCTGACTTTACAATGGGGGACCACCTGGGGACCAGTGATCACCGGGTGATGTGGTTTAACATAAGAGCAGGGCCAGATGCAAGCCACATGAAGACGAGGGTCCTGGACTTCAGGCAGGCACATTTTAAGAAAATGTGACAATGACATGGGGACCCTCTGGCAGGAATAGGAAAATAGGAGAGTAGAACAACAGAGGGCTACAGTAAGAGAGGGGATTAAAAGAGCTACCAAGCTCTGTGTCAGGCAGGTCAGCAAGAGTAAGAGAAAATAGAGATGTCTATGGTTCTCTTGAGAGGTGGAGGAAAAAGTAAGAGCAAAAAAAAAAAAAAAAGCGATCAGAAAGTACAAAAGAACACAGAAGGAGGAGGATGGGGAGAGCTACCAGAAGAAACAAAGGGGGGAAGGGAAGGCGATTAGGAGGGTAAAATCAAAACCAGAAGAAAAAACAGCCAAATTAGTAAAAAAGGGGATAAAAAATTGTTTAGATTCATTAGTGAAAAAAGGAAGTCCAAGGGCGATGTAGTAAAATTGAAAGGGGAAGGGGGGTTACATAGAAGAGGACCAAGAGCAGACATACTGAACAAATACATCTGTTCAGTATTCATTGAGGATAGGGTAGGAAACAGGCATGTGTTAAAATACAAGGGTATAAAGAGTTGCAAAAGGGACACTAGCCCTTTCACAGTGGAAAAAGTCCTAAAAGGAGTTGTCAAGGTTAAATGTAGGCAAAGCAATGGGTCCAGGTGCAGTGCATCCGAGGTTGCTGCAGGAGCTCAGGGAGGAGCTGACTAATTTGCTGACAGCCCTGTTCAGCCTGTCACTAGAAACAGGGGAGGTACCGGGGACTGGAGGAGGGAAGATGTCCCACTCCACAAAAGTAGAAATAGGGAGAAGGCAGGAAATTACAGGCCGGTCAGCCTAATTTCAGTACTGTGCAAAGTAATGGAATCACTACCAAAAAAAAGGATTGGAGGATACCTTGTTTCTAGCGGCCTATGAGATCTGAAGCAACATGAATTCACAGTGAGGAGGTCCTGCCAGACAAACCTGAATAAGTTTTTGGTTGGATAACAAAGTAAGTGGACCAGGGAAGGGCGGTTGACATGGCCTATCTGGGATTCAGCAAAGCCTTCGACACCATTTCACATAGAAGGCTGGTAAACTTAGTGGCCTAGGAGTAGGCCCTAAAACAGTAAAATGGGTGGACAGTTGGCTAAGTGGTAGAAGCCAATGACTAGTAATAAAAGGGCTATACTCTGGGTAAGGCAATGTGACTAGTAAGTAATGCAGGGGTCAATCCTCTTCAATGTCTTTATCAGCAACATTGCAGAAAGAGTGTCAGGGAAGGTATGCCTATTCACAGATGACAAAAAAAATCTGCAACAAAGTAGATACATGGGGAGGCTGAAAAGGATGAGTGAGGATCAGAAGAAGTTAGAAGAATGGTTATGAGTTTGACAGCTAAGAGTCAATGCAAAAAAGTGCAAAATCGTATACTTATGACACAAAAACCAGGGGGAAATGTTCCTGCTCGGGGGGGGGGAGCATTTGCAGTCACAAAACAGGAAAGAGACCTGGGGGTTATCATTTCTGATGACCTGAATGTAGCTAAACAGCATGACTAGGCAGTGAGAAAGGCTACTGGAATGCTTGGATGCATAGGGAGGGGTATCACCAGCAGAAAGAATACCCCACATATATCGCTGGTGAGACCCCACCTTGAGTACTGTGTACAGTTCTGGAGGCCCCTTCTCCAAAAGTATATTGATAGGGTAGAGGCAGTGCAAAGCAGGGCAATTAAAATGGTTCAAGGCCTACATCAGAAGTTTTATGAAGAAAGGCTTAAGAATTTAAATATCTACTCTCTAGAAGACAGGAGGGAATGGGGGGAAAGATAGAAATATTCATATACCTCACAGGAATAAACAAAGTACAGGAAGGGAGGGTATTCCAAAGAAAAAGATGCTCAAGCAAAAGGGGTCACACTATGAAGCTGGATGGGGGGAGGCTCAGAGAAAACGTGAGGAAGTACTTCTTCACGTAGAGGGTAGTGGACGCTTGGAACAGCCTCCCAGTGGAAGTGGGGGGGTTAAAATGGTCACAGAATTTAAGAATGCATGGGATAGTCAAAAGGAAATCCTAGAAGCTGGGGAGGGGGTTTAAGCCAGAGGCCAAGCTGGGTCTCGGGTGGCATTGTAGGTAGGGAAAATGAGGAAAGACTAGGTGGTCCAATTCCAAGTGTTCCTTATCTGCCAAGAACTTCTATGTTTCAATGATCCAGGAGGATGTCACATGTGTTCTACATAAAGCTGTGCTGGTAGGGGTACACAACAGTACATGGATGTGGCCACTGTCTATGTCAGGTGCACCGTCTGTATTATGATGCATGGGTTTTGGGTATGCATATGCCAGGTAATGCATGGGATACTATTATATTACACAGGGTGTGTCAGGTACGTACCAACCACTGTGAATGGCTACACCTACAGTACCTGCCCTCCCCTACAACTGCACTGATATGCCTCTTGTGCCCCTGCTGTCTGTGATCTGGTGCTCCATGCATCCAAATGCTACTGAGAGTGTACTGGGCCTGTATCTGAAATTTATGGGTATGCTGTGCAGCGGCTGGGAGGATGGCAGGATATGGGCAATACATGGGCTAGCATTCACTGTACTGGGCCATACCTACAATAGTAGGATGTATCATTCTTGCTGCCACTGGGCCATGACCTGCCTATGTGTGGTGCCACTGCTCTTCACAATGATTTTATGCTGTCCTGCTTGGTCCTGTCCATCTGCAACACGAACATGTGGCAGCTGGTGCACAGTACCAGAATATAGTCATGTATACTGTGTAGGATGTATAGTACAGCGCGATGTGTTCCACTGCATGATACTGATCATATCTCCCTTGTCCTCCTCCACCGACCAAGTGAACAGGATGGCCAGGTCAAGACCCAGGAACAACAGGAATGTAGAAAGGTCCAGCCTGAGAACTCACCAGCCTATGATAGGGCCTAGTGGAACTGTTCCCTAGACAAGCATCCATGTAAGTACTGTGAAGAGATGTTGGTGCAGACAGTGAGGACAGAGACTCAGCAGACAATAGTAATGCCTGAAATGCAACTACTTACCATCCAAGAACAAACAAAAAATGCAAGTCTATATACAATATCCTTCATGCAGTGGGTACTTTAGTTAGAGTGACAAGAACCACCACTGTGCTAGGCAGAAACAGCAGCAGAGACCAACAGAGCTCCTGCATTGTCAGTGCCTCATTAGACACTGCTCACACTCTGATTTACCTCTACATTTATACACCTTGCTTACACCTGATTGGTCCGTGGGCCTGTCACTCCACATTCAAATTTTCCCTCTAGTTTTATATTCACAATATTTACACTGGATATAGTTATAAAACATAAAACAAACAGAACATATGACAAGGTAAAAATTGTTTTCTTCTAGTAATTCTTTTATGTAGTGTAAGGAAATAAAAAATGTTATATTTGATAGTTCTGCCGTATTCCCACCCCGATGACCTCACTCCCTCTGCTTCAGCAGGATATAATTAATATCTAGTTAGGGCCAGCCTGCCCCTACACTGAAACAGAGGAGAACCACACATAGGCTAGAGTTCAGTATTCAGAAGTTAACAGTCCCTCTGTCCCTCCTGAAATCCAGGTAAAGTTATTAAATTTGTTTAACATTTAGCCCTTTCAAACAGGCAGCACACTTAACAACTCTGCTGTGAGAGTCAGAGGGCTCGATTCTCAATGCCATGAGATTAACTCAAGGTGCCTGTGCCACACTAAATGATGCATGCAGCACTTTGCGTCAAAAACTGCCCCCTGAGCTATTTACAAAAGCAGCCTGTGGCCTGCTCCAAACAGACCCTGGTCCACCCCTGCACCCAGAAATCGGCTGCAACATATCGCTAATGGGCATGTGACAGACTTAGGCTGCCACATCCCCAACAATGGGATTTTCAGTACTCTCCCAGAGGGAGAAATTCTAAGTATCCTTAGACCAGCCAGGGCTTGTCTAAGCAAGCAATAATACCCAACAGGGTGGGCAGTATTGGGCAGTACAGGACTGCAGAGTGGTGTGATATGGCCTGATCCACAGACGGAGGGCATTATAATGCCTGGAAGGTCTGGTATTGTCCATACCATCCACCCTGGAGGGTATTATTGTGCTTAGAAAAGGGGCTTTCCCCTTGAAAGAAAAAACAGTCACAAGAGATTATTTTGGAAGAAGAAGAAACAGCAATTCTATTAACTTTTTTAAACAGGAGAAAAAGTAGTTCTTTTTTGTTTTTCAACTGTAGTAACTGGGGTGTGGTAAAAAAAAAAAAAAATTACGCCACTATTTGTTGTAGGAGATAAAGATGATGGGATGGTTGAAAATACAACCCTGTGGGTTGAAGAGTTTGCTGGTAGAGGGTGCTGTAGCGCTGATTGCTGCTGCAGAGGTGGTTGCTGATGCTGTGGCTTGATTGCTTTCTGCTTGTTCTGGGTCTCTTTGTTTGATTGCATCAGTCTCACTTTCTGTCCGGTCATTTGTGCTTGCACTCCATTAATTTGTTAGGCTCTGCACTGAGCAGTGGCTGGTTACTGCAGTTATTTCTCTGGGATTTAAACTGGCATTTGAGAAAAGCTGCACCTCCATTACCCTAATGCTATGATTATTATATCTGCGATATAGATTTGCAGCGGACCTCAGGCGGGGCATCATGAAACCCAAATATTTTTTCCCCATAGGTTCCACGGTGTACCAGCAGTCTTGTGTGTCCAGATATGCTTGAGGTAGCTTTCTTGGGTGCATGTATAAACAGGGAGCATCAGGAGGTATCTTTTTTAAGTACTTTTCGAAGGACTTCACTGGTCAGAGCGTGTCGCTGGGCAGCTTGAACATGAAGCCATGGTATACTTGTTTACTTGGCTCTGTGGGATTCTTTTGGTTCTTCATCTCAGCATTGTGAGACGGGGTTACATATTTGGTTCCAGATTCATCCGTTTATATTGTGAATTAATTTTTTGTGAGGTCTCTTCGACCTTCCTGACTGTGCCTGGCCATGAAGAGTTGTATGTCAAACCATACTTTTGCTATGAGGTGTGGTGTCTGGGCTGAGAGCTGTGGAGGTTTTTAGCTTTGTCAGGTCAGTTTGGTAATAGCAGCGTGGTGGCTCGCAGTGCCTTTCTGATCTTTCCTTAGCTTTTTTAACATTGCATACAGGACATTGTTTGCAGGCTTAAACTGCTGGTTGCTCAGTATGCTGATGTTTCGAGCTATCTCAGGGTTGCCCCCGCAGTTTGAATACCTTTAAGTCCTTATATTCTCAATATGTTTGTGAGCCATGCAATTGCTTCCCCAGCCCCTGATCATTATCCGAAGCTTAGGCTACTGCCCATGAGCTTTGCAATACTTAAAAGCACTTGTAATCACTGGCGATTATTGTTCTGTGAACCACTTATGACCCTAAATGTTTTATTCATATAGAATCCTGAATGGTCCTTAGCTCCTTATGGCTGTTGTGACCGCACGACTTCAAACACCTTACTGTCTTTGCATATTACCTAATCTGTGGCTTTTCCTCTATAAATGTGCCCTATTATATCCCCTTTCCCCGAACTTGCTCCCTGGCTGAAGTCAAGCTCCACAGGGGTCCCCTGCCTCATAAGCATGGGAGTCACAGATACTGGGAGGTCGGCACTTTCCCAGCCACCACCCGAGACCCCAAGCCCAGATTCTCCTATAGCAAAGTACGGCAAAAGTCGCTAACCAATTGGAATGTGAGCGCCATTTTTGGCTCTGGCTTCCGATTGGCCTCTGCAGTCTGCTACTGTGTTTCCTTCTAAACCTAAGTACAATCTGTTTTTCCTACTGAAATCTGATCAGAAAAGCTGTAATTACTTATTCGATTGACTGTTAAGACCTTTTCACTGTTAGAGTGTTATGCATGGAATCTGTGATTACACCCCTTTTCGAATTGCTGTATTCGCGCCAGGCTCTAGGTGCTAAAGGAATCCACATCTGGTTTGTCTTGCTGTTTTGGCCCTTCTGCTGGTACAGACGTCCCTTATCCATGACCAGCAATTACCCCTGACCTCTTCTTTTCTTCCCTGCAAAGGACAAGTTCTCCACATGCTCCCCGTCCCACGGGCATGGGAAATTCGGGCACTGGGTAGTCGGTGCTGCCTCAGCCACCGCCTGTGACCCCAAGCCTGGCTCCTCCACTAGCAAGGCAAGGCAAAAGCCGCTACCCAATCAGAACGCGAATGCTTTTCAGCTCTGGCCTCCGATTGGCTCCTTCATCTTGCATCTGTGTTCCTTCTAAACCAAACCAAAATCTGTTTTCCTCGCTGAAATATGTCTAAAAAAGCTGTAATCACTTATTTGCCTGACAGCTAGTACCCTTATTTTTCTGCCCAGATTTACATTTAGGAAAACTGTGTAATTACACTCCCTTCTGAAACTCTGTGTATGTGCCAGCTCTTCCCATGAGCTGCAGCACTCTATACTGTTATGACTGTTGTAACATTAAGTACTTACGTGCAGTAATTGTATATATTTGTATTGTTTATCGCTACTGTAAATACCTCTGTATGGACTGTACTACTCAGTCCATTTTCTAAATGAGCTTGCTCAAGGATGTCCACCTGGATAAATAAAGATTATGATTGATTGATTGACTGATGGATTGACTGACTGATTGATTGTTCAAGTTGCAGTTTAAGCCTGCTTTTACAGCGCACTACCCAGCCACTGAATACTGCTGTCCCATGGTCATGTGCACTTCAGCGTAGAATTGCTTGAGGTGTGCACACCGTGTTTTGAGCGTGTCTTTTTGAAAATCTATTTCAATTTGATTGTGGCAGCCCACTGTTGGAACACACATACTGCCTATCTGATGTTTTTGTGTGTTTGATTCCTTACTCAAGTTTTCAATGTTTTCTAGCTCTGTGTTACTCATTTGGACAAAGTGTCTTTCGGTGTGCTTTTCTTTTTGAGTTTTATTTCTCCCAGTGGGTAATACTGTTTCTTTGTCAGGAAACATTTGTGAGAGGTCTTGGTTAGCTATCAGACTGAATTGCACAACGTATGGCTCTGACATTTTTTTTTTCCTTCACATATTTGATGTGCCACCATGGGAAGCTGGTGATCCTCTTTGGAGCTTCACTGTGTGTCTGAAAGACATAAACAGTAAAAGAGGTATGTCAGTCACTGTTATGAGAGGAAATATGGCTTTTTTGTAGTTTCTTTTTTTAACTTCCCAAGGTTTTTGTTTGGTGAAATAGGAAGTGGTGCAAGTAGTTGGTAGCTCTGCTTCTCAGCTGTCACGAGTCACCTCGAGTGCCGAGATGGTCAGTGTTTGTTGTGGAGGGAATGTTGGCACAAGAATATTTGCATGTTAGCAGGCTGGCATGGCTTGTACTTTTTCCTTACAGAGCTCTCACTGTAAGTTAATGTACCCCATGCCAGCCAAATAGATTTCTTTATTTTTAAAGCCCACTTTCTAAGAGTGCTTAGAACATTCTACTCCAGGAGAGTTCACCTATTGGCAATGTGCTGCAGTTCCCCCCTGCCCCAATACCCGCTGTCGGACATAATTATATGTATAATAATCATCCCTTCCTTGTGGTCTAGTGCCCCCCCCACCCCGATGTGTGTAAAATAATACATTTTGCTTAAATTCCTGGTAGTCTAGTGGTCCCCTCATCCCTCACCCTGATCCGTGTAAAATAATAAATTTTGCCAAGATCCCTGGTAGTTTAGTGGTCCCCTCACCCCTTACCCTGATCTGTGTAAAATAATAAATTTTGCCCAAATCCCTGGTAGTCTAGTGGACCCCCCACCCCTATCCCCGATACATGTTAAATAACACAGTTTTCCTAAATCCCTGGTTGTCTAGCAGTCACCCCACACCAATCCATGTGAAATAATAACATTTGCCCAAATCCCTGGTAGTATAGTGGTCACCCCTCCCCAATACCCAATCTGTGTTAATACATGTTGCCCAAATCCTTAGTAGTCTAGTGCCTCCCCCAACACCCTGGTCCTCAATGTTTCCCATAATTACATGTTAAATAATCACCCACTTCTGGTTGTCTAGTGGCACCCCACCACAGCAGGTAGTGCCCGTGACCCGGGTCCCCCAACCCAAAATGCAGCTGGTGACAGGTGCAGCCCACCTCTTACCTCTGCGGCTGGCTGGCCGCTGGGCTGAACTGTCTTTGAGCGCCTACTGTATAGTGTATGCACAGTGTAGCACTGCAGCTGTAGAGGAGGGTGAGTACTGTAGGTGTAGCCCTTCACAGTGGCCGGTACATGCCTGGCACATCCTGTGTAATATACAGTAATAGTATCCCATGCATTACCTGAGATATGCATACCCAGCACCCATGCAGTATAACACAGACAGCACACCTGACAAAGACAGTGGCCACATCCACGTGTTGTTGTGTACTCCTACCAGCACAGCTACATGAAGAACACGTGTTCTTTGGTTAGAGTGACAAGAACCACCAGTATTCTAGCTAGAAAAAGCAGCAGTGTACACTATACTGTAGGTGATCACTAACAGTTCAGTCCAGTGGCTGACCACAGAGGTGAGAGGTGGGCTGTGATGGTCGCTGACTGATTTTCAGGATGGGGGGAGCAGAGTGGTGGGCACTACCTGCTGGGGTGGGGGGGGTCACTAGACCACCAGTAGGGGATGATTATTTAACTGTAGTTATGGGTGACATCAGGGATCAGGGTGGAAGGGGCTGCTAGACTACCAGAGATCTGGGCAAATGTTATTATTTTACACGGGTTGGGGAATACACATATAATTGTGGGTGGCAGCAGGGATCAGGGTGGGGGGACTGCTTGCCTTTGCTGAAGGAGCCTGCAGCAAACCCCTCCCGTGCTCCATGTGTTTGTCACATGGCAGAGTTTGCTGCAAGTGTGTGGGCTTCGGCGCTGGGTCCCCTCCTGTACCAGGATCTGGTGCAAGATCCCTGGTGCAACGGACTTCAGTGTAAGCTGCTGTTTGTTGCAGACTGCGTGATCACAGCTCCCTTTGAGAATCAAGCCCAGGAAGTCAGGAAAACTTACATTCTGGAGTGTTTAAAGGACAGCTTGCTTAAAAAACACAAGAAGCTACAAACACAAGATGCAGAATGCAAATAGAGAAATGCTTGTAAAAAGGGCCAAACATTGCCTCGCACCAGCTACTGATAAAGTACAGCAAATGTAAGAGCAGTACATGCTATCAAGGTTCAAGATGTTCTATTTTTTTTTTTTTTTAGATGAGCATCCATAGTACTGATGCCCTTTTTCCAGTTCCTGCAATAAAAAAGAGACAAAAAGGAATAGGTTAGGGTGGAAAAAACCTTGGGGCTCACCTGCTATCTACAGAACTAGCTGGGCAAAACAGCTGTTCTGCTGCTGCTTATTAGAAACAACAGCTTGTGGAATTTCCTTATTTGTATTAGGTTAATGTCTCCAACTGTGTCACCAGATACTTTCCCCAGTGCATGGCCCTGTAAAGCCCATACTCCATGCACAGGCTTCCTTTTGGCTTCATTCTCTGTATATTCTCAAGCATATCAGTCTCTGATAGCAACTTTGTCCTTTCAGTACTTTTGCAGTTAGCTGAAGGAGTCCATTAATTGATGCACTCCTGCTCCAGTTATGCCTCCTCTTGAGGTGCTGCTTAAACCCAACAAGGTTTCCCATATTCCTCCCTAGAAAATGAATGACGGAAAAAATCAAAAGAAAGTTTTAATGAAAAAATAATTAGGAAAAGGAAGAGAGAGGAAATCATGCCTTTTGAAAACTTGCCTGAAAAGGTGGGGCTGTGCATATCCCATTTTCCACCCTTTCTTTCACATTTTAGCTGCATCTTACTTAAAGAGAGAGAGAGAGAGAGACAGAGACAGAGAGAGAGAGAGAGACAAAACATCACACCCTCACATTCTTCCCCCCTTGAGAAGGAACCACACAGGGGATTCCAAAATCCATACCCCCACACAGGATGGGGGATCTTCACACAGCCTCACCAGAGTTCCCGCCCCAAGGACCCTAATAATGGGGCTAGTCTGTACTTTCAAACTGGATAATACAGTTAAACACACCCCAAATTAGTTCAGTTCTCTGGTGACTATATTTCCATGAAATAAACTACCCAAGACAAAATAATTGAGATATCTACAATATTCATGTACAGCCTTAATCATTACAGTTGCTCTACCTTTTCTCCAATACCAGCACCATATCAAGATAGAAAGTCTGCATTATTGTACAGGGTTCCTGGTTTGTGGACCAATTAAAAGTGATAAGGCTGAAGAGCTAAATACCATTTTGTAATTCTGGCATTTTTGTCCTTCGTTTCTGCCAGCCACTTCAGAGGGTTGTAGTCTGTAACCAAAGTAAACTCAGAACCAGCCAGGTAAAATCTCAAAGACTCTATAGCCCACTTGACTGCAAGACACTCTTTTTCAATAGTTGTGTATCTTGTCTCACTGCCAAACAGTTTTCAACTAACATAAAATATGGGCTGCTCACCATCAGTGCCTTCCTTGCTTAATGATTCATCAATTATTACCTCACACACATCTGTCTGAACTATAAATTATTTGTCAAAATCAGGGATCTTGAACACTGACACCGAACACACTTTAGCCTTAATTGTAACAAAGACATCGTCATTGTCTTTAGTCCATCTAACTCTGTTGGATTGATGCTTCTTTATTAATTCTGTCAAAGAAGCAGCCAGTTCAGAAAGGTCCTGCACAAACCTACAATAGTACCTCACCAAACCAAGAAATAGGCTAACTTGATTCTTAGTGGTGGGTACTGAACAGTTAGCAGCAGCTTCCATCTTAGCCATTTCAGGGCTGACCTCTCCATTCCCTAAAACAAATCCTAGATATTGTATTTTTGTCATCCCAAGTGCACACTTTCTCCAGTTAATGGTTAACCAAGCAGCAGCTATGGCCTCTACAACAGAAGGGACATGTCTGAGATAGCTTTGCCAATCTCAGCTGCAAATCATGACATTGTCCTGGTATGGTGCACTGTACTGCATATGAGGGGCAAGGATGGTATTTATTAGCCTCTGAAAGGTTGTTGGTGCACCATGAAGCTCAAATGGCATGACCCTGATCTGAAAAATAACAATGCAGGTAGCAAAGGCAGTTTTCTCTCTAGTTGATAACTGTAAGGGGATCTGCCAATGCCCCTTTGTAACAGGTAATGTTGTAATATACTTTGAGCCTCCTAACTGGTTGATTAGGTCATCCACACTGGGCATGGGTACCCATCAAACTCTGAAGTCCCATTACCCTTTCTAAGATCAATACAAACTCTCAGGACTTCCTCCTTTTTGGGCTCCACTACCATTGGGGAACATCAGAGGCTAGCTGAAGCCTCAATCATTTTTAAATCCTGCATGTTATCAACTTCCATCTTAAAGAGCAGATATCCAGTAACTTTCTTTTTTTTATTTGCAGGTTTTTACCTTTCAGTACTGCTGAGGACAGGTTGGAATTTGCTCCTGCTGGTAATGTAGGCAACCCCAACATCAAGTAAATGGCAGTGACAGCGATTGTCTAAAGCAGAAGACCAGCTACTTTTTTAAAATGAAACTGCTCCATGGACCGTGAAACCCGTGCTGATGTGGCGTCAGTAACAGTATTCAGCTGGCGTTTGCGGTGGCGTATTTCGATTATGTGCCCAGTGCTCGTTCATGACAGGGGCAGTGAATGCACCCCTCCAGGTCATGGCAGTGTTTGATAGGTGGTAGCAGCGCGAGCCAGGTTGAATCCCTTTTCCTGACTGAAAGCTGCCAGCTTAGAGAGTGAGAGCGAGAGAGTGAGAGAGAGGGAGCAATTGCCTGGAGCCCGCTGCATACCCCAGAGGAGATAAAGTAAACAGTTCAAAGTGAGTTTCTCATAAAAAGTGGGGTTTTTATGTGTCAAATAAAGTGGTTTGATCAGAAATACCCTCCGGTTTCAGTCTATCCCTGCTTCCATTTATGTACTGAGCTCATTCTATTGTAAGCGCAAGCTGTCACCCGCGCCAAAAAACTGTCAGTTTCCCATTTGCATCTGAGGTCATTTATAAGGTGACAGCCCTGCAGCCTGCAGCATCACACTGATTATGACTGAATGTCATGATAAAGGAGCTAAAGTAGCTTGTGAAAACTTTAGGAATGCCTTGTAGTTAGCTGCCTTATGTAGCGTGCACATCTCCCCTCGGATCACATCTGAAAATACTCTGAGCCCTGAGCCTGTCAGAAGAGAAGTAGTTAACTTCTACTGGCATGACTTTACTCACTTCTTGATCTTTGCCCTTGTTTGATTTAATGTGCCAGCAGCCAGTGACTTTACTTGTCCGCGTAGATTTCTCGGCTTTCAGGCTTGTGCTTGCAGTATAAATTACATTGGATTCCGTCAAGCATTGCAACTGAAGCTATCTGATGCCTGGTGTCAGTTGTGAATTTCTCCCCATCAAACAGTGTAACACTGCCTTGTAAATCAAGATGTTCCACACTGTGAATGGGACACTTTTGTTTTTTATCCCTACAAAGATTCTACTTATGGACGCGTGAGTAGCTTCACGCTGAATACACTACTGTTTATGCTGTTACTCCCTTGTGTTTTTTACTCTACAGACATGCATGCATCATTGGCATGTTTGCTTAATTGCATATAATTTTTATATTATGTTGTCATGCTACATAAATGTGTCTAATTATGATTTCAATTAATGTAAGTTGCACATGTTGTTCACTGGCTTAAGACCATGACATGTCAGATGTCCTCACCTACTACCAGCAAGATAAACTGGAAGCTTCAAATTTTTTTTTGTTTGTCTGTAATAAATATTTCACTCCATTTGTAGTATGATCCTAACTGATATGTTAATGATTTATACTTTTTTTATCCAGCTGTAAGTCTTGTTTATATTTTAATAAAGGTGCCATTGTCTCACACTATGAAATCTTCTTAAAGTCCTCCTTCTGTGTTAACATTTAATTTTAAATCATATCTTAGGAACGAATGAAATGAAATACAGCAGTAAAAGTTACTTTTCTAATACTGTAATCTGATTGGATATATTTTATTATGTGATATGTCTCTTAAATGTGTCCCATTTATAAATGTTTATGTTCTAATAGATGTTTTGCAAACGAATGAAACGAAATATAGCAATAAAAGTTACTTTTCCAATACTTTAATCTGACTGGCTGTACTTTATTATGTGATATGTCTCTTAAATGTGTCCCATTTATAAATGTTTATGTTCTAATAGATGTTTTGCAAATGAATAAAATGAAAAATAACCAAAAAAGAAGTAAAAAAAAAATTTTAAATAAATGTTGACGTCCATTAATTTTGGTTGAACACATGATATCATCTATCCTATTTGAGGGTGTTAAGTGATTATAAATAAATGAATTCATCACCATTTGAGGTTTAACATGTGAACGAAATGAAATATGGTCAAAAAATGTTTGTTTTGAATTTATTAAATGCTGCGATCTGATTGGTCGGTGCACATTTTTTGTTTGAAACTAAAAAATTATGTGAGAATCAGGTAGAGACACTTGATTCATTGTAGAAACCAGTGTTTACTTTTCCTCATTTCCTTATACTGTGCAAATAATGAAGAATTTTGCATTACTTATGCTGATTGGTTGAAATCAGCAGTATGTTTAATTAGTATGTATATAAACAGGATCACTACTACTAGGTACATGCCCCATGATAAAACCTTAATTGGAGAGGTGCCGGTTTACATGTGTGTGTGTGTGTGTGTCTTTGTGTGATAATATAGTGTGCTTGGGTAAACTGTTATCTATCCTATTTTGGGGTTTAAAGTAATAATAAATAAATGAATTCACCCATATGTGATGTAACATGTGAACAAAATGGAATATGGTTAAAAAGTGTTTTTTTAATTTTATTAAATGCTGCGATCTGATCGGTTGGTGCACAGTTTTTGTTTGAAACTAAAAAATTATGTAAGAATCAGGTAGAGACACTTGATCCATAGTAGAAACCAGTGTTCACTTTTCCTCATTTCATTATACTGTGCAAATAATGAAGAATTTTATTTATGCTGGTTGGTTGAAATCAGCAGTATGATTAATTAGAAAGTATATAAACAGAATCACTACTATCAGGTACATACCCCCTGATAAGAAATTCTAACTGGAGAGGCACCGGATCACGTGTGTGTGTGTGTGTGTGTGTGTGTGTGTGTGTGTGTGTGTGTGTGTGAGACATAGTGTGGTTGGTGGGGTGGGCAAGCACCCTGATACTCACGTCTCGTCAGACCAGAGGTACCGGGCAGGAGAGGGCATATCAGAGGCATGCTCTGGGTGCTCCTTCTTCCTGGGTACTGCAGGTGTTTCTGCATTTTTCCTGTGGGGGGAGTGGCATGCTCCCTATACCAAGGCATCACTGCCAGCATCACCACTCCCCTTCCCTCTATGTCTGCTTTGCACTTGTCATGCCACCGGCTTCTGCCAGATGCCATTCAAGCAGTGAGCGCTGACCCCCCTGTCCTGCAGATGCTCAATTGTGATGGTCTAGAGGTGCTCTGAGGTACTCTGCTCTAAAGGTGGTGAAAGAGATGAGTGAGACACCAAGGTCCGAATTATTGTGGATAAGATAACTGTTACCCAGACAAGGAGAGGCAGAAGTCGTCCTAGAGATTCAGCGCCCGCAGGGTGATTATTTTGTACCAGAGGGTAGGGAGACACAGGCACAAGAGGAAGAGAAGTCACCCAAAACAATAGGGCAGTAAATAAGACAGATACTTTATCTACGACTGCTAAAATTATTTCAACAAGAACAGAATAGATGCTGAGGCCTACTTCCACTCAAATTCTATAATTATTCTACAATTCTTATTCCTATTAATAAGCTTAGGTGAAGATCAGATGACATACACTACCCACAACAGTATTTGGTTTAGCTATAACTACACACTTCTACCAAAGTCCAGGTGTTACAGGAGTCCAGAGGTTTGACGTCTTCGTGTACACCATTGGTCTATGATGGTAGCTACTAAGGGGAAACAACCAAGACAGTAGATGCTAACACAATTCTCAGCAGGGACCTTGTAAAGGCCACTGGGTGGTGAGAGGTTTGTTAAACAGACCATATGAATCTTCGCCAAAAGCCCACTCTCTCCAAGGCTGCTGGAATAAAAGAACCAGTGCAACTGGTTCCTGAAATAACCCACTGATGGGCTGTCGGATTCCCAACTGAAAACAAAAGGTTCCTTGGCCAAAACCCACTTCCAGGGTCGCCAAGGATGAAGAGAAATCAGGACCTGCGTGGCGACAAAACCAATGGAGGACTACCACGACCTGAATGATGCTGCAGCACTCCAAGGGCCAGCTAAACTCTGAAGGATCTCTGATAGGACCAGGAACCAGAAGAATCTGTAGAGATGATGGTTGATTCTGCAATCTTGTCACCAGAAATTAGAACAAAAACAAAGAAACGGCGGATGCGTCCCTTACTGGGCTTGGATGGACTCGACTTTCGGTGAATGACCAGGAGCGCAGACCAGGTTCTCCAGGATAAGCACACTCTTCTGTGGAGGGCGACCAACTTCGGGACATCTGGAACAGGAACCATACGAAATTACACTGGCACGGCTGTAACGATGTGCTTCAGCGGACGTACCTTCGAGCTGTGAAAACAAGAAATGGTGGGTACGACTTGTACGACTGGCAACGGACTCGACTTCGTCGGACGACACAGATGGAGGAGATGCCTTATTTACTGTGGGGCCTATACGCCTCACTTACTGTCACTAGGCTGGATTGCCCTAATCCACTAGGCCGGGGCTACCCTTACTACTACTAGGCTGGCTTGCCCTAATCCACTAGGCCGGGGCTGCCCTTGCCACTACTAAACTGGCTTGCCCTAATATACTAGGTCGGGGCTGCCCTTACTACTACTAGGCTGGCTTGCCGTAATACACTAGGCCGGGCTGCCCTTACTACTACTAGGCTGGTTTGCCCTAATACAGTAGGCCAAGGCTGCCCTTACTACTACTAGGCTGGCTTGCCCTAATACAGTAGGCCTGGAGCCTCCCTGGAACCCTGCTTTACCTCAGGCCTAATGCCCTACATTTACCTTGGGGAAACAACTACTGTGGGGCCTCTTTTACCTAAAAATCCTGCAGTCTATACCTAAGGCAGGCACACTGGACACCTGTAAACCCCAAATATGTTACTTAATTTACATTCTGGGATGCCCCAACTTTGGGGCATTACACAATCCTCTCCCTCCCCTACCGACCCCCGATGGCTGGCCTTTTCCCATATGTTCTTTGATTCCCCAACAGTTTTTGACTCCACTGCCTCCTGAGGAAGGCAATTCCATATATCCAGAACCCTTTCTATGAAAATATATTTACTCACACTACCGCTGAGCCATCCCCACTCTGTCTTCAGATTGAACCCCCTAGTTCTTGCACAGCAGAGCTTTGAATTTTTCTATTCCATGGTAAACAATTGCACAGTGTAATATGTGTGAAGTAAGACAGGTGACTGACAGGTGAAAAACATCTGTGGAATGATTATATAAGCAATAAGACATGGCTGGGCCTTGGTAGTGCTGGGATGGTGGGGGGATGGGTGGAGTCGATGGCCAAGGAAAGTCCTTTTTGGTCCAACACATCTAAGAATGTATGAAGATATGAAAGTAATGATGTGGCATCCTATTGTACATAATTTCCCAGTTCCAGAATATCTATGACAGGATGAGAAACATAGGTAAGAGTACGTCACAAATGTGAATACTCCTCACTACTGCCTGTTAAAGTTAATAAATTAATAACTGACTGTGTAAATGAATAAGCATATGCATAGAAACAAACTGAGGAGGTTAATGTGGAGTGTCTGATAGCAAATGATTCGTCGTCATCAGTAATGCATGTTGTTTTTTACTTATTGTGTGAAACATTGGCTGTATGGGACATTAGGTCATGTAGATACTTAATAATATATGTTTATTGTTCACTTTGTAATGTTTGTATGACTGTTAATCATATATTTAACTTCATACCATAGGTGCCATAGTTACTGTGATATCACCATTCAGTGAGATGCCAAGACGCTGTGCTGTAGGTGGTTGTGGCAATACACACAGTAAGACAGTCAGTCTTCACATTTGGCCACAGGATCCATCTCTATGTGATGGCTGGGATGAATTTGTAAGAAAAACACGTAAGAATTGGAAAGGTGGCAGTTCTACATCTGTTATTTGTGGAGAACATTTTGTTGCACCTAGAGACTTTGTAGGATTTCAGCAGTGGAAACTAGGATTTAAAAAAAAAACTTGACCTTGTAAAAGGAGCTTGTCTGTCAAGGTTAAGAACAGACACCATACCTCATCCCATCGAGTGTTCTGCTGTGAATGAATCTGAATATCATCAGCATGAAAAGGAAGATTATTTCCCTGATGCAGTGGTGAGTATATCACCGTTGTTGATGGCTACATTTTACAAGACAGCAAAATGTGCTGTAATTATATGAGATAAGGAGGGAGTGGTTGTGGTGGATAAATTGTGTCTGGTTAAAATACATAACAGGTAGCATCAAGGTTGAATTTGTAATTGTATTTATGTATGTATGTATGTGTTACCAGGATATAATACTGTGCAAATCTGCTCATCTACAGATGTATCGACTTACGGCTGCCCCCCATCCCATACTGTCCCAACCCCTCATAAGGTTGCATACTGCTGTACAGGATATCACCTCCTTGTTAACCTTATGAAACCTCTTATGGTATTTAAAGGTTTCAGACATATCCCCCATCCCTCCCACATCTAGGGAATACCTTTTCAGCTCATCCAATCTATCCCATATGACTTACCCTCCAACCCCTTCATCATCTTTGTCACCCAACATTGCACCCCCCCAAACAATGTGATGTCCTTATTCAGGAATGGGTGCCAGTCTGGCATGCACTACTCTATGTGCGGCCTGACTGGGTATCTGTATAAAGGAAGAATCATCTTCTTATATCTGGATGAGATTACCCTCGCTATACATCTCAGCATCGTGTTGGCCTTTGATGCTGCCTTCTTGTACTGAGCTGAATTGTTTATGCTGTCCAGCTACCATCAATGTATCTTCTGCAATTAGACTTAACCTTCTAAGGACCATGTCTGAGATATCAGCTGATAGTACCTCATAGTAATGCAATGTCTTTAGAATATGAACAGTCACTCAGAATGTATCTGTTCAGACTGCCGGATGTTATAGCAGTACATATATATCAGTATATGTCTTCCTTTGTATTTTTCTTATTTACTGTAGATAATGTGCTGATGTTAAAACTTATTTTGTGTTATTGTTTCTGTTTTTGTTAGGTATTGCATCAACCAATTTTGCAAATAAACAGTTATGCTGATACATACGGTCAGGAAGAAATAATTCAAGACAAGGTTGCACAATCTGTTGGGATGGCAACATGCACTTCAGACATGTTAACAGATTGTCACAATGAAAACATGGAAATCTTTTCATCATATATTGATGCGTTTCTATCACTCGTACTCAAAGACTTCAGCTCATCGAACTTCAGTAGATCACAGAACACAGTGCCGTCTTAAAAAGAGACGGTGAAGCTTTGGTATGTTACATAACAGAAATACATATAATATTACTGTGGTCAAAATAATAGCATTTCGCTAACTGATTGTATTCATGTCAGTAACCCATATGTAGGGTAGCTATGTCGAACTGTTTGGCCACTTCATGTACCAGCAGCCCAACCTTTCCCCCACATGCCCTGGACCACATTGGCTCTACCCCATCCTGGTACCTCTCATGTGTGCAACCCTCCTAACTCAGCACCATACTACCACCCCTCTGCCATTATTCATATGTGTTAGTGCTGTTTCCAGTATTGCCATTGGCTCAGCTCTCCACTCACTGCTTCAGCTGCCAGCCATCTGATGTATGACGGGACATACAGACGATGCATGCCAGCATATGTCAGATGCCTGACAACTTTGGGGAGGGGTAGCATGTGCCGGGTGTGTTTTAGGAGTTAACTGATATTTCAAAATTAAATGAGATGAATCCATTATACATTTATTTGCTGTGTGTCAAGCTTTTAAAATTTACTTAATGATTTTGTTTCTATTACTTACATGATGTACTCAGATCCAGAAACAAATGATTTGATACCTTTATTGGACCAACATGGATGTTACAGAAAGAACAAAGTGCTTTAGCTTGAACCAACCAGGTCCTTCTTCAGAAGCTTTGTGGCAGTTTTTCAAATATCCCATACTATTAACACCAGGTTATATAGAAAAAGCAGAAATAATTCTCATTGGTTTAACATATACATTTAAAACATAATAGAAGATTATGTCAGAGAAGCTAATTAGCACCAGTATGCCTTTATCTGAGGAGCCTCAGAAGGGCAAAGGTTATCAAGAATTCTCTACAGCCAGAGAGTTCTTGTCACATAAATTTTAAAATGTCTCAGTATGCCAAGAAAGCATTCTAGTGATAAAAAAAACCTTGGAGTGGCATACTCTCTAATACATGTAAGATGAGCTTACAACTTACATTCCAATTGTCCTGGTATATTAAAGGACAGATAATGAGAGACAAAATCCTGAAATTAGGTATAACTGCAAGTTGAAATCAAGCCTCAAATTAACCTACACATATAAACATGATGCATGAAAGTATCACTTGTAAGTGTAAGTGCAAAAAAAAAACAAACAAAAAAAAAAAAACTTGTCAAGGACCCCCAAGAAAACGAGACCATAAGCCTGATAAATGCAGATTTCAACACAGAGTCTTCAACGGGCCTTTGATTTTGTAAGTTTATGGTTATCTACATTGTTGACTTTTCACCTTAACACTGTGGTGAGTGTGTTTGAGTGTGTGTGTGTATACTGATGTATGTATGTATGTATGTGTGTTTTGTGTGTGTTTGGTGTGTGTTTTTGTGTGTTGTGGGTATGGTGTGTGTGTGTTTTGTTTGTTGTGCGTGGTGTGGTGTGGTGTGTGTGGAATGTGTTTGCTATATTTGTTGTGTGTTGTGGTTGTGTGGGGTGTAGGTGTGTGTGGGGGTGTGGTGGTGTATGTACACACATATGTGTGGGTGGAGCGTGGCATGGGGCAGTTGTTATGTGGCTAGAACACTTAATTTTCACATATAGTGTGCATTTATTTCCTTCTATTAGTTGTCAGTGGGTGGTGTTCACACTGTCACATCTTTAACTGCTCATATTAAGATGCATATCTCATTTACTTGGGGTTCATTAAAGGTGTAATTCCTTTGGGTTTTCATTTAGATTGCTTAGACTGATTCTGTGCATTTTGTTATACACAGACTCTGTGTTGAAATTTGCATTTATCAGGCTTATGGTCTCGTTTTTCTTGGGGTCCTTGACAAGTTTTTTTTTTTGCACTTACACTTACAAGTGATACTTTCATGCATCATGTTTATATGTGTAGGTTAATTTGAGGCTTGATTTCAACTTGCAGTTATACCTAATTTCAGGATTTTGTCTCTCATTATCTGTCCTTTAATATACCAGGACAATTGAAATGTAAGTTGTAAGCTCATCTTACATGTATTAGAGAGTATGCCACCAAGGTTTTTTTATCACTAGAATGCTTTCTTGGCATACTGAGACATTTTAAAATTTATGTGACAAGAACTCTCTGGCTGTAGAGAATTCTTGATAACCTTTGCCCTTCTGAGGCTCCTCAGTTAAAGGCATACTGGTGTTAATTAGCTTCTCTGACATAATCTTCTATTATGTTTTAAATGTATATGTTAAACCAATGAGAATTATTTCTGCTTTTTCTATATAACCTGGTGTTAATAGTATGGGATATTTGAAAAAACTGCCACAAAGCTTCTGAAGAAGGACCTGGTTGGTTCGAAAGCTAAAGCACTTTGTTCTTTTCTGTAACATCCATGTTGGTCCAATAAAGGTATCAAATCATTTGTTTCTGGATCTGTTTTTAAAAGGACCAATACGGCATCTACAACATTTTTTTGCATGATGTACTCCAGAAATAGATGTAAATATATGTTTTTTAAATTCACGTAGGGGTACAGACATCTGACTATCAACAGATAGGAAAGTCAAATAAGTCAGTCACATCATGTGATATTGGTGTGCAATGCCAGATTATAGGAGGGCCTCTTGTAAAGATTCTAAAATCTAATGTCAATGAAATCAGACTGAAGATGTTTCTAGTGAAACTGATGAAACTTCCTAGAAAACGATCCAGTCTTGGCAAAGATCCAGACTATATACCAAGCAGTCTAGAGAGTGTTGATGAAGAAATTGAAACAGACATTGAACTGAACGGTTCCTCTTCAATAGATCATTGTAGCCCGATGACAGATGAAAAGTTCATTATCTGCAAGACTAATTTGCTTCTTGTTCAAGATATGTGTTAAATGTAATGGTGTCACTAATCCACAAATATTTAGACGTTGCAGAACTGCAATTCACATCGAAACAGATATGTGCTGAATGTGACTATCGGCGAACATGGGTGAATCAACCATATATAGGCCATATTCCATCTTGCAATCTCTTGTTGTCCGGTTCCATATTATTTTCAGGTAACCTCCCCAAAAGTAATTCATTTCTTTAATCTTTTAAAGTTGCTGTCTACTCAAGAAAAGTTTCTTCAGCGTCAACGTCATTATCTGCAACCGGTGATATTCAAACAGTGGAAAATGCAGCAGGAGGGTATGATAGAGCAGCTTCACAGTATTGATGGTGGTCTTGTACTAGCTGGGGATGGGTGTTCCGATAGCCCAGGTCACTGTGCGAAGTATGGTTCATATAGCATGATAGAGCAACGTATCAACAGAGTACTGAACATTGAGATTGTGCAGGTGCAGTATTAATCCAATCGCCATTGGTACATTGTGCATATATAAATGGTTGAATATTAGTGAAATAATTTTTATTATAAAAAGGGTCTGAGAAATGAAGCTTTCGGATTGGCTGTAAACATTCTAACAGCCTTATGTTAATCTTATATTAACATACATGTAGAGCTTAGTCATATGCTGAACAAGGTCTAACACAGTTTAAAAACATGTTTTATTATAATAGTAATACAGACTCCCAGGATTATGGTAATGGTCAGTTAATCACCCTCTAGGAGCATGTGGCACTCGGCTACAACTCATGCCACACTACACCCCTAGAAGGCGATTAACAGACCATTAACATAACCCCTGTTCATGCCTTATTGCTTAAATATTTTACATAAGAAAATATGTAACTATGTTTAGCAAATGTCAATTTGCACATTTAATAGAGCCAAGTGATACATTTGCCATGCATATTATATTGCAAACCAATGGTTGTTTATTTAAGGACAATTATGTAGAATAGGGATTGGGGTAACCCAAGATAAATATTAATCAGCGTGAAATGTGTTCTGGATGAAGATGAGACTTTACTTAATTGAATACACTGAATACTGAGGTTTACAAAATATTTTAATAGCATCTGATGCAAAAAAGTAATTGTGAAACATAAAGAGCCAAACTGGAAAAAAATCACTAAAATAACCAAATTTTTTTTGTGTTCACAGAGCAATGAAGTAAAGAGTAGCACCTGGTGTGAGTTAGAAGGGTTGAAATGCACAGTTGAATACATATCAAGAAACAACCATGAAATAGACACGCTTATCACTGATCGGCACAGACAAATTGCCAAATGGGTACGAGAAAACCTGCCCTACACAAAACACCAATATGACATATGGCATGTTGCTAAGAGTAAGTTAATAGCTGACAAGTTTAAAAAAAATGGACTGAATGATGGTAACTAAGGGTTAACTGTAAGAGAGAGACATATAATTTATTATTTCAGATGGTATAAAAATGTTAGTGTCATCCTACAGTGCATAGTCGGTGACATCGAGAGGTGGTCGTGAGTACAGAGACAAAGACAGTTCTTTACTTCCACCTATAACACATAAGTCAGGAACAGCATTTTATGCGTCCAAAATCCCATGCCATGGCCTCTGTAACTATTCTCCTCCCAGTGCACACATACTTGGGTTTTCCGTCCTAGGTATAACACATTGCACTTGGAGCAGTTAAATTTCAATTTCCAGGAGCAGGACCACCTATCCACAGTATCCAGGTCCCCTTGCAGGACCAATCTCCCCTCCTCCTCCTTCATAACTGCTCCCAGCTTCAAATTCCTTGCTGAAGTCTATCCCTAACCTTCACCACCAATGCTTTTGAAAAACATAGTGTTTTTCCTTTTGTATAGATATTTTTATTTGTTTCACACAAAGGCCGTGTTTCTCTCTATCTCAATTTTTGTTTTATTAACAGGGCACATTACAACACCATTAATATATGATACATTTCAATTTATTTCAAAAGGTGTCGGAAAAAAATTTATACTGTAGCAATGCAGAAAGAGTGTGAAGACACTGGTTTATTGTAAATCATATGTGCTGGTGCGCTGCTTCTAGTGTTGAGCAACATGGGGAAGTAATAGCAGCAAAATGGGAAAGTGTACTAAATCATGTGATGAATATTCATGAGGTCACCATGACCTCTTTGAGAAATGTCTACATGATGAACTAAGTGGAGATGAAAGGAATAAGCAGTGGATCGTACAAGTGAGTATACCATATCTTAATCTGATTGCAAATCAGGTACCCATGTTATGAATGTTGTTATGATATATACAAATGTATCCGGCACAGATTCTTTTCAATGCAAAAGTTCAAATTTTATGAAAATATCATTATGGCCTTAATGGTCCCCCAACTATATAATTACTTGCAAAAGCACAGTTAAGGACATGAAAACATCTGCTCTGGACTGCCTCAATTTTGTTTCTGTTGTTGTGAAGGTGTACCTCCAGTACTAATGTATCTATAGAAAGTTGTGTTACCTTCTTTTACTGTTTGGGCTACTGTTTCCTCAGTTTGGGCCTTTGCCTGACTTACTCTCTTCCTTGCTTCCCTTAGGAAAGTTTGATATGCCTCTCTATCTTCATACTGCTTCTTTGCATGTCCTTTCCTCTCTAACACAATAGGATGTTGATTCATGTATTGCATCCTTAATGCTTGCCTACTTTGCCTGTACCCCTCACCTGTACTTCTTCTTCTTGTCAGGTCTAGTTAACTCTGTTGGTCATCTTATCAGAGTCTCTTGTTGGTTGTTTTACTAGTTGCTTGAAGCCCTCCCCCTTCAGGGAATCCACCATGTGTCTAGTTCTGGCAGATGTTCCTGCTAATATTAATCAATCTTTATTCGGCATGTTGAAGTCTCCATTATCAGAACCTCTCATGTAGCTTTCAAGTTTTGCATATCTGCAAACAGTAATGTGTCTATGTTGTAGGTATATTTTATGCTTCACCTGCTATCATTTATAACATTGATCTATTCCATGTGATCATTTCTGGATAGATTCAAAAGCTGCCAGATACTTTGAAGCAATTGTGTCGAACTACATGTTGGTTAATGACATAAAGCGTCTATCTAGTAACTTTCAGACTGCTAACTTGGAAGCATTCCACAGCTTGATTCTGCATTTGCCCCAAGCACACAGCATTTTCTAACCTGGGAATACGCTCTCAGTATGCATCATTAAATAGGTTGTTTTTAAATGTCATGTATTAACATGCTACATCATTACAAACAAAGTTGCTTATTAACAAGCATGTGTTAGTCTAATTTTGCAGGTATGCACTTTAATGAAAATGTAAACAGAGAGCAATCGGTTCAGCTGACGGTGAGCCACAATACCTAATTAGATTCCCAAAGTTTAAAAGGTGGATACACTCTGCGAAAGCTTCTAAAGAATGCTACGTATGGTAAGATATAGTCATTGTGTTTCATGTTTTTATCTAACCCCACAGTTTCCAGAATAGGAACATTTTTTTTTTTTATTTACAGTTCAAATGAAACATATTGCAATTCATTATTTAATAAAATGATTTTAAAAAGCCTAAAAAGGACACCATGCACTATAGCAAATACCAAATGGGTAACCCCATGCAGAACCGTGTGTTCTTCCACCTCAGAATCTGATTCCACAGGACCTCTCACGCTTCACTCTCGAGGTCAAAAGGAGTAAGACCCCTCTGTGGCAGAACACACTGGTTCTGCATGGTTATCCATTCAGGGTTGTCTATATGACTGATGTAGAAGGTGTTAGGAAATGTTTTTTGTGCTGTTTATAGTATTACATTGCTTGTTGCGCAAGTGTTAGCATCACCTGCTACTTATAGATGTGGAAGTCTGCTAAGTTGGAATCTAAAAACTCTCACTGTGATCATGCTACTGATTGTTATAGTTAAACACTGACTCATTTGATTCATTTTACAGGATATGCTGAGGAGTTGTTGGAAACACTCGTTACAGAGTATTGAACAGACCCGTTCAAGTTAAGTCAATCCTTGAATGACATTAGGAAGAATGTACCTAAGCCGCTATGCTCAGGTGTGATTGAGCAACCTGACAAACGTGTTGCTATAATGGACTTTACAAGCAGATACCAGATGACAAAGTAATGACTTTGATGAAGAATGCTTTCAATTATGAATGCAACCAATGACAGCTGATGAGATTGTTCCATTCATACAGCAGGTGTTTAGGTGGTTTGTGACAGAAATTGTAAAAAGCCACAAAAGATAAATAAATACAATGTAAACTATGTAGAGTACTGTATATGTAATCAGAAACTAAATGTCATCTCACATAATTTACTTTTTAATTAAAACAGTTTTAATTCGAATGGCTAAATGACTTAAACTCATCTGTGGTGTTGTCATGAGGGATAATAAAAGAAACTGGTAATTAAGCATGCTCAGAAATGTATTTTGATCTTATTCAATGCTGTTTGTATTTTTTTTTAATACAAGCCCATTTTATAAGCACAATAAGAGATGGCAGGGTGTTGGTAGTACTGAGGCCTCATGCCTCACTATGCCACTGGGGTGTGCGGGTATCTCAGTACTACCAACACCCAGCAGTGTCCTACTGCTTACGTATATATATATAGATATAGATATGTGCAGTATGTGCTACAGTTAATGGTGAATTTTAGTAAGAATTTCCAGGTATATCACATATTGGAATGCATCATACATATGTAGCATAGGAATATCCCAACTCTCCCAAAGAAGAAACAAACTGAAAACAGAATTAAAACACCAGTGAAGTTTGGTGAATATTTATTAGTATACATGTAATTTTATTACTTAATAAACGTTCAGAAATGTTAAAACATTTCAAATGCTTTTTTGTTTAGTGATATAGCGTATTTATAATGTTTATTTTTCCAACTATTCCTTTGATCTTAAGCTAGGGAGAATCCTTTGTAATGTCCACCTTCAGAAGGAAAAGTTTCCCCTGATTTTGTGCATGACACATGCAGGTAGAGGTACACGGTTCTTCCTTCCTAGCCAACCCCAGCACCAAGGCACAAACTGACGGTATGAGATGTATCTGTATCGCCTATAACAGAGAAGAAATATCATGTGTTAAATGATGACATTAAATGAATAATTCCATTCAATTATTGAATAAATGATGTTAGACACTTATAACTACATTCTACAGTCATTAACATTCCACTAGACTAGTGCAGATTAAATTATCTTACGTATTCGACAACTGTCTACTTAATGTCATAAAACCAGATAAACACATAAGGACTACTAGGTCAAGTCAGTCTGCCCATATTTCCTATACACTGTATGTGGCCACTGATCCTATGTGATCAATGGCTTTTCATTATACATGCAGTCTTAACAAAGACTATTAGTTCTGATATGTGACACACACAATCGCAGCTTTAATCACAGATGTATATAAAATATAAATAAAAAAATGAGTCAATGAAGTCATAATGTTAAACACACTCATGATCATATGGAATAACAGCTGCATCTTCAGAATATTCTTGTCTATATTGGTAATACGCAGTTTCCAGCACATGTGGATTTAAACAAACTGGTGCAAACCCCCCATGTGTGGTTATGCATTCCATGCTTTCTCCTTCTGTGTAGGTCTCATCCTCTTGTATTCTTGTCACAATCTGCTGAATCTCATGACAGCAACGATTGTTCTGGATATCATCCATTTGCATCCATTTGGTACATGTGCATCTGAAATATTAAAAATGACAAAGTGGAATCTAATATATAACTTATAACACCAAATAACATATCTTTTATCTGTTACAGAGTGGTAATATAGGCTGAATTTTCAATGTCCAATGTCAGACGTGGCTGCCTGTGGCAAAAGGGGTTTTGCTCAACCCTTGCACCTGAAAAGAGTAGTTGTGAGGTACAAGTTAGCTTCTTGCAGATGCCTACTTTCATACTCCATTAAACTGCATTGTATCCACTGTCTATTTTTATCGCGTTATAGCAGCTGAAAAGGACCCTCCACACACAATCACCATAGCTGGGAATTGAAATGATTGTCACAGTGCCTACTTTATTAGGTGTACTTACAGACTGGGTAAAAGAGTAAGATCAACCAGTTCACTGATTACACAAATAGTTATGCAAAGTAGTCAGTGAAGAGTCACAGGAGTCATGAAGGTACAGTAAACTGGGCATGAAGTTTTGGACTGGGTTACATTTTAATAACAATAATGGAACTGGAGTTGTGGATATAGTTATTGAGTTTGTCAGTCTGTGACAGTTACTGGGAGAAGTAGCAAATTGCCCATTTAGTGGCAAAACAAAAATGGTGGTTTCTGATTTAAAAATGTGGGATGTCTCACGATACAGTAAGCAACAGGACACCCCAAGCTAGTAACATTGTTTATGCAGGAGTAGCACACTAAGTTGAAGCTTGTTTCCAGATGTGACCTGGGAGCTCAAGGAAACTAAGTGATCACACAATATTCACCTAGACAGCTGTTATAGTGAAACCCAGATCTCCAGATCTGTAGCTCAGAGCCTTAACACACTGCGCTATATGGGATCCATACTTAATTTGCAGTGACATCTATTGTGAGGCAATGTACCCACCTGCAGTGGCTCTCAGCCAATGAGAGAGCTCCTAGAATCTAGCCCATTTCCTAACCAGTAGCAATGCCCATTTACATGGACATTATTGACTAATAATGTAACACTTTTGCAACCAGTACAAGGCCAGCAATGGACAAACCAGTAATTCTGCTGCTAACTGGCTTTTTCCATTTTTTTGTCTCCTTCATCCATATTGCCATGGCGCATATATAACCATGCAAGCATAGAGGCATTCACACGTACTTTGATCCACTGCACCCTTCATTAAGTGTGAGGCCTCACTGCACCAACCATTGGCCTCCACCAGTGGGCGGTCATTTGGTGGGACTCTCAAGACTGCAACTTGAGATATTAGTCTGACGTACACACAACAGAACCTACCAGTCTGTGTTATTTAATCTCAGCCTTAGGTCTTCATCATCAAACTCCTCCTGCTCTTTGTCTCTGTGACCTGCACTCACTCTTGCAGGGGGTTCAAACCTATAAGGTGTTATGGCAAATATGGAGACAGCATCAGATGTCCCTTCATCAATGCTGCTACCTTCATCATCATCACTATCCTGTTCTGCTGTGGTGACATTGTATGCATCCTCATTGTCAGAGGATGGCAGGTCACTTGAAGACTCACTGTCCATCAAATCAATATCAATTTACTGTGAAAAAAATTTTTTTTTTTTTTAAACAGTTACTTTTTTGGAACATATAAAATATTGCTACAAACAGATATAAACATGTATATATTCCCCACAAAGGATGCATATTTCATAATTAAAAATACTCAAACATACATTGCAAGTATAAACAGTAGTGTGATAATGCTCCTGCACTGTGTTTAATATAAATATAAATGTAAATATCTGTTGGATAGTTTCACAATTATTATAACAATCCAGACTGAATCACACCACTATGCTATTAGAAAATGTGAGTATACTAGGTGGCTGAGCTTCAGTTGAGGCTACTCTGAATGACCTTGGGGCATCATGCCACCATCAACCTGGAGGCAGGGGGTGACAATTTTCACAATGTCTGTTTTCCCCTAAATTCCTCCTTGGAGGAGGCCACTGTTGTCAGCAGCAGCAATACATATGTGCCCCTTACAGGGCTTAACTGTGTCATGGCGCAGATCAACAGCTGACTGCCCTTCCATCTCTTTCTAAGTTAGTCATCCTCCCTCTGCCTCCAAGGATTCAGCTAGGGGCAGTATCTCAATGTTCCTGCCCCAGTGGTGGAATGTCATCTCATTCAGGTGGGTCTTGACAATTATCCAACTGGGCTGTGTACTGGAGTTCATCAATCAGACCACAGAGATACCCCAGGCCATAGTACTATCCTCAAGAGTACTTGTCCTTCCTTGAGAAGGAAGTCACAGTTCTTCTTAAGAAACAAGTGATCCAGCTGATGCCTACATCATAGAATAGAATCTGGGGTTGTACTCCAGTTATTTCATACTTCCAAAAGAAGTCAAGTGGTTAAACTTTCATCCCATCTTGGATCTTTAGGCACTAAATGAGTACACAGCTTACAAAATGTGTCATCTGCTCAGGAAACAACACAGACAATTACTGTAGTTTTCAAATCTGTGTTCCCCTTTGGTTTATGCTTGACACCATGTACATTTCCCAATTGGTTAGCAATGATAACCATGACTCTTTGTCAGGAGAAGCTGCATGTGTTGCCCTCTCTGGAAAACTGGCTCCTGAAGGGTTCCTCTGCAGAGCTGACTGTTCACACAGTGAACTGAATATGGCAGTTACTTGACCAGTTCAGTTTCCTAGTCAGCATACCAAAGTCCATTCTAGCCAGAGGTTACAGTACACTGGAGTCATTCAGGACACATCTCAGGAAAGTGCTTTCCTGCCAGAGAAACTGATAGCCACCTTGAAAATACTGACTGATATTGTTGCCAGAAGTAACATGCTCTCAGCCAGAACTATGTTTGGGGCATTGGGCCTCAATGCAACCTCTATACTCATAGTCCCACTGTGCTGCATGCATATGTAGATTCCTCAGATAATTATGCAGTCTCAGTGGTCTCAAGTGCACCAATCTCTCAAGCACCCAATCAGGATGTGTGCCCCTCTGAGAAGGACAACCACAATCTACTGGTAGGTGCTCCTCTCTTCAGGGGCCAGCTGCTGGCCACTCTGACATTGGTGCACCCAACTTTGGGTTGTTTATCTGCCTTTGTTCCCTCCAGACTCAAGGAATCTTGTCTGCAGTGAATCTCACTCTCCATGTAAATGTGATAGATATCAAGGTAGTTCTGAACAATCTCCAGGCACTGGCTGCACAGAATATGGGACAGTTTTTTTTTTATTTGGTAACCTTTTAAGGCCCACTAGGCACAAGGACTATTTTCCAGGGTGACCTGGGAGCACTTGGTAGCTTAAATTGACTCACTCAAGTTCTCAGAGTCTGAAAGCAGAAGTTGTTGGAATCAAACCCAGGTCTTCTGGATGTATCAAGCTTATTCACAACTCATTACTCTAACCTCTAAGTTATACTTACAGCTACCCTTTGATGGCACCAACAATCAGCGTGTGAAGTACTACCTGAATGTACGTGGTGCACACACTCCTGTCCTCTGCATTGCAAAGCAATTGGTGTGGGAGTGGGCAGTAGAGTGCAATGAACACATTGTTACAATCCACATAGCAGGCATGCCAAATGTGCTGGCAGATACTCTCGGCCACTCCATGGCATAAGCTCAGAAATGGGACCTATAAGGGAATGTGGCAGAACATTGTGTTCATGAGATGGGGGTATCAAAAGTTGTACCTTTTTGCATTTCCACTACATGCAAAACTGCCTTGATTTTGCTTATTCTGTCATTCCAGGGCCTGGAGTTTAATGCTGAGATGCATTGTTCCTTTGCTAAATAAAATGGTTCAATTATATTTGTTCCCCAATTCAGCTGGTTCTGATCAAGTTCCAGAATGAGCCATCCACAAGTACCCCAGTGGATCTTCTGTGGGCCAGACAGATCTGTTTCTCCTTGGTGTGGGACGTAGCCTTCACATTCTATAGTTCTTGCTAGCTGATATCATGCTTTGCTAACTGCATTAACACTTTGGATAGTAAGCCAAGTAAGTAACATTTATGACTGAAACCCTCTCCCACGTTGGGATTACTGGTCTAGTTAGGTTAGTTCCCATTGCAGTGGGGCTGTACCTCTTAACTAAAAGCCATTTAGTGAACAAACAGAAAACCATGGTGGATTTTCACTCTGGATACTCTCAGACCCTCTTGTTTGAATGAAGAAATAGATGTGTACAGAATAGTTAGTAATGGTTTCCTTTCATACTGTATTACACTAATAGAAGGAAAGGGAGATGGCTTGGGAAATTATATGCAACTTTAATAGAGTTCTATATTTGACATTAAATTGATAGTAGTGATCCTGTTTATATACATACTAATTAATCATACTGCTGATTTCAACCAATCAGCATAAATAATGCACAATTCTTCATTATTTGCACAGTATAAGGAAATTAGGAAAAGTAAACACTGGTTTCTATAATGAATCAAGTGTCTCTACCTGATTCTCACATAATTTTTTAGTTTCAAACAAAAAATGTGCACCGACCAATCAGATTGCAGCATTTAATAAATAAAAAAAAAAATTTTTTGACCATATTTCGTTTCGTTCACATGTCAAACCTCAAATGGTGATGAATTCATTTATTTATTATCACTTAACACCCCCAAATAGGATAGATGATATCATGTGTTCAACCAAAATTAATGGACGTCAACATTTATTTAAAAAATTTATTTTACTTCTTTTTTGGTTATTTTCCATTTTATTCATTTGCAAAACATCTATTAGAACATAAACATTTATAAATGGGACACATTTAAGAGACATATCACATAATAAAATATATCCAATCAGATTACAGTATTAGAAAAGTAACGTTTACTGCTGTATTTCGTTTCATTCGTTCCTAAGATATGATTTAAAATTAAATGTTAACACAGAAGGAGGACTTTAAGAAGATTTCATAGTGTGAGACAATGGCACCTTTATTAAAATATAAACACGACTTACAGCTGGATCAAAAAAAGTATAAATCATTAACATATCAGTTAGGATCATACTACAAATGGAGTGAAATATTTATTACAGACAAACAAAAAAAAATTTGAAGCTTCCAGTTTATTTTGCTGGTAGTAGGTGAGGACATCTGACATGGCATGGTCTTAAGCCAGTGAACAACATGTGCAACTTACATTAATTGAAATCATAATTAGACACATTTATGTAGCATGACAACATGATATAAAAATTATATGCAATTAAGCAAACATGCCTGTGATGCATGCATGTCTGTAGAGTAAAACACACAAGGGAGTAACAGCATAAACAGTAGTGTATTCAGCATGAAGCTACTCGCGCGTCCATAAGCAGAATCTTTGTGGGGATAAAAAACAAAAGTGTCCCATTCACAGTGTGGAACATCTTGATTTACAAGGCAGTGTTACACTGTTTGATGGGGAGAAATTCACAACTGACACAGGTATCAGATAAGCTTCAGTTGCAATGTGACGGTCAATGTAATTGTACTGCAAGCACAAACCTGAAAGCCGAGAAATCTCTGTGATTAAGTAAAGTCACTGGCTGCTGGACATTAAATCAAACAGGGCAAAGATCAAGAAGTGAGTAAAGTCATGACAGTAGAAGTTAACTACTTCTCTTCTGACAGGCTCAGGGCTCAGAGTATTTTCAGATGTGATCTAAGGGGAGATGTGCACGCTACATAAGGCAGCTAACTACAAGGCATTCCTAAAGTTTTCACAAGCTACTTTAGCTCCTTTATCATGACATTCAGTCACAAACAGTGTGATGCTGCAGGCTGCAAGGCTGTCACCTTATAAATTACCTCAGACACAAATGGGAAACTGACAGCTTTTTGCCACGGGTGACAGCTTGCGCTTACAGTAGAATGAGCTCAGTACATAAATGGAAGCAGGGATAGACTGAAACCAGAGGGTATTTCTGATCAAACCACTTTATTTGACACATAAAACTCCCACTTTTTATGAGAAACTCACTTTGAACTATTTACTTTATCTCCTCTGGGGAATGCAGCGGGCTTCAGACAATCGCTCCCTCCCTCTCTCTCACTCTCGCTCTCACTCTCTAAGCTGGCAGCTTTCAGTCAGGAAAAGGGATTCAACCTGGCTCATGCTGCTACCACCTATCAAACACTGCCATGACCTGGAGTAGTGCATTCACTGCCCCTGTCATGAACGAGCGCTGGGCACATAATACATTCACTAGATATACCACCAACAGCTTAATCTGGTTCAAGGTCAGTTGGCATTCATCTGTATCCCCCTCCCCCGGGTCGTGCCTGAAAATAGGCAGGATTTGTCTAGTGCACTTACCCGGTCAACAAAAGCTAAATAAAATAAATAAAATAAAAATAAATAAATAAAATAAAATAATCGAAAGAGCGTGCCCGTGAAATTTCAGCTGAATACTGTTACTGACGTCACATCAGCATGGGTTTCATGGTCCATGGAGCAGTTTCTTTTTTAAAAAAGTAGCTGGTCTTCCGCTTTAGACAATCGCTGTCACTGCCATTTACTTGATGTTGGGGTTGCCTACATTACCAGCAGGAGCAAATTCCAACCTGTCCTCAGCAGTACTGAAAGGTAAAAACCTGCAAATAAAAAAAAAAGAAAGTTACTGGATATCTGCTCTTTAAAGTCAACCTTCAATTTTTCAGGTACCCTGTGTGGCTAGTGATGTATAGGGGCAGATATACCTATATCTATACAGTGGTCCACTTGAGTAACCTTCCCTGGGATGGAAGTAATTACTGGTAACAAGTCAGCAATATAGTCCCACATTTCATTTTTCTGTTGTTTAGATAACTGGGAATTTACTTTTAGTTCTGGTGTCTCTGTCACCCTTTTCCAGTCTCTGGTAGGCTTCTTCCATACCATCCTTTGAACCCTCGAGTACAGCCATACAGCTGAAGTCAGATTTTATAGCACTTTAACTAACCCAGGCCTTCAGTAAGTTGGTATGATAAACACGGGCTCTAGTCTTTCATTCAGGATGTATATCTCGTATGTAGCTGGGCCAATCTGGTTAACCACAGAGAATGGTCCTTGCCATTTATATAAAAGCTTGTTTTCCTGTGAAGGCCATATCAACAGGAATTTGTCTCCTTGCTGGAAGTACTTATTTCCTACTCCCACGTCATTGTATTCTTTTTGAATTCCCTTTAGTTTAACCTCCGTATCATGGGATCCATATGATAAAGGTTACTGCAAATACAGTGCCGAAAATATCAGTGAAGTAATAATGACAACTATCATGAGGGTGAGCAGCACTACAGCGTGCTGCAAATTCCACGACAATCTATTTTTTCCTCAAAGAAAGAGCTATAGTTTTGGTTTTTGTGGGGGCTCTGCCCCTACACCCCCCCCACATACTTTAAATAGCAAACACCAGGGGGATGAAACATAGGGAAAGGGGAAAACTCAAGAGGGAACAACTTTTGGCTAGTGGAACAGCAGGAATGAAATATTCCCTTAAAAAACACAAAGTCCCCCAAAGCAAAAAATAAAATAAAAGCAAACGCTGCAGGCCCAGTATCAAATGTCGATCTGCCTGGATCTTAGGTAGAAACTCTATCCACTATGTTAGGCAGCCAGCTCAAAAGTAGCCTGAGAAACCAACACCTACATCCTTTATTACTCAAGTTCCTCAACCCCTTCCTACTGTACCACTAGTCACTCACTAACATTAACCCTCACTGTAAAATCACACTAACTCTTAACATTCACCCTTTTAACTTAGCCCAAATTGAATCACTATAAGTCACTCCCTCAAATCATGATATACCAGTATGGTGTGCCACTTGTGCATATTCACTAAGTTTATTTCTGAGCTTAGTCAGGTACTCAACCACAAGAACCTCAGCTGAATTCTTATGTAAGGCATATGGCCATTTTTGTAACATGGATATACATATGTGTATCTACGGGTTCAGGGAAGGATGAGGCTACTTGGCACAAGAGGCCTAGGTTTGACTTCTCTGCACAGGGGCACCCAAGTAAATCCAACTACTGGAAGCAATAACTGTAATGTCCAGAACCAGAATTGGGATTTTTCAGTGTGGCTTTATTTATTAACTCACTGAACATAAACAAAGCTCTGTATGGTCTCCCACAGAGCTACGTAACTGTAATGCAGATTAGAGGTTAAACACAGCGGTCCATTTGAGGAATGAACACAATACAACAGTTGTCTGGCTTTGGACTCACCAGGCACTCAGCCCGGACTTTGCATGCGCATTGGATACACAGCCCGACTGGCTCTGCTCCCCTGCCGGCCACTCTACTGATGGTCCACTTGGTGAATGAACCCAAACTCTACTTGGAAAGACATCCCATCAAACAAGGAGGCTCCCAAACTGTGGCTCCCCACACCACTTGAAGTCTGCGACTCCTAGAGAGATTTTGTTTTCATACTTCAATTGAAACTCCCATCAAACAGGGAGACTCCCATCCAACAAGGAGTAATGTTCCCATCCTGTGGCTCCCCACACCACTCAGAGTCTGCGACTCCTAGAGAGATTTTCTAGTTGCGACCCACATCTGGGTACCCACCCCATCGCTGGCCAAGCGCATGAGGCAAGTAGCAAAAACACAGAAGAAATCCGTAGAGGTGGACCTGGTTATTAAAGATGGGGGGTTTTCCCACCTCCAGCTCCCACAGCCCATACCCGGCCATTTCTCTGGACACACAAAACTTTAGACTTTAAAATGTAGATTGATGGTGGATGACCTGAAGCACCCCCTCTACAATGAACTTTAACACTTTAACACTTTAAACAGAAGACTGCTCTATTTGTTTGTTCTAGTTGACATAGTCCTCCCAAATAGCAGTCCCCAATACTTGAAATCCAACTGAAGAAAAGAAGTTGTTTGCCCCTTCCAATGAGGCCAAACACTCACCCATTCATTGCAGGTGCCCCACAGGCGAAGAAATGTAACCTTTGCTGTTATACATGAACAGACTGAACTTAAATTAAAACAGGCAGCTTTCTTCCCAGAGTGGGAGAAGGGGATTGCCTCTGGAACCCACAAAGAACTTTTCCTCACTCCCCCAGAGGGAGGGGGGTAAACAGACAACTACTGTTGTCCTTCTTGTTTGCTTAAGGACAAACTGAAGACTGACTTTTGAATTCCCAAGATTCTAAGCTTACACTGAGCTGAAGATTCCAAATGTGGCTCATGCAGCTGTGACAATTCTATTATGATGTCATCCCTCTAGTCTCAGCTGTGACTGAGGACAGAGTGAGACAGTGTGAAACCCATTTAACTGGAGTTTCACAAGCTGCCTTCCCTGCCTACCACTAGGTCTTACTGGGATTCTAGTAACCCGGGGTAACAAAGGGGTTACACGTACTTTCCACTTTTTTTCATTGATCACATCTAGAGGGCCCTGGGGATTTCTACCACACAGAAGTTCAAATTGTGACAACCCGGTAGTCACTTGTGGTACCTCCCTGTATGCAAACATCAAATAAGGCAGAAATCTGTACAGTCCCTCCTCTCCCCAAAAACAAATTTTCTTCATGTGTGTTTCATTGTTTTATTCATTCTTTCTACCAACCCATCTGTCTGGGGGGTGATACAAAAAGGTTCTAACTGCACTGACCCCTAAGAACTTATACAATTCCTTAAACTTTTGTGAATAAAGATTAGTCCCTTGGTCAGTTATCATGGTGGTAGGAATACCAACTCGAGAAAGTACTCTGGCCAGTTCTTCTGAAACTTTCTACGTGGTAACTGTGTGCATTAGGATGACCTTGGAGTACTTTGTGGCATAATCTACTGGGATTAAGATAAAGCAGTTCCCCTTTTTACTGGGCTGTAATGGGCCTACAATATCCATAGCCACCTAAGCAAATGGTACTGAAACCACAGGAATAGTCAGTACTTTGTCTTTACGGGTAGTTGAGACTACCTTGTGGCTGGCTTTATAAGCCTTACAGTGATCAGTTACCTCTTGGTAAATATCAGGCTAGAAAAATCTATTGGGGAGATTGCTCAGGGTTTTCCTTTTTCCCATATGACCTACTAAAGGACAACTGTGCACCAAGTATAATAGGTCAGCACAGTACCTTTGGGGAAACACCAATTGTTCACAATTCTCATCAGTTTTAGGATTCTTACAGACTCTAAATAGTAAGCCATTTTCATCTATATGGTACCATTTCACCTCTTCAGCAAACCCACTTGATCAAACAAATCTTTTAAAGTCCCAAGAGTCCTTTGTTCTTGCCCGAAAGGATCAAAGTTCCAGTTTATATCCACATCTTTCCTAAATTTCCACAATGCTCTTCTAGCTGCTTTCCCTCTTCTTACTTACCCTCTGGTCTTTTCAATTGTTGCAGATTTACCAAAAACATCTGAGTCCTTAAAGGGAAATAAGGTCCCCAAGTCCTGTTCTTTTTCTGTAACATCCTGCATTTTTTTGTTTGGGAAGTGTAGAAAAAAAGGACTGGGTAAGTATTTCAATTAAGCAACATTTTTTTTTTAAATCCAGGGGCATTATGACCAATAACTAGGGGAAAAGGTATGGGAGGTACCAGTCCTGCTATAGCTGTACAAGTCTCTCCTTTTATCTGAAACTTTATTTGGGCAGTGGGGTAGTGCCTCATATCTCCATGCACACTAATTACCCTATTTCTTCATCTACACAGATGTTAGCAGGAAGCAGGACAGGTTTAACAAGTGTTTGCCTACTCCCAGAGTCCAAAAGACCTTGTACCACCTTCTCTTCATTGGAGACAGGCCAGGAAAACGTCCACCAGTTAGCTAAGGCAAGGTTCGATTCTACAGTTTTACATTTGGGGCATTCCCACTTAATATGCCCTTTCTCCCTATAGTTATGGCAAATCACATCAGTTTTGGGCTCTGTTTGTCTAGTTCTTACCTCCTGTCTATCAGATCTATTTGACATAAATTGGACAGATCTTAGTAGCTTGGTGTCTCTCTGTTCCCTCCTGGGTGTTGTTCTGTGTGCTAGATGGTAGTCTTCCACAAGTTGGACAGCTATCTCACCATCAGCTGGTAAATGCTTTCAGATCCAAACTTGCTTCTCTTCAGAGAGGATGTTGATAAACTGTTTCAAGATAATCACATCTGTCACCTTCTGCATTATTTTGTTTTCTGGTTCCATCCATTTGCAATACAGATCTTTCTTTGTTTTATCAGCAAATTTTATTGAGTTTTCTTTTTAATAGATCAGTCTCTCAAGACCAAACACACAATCAAAGCTAATACAGACATGCTTACAACCCACAATAGAAGCCAGGAAGCAGCAGGCCTGCATTGCTGTCTATACACAGGCTCATAAGTCAATGAAGTGTCCAGTATCTTTTGGAGAAAAGATAGCAACATGAATACTTCATGTAAGCAATACAGATCTTTCAGTTGGGTGAGTAACTCTCAAGGTAGGTCTCCAGGCTTGATCCTGTAACTTCTAAACTGTTGTCAATAGGTCTCCCGACAAATATTATATCTGGCCAGGACAGCTGCCTTCACCTGGTTATAATCCATTGCATATAATCCTTTACATGGTGGGAATCCATATGGCTATAAGTAAGTTGGACCTTATCGGTTAATTAAGAGACTAAACAAACCATCCACTGTTGCCATGACCACTTACAAGCTTCTACCACCATCTAGAAACTGGTCAAATAGGCCTCAGTATCATCTTTGTGCCCAAACTTAGTAACTTTCACTTCTCAGAGCATTATAGTTTCTCTATCCCCAGTATAATAATTAAAACTAGGGACAATCCTTTCTTGAAGGACCTGAAACATCTCTCTCTCTCTCTCTCTCTCCACTTTTCATCCATTTTATTCATCTCTTTCTCACTCCTCCTCCTCCTCTCAGCCTTGAGCTGCTGTGTGGATATCCATTTTATGAAATCTGTCAAATCTTTAGTGGGTTCTGCATCTCCTTCTTCCGCTGACCATGTTTCTGCCACACTGCCCTCTGGCTCCTATTTTTCTGAAAGGCCTTAGTCTTTACATCAGGGTCAATCTGTTCTCTCTTAGACATGGCACTGGTCAGAACACCTTTGGGTATAGATTGCGATCTCCTTCCTCAGCCCCGGTCAGACCCAGGCACGCACTGAGCTCTACCTCTGATCTGGGTTCTAGCACAGTATCTTTCCCACTTCATAACACAGCTACCACATGTGAGGAATTGAGGGTGCAGACAGCGAGGAAAGAGATTCAGCAGATAATGGTAATTCCCAAAATATTACTTTATTTACAGTACCATTAAAAAAAATGCAAGTCTATATACAATATCCTTCATGCAGAGGGTACTTTAGTTAGAGTGACAAGAACCACCACTATGCTAGGCAGAAACAGTAGCAGAGACCAACAGAGCTCCTGCATTGTCAGTGCCTCATTAGACATTGCTCACACTCTGATTCAGCTCTACATTTATACACCTTGCTTACACCTGACAGGTCTGTGGGCCTGTCACTCCACATTCAAATTTTCACTCCAATTTTATATTCACAGTATTTACAATATTTATACTGGTTACTATTGCGTACAATGGAAATGTATTAATCAAATAGATGAGTGATAAAGAAATGTGTCTGAAGTGTTTAAATAAGGAATATGTGATGACCTAGAGAAAAAGTGGTTGTACTGATATATGTATGCCCCCCCCACTTTGGGGTATGATGTATCTCTCTTACATTGTGACCAGAATAAGTGATATTTATCAATGTAAATAAGGCTTATAGGCCTGTCCGAGATACCAGGAACTGAAAATGGATGTTCCTACATTTAAATTAAATAACAATGTTGGATATGAATATTTAATAATAATAATACAGTAGTGGTAGTTATTCGAGGCCATTTTGCACATTTTTACAGGCAACAAAAAATATACCTAAGCAATGGATTCATATAAGAGAAAGAGAATATGCTGCAGAATTGTATAGTGAGGAATATGACATTGTCTAAAGTGAGACATTTGAATGAGCAGGAATATTGATAAAATATTACATACACAAAAAATACTTTTTATTATACAGTGTTCCTCACTGATGAAGGACTGAAGTCTAAAATGTTTAGAGAAGAATACAGAGACTGTATTTCTGAATAATTTTTATGTGTGATGTGAGAATACAAAAAAATATATTTGACATTGGGTGAGTTGGCTCAGTTACTACCACTTGGACTAGTGTATTTGTGCTGTGATTGGTAGAGAACTACTCCCATCATTTTATTTCTTTTTTGTTTACTAAGGTTGACTGTACCGGATACCACACTATAGTATTTTCATTAACTAGCCAGTACTTCCCTCAGCCCTTCAATGGCTTTAATTTACAAAAAGTTTATATACTTAATGTGTTTAATCAAATTGTGAAGCTGTGGGTTCCTGAATATCAGATCACAGCTTTCACATTACGGAGGCTTACAGAATCCTTACCAGAGTGTGCCCATCTCATTTATATTTTATTTATGTGAGCCATTCCCTAGTCATTTCCTGATGCTTGTCACCTGCACATCTAAAAGAAAGGGCACTATCTGGTTTATCCTGCTTGTGGGAGGAGTGCCTTAGTGCGTCTCCCTCTCGCACTTTCACACAGTAGTCAACAGTTGCAGGCCAAAGCCTGACTTGTGACTAGTATCACAGTGGAGGAGTGGCAGCCCACAAAATAGCCTGTGGATTCCTTACTGAGTGCCTTGCACTTTGCTGTGGGACCGACTCTTGGTCTCTCACACTCCCTGCTCCTCTTTTTGGTGCACACTGCATCCGCCGCTGCTACCCTGCATTTCTTTTACAATCACAACAGAGCAGCTTTTACCATAGGAATGATATTTACAATATAAAAAATAAACATTAAACATATTAGGCAACCCAGGCAGACCAAATCAAACCACTGGACCACCAGGACATGTTACAGTAGCCAGGGCAATTGAATTTACTAGCCCACTGGCCACCAATAATTACAACTACCATTTTAGCATAAATTTCCATACATTGGCCCAGATATTCAAACTGCGCCAGGTTGTGGTGCAAGCCTGATTGCAGCACAACTTGGCTGTGCAGGGGCGTTGACTGGGTGATATTCAATGGAGCTGTGCCATGGCTCAGCATCATTGAATATCGCACACTGGCCACCCGCAGTGTGCATGGCACAGTGGCATTGCGCCATGCACCAGTGGCCAGAGTGGAGCATGGAGATGCAGTAGTACAAGCTCCATTGCACAAGGTGCAGCAACCACGATATTCAAAAGTTGACATGCAAATGGGGCCATAATGTATGCAAGCTGCAAATAGGGCCATTTGCATGTCATTATGGTCCCATTTGCATGCAGGCATGCTGATTCCCGATGACTTGCACCTGGTGCCCTGCCAGGCAGCAGCCTTCGGGGACCAAAGCTCCCTGCAGTGCGGGAATGTGCTCCACAGCCCGATCGTGGGCTGCAGTTAAAAAAAGGAAAATCATAAATCCCTGGTGGTCCAATGGACCACTGCCCACCCGATCATGGGCTAAGCAAAAAAATATAATCCCTATCATCCCTAGTGATCCAGTGGACCTGTCTGCCCGATCGCGGGCTGCAGTAGGATTAAAGAAAACCTATCATCCCTGTTGATCCAGTGGACCCCCCTCCCCACCCGTCCACTGATCCCCACCGCTCCGCTCCCCGGTCAGTGGCGGGTGGCAGCACCACCACCTGCCACCGCACTGCCCATACAGCAGCACCATTAGGTAGGCTGTCGCCCGTGGTCCACAGCATGAGCCAATGGGTGTGCAGCTATACATACTACACATTCCAGATATGTGAATGGGATCCATTCACATATCTGAAATGTAAGACTAGTATGAGCTGCATGCCCATTGGCTCACACTGTGGACCAACGGGCATACAGCCCTACTGATGGTGTCAGTCAGGGGTGGTGGGCAACAGGTGGATGGGTACTGCCACCTGCCACTGACCGATGGGGAGAGAGGGGTGGTGGGATCAGTGGGTGGCGGTGGGGAGGGGGGTCCACTGACAACAGGGATGATAGGTTTTCTTTACTCCTACTGCAGCCCGTGATTGGGCAGGCAGGTCCACTGGACCACCAGGGATATTGAGGATTCTTATTTCTTTACTCAGCCCACGATCAGATGGGCAGGTCCACTGGACCACCAGGAATGGTAGGGATTATATTTCTTTACTTAGCCTGTGATTGGGTGGGCAGGTCCACTGAACCACCAGGGATATAGGGGTTAATTTATTTTACAGACGCCTGTGATCGGGCATGGTGGGGCACTGCCAGGTGCAGCTGGAGCTCGGGTGGCCACCCACAGGTAGCAGCTGCTGTGTTGCACCCTGCAATGCAGCAGCTCACCTGTGGGTGGCCATCTGTTGTTCCTTTTTTGGGGGGGATCAACTTTGTGCTGGCACAGGTAGGGGTTGCACATGTATAGCTCCACACCTCCCGGGCTGAATATCGGGCTGTGCAGAGTATGCATGGGCATGTTCCCCCCACCTGCGCCTGCATACATTACTGATGCGCTCCATCTCATCAGGATTTGTGCAGCACACTTTTCCCTTTTGAATATCCACTGGGGTGCATCAGTGGGTTGCGCATGGTGCAACACTGTTGTGCCATGCGCAACCCTTTTGAATATCTGGGTCCATATGTGCAAATTATTGCCATCAGTAAAAATGAACATATAAAGTATATGTGTGTGAGGAAGCCAGGGCCAAGAGTCTGTTCCATATTTCCCAGCTGTGCTGCATCCTCCGGCAACAATTAATGATATGTTCACACTGACTCTGACAGTTAATCTGTTTAGAAATGCTTATTATTTATTCACTAGCATTTTAGGTTCTGATACTGCTTCTTATTTCACTGCTGTACAACAACAAAGTCCAAGAGGGTAGTATCTTTCAGAAAATGAGTTGTGCAAGAACAAGGGGACACAATTTGAAGATTTGAGGGCAGCTCAGGGACAATGTGAGGAAGTATTATTTCATGGATGGGGTGGAGGACACATGGAATGACCTTTCAGAGCAGGTTGTGGGGTCAAAAACAGGTGGGGAATTCAAGAATGCATGGGACAGACATCAGGCAATTGTAGTGGGAGGGTAGGAGGAAGTAGACTGTTGGCTAACTAGGATCTGCAGCTTTTCAAATAGATAGGTGTGACCCCCCCCCACAAATTTTGGAGTTTACCTTAATGTCTTCTAGTGGCTCCCTAAATGCCCACTGCCAAGCTGACATCCTATCTTTGTTTGATCCTGCTCCTTTACGTGCGAGTGCCATGCTGAGCCTCCACGCTAGTCCCTTTAAGAGTTTAGCTAATATGTGTATAATGAATGGTCTGAGGTGGGTCCAAGTGATTTAAGGCTTTTGTCTGGACAGACACCACTCTGATTTGTCCACTCTGTAGTCAATACTAGTGCAGAGGGAGCCTGTATGGAAACTGTGAATATTTACTGCTTACATGTTGTTATATTTGAATTAGAGAAGTTTGTCTAACCGGCTTGCCTTACAGCTGTCCCTTTGGAATTGGAGCCACAATGTTAAGTCCAGGACTTCCAGCAATTGGACCAATAGGACTTCAGGGGACCTAAAATTGATCGTGGCTCAAGTGTCTTGTGGGAAGGAAAACTGTGTTTTTTGTAGTTTTTAGGTTGGCACCAAAACTGACCTAGAGGTGGAGTCCTAACTGTGACTGACAGCTTCCCCAGTCAATTTGAATCTTGGATTACAATGGCAATCCCCAGTGCTGCATGAGACAGTGGATCAGTTTGAGGTGGAGTCTGAAGTGTGAACAGCTCAAGCTTTTGAGCAGCTGCTCCCTGAATGGAGTGTAGGGAAATCGGTGGCAAGAGGCCTAACTTACCTCACTGCCACGTTTCTCCTGCCTTTAACTGCCTGGCTGCAGAAGTCAGACTTGTTCCAATTTAGGCCTGGAACTGTGACACAATGAAGAAAGAAGTTTATTAGCGCCATCTGCGTTTTGAACTGAAGAATTTTTCCTGTGAAGCAATCAACCGAGCTAGTCTGCGAGACAAATTTTGGATTGAGAGGTTTGCTCGGTGAACCTACTGCAACAGCAACCAGACTGTATCTTAACTGTAGAAAGTTGAAGCTGTTTGAGTTAAATGTACTGAGTGTTTCTCATGGGTCAAGACCTGTCTGCTCATGGCCCGCTTTGTTATGCCAGCTGAGGGCTTCACCAGCAAGAACCAAACAAACGTTTGCCAAATTGTGCATCCTTCTGGGCCTTTGCCAACCCAGTCTAGACTGATTGCCCTGCACCCAAGACTGTTTTTGGTGAGAGACCAGCTTTGGAAATCCAGCCCCTGTGCAACAACAGCCTGCAAGTTAGGCCACCTGGAGGGAAAGGCCATGAAGATAATATGCGTCTAGTCGGCTCTGCTTCCCCATGCTCATTGGTGAACACCACAAGGTCTCCATACTGCCTGCCTTTCTGCAGCAATCTGGTAGTGTGAGTACAATCAGGGTAGTTCCCTGCAACGTGTATTTTCATCATCTGTGGTACCATCTGATTTCTTAAAGTTTCTGGGTTTGCAAAAGACTAAGTCAACCAGTTCGGATTACAAATAATAATTTTGTTGTTGTGTATGCTAACTGCCTTCCTTTCCATCAAGAACCCCAACATCAGCTGTAATGCCAGCCACCCCCAGGCAATGTCTCTGGCTAGTCAGTTTCTATTCTGGGTACTCAGTGTTGCAGGACTGTCTAATTTGGAACTAAAAGTGTATGCCAAAACCCTGATTCAAATCAGTGTACAAATCATTTAACTAAATTCACACCCTTTCCTTGTTCACATCCCCTGAATAATTCTGATTGTCTTTTTTTATGTTTAACCTGGCTAGTGTGCATATTATTAGTTGGGTTACAGTACTGAAAGTGTGCAGTTGTCTTTCTAACCTCACTTTACAGGTGGTCTCCAGGGAAACTGGTGAAGGCCCGACTCTGGTGGTAAGTGTGAAGGGTGTGTGCATATGATTACTGCTATATACTGATTGTGTGCTAACTGCTGTTAAGGTTTCCAAGCCATTAGGAGGGTTAGTGGGTGGTTGTAGCTTCCCAGAGGGCTATAACAGGCTAGATAGACACCTCTAATACTATTACTCTGGGTGGAGGCACCTTAATATGGCATCACACATGTCATGTACAGTAAAGGATTTTACCCATATATTTAAGAGGTCCCTATAGAGCTCCTATGATTGCTCTGGAGTACTGGCCCTCCAATTACATCATCACATAAGCACATTGTGGCCATCTTAGGCTGCAGCCAGTGCAGAGAGCTTGCAATTCTCTAAGCTTTGTTTACACTTTTTAAAGTTGCCGAAATGCTTGTAAAACACTTTTATGTACAAAAGAAACAATATTATTTCACAGGTAAGGGCTTAGTCTATAGCCCTATGTTGTCTACTTCATTTAGTTTAAATAACCAGTTTAGTTGTCCTTTAACCTGTGTTCAGACTTACAGGCAGGGGTGGTAACCTTAATGACAGTGCTGACTAGGGGTTACACAGGGAAATGGGCAGATTAGGTGGGCCAGGCAGTCCTTATCTGCCATCAAAGTCTATGTTTCTATACAGGGGCCTTCCATTTCCTAGCTGGAAGCTCCTGCCAACCCCAGGACTTGAACCTAGGTCATTAGCAAACTATTTTTTTTGAATATGCTAAGACTACTGTAATTATCTTGTCATATTCTACTTCATGGAACAGTCCTATGAGGCTGTTACAACTTTCCTGTAGTTCAATGGAGCCAGTATAGACAGTTGTTTATGGCTGTGAGCTGCAAATCTGGAGACCTGGGTTTGAATCCCACAGCCCCAGCTTGCATACTGTGTGACTCTGAGCAAGTCACTTAACTTCCTGGTGCTCCCAGGTAGCACCTGTAAACAAGCTTTCAGCTTAATGTGTCTCTCCTGGTTAACAACATTCAGTAGAATGATTTTCACAACATTCAGCCATCAAGTAGGCAGTGAAATAATGACATATTTCTTTCTTTCTTTCTTTCTTTCTTTCTTTCTTTCTTTCTTTCTTTCTTTCTTTCTTTCTTTCTTTTTATTAAAGCATCAGAATAACAACCTTTGCGTCAGAGGATGCAATGTAAGATAAAATACAGAAACATTTAAATCCAGGAAGAAAATTGGTTACATGCTGCAGTAAAATCCAGCAGGGATGGGGTTTGGGAAAACAAAGAGGGTGGTGTGGTGGTGGAGAACAGTGGCAGAAGACAGGGGTAGAGAGGTTAAGGGAGAAGAAGGTGGGAGGGAGGGAAGATAAAATAAGTGAAGTCAGCAATGACATTGTCAAATGAGGGAATAGCCAGGGGGAAGGTGGGCAGGATTGGGAGGGGAAAAATGAGTGGGAGGCAATAACAGACACGGTGACTAAAGACAGGGAGATACTGCTGTAAGGGGTGGGCTAGTGACAGTTGCAGCAACTGGAAGTAAGGAGATGCTGTCAGAGCTGAAGTTTGAAAGGGTCTATATTACTTATTGCTCAGACCTTGAGGGCAGATCATTCAACCAGTATGGGGCCCTGTACAAGAAAGTCCTCTCTCCTAAAGAGATTCTACAAAATGGGACAAGGAAGCAGATTTTAGAGGAGTTTCTGGTTGCCCAAGTAGAGGGAGGCAGGAGTTAAGAGATGCTGAATTGCAGGAGGGGAGAGTCCAGATGCTATCTTTTTGGCTAATTGGCAGGTCTGATAAAGTCTACCATCGACATTTAACCAGTTGGCTTGTTTGTACAGGTCACATGAATGAGTGTACCGGTCACAGCCAGCAACAAGTCAGCAGGCTTTGTTCAAGGTGACCCTTATTCTGTTTAAAGCTATGTCTCCTGCAGATCTATAAATGATGATGTCACAGTCGACTATTGACAGGACAGAACTGGTAACCACAAGGACGAAGGTCAACTGGCATGGATGACCTATGCCTGTAGATCAGGCCAGTTCTGATATTAACCACCTTATTGACCAGATTGATGTGTTCCTGGAAAGAGAGGGTAGAGTCAAGAGTGACGCCAAGATATTTAAAGTTATGCACTTGCTCCAGGGGTTCACACTGACTGTTGAGAATGGTTATTGGAGAGCCTTTGATTTTATTTTGTGGGTTGGCAAACATCATCACTTTAATTTTCTTGTAGTTTAGAATGAGTTTATGCTGAGAGAACTAGGACTCAGATTCTGAAATTAATCTTTGAAGGTCAGTTTGCAGTGGGATCAGGTCAGGACAGCTACAGAAGATTAGAGCATAGTCCACGTATAGTAACATTTGTCTGGAGCAGGTAAGGGGGGTATTGAGAAAAAGACTGAACAGAATCAGGCCTAGAGTTGACCCTTGGGGGATCCCTGAGTAAACTGGAAGACTGGAGGTGAGAGTGCTATTGATTTTTACCTGAAGGGATTTCCCACTAAGGTAGTTGGCAAACCAGGAGATAGCACCTGAGAGAGGCCTAGAGATGGGAGGGATTCAATAAGGAGCGCATGACTGACTGTGTTGAAGGCCTAGTTCAGTCTATGTACATAGACTTAACTAGATGGCCATGGTCAAGGACTCTATGTTTGAAGTCTGAGTATTCCAAGAGGGAAGAGGTAGTGCTGTGGCCCTTCCTGAACCAGTGTTGCTGATGACAGAGTAGACTGTATTTAGAGAGGTAGTCAGAGAGTTGATCATAAGAGATCCTCTCAAGGGCTTTGGAGATAGGGAGAGGATGGAAATTGGGCGGTAGTCACTATGAAAGTTTCTGTCACCACTCTTTAGTATTGGGGTTATCACCGCCGACTTCCATTATGAGGACAATGGGCCTAGATGGAGGGAAAGATTAAGATGTTTGGTGAGGGGGTATAGGACAACATCCAGTGCAAGTAGAAGGGGTTTCAAGTCCAGTGAGTCTCCACTAAGTCTAGATTTCCCCAGAACCTTGATAAGGTAAGACTTGGCTTCACTGAGGGACACTTTTGAAATGGAAATAGGGGATACCTGGTGGGGAGGTTGGGGAGGAGTTGAGAGTATTACTAAAGAAGTCTGGTGGGAGAATCCCACTAAGGTTGGAGAATGCAGCATTGAAAGAGTTAACAATAAGCTGTGGATCCTGGGTAGTGACACCATTGATAGTTAGCAAGGAATGGGGGAAGAAATAAGTTTATCAGTTAGCTCATTTATGTTATTCCAGAACTTCTTCCCCTGGCACCAGGTGGACAAGAGGCTGGCTTGAAAGTGGGTGGCCTTTGCATGATGAATTTCCCTGGTGCAGGTATTTCTGACAGCCCTATAGCATTTTCTGTCAATGGGGAGACCAGACACCCAGACTTTCTACCAAAGATTGTCTCAGGTATGCATAAGGTCAGGAAGTGCAAGAGAGATCTAAGGGGTTTCGAAGCCTTTCATTACACGCTTAGCGTACAGGGTAAAAATGTCACAGGCAGAGTTAAAAGTGGAAATGAAAAAAGCTAGGACATTATCGACACTTGAGGCAGCATCTAAAGGGGACCAGTCACAGTTAAGGAGGTGAGCCTTGAACTGAAACAGGATGCCATTTTTGAGAGAGCGCTGATAAGAAACATTAGGAGGCAGTTTCATGGAGCGATTCAACCAACAGCAAAGAATAGGGAAGTGGTCACTTAGGAAGTCAGGTAAGACTGAGACATTATGGAGTCTGTCAGTATGATTGGGGAGGACAAGATTAATTGAGGTTCCGTTACCAGTCCTGTAGTTGAGCCGTGTGGGTGACTTTACCATCTGAGTAAGGTTGATGGCAGCAGCAGCATCCCTATGAGATGCAGTGGAGGGGACAGCCCAGTTTATATTGAACTCACCTTAAACAATGACCTTAGCATTACTGGGCAGCTGGGAGATGCAGTCAAGCATGGAGCTGAAGTCATGTTTTGAGTTTCAGGGTGGAATGTAGATGGCCATGACTATGAGAAAGTTACCCTTATTACCAATAGCTATTTTTATAGTCAAGGCCTGTGTTCTACTAGTAGGGATGGAGGTCTGAAGTAGGTGTCCTTGGATGGAGTCACAGAAGTAGATGGCACATCCCCCCACCCCTTTTGCCTATCTTATCAAATCTGAAGAGCAGATAACCATTCAGGGTGCTGGCTGAATCAGAGATTTTGGGGGAGAGCTATGTTTCATCCAAGGCCAGGATATCAGGATTGTGCTGTGAAATCCAACCTTGGAGGATGTCATATTATTGCAGCAGACTGCATATGTTTACTGTGCCTATTAAGAGGCCACTGGCATTCTGGAAAGAAGGAGCAGGCAGAAAAATGGGCCCAGGGTTAGAGTGGACATTGCCAGAGAGATGTAGAAGTAGTAAGGCAAACCTGGAGAAGACGCACTTCAGCAGTTTAGGCTTGACTAACACTTTATAAGAAGAGGGCATGGTACCAATGGAGGGAATAGGGAGGCAGAGGACATGGGGCAGAAAGAGTAAGGACAGTTCATTAGGGTAGATAGTAGAGCAGGGTATTATGCCCAGGACATGTGAGGGATGGAAGGTAAGATCGCAAGTGGTGCTGTCCAGACACACATGGGTGAAATTGCTAACATGAGGAGTAATTAATGTTAGGCAAGTTATATCGGGGAGTGGGGAGAAGCTAGCCACAAAAAGGTCTTACAAAGCATATAAACCTGAGTGGGAGTTCCATAGTTGTAGTGGGGGGGGGCATTTGAGGTTGCTGTAGGAGGTAGTGTAGGTAAGCAGTATAAGTAAAGAAGAAAGACAGGTTGAAGTTAGGCCAGCATAATAGCACAGTGGCAGGATTGCTGCCTTTGCTGCAGAAGGTCCAGGGATAAACTTGGTCAACATTGGCAGATACAACACAATTATTATATTGAAGGCCCCAATTTCATACCAAGAAATTTGGGTCTAAGTTCTGTGGCAAGTCCCTCTGTTACTGTAGAACTTCTGTGACATTGGTTTCCTATTACTGTGTAAGTTCTATTAAGGCATTTGGGAGCATTGATAGCAGGCAGATTTCCTCCACAGCACCTAGATAAAGAAAAAATGTTTGTTGTGGGGCTGGTCCCATGAACCAGAGCAAGTTGTCGGTTAACTCCTCGGTGCATATACATTCAGTATTAGAAAGTAAAACAGGAAAAAAAAACATTGCTAATCATGGCCCCATTGCCCTTTCCACCCCACCCTGAAAGCCCCCGGAATCATTATTTTTAAAGTGGTAATATTTTTGTCTGGTACCTTGTTGCAGAGCAATCCTTGTCCTAGTGTCACCATCAGGCCTCAAAGCCATTTTTTACAGCTGCAGGACAGAGCTCCAAAAGCCATCTTGCTATCACTTAGGAAAAAGGGCACATCACACTCATAACAAAGCACACATTTATTTTGGAGTTGAAGCATGATCCCTTCACTAGAAACACTCAAGCAAAGCCCATTTGCTACTTTCTCAGCTCATCCAGCAAAGGCAATAGTGAACTATCGAATAATGCAATGAGACAGAGTCAAAGAGAGAGGGGGAGACACAGGGAGAAAAAGATGAATTCCTAAGGCAGCACAGCTGTTGTTGTTACTAGAGAGTAGAGAATAAAAGCACAACTTCAGGAAAATCTCTCCCTGTCCCCAACACAATACTTTGTGTTTGTCCCCCATACTATTTTGTTAGGTAGAGCACCATGTGGTGCTGCTATTAAACCATAAGCTAGAATGTATAGGAATGCTGGACTGATATATCAGTATGTGGCACAGCAAGGGTTAATATACAAACTTTTTACATTTTATTTTAACTTTTGTTTACCGGGTAGATGCCATGATACAAAGCCCTTTTTCAGGCATGACCTGGGACCATACAGTCATAATGCATAATAATATAAATAACATTATATAAACAGTACATTTCATATAAGATAAAGTACGGGTCTCAGTGTGTAGCGTGAATTTACACACACCGAGGGGTTATGCAGCATCAAACCCTGAGGGTGATAATGTTACATATTACCTAACCTATATTTTATTTTATATAATTGCTGGGATTTCCTTTTTTCCCCACAAGTATATAAAATAAGAAAGGTAGTCTGCTTTGGTGCGAGCGCGTGCTCTGTCGGTCATTCGCTTGCTCGCTTTTGTGAATTTTTTTTTTAATTAAACTTTAGTTGGAGCCAACATTTTGAGGGTATTTCCCTCATTTCTGTTACTGTCTGCCTTCCAGCACTTACCGCAGAGTTCATGCGGTGGTTCAGAGAGGAAAAGATGACACAGACAGAAGTTAGAAGAAACAGCTTCAGAGGCTTGGGCGCCTGCACAGTTCAAGGGAAACCGAGCTCGTGTTCGTCGTTATAAACTCTCCTTTATAACGACGAATTACGCACGGCTTCCCTATGGGAAAAAGGTTGCCCCAGTTATTATAATACAATAATATTGCACTTCCACAAACCACAACATTACCACACCACACCATCAACTAAAACAATTACATTGTTCTTGGTTCATATAATATTGCTTTAACCATTTCTTAAAAACTTTGTGACTCAATTCCTCATTCAGACATGATGGTAAGCAATTCCAATATTTAGCAGTCATGACAGGAAAAAGATTGAGCACCCATTTGAGTTTTTACCTTTAGAATCTTTAGTTTAGTAATTGTTGTGGATCTTAGTAACCTTCTATTAACCTTAATCTGATAGCAAGAGTAAAGTGGAGAATCATACTTTTGTCCGAGTACATTATCTGTTAAACAATTTAGATTATTGATAGTACTTAACCTTGGAGGGAGCCAATCCAGCTAATGGTATAAGTATTGCTGAGTTTGGTATGAGGCTTTAAGTACAAACCTACAGATACTGTGAAACTTAGTGGTGAGAACTGTCAAATCTGCTTTATTAAGATTTGAAAAGAGAAAAGAATTATAGTTTGTAATTCCTAGGAGAACACTCCTAGCAATAGTAGTTCTAGACTGTAAAGTCAGACTGTTTTGAAATTTAAAAAGAACACCCAGTTTCTGATTACTTTGCTTACAGGTTTGTTTAATATGCTCCATAAAAGTTAACATCCAGTGTTATGCTCAAATACCTAAACTGAATTACTTGCTCCAAACAGGAGAAAATGGGAATTCCCCAAGGTCTTGTGTTTATGTAACTTCCCAGCTTCTATCAGCTCAACTGTCCAGGAAACCAAACATTCTCTGTCTCTGTCTGTCTGTCTATCTGTCTGTCTGTCTGTCTCTCTCTCTTTCTCTCCCCCTCCCCTAAGCATAATCTCTCTCCACCATGTTTAAAAATACTGGCAACTGAGGAAGGCAGTTTTTTTTTGTTATTAAGTATAACAGTTCAGTCAGTAGATTAGTCCTAGCAATGCTGAATGAGGAGATTGTGGGTGACCGAGTAATGTGGTGCAGGGTTTGCCTCAGTGTTTAAGAGGTAAGCAGGTCTTACAGCAGGACAGAGCAAACAGGAAAATAGAGACCAGATTTAAATTGCCCACTCCCTGAACAGATGATGGTCAATGCTGAGAACTGCTGCATTCTCCACCTGGTATGAAAACAGTATGGGTACTAGGGTCTACTGAGGCAAGTCTGATTAATTCAGTCATCTCCCTGTTAAAATTCATTAGTGTACTCAGTTTTCTGTCATTTAAAAAAACTAATATATTTGGGGAACAATATATGTAAATGTGCATATACGAATCATGATTTCAATCTCTGTCCTCACTCTGCAAAGTACTTTTCTCACATCACGATATTCTAAAAAATGTGTTTGCCAAGCATCCTGTGTAAGCAGCTAATTGGAAAGAAAGCACCAATAACTGTAATTTGACAACAGGATGACAGAGTATGATACCCCACCCCCTTTTTTTACTCTGCTCAAAACATAGCTGGGACTAAACAGCATCACTGCATCTTTGTCAAAATTTGCAACCACTTCATGCTCATAAATGGATCCATACCGCTCAATCTCCTGCCTCATAAATCAGGGACAAGTCTTAAAGAGACACTGTGCACTTCACAAGTGCTTTCATAAATAAGATGTTTCAGGTGTTACAGTTGACTAAAGAATACATTTCATTTTCATTTTCAAAGTTCCTTTTCAAGATTTCCATCATGTCTTGGTAGCCCATATAAAAGATCTATATAGAAAACAGTTGAAAACATTTACTTCTACCCCACTAATCTCACAGTGCCTTTGTTTATGACATCATAGTGCTTACCATGACAACAAACTGTGATATCAAAAACAGCAATTATTTTTTTAGCAGGGAGTGTAGAGTCAGATACGTTTTGAAAGTCTCAGTGGAACAACTGCAGCATTATCTACAATATTTAGTAGAAAAACAGAAGGGGAATAGCAAAATAATTTATTTACCCAGGATGGTCCAACTGTCTTGAAACCTAATAAATTAAATGAAGACTGTATTCTACCCAACTTTACAGCTGAAATGACAAACATACAGCAAAGTAACTTGCTCAGTGTCATGCAATGGGTAGGTGGCACTGTTGGATTTGAACCTACAGTACATTCTCCTGGTTCACAATTCAGCTAAATTGGAAATAAAGTACTAGTAACTAATCTGATATCAGTATGACAGAGTGTGATCCCCCCCTCCCTGTTTTACTCATTGCTCTGATCATAGCTGGGATGAAACTGCATCACTTCCTCTCTGTCAAAGTTTGCTAGAACTTCATGATCATAGCTGGATCCATACCTCTCAACTTCCTGCCTCGTAAGTCAGGGCAAGGCTTACAGACCACCTCTGCATTTCACATGTGCTTCAATAAATAAAAAGTTTTGGCTGTTGCCATTTACTAGAGAATTTGTTTTATATATATTTTCATTGTTCCTTTTGCAAGATTTATGGAATATCTTGGTAGTCCATCTAAAAGGTCTGTATAGAAAACATTTGTCTCTACCCTGTTAACCTCACAGCGTCTTTGTTTATGACATCATAGTGCTCACCATGACAACAGACTGTGATATCACAAGCAGCAATTGTGCGGTTAGTGGGGCACAGTCAGATACATTTTGAAAGACTGAGTGAAACAATTGCTGCATTATCCACAATATTTAGTAGACTAACAGAAGGGGACTAGCAAAAGAAATAAGTTTAAACAGAGGAGAGCTGGGACTGTGAGATTCAGTTTGCAGAGGGAGAGGTGCTGTTTACACTACCAGAAGCTTCTGTGGGGAATATAGCAGCTGCTCAGGTAATTCTGTTTTCTGAGTTTAAACTGAGGAGAGCTGGGAGTGTGTTGCCAGGGCTGATACACTCTCATGAGAGTTGAGTGTTGGGTTTAAAGGCTGGAAAAGAGGAGCTTAGGGAGTTGTACACTTCCTTATAATTTTACTGTGTAGTACTGCACTTAGTAACAGGGGTAGGATTAGTGGGGGACCTGATTAGTGGGGAGGGGTGTATCTTGGACTAGAGGGGAACCTGGTGGCTCACCCAAGAAAACCTACTGGGATGGGGATGGGACCACTCGTCATTGGGGCCAGCATCTTTGGGAGGGTGGTGGGGTGCACGGGGTGTGGGGCGACCATGATACTGGACTGGGCTTGGAAGTTCGGTGGTTGCCCAGTGTGCTACCAGCTGGCACAGCTTAGGGAGGAGGTCGAGGGGGTTAGGAGGCAGCTGAGGAGAGGGGGGAGGTATGGTTGGGGAATAGGGCAAGGGCTCTCCCACGGGGTTGCACCAACCACTAGGTGTGGGGTCATAGGGAAAGGAGTGCAGAAAAGTACTCTGGGGTCATATAGGGACCCTGACAGAGGGGGCCCAAAAGGAGGACACTACCAAGGAAGCAGGCAGGTATCTGGGGACCCTCACAGAGGGGGGTCAAAGGGAAGACATTCTCAGGGAAGCAAGAAGATGGCTGAGGCTGGACAGAAGGAAGTAAGGTGGGGAGGTGGATCGGACCCTAAGCTCAGTAACCGCTTCAGTTGTCTTTTTTTGCTTGAGGATGAGGGGGGCAATGTAGCCATGACAAGGGTGGTTAGAGATGGAAAGGAAGTGGGGGGAAGAAGGCAGGGGCCAGATAGCAGGAGGAAAAGGGGAGCTTTGAATGTGGGAAAATGGGGGGAGCAGGGGATCAGAGCAGGAGGAGGATGGCTAGAGGAAGGAAAGCACAAGGAGAAGGACCAGTTGGGCAGAAAGGGCAAGGTGAAGGACCAGAAGTACAAGAAGGATACAGTAATGGGAGCTGAGTGTTTAGGCCAAGGGAGCACAACAGGCAAGCAGGGGCTGAATGGAGATGGGAAGGAAGGGAGGGAGGACAAACCAGGCTAGTTTTGCAGATGGGAGGGGGAAGGACCAGTTGCAAGCAGTGACAGGGGGGTAGTGACGTAGAAAAGGATGCTCAGGAGGAGAGGCATAGGATTGAGAGGAGGGGGTGGTCAGGGTAAATAAGTAGGGGGTGGCAAGTGGTACCCAGATAGGGGGAGGATCAAGGAGCTGGATGGGGGAGGGGCCAGTAGAAAGGAGGAGGGACATGGAAGGGAGGAAATGGAGGAAAAGGAGTGGTCAGAGTGCTCCTGTTGGGTGATTCCATGATTAGGGGTATCAAATGGAATTGGGAGAGGGAACCTACTTGGTTAGAACAAAATGCTTCCCTGGACCAACAGTGCACAGCGCCAAGCATGAGGTATATCAGCTGGCAAAGGATTGTGGAGTTTCTCCGGACATACTGGTCCACCTGGATCCCAATGACATTGAGAGAAATAGCGAGCTAGAGATACAGGCAAGGTTCAGAGAGCTTGCTAGGGTCTGTCATGACAAATGATGTGGGATTTCTTTCTCCAAAATCCAGCAGGTGACAAGGGCTAGTGGGGAACACAAAAGGAAGATTAGGGAGATAAACCAGTGGCTCAGGGAGTGGTGTGGGACCAGATGGTATGGGTTGATGGGGGATTGGGGGGAGATCTGGGAGGACAAGAGACTGTATGCTAGAGATAGGCTCCATCTCAATTTGGAGGGGAAGGAGATCCTTAAGTTGAAAATAGAGGGGTTCGTTGGTGAAAGGTGGGGTTTAAACTTGTGAAAGGGGGAGAATTGGGAGAAAAGGCTGTCGAGGGGGTCCAATAAAGGATAGAATCTGTCTCTACCCCCCCGGGGAGCTGGCAGAATGTGGTAAAAGGCCAACTGGTAAGCTGCAGACCAGGGGAAGACAGAATCCCAATGGGAACACAAGCAGGGGAAATGGAATTATAGGGAAAGGGTGGAAGGTAGTCCTGCTAAATGCTAGGAGCTCGGGCAATAAAATGCCTGAGCTCCAGGTGATGATAACTGAGGGAGATGTGGATGTGGCAGTGGTCACTGAGACCTGGGCCACCACAGGGCATGACTGGGACCTGAATCTGGAGGGTTACACCATGTTCAGGAAGGACAGGGGGGAGGGAAGGGAAGGGAAGGGATGGAGAGGAGGGGTAGCACTAATAGTCAAAAACTGCATTTCCATAGGAGGAGTGGAGGAGGTGGAGGGAACTGTGGAGGCAATTTGGATCACCTTGATAGCAAGGGGGGGGCAAGAGAGTAAAAATAAGAGTGGTGTATAGACCCCCTGCGCTGGTGGAGGAGCTGGAAAAAGAGTCTGGTGGCAGATGTTGGGAGATACTGCAGATTGGTCAGGGGAAGGGTGGTGGTGTTGGGGGACTTAAACATGCCAGGAACAGACTGGAAGACTATGACATCCTCGGTGGCCAGGGAACAGAGGTTGTTTGATCTCTTTCAAGATGCATTCCTAACTCAGCAGGTAGGGGAACTGACCAGGGAGGCATGGATACTGGATGTGGTCCTGGCAGACAGTGACCAGATTGGGGGCCTGAACATAAGGGACCCTTTCACGGGGAGCAACCATTCCACGGTCTGGATCTGCCTGAACCTAGGAGGGGCAGAAGGCTGCACAAAGACGAATGTAACTGACTTTAGGGGGGCGGATTTCAAGGAAATGGGAAGGATCCTTAAGAAGCACTTGGATGGGATTGGGCCAGACATGGATTCTGACAATAGGTGGGAAATCGTCAGGAGGGGGGTGCAGGATGCTACCAGCACCTGTGCAAGAGTAAGATGAAAATGCGATAGGGTCCCAAAACCCTGCTGGTGGACCAGGGAGGTTCAGGAGGTGGTGAGGGGAAAGAAGGTGGCCTTAGGGCAATTCAAGTGCCGAAGGAGTGAAAGGGATTAAGGGGAGTACGAGCTGATGGCCAGAAGGGCCACTAGAGTGGTGAGGCCGGCTAAGGCAAGGGAGGAGCAGAACCTGGCCAGGGAAATTAGGAGAGGGAACAAGGGGTTCTTTAGATACATTGGGGAAAAATGAAGGGTGAAGGGGCAGATTAGCAGAATTAAAACAGGGGAGGGATGGGCATAAGACCAGGGGGAGCAGGCTGAGGTACTAAATGAGTACTTCACCTCAGTTTTCACCAAGGAAAATGGGGGGGCTGCATCATACATGGGAGGAGACAATGAAACTGAGGAGGAGGGACCCTTACTGATCGGCGTGTCTGGGGAGGGGGGGCATCACTGGCCGGTGGGAGGAAGGCAAAGCAGAGGGACGAGGTAGTGGAGGTGGAAATCACAGCAGAGAGAGTGAGGGAAGCCCTCAGGTCCCTTAAGATGGAGAAATCACTGGGACTGGATAAATTACATCCCAGAGTGCTGAAGGAACTGGAGGATGTCCTGGCGGAGCTCTTCAGCATCTCTCTGAGGACAGGGTGGGTGCCCCAGGACTGGAAGATGGTGCATATAGTGCCTATCCACAAAGGGAGATCAAGGGAGGTGCCAGGGAACTACAGGCCTGTCAGCCTGATATCAGTGGTGGGCAAGGTGATGGAGGGCATTGTCAAGGAGAGACTGGGGGGACCTGGAAAAGTTGGGGTGCCTGGACAATAGACAGCATGGATTCGTCTAGGGGAAATCATGTCAGACAATCCTTGTGGATGTCTTCTTTCTTGACTGCAGCAAGGCATTTGACTCTGTTACTCACAGTGGCCTGTTGGATAAGCTGGCAGAAATGGGGGTGGGGAACCAGATGATCAGATGGATAGGCAATTGGCTCTAGGACCAGACCCAGAGGGTCGTGGTTGGTGGGATAGTCTCATCCCCAGGAGGGTCATTAGTCGGGTCCCTCAGGGATCGGTCCTTGGGCCCCTCCTGTTCAATGCCTACATCTCTGACATAAGGAGGGGTATCAGGAGTGAGATAAGTCTCTTTGTAGATGACTCAAAACTGGGGGAGGTGGTGGATGGGGAGGAGCGGAGGGGATGGTGGCCCTACAGGGGGACCCGGAGGCTCTGGAAAGGTGGTCTAGAAAGTGGAAGCTGAGGTTCAATGCAGGAAAATGCAAGGTACTACACCTGGGAGCTAGAAATTCAGGCCAAGTGTATACCCTGGTGGAGGGGAATGCTACAAGTCTCGATGGCTGAGAGGGACATGGGGGTGGTGGTGGATGTCAAGATGAACAACTCGGAGACTTGTAGGAGGGCAGCGCCAAAGGCCAACAGGATGCTGGGATGCATCACTAGGGGTATCACCTCCAGAAGGAGGGAAGTGATACTCACACTGTATAACTGCTTGGTTAGGCCGCACCTCAAGTGCTGCATGCAGTTTTGGAGGCCACATTTAAAGAGGGAAATTGAACTCCTGGAGAGGGTCCAGAGGAGGGCAACCAAAATGATTTAGGGCTTGGGGGACAGGACCTATGGGGAGAGGCTTGAAGAGCTAAATATGTAAACATTGAAAGAGAGAATGGACCAGGGGGACATGAAAGAGGTCTTCAGGTACATGAAGGGGGTAAATAGGGGAGGAGCAGTCAGGGTGCTTTGAAGGAAGGAAGGGGGTAACTAGAGGGCATGGATGGAAGATGGGGGGGAAGTTCAGGGGAGAAATAAGGAGCTGCTACTTCACTGAGAGGATGGTGGATCCATGGAATGTGCTGCCCAGGGGGCTGGTGGAGGCAGCGATGGTGGAGGGGTTCAAAAGGGCATGAGACAGGTACAGGGGAAGGGTTCTGAAAGCAAAATGCAGCGCAGTAAAAGTATCCAGGACTGGGAAGGGAGAAGCCAGAGAGGGAGAGGGGGGCAGCAAGGTTAGCTCCCAGGGTGGGGGCAGAACAAATGAGCAGACTTGAAAGACCATTAGGCCTATTCTGCTGGCATTTTAGTATGTTAGTATGTATGTAACAAATAAGTAGAAAACAATAAAGTGAAAACATAACTGGTGTAAATCTAGTGTTTGTAAACTGTTTATTATAATAGAATGTTGCTCTTTAAAATAACCTAAGACGAGTAGCACACACAGTATCCTTCTCAGAGGTGCTGCCTGTCAAAAGCATGGGGGAGGCGAGGGCAATTGGCACCATGCAGTTTAATGAATGGTTGAAAAAATGGTGCGGAGCACAGGGGTTTGACTTCATTGGGGACTGGGGTTCCACCTGGAGGGACACCAGCCTATACTGGCAGGATGGTCTGCATCTGTCCAGGAAGGGAACAAGTCTGTTGAGCATTCAGTTTAAATGCTTCATTGGCAAGCTTTTAACTAGTCAAAGGGGGAGGCACTGACAAGCAGCAGGAAAATCCCAGCCTCTCCCTACAAAACAGGGTACTAAATGAGAAAAAGACTGAGGTAGAACGGTCAATGGGGGATGCTGCAACAGAAGGTAAAGCCATCAAAAAATGGAGAGCAATGAGTACTAATGCCCGTAGTCTGGGTAACAAGCTTCCTGAATTAGTGGCGTTGATGGAGGAGGAATATCTGGATATCGTGGCAGTCACAGAAACATGGTACACACAAAACCATGACTGGGACATAAACATACCAGGATACACTGTCTACAGGAGGGATATGGAGGGTAAAAGAGGAGGAGGAGTAGTTCTTTACATAAGGGAAGGAATAAAAGCAACAGAACAAAAGGGTAAACAGGAGGAGAAGAAGCACTGTGGGTAAATTGGAGACAGGCAATGGCACCACAATACGCACAGGGTTAGATACAGACTTCTTCTCAGGGGAGGAAATGGACAGGAAATGATAGAAAGTATACTTAGAATGGCAGAAAAAGGGGAGATATTGCTGATGGGTGATCTGAATATGCCAGATGTTAACTGGAGTGCAGTTGCAGCTGCCACTTCAAGAGTGCAGTTATTCTAGATGCCCTACAGGGGCATGCCTTAGACAACTAGTACTGGAGCCCACTCGAGAGGGAGCAATATTAGACTTGATTCTCTCAAATGGAGATGGAGAGAGATTACAGATGTAAAGTGGGTAGCCATCTGGGAACTAGCGACCATCGAACAGTATGGTTCAATAAACACAGCAATAGAGTCAAGTACAAAGACAAAAGTACTGGACTTTAGGAGGGCTGACTTTGCCAAAATGGGTGAGTACCTAAGGAATGCACTAGCAAATGGGCAGGAAGGAGGGGCGGAAGAACAATGGGGAATAATAAAAACTGCCATCACAGAGGTAACGAGCCTTAGTGTGAAGCAAATAAACAAAACAAGACAATGTAAGAAACCACTATGGTTCTCAAAGGAAGTGGCAGTGAAAGTTCAAGAGAAAAAGAAAGCATTCAGGAAGTACAAGGAATCACAGAAGGAGCAGGACAGAGAACTGTATCAGTTGAAGCAAAAGGAGGCTGGGAAGGCAGTCAGAACAGCAAAGGCCTAAACCGAGGAAAAAGATAGCCAACTCAGTTAAGAAGGGGGATAAAACCTTTTATAGGACATCAGGAGCAAAGGAAGACCAAGGAGGGATAGTGAGGCTTAATAAAGGGGAGGAGGGTGGCAGAGGGAGACTGTGAAAACGAAGAGCTACTAAACAAATATTTTGCTCAGTATTTACAAAGGAAGAGGGGAGGTACATAAAACAACAGTAGTAACACGCTGGATACAGAAGTTGATACCGGCCCATTTACAGAAGAAAGGGTTCTGAAAGACCTCTTAAAACTGAAGGTGGACAAAGCAATGGGGCCTGATGGGATTCATCCCAGAATTCTAAAGGAACTAAGGGTAGAACTAGTGACACCACTGACTACCCTTTTAACAAATCATGGGAGGATAGGGTGGTACCCGAGGACTGGAGGAGGGCAGATCTGATTTCCCTTCACAAAAGTGGGAGCAAGGCAGAAGCAGGAAACTATAGACCTGCTAGTTTAACCTCAGTGATAGGGAAAATGATGGAATCACTTCTAAAGGAAAGAAATGTCGAGTATCTAGAGGCCAGAGGGGCACAGGACCCTAGGCAGCATGGATTCACAGTGGGAAGGTCATGCCAGACGAATCTGATAGATTTCTTTGACTGGGTGACCAAAGTAGTAGATCAGGAGGGGCTGTGGACATGGCCTACCTAGACTTTAGCAAGGCATTTGACACAGTCCCACACAAAAGATTAATATACAAGTTAGCCAGCCTGGGAGTGAGTCCCAAGATGACAGCCTGGGTAAAGAATTGGCTGGAGAATAGGACACAGAGAGTAATATTAAATGGAGTCCACTCAGAAGAAAGGAGGGTTACTAGTGGGGTACCGCAGGGTTCAGTATTAGGACCGGTCCTCTTCAATGTCTTTATAAGCGACATTGCAGAAGGACTGGGAGGAAAAGTATGTCTCTTGGCAGATGACACTACGATCTGCAACAGAGTTGATGCACAGGGTGGGGTGGAAAGGATGAGAAGGGACTTAGCAAGGTTAGAGGAATGGTCAAATGTATGGCAGCTTAGATTCAATGCTAAGAAGTGTAAGGTAATGCACCTGGGAAACAAAAACCCAGGGGAAGAGTACACAATGGGGGGTGAGATACTAACAACAACTAAAATGGAGAGGGACCTGGGGGTAGTCATATCAGATGACCTAAAGATGGGCAAGCAATGTGAAAGGGCAGCAAGGAGGGCAGGGGGGATACTGGGATGCATAAGGAGAGGCATCACCAGTAGAAACCAGGAGGTTATTATCCCTCTGTACAGACAGCTGGTGAGACCCCATCTGGAGTACTGTGTGCAGTTCTGGAGACCCAGTCTCCGCAAAGACATAGACAGGATGGAAGCTGTCCAGAGGAGGGCAACTAAAATGGTGCAGGGTCTGCACCGAAGACATATTTAAGAAGAGACTTAAGGAGCTTAATATGTATAGCCTCGAGGAAAGGAGGGAGAGGGGGAACATGATAGAAACTTTCAAGTACATAAAGGGAATCAACAAAGTCCAAGAGGGTAGCATCTTTCAAAAAAAGAGGTGTGCGAGAACAAGAGGGCACAATTTGAAGATAGAGGGGGGGCAGCTCAGAGGTAATTTAAGGAAGTATTTTTTCACAGAGAGGGTTGTGGATGCATGGAATGGCCTTCTGGAGGCAGTTGTGGAGTTAAAATCAGTGGTGGAATTCAAGCATGCATGGGATAGTCATAAGGCAGTTCTGGGGGGTGGGAGTAGGAAGAAGTAGGCTGCTGGTTAACTAGGATCTGCAGCTTATCCAGTAGGTAGGGAAATGGGCAGACTGGGTGGGCCAAGCGGTCCTTATCTGCCGTCAAATTCTATGTTTCTATGTTTCTATCAGGGACAATGGACCAAAATCAGGGACACATCTTCAAAATTGATGATATCTACTCGTAAAGCTGGTAAAATAAGGGCCTTAGTGTAAAATGAATTTTGTAAAGAAGAACAAGTGTGTAACTTTAACGTTTGACATTGTTCTGTGTTTACAGTCTCCATTGTTTGATCATGGAAACACACATTTTAGCAGGGACAGATTAAAAATTTAAGGCAAAATCAGGGACATCCCTGAAAATTAAGACTAATGAGAGGTAAGGTTGTATCTGCTCCTCTACCCTAAAACACACACACACACACACACACACACACACACACACTACCTTTTGTTATATGTTTCACTTATTCCATTATGTAAGCCTGTCTGGTTGTATTACACTGTTTGTCTAACATGAACTGAACACTTGAGGATATCAGAGAAATTAAGATGATGGCTCACTAAAAAGTGGGATGGGGGGCTTATGAACATGTGCATCAAAATTAAATGGCCTACTGACCAAACCGGCTGTTAAGTGAAGAATTTGAGGACTGGTGCAAAAGTACCATGTTAATGCAAATAAAATCATAAACCCAAGTTTGACTGTTTTGCAATAATTGATTTATTTTTGCACTGTGATTGTAAAGTATTTGTCATCAATGTGTCAGTGCTGAACCAAAAGTGTTGCTGACTACTCCACAATTCTGTATCAGGGGCTATTGTTCTGTACTACACACTGCAGACAGAAGCAGGATTCCACTAAAAATGAGATGTTGCAACTCATTTGAGCTATCCTGGGTAAATAAAGTATAACATTAGGATGCTGTCTATGATTTCAGCACCTCACTAATTCCACATTAACATGCTGACATCATAAATCTCCATCTCCAATGGAAATTAACATTATGTAAATAACTACCGGCATTTACAAAAAGAAAGATCCCTCTGAAAACAAGATATTGAATCTCAGCTCGTCACTGTTGGGGAAAACACATTGTAATGATGGGTACAATCAGGATCTCATTGAAAATTAGATACTGCATGTTGACTGAGCTATCCTGGTTACAAACATTGTAAAAATGAATAAAAGTTGCACACCACTGAAAATTAGAGATTGCATTTTAATCTTTATGCTTTCCTTTTTTTATTTGTTGCTATCGCAGTGTAAATGTGGGACTTTTACATCACAATATTACAAACAGAACTAAGTCACACATTAATTCTATATCTTTTATCATATTTATGCATTAGCAGCTATTGTGGCTCTGACCAGAATTCGTTTATTCTAGTAGTGTTTTGTGCAGCTGCACAAAATACCCGGCTTTGACAAGAAACTAGAATTCTGTCCCAGTGGTGAAATTAGCTGAATATGGATTGCTACACAGTGTGAGACCTGATAAAAATATTACTGCTTCAAATCAAATACCTTTAGGAGACTTTCAAAGAGGTATAAAAGTTTGGTGGTGCTTAACTGGGCAGGGAGTAGGATTTATCTGATTTTTTTTTTGTTAAGATACAGCGTTCACAGGCAAACTAATGGGCAGGGGCGGTTCCAAAATACTTTCCAGGATTTTATTTTTAATTCTAAGGAATTCTAAAAGGCATTCTATGGAATTTAATGAAAACTGTGGAATTGTTTTCTGTGGTTTATATGAATCATGGAATAATTTCCATCAGTTTCCATGCAGACTTATTTTTTTGATTGAAGAACAGGGTGAACACAGCACTCACCGGTGTTGGGCTGGGTACAAATTTGGGGTCGTACTGACTGAACAAAATGATTATCAATGCAGGAACAACTTGCACTTCTGAAAGAAACATGTGGTCCTAATCGTTGTTTCACAAAGTTACTTGGTACACACAACTCTTGTGTTGACCAAGTTATTGGTTAGAAATTGTCACAGAGTTTAACAAAATGCAGACAACACTGCTGGCAAAATCAAGGGAGCTTGTAACTTATTTGCCTAGATACCCTGGCACTTTGCTCAACAGAGCTTCCTTAGGGGTGCTCTTCTGGGAGACAGATCACTTTTTAGTACCATCAAATATATGACGTCATAATGAACGGATTTTATACATAAGCAATAAGTATATGTAAGGTATTCAAGGCGTGTTTTATATAATGCCAGAATAAATTAATTCATTGAAATTGAATCTCAAAGTGAAATAAATATTAGATTACTATTTAACAGCATTTAAACTTCATGTTGACTACATGAAAAACATATTTATTTTTTTTTTACTTTGAAAAGCAAAGTGTCCCTCTTCATGTTACTATATGATACTGCCCAGGTGCAGTTATCAAACCGGTGACTCAGAGAAAGACCTAAAGAAGTCAGGAGCTATAGCCAAATCAAATGTTTTAAGCAGGGCAGTACTGCACTCACCTTGTCTCCAAGCTGAAAAGAGAAAAGATGAGAGATTTTAAATAAAAAAGACAAAGAGTCTTACAATGGAAATATCATAAATTCACACATAGGTTACCATCAAATGCAAATGACTACTTTGATCTGACCCTAACGGCTACTGCCAATGGAAAAATAAGTGCTAAAGGGTTAAGGAAACATACAGCCATGAAGAACTTTCTCCAAGCCAATAGTTTTCAACCCAAATGATTAAAAAAAACATCCCTTATAATTAGTTTTTTAGACTATGAAGAAACTGCTTCTGAGATGGATGAATTTATAAAACAGACAGAAGAACTTAAAACAATATTTCTTGATAGAGGTTATGATACAGGAGTGTTAGATACAGCTTTTAAAAAAAGCCATACATGTGGAGAAGAAGTCAAATAGGCAACATTATAATGAAGTACTGGTCTATTTTCACATGGTGACCAAGAGTTAAATAAAATAATTGAAACAAAACCATGGATCACATTCCATAGAGGAGTGAACTTAAAAGCCAAATTGGTAAAAAGTCAATAATCAAGTAATGTAAAAACACCCAGCATGTGGTTACCTGTCAGACCTAATGGCATGAATAAGTAGGGTACAGTAACTGCAGGATATGCATTTTGTGTGTACAGGGTTCAACGTTTAAAATGCCTAATTGTAAGAAAATAGTGAACATTAAGCATTTTTTTCCCGTGTTACCACATTGATTGCTTATGCTATCTGGTGTCTGTGTAAGTTGCTGTACTCTGGTCGTACTGTCAGATAACTCAAACAGAGAATTCATGAACACATCAGGGATGTAAAAAGCTTTATGTTTGAGAACCCTGTAGAACATTTTGCATTACACTGAGATACTGGTTTAATGAAAATGATTGGACTTAGAACAAGTTAGAGTTGGCTGCAGAGGGGAAACAGGCTGCAGAGGCTCCTCCAAAGAGAGATCTTCCAGATATTCATGCTGACATTCCTTACACCTGATGGCCTCAACATGGAAACTGACTTCAAACCACACCTTTCAGCAGAAGGTGCCACACAATTAATAATAATAACAATAACAATTATAATAATAATAATAACACTTTATTTATTTAGCACCTTTCAAAGCATCAAGGCGCTTTACATAAAAGCGTGAATGAAACAAAATAATATATCAAAACACTATAAAACAGATAATAAAATCCAACAAATTAGGCAGCAAATGCTTGGCACTATAGAAATATTTTTAGTGCCTGCTTGAAACTCCCCACAGTCAGACACCCCCATAGCTGACGGGGTAAAGAATTCCAAAGGGCTGAGGCCACATACATGAATGCACAGGCCCCTGAAGATTTTAAAAACACCCTTGAAATCTCTAGTAGCCTCTCATCAGCTGAGTGGAGTAATCGTTCGGGGTGGTAAGGGGAAAGGAGCTCTTTCAAGTAGTCTGGGCCAAGTCCGTGTAGGGCTTTATAAGTCAGAAGTCTGGCTTTGAAGGTGCTCCACCACTGAATCAGCACCCAGTGCAGTTTGCACAGCACTGGTGTGATATGACATGATCATGAAGACCCTGTTAACAATCGGGCTGATGCATTCTGCACCAGCTGCAGGCAATGGATATCAAACCCCAGTTGCCCTAGGCAAAGGGAGTTGCAATAATCAAGGCACAAGGTCACAAAGGCATGGACCAGTATGGGAAGATCACCAGATGGAACAAGGTGCTTGACCCTAGTGATGTTCCTCAGATGGTAAAATTGTCACTAGCAAAATCAAAATAGTGTTTAACCATGAATAGTTGAAGCTTCTATCACTTTTAACCTGCTCCTCCATGGTTTTCTGTGATAAACCGCTGTAAAGCAAGCAGTCATTGCCTGCTTCGTACCTTTAACGTGATTTCCATGGGATCCCCCCAACATAATCATATTGGGGGTTGTGTTCTGTGTACTCTATGCCCCAACCCCCCAAAACCTCTTAAACTTACATTATGCATTTCTGTAACAACATGTCCAAAACAAATGATTTGATACCTTTTATTGGACCAACAAGTATGTAACCTAGAATATAACAACATGAAAATTATGGTATGAATAATATACATTTTGTGATGTATTTTGTTGCTAATTCATGATTTATTAGGATTTTTCCACTTTAAGACTCTTTGGGCCCGATCTAAAAATGGCTGCGATCACCACAGGGGACTTTGGCAGGCTGTGTGACATGTGTTAACTTGTGTCAACCTTGATATTCCAGAAACTGATGCCGCAATTCCCTGACACCACAAAGTTAGACCATCTCCCCGATGGTCTAACTTTGCATCCATGTGGGGTACCCTTACTACAAGGCTTGCGCCAAAAATTTGGTACCAGCTGCCATAAAGTGGGGAAAACTGCTGCAACTGCATCATTCCTTCTGGAATAGTGCATAGTTGTATCGAAGGACTTTGACACAGTTGCATCAAACTTTGCAGTGGACTCAGGGCTCAGTGCAAGCCCTCCACCCACCTTCTGGAATAGGCATCTGTCTTTTTTTATTTAAAATCTCTCCTCTTTTCTCTTCTCTGCTTGGAGAAAAGGTGAGTGAAGGACTGCTTGCTTTAAGCATTTCATGTGGCTACAGATTCTTACTTCTCCAGGTCTTTCCCTGAGTCACTGGCTTGATGGCTGCACTTGGGCAGTATCATATGGTAACACGAAGAGGGACACTTTGCTTTCCAAAGAATATTTCTTTTCATGAAGTCAAACTGAGATTTAAATGTTGCTAAATGGTATGTTAATGTTGCTTATTTCCCTTCTGAGTTCACTTACAATGAATGAATTTATTTTAGTGATATATAAAACATGCTTTGAGTACCTTACATACAGTATACTGATTACTGATTATAAAAGCTGTTCATTATGACATCATATATTTGATGGCACTTAAGGGTGGTCATTCTTTCAGAAGATCACCCCCTGAGGAAGCTCTAATGAGCAAAATGCTGGGGTATCTAAGAAAAGTGGTTACAATCTCCCTTGATTTTGCTAATAGTGTAGTCTGTATTTTGTTGAATTTTATGGTAATTTTTCACCAATAAATTGTTCAACACAACAGTTGTGTGTACCGAGTGACTTTGTGAACCAAAGATTAGGACCACATGCTTCTTTCAGGAGTGCAAACTGTTCCTGCATTTATAGACTTGTTTTTTCACCGTTTACATTGGCTCATCAGTGTAAACTGCAGAACCTATTCTTCAGTCTATTTAAACCATGGACAACTGTTCTGTAATTTATATAAACAGCAAAAAGCTATTTTGAATTTTAAGTAAGCTACTCTAAACTATGCAGTGGTGTACAATAAGTTCTGTGGTAATCCAGTGGCCGTAGAATCGTAGAAAATTGTGGTCTTGATTAAGTAAATTAAAGTATTATGTAACAAAACTGTACAAACACATTTCTGCTGTATTTGTAAAAGCTATGTACAAATACATTTAATTGTGTTTTTCAAATGCTTAAATACATTAAAAAAGAGACATAACATTCCAAGATCACGTTATATTTGTGGATTGTGTAACAAGTTTAAGATGATGTGAAGAGGGATATTGGCTTTGTTATTGTGTAGTGCACCATGTTTAAGATGGTAGGCAGGGCTGGCATTGTTATTGCATGGTGCACCGAGTATAACATGGTGGGGAGGGGAATACTGGCTTTGTTACTGTGCAGTGCACCAAGTTTAAGATGGTGTGGGTGTGTGTGAATACTACTGTGTAGTGTGGGGGATACTGGCTTTGCTACTGGATGGTGCACTATGTTTAAGATTACGGAGATGAGGATAACAGCTTTGTTTCTAAGTAGTGCACCACATTTAAGGTGGTGTGTATGGAGGTGGGACAATGTGATGCAGCGCGCTGAGTAACAGCTCAACTGCTCAGCTCCTACTGCCTGGGGATTTTGTTAGCCCTTCTAATAACTCTTTCTGCATCAATACATTGCTGGTGGGGGGCTGATCACATGCCGAAATACTGCAGAAGAGATCGATCTGGACAAATGGAAGTGGAAATGCGTCCGGCACCTCCGAGACATACGCCTCCAGTCTCACCAGAAAAACAGAGCAAGCGGCCTAAGGCCCAACAAAGCCACGCGGGGAAATTATCACCTAGCAGCGTGATCCCAGTGAGAGAAACCAAGGATTCACCACTGATGCTCAAGAGGTTCCTGGCTGATTTTTCCCCTTTGGAGAAGATGTCAAAACTCTCATGTCAGAAGTAAAACTGATGAACACGGCACTGGAGGACCTTACCATCCGGATCTCTGATAATAAAGTTCGTACTGTTTCGCTGGAAACAAAACAGATGTTATTAAGCAGGAGATGGTGGAAAACCGTCACAGGATTAAAAAGCTGGAGGTGAAACTAGAGGATTTAGAAGGGAGAAGTCGCAGAAATAACGTCATTATCATTGGTATTCCTAAAAGAGAGGAAGGTACTGATACCATCAGCTTTATGCAAAAATTGCTGGAGAAATTGGCCGGTCCATCGCCCTTTGGCAAAGTATATATGATTGAACGCGCACACAGAGCCCTAAGACCCATGCCTCCACCCGGAGCCTTACCCCGCCCGATTATCGTTAGATTCCTCAACTACCAAGAGAAGCACTATTCCATGGAGAAGATAAAAGAACTGCAAGAAATTAAGTGGGAGAATGTAAAAATCAGACTAACTCAAGATCTCCCAGCCTCCGTCAGACAGCGACGTACTCTATTCCATCCGATTGTTTCTAAGTTGATTGCCACGGGGATAAAGTTTAAAATGAGTTACCCGGCCAGGCTGCAAATATTGCTTGGGGGCTCTTGATCCATCTTTGAAGAAGTGGATGTTGCAAACGTGACCCTCCAAAAATCCCTGCCTGACTTATTTGGGAACTGTTGAGCTCTCACAGATAGGAAACCGGCAATAGCGTTCCCCACTGAATGACTGTTTCATTTCAGTTAACTGTCTGAACATTTAGCACTCGCAGTTTTGAAAGGGACCTCCTCCAGCAGATGACTTCTGTTATTTTATTTGCAGGACTTGTTATGGAGGATCCCTATTTATATGAGGTGGGTCTACTGCCGATAAAGGCTTTACTACTCCAAAGACTATAACTTTAATATGAAGGGCAGGTTCGTTTTTGGATTCCTTCCTGCCACCTCGAATATTGAAATGTAATTGTCTCGGAGCACCACTAGAGGACCCCATCAGACTGTAACGAAACGAATGTTTTCACTGGACGAGAGCAGATCTTATTGAATTCATGTTTTGCTACTGAAGACCTGCAGTCCTACTCTCTTTGTCCACTATTTATCTCTGGATCATTACTGATATCCATAACTATAGAGGGGAGTTCCCCTCCTCTTTTTTCTTTTCCTTTTTACAGGTTTTCGATTGTGGTGAATTTCCACATGACAAGTATCTACGGAGGACAGTACCCTGATTTGGAATGGCAGATGTAGGCAGACCAGTTTGTTTTTTAGTATAATAGTATCGTCAGGTCTGATCCATTAATGGCAGTATAGTTTTAGAAATTTTGTAAAGGTCTGTGTGGATCTAGTGGTTCTAATTTTTTGTAGTTAGGGGCAATGTTATCAAGGGAGCTTAACCTGAGCATGCTCTTCCAAGGGAAAGTAATTTCCTGGGCTGAATATGGGGGTTTCTCTCCCTGAATTTACCTTCTCTCACCTTTGAAAAAAAATTCCAGCGTTGATCTATCTTTTCTTTTTTCCCCGACTTGTTTTGGAACCAGGCAGCAGAGCAGAATGGCTGCAATAGCAGTGAAAAGTGGCTCTGCATTCTGTGGGATTAACAGAAGGGGAGTTAAAACTGGACTATTCCTTCAGCAGTGAGATTGCCTGCTGCAAAGAGGGAAGGGAAAGAGGATGGGAGGGGTTAATGAGGAAAGGGGGGGTTGGTGGGGTGGGCACAGCACAAGGTACACACCTTTTCACTCAATCTCCTGACTGGTTCTGTTTCCACACTCCCGTCATAGCAAAACTGAGAGTCAAAACTCTATGGCTGCTCCATTAAAAGTCATTACCTGGAATATTAAAGGGGTCAGAGCTAAAACTAAGCAATATATGATCCTTAAGCATTTAAACTTAGTCCAAGCTGAGGTTATGCTTTTGCAAGAAACACATCTTCTAGATGTTGAAGCCACCAGACTTGAGACAACAGGTAGGGCAGGTTTTTGCAGCTGAAGGCTCTACTAATAGTGGTGGTACCATGATTTTGTTGCACAGAAAGCTTCCTTTTGTTGCATCGCGCACTATTAAGGACCCAAAGGGTAGATTTATTTTTGTATTGGGCAAGCTTTATGCAAGGGAGTTAATTCTGGGAAGTATTTATAGGCCGAATTATGATTCCCCAAATTTTTTTACACAAATCTTTACTATTCTGCTTCCCTTCCTCGCAACCCCTATGATTTTAGGAGGGGACCTTAACCTAGTGTTTGACCCAATGGTAGATAAATCGGGAGCCACAAGGAAAGGCCTCTCCCCTGCACAACACGCTCTCAGGGACTTAATAGACCAGATGGGTTTATGTAACATTCTGAGAGTTTTACACCCAGGTGTCAGGGAGTACACCTTCTTTTCCCCAGTCCACAGAACCTTGTCCAGAATAGATTATTTGCTCATTTCCAAGGCCTATATTCTACAGGTTATGGAATCCTCGATAACGTCTGGCCCCTCCGTCTGATCACTCTCTTGTATTTTGTCAACTGACCATCGAGCCTTTATGTAAGGGCAGGGGAAGGTGGAAACTCAACGACCAACTTATCAAAGACCCGGAAGTAGCCAGTAAAATACAGACCCACATAGACCAATTTATTCAACATAATCAGGGCACAACCCAAAGACCAGATTTCTTCTGGTGTGCTTTCAAAGCCTACCTAAGGGGAATATTCTTTGGGTTAGCTTCACATAAGAAGAAAGCTAGGGAGCAGGAATCATCCCATTTGTTAACACAGATAAGAGGTATTAAAAAAGATTTGTCGCCTTCAACCCCAGAACATATACTTCAAAGGCTCACTCAGCTAAAGGCAGCCTACCTGGAGATTCTCTGAGATAAGGCGGAATATGCTATTATAAAAACACAGGCACCAGGGGGAAAAGGTGGGGCGCCTCTTGGCCAGTAGAATAAAACAGATGGAATCTTCCAGGTATATTGCCTCTATCCGGTCCCACGAGGATGGTCTTCTGAAGACCTCCCCGAAGGAAATAGTCCGGGAGTTCCTCATTTATTACACTGATCTCTATGGCCCAAGGGCGGATCCCCCAAATGTGAAGCAAATAGATGGATTTCTCAAAGAGGCCCTCCCTACTGAGTCTGACAGAGGAACAACAAAGTGCACTTATTGTGCCTATTACTAAGGAGGAAATTCTGAAATTCATAGGTACGTTACCCCTAAACAAAACCCCAGGAATAGATGGCTTCTCAGCCTACTTTTATAGCAGGTTCAAAATGCCCCTCGCCCCTTTACTGCTCCCCCTATTTCACTATATTCTTTCTGGAGCTGTAGTAGACACCTCTATCTTTGAAGCACTAATTGTGCTTATTCTTAAATCGGGCAAAGAGCCTGAAGATGTCACAAATTACCGTCCTATTTCCCTGTTGAACCAAGATGTCAAGATCCTGACCAAATTAATTGCTGGCCGCCTTAATCTGATTCTCCCGTCCATTATAGGTCCCGAACAGGTAGGATTCATGAAGAGCAGATCATCTTCGGATCACCTTGAACCCTTAGCGTTCTTCTCAGCGTCCAGGGATGCCCCATACCCAGCTGCCTTAATCTCCCTGGATGCTGAGAAGGCATTCGATAGAGTTAGCTGGCAGTATCTGTTTCAAGCCCTGAGGCCTTCAAATTCCCAATGTTTTCCGTCCTGGATCAACCTTTTATCACTCTCCCACGGCCAGAATCTCGGGAAATGGAATGATTTCTGAATCCTTCACCCTCTACTCTGGTACCAGACAAGGTTGCCCCTCTCCCCATTATTGTTCAATATATACCTTGAACCCTAATTACCGATTGCAAACCTGCCCAGAGATACAAGGAATCCTAATCTTCCATGTGAGAGGTAGAAGATATCTGCTTATGCAGATGATCTTCTCCTCCAGGTTGCTAACCCCGCTTCGTCTATTCCCCTATGTTAGAGATTATCAACTCCTTTAGCGCAGTCTCTAATTATAAGTTAAACGTGAACAAAACCATTGTATTCCTCTCAATCATAAACTTTTAGAGCAGAAATCTTAGAATTAGGTTTGCTTTGAAACAAGATTCCCTTCGATACCTCGGCATTGAATTAATGAGACTCCAGGGAGACAGTATCAAGTTGAACTTGAGCTCCCTTATGCAGGTGGTTAAGCAGGATCTAAGCAGGTGGGCCTCTCTACCAATATCTATTTGGGGCAGAATAAATTTACTTAAAATGAACGTATTTTCACGTCTCTTCTACCCCCTCTTGATGCTCAATATCTGGTTACTGCTTTCCTGGTTTAAAAAGGTACATAGTGTATTCTCAGATTTTATTCGGGCACATAAGTTCCCTAGAATTGCATTTCATAAATTAACCGCACCCAAGTCTAGAGGTGGTTTACGGGTGCCTCACCTAGGGCTCTACTTCTGGGCTAGTCACCTAAATAAATATTATAGATGGACACTACGTAATCCAACGGGATATACCCCGCTCTGGCTAATAATAGAAAGTACCTTGATCAGTTCATGCGGCCTAGCGCCCAAAGCACTGTTACACATGAGAAACAATCTCCTCCCCACCAGATTAAAAAATACTCCTATTGCTTTATCACTGAAGGTGCATTCTCATATGTGTCAGTTCCTTCAATATGAGAACCAAAAAGATGCAAATCAAAGCCTAGTTGGAAAGCCTAACTTTAAGATAGGTGAGAAATGTATACCCCCTAATTGGTTACCCCAGTTGAATGGCGCCTCACTTTACTCGTTAATAGGAGACGATAACGTGTGGCTACCCTCTCACAGTATAGTGCACAAGCACAAGATTCCTACTAAACATTTTTTTAGAGTTACTCAACTGAGACACTTATTGATCAAAGAACTAGGGTTAAAACCACCAATACATGTAGACTCTCCTCTTCCCCCGGAATTGTCTCAATGGGTGGGGCAACAGAAAGCAGTTTCCAAGATTTTCAGTCTGTTGTTCGACAAGGTATATTCAGATTATTATGGCCCTACAGGCTACTGGTCCTCCTATTTTCCTAGTAACGATGTCAGCTGGAGTAACCTCTGGTCTAACTGCCATAAATTCATAACGCAGGATAGACTCAGGATGACACAAATGTTCATCCTACATAATGCATATTTTTCTCCTAAGAAAATGTTTAAATTTGGACTTACTTCTTCTCCCCAATGTGTGAGATGTACTAATCAGGATGGTTCTCTATTCCATATTTTTTGGACATGTTCCAAAATGAAGCCCCTTTGGACCAGCATCCGTGATAAACTGGATTCCATACTGGGACTGGATGAACTATTTACACCCGAAATCTGTATTTTAGGTGACTTTTCTAATATCAGGTTTCCAAACAAAAAATATTACATGGCCCTGATATCATTGTCACTGAAGAAACTCGTTTTAAAACATTGGAAAGACCAGTCTGAAATTAAGTATGGTGAGTGGCTAGCTGAGCTTCTTGCAAATCTCAGAACAGAAAAAGTTATTGCTAGTCTCAACAATAAACTGAGCAGGTTCAAGAAAGTGTGGAACCCCTTCCATACCTTACTCTCGATTCAATATACTGCAGAGTAAGGCTTTCTTTCATGATACCGTATCAGTATTTCTTGATATGTGCTGTAATATACCTATCGTAGTGAAAAGGTCCTCTGTGTATTTGTACCTTGGGGGGGGGCGTAGAAATTTTAGGGGGAGGGAATTGGGTGGGTGGCAGGTCTGAACCTATGTAAACTGTATGTATGACCTATATTTGTTATGGAAGATCTGTCTTGTATGATAAAACTTCAATAAATTTTAAATTGAAAAAAAAAAAAAAAAAAGGTGGTGTGTATGGAGATACAAGCTCTGTTAACATGTGGAACACCAAGCTTATGGTGGTGGGAAGGGGGATGCTGGCTTTGTTACTGTGCAGTGCAACACGTTTAAAATGGTGGCAAATGGGGATTCTTATCTAACTTTACTACTATGTAGTGCACCAAGTTTAAGATGATAAGAAGGGAGACACTGGCTTTGTTACGGTGTTGTTGTGAAGGGGTCTATACACTTTTCATTCAGGACTCCTTCTCCACTAAGATATGAGCAGGAAAAAAGAGGGAATTGAAATCCAGCCTGAAACCAGGCCTGCTGATTTTTGTCCTGGCCCTCCAAAGGCCTTCTGTTTTGATTGCATGTCTGCCTGGAACTCCCTGCTGGGGAGGAGGACAAATGGGTTTCTCCTGAGAGCTATTAAGAAAAAAACGAGGAAAAGGAAGATGGAGCTTTTGGGACTGGGGGAGAGAGGGAGAAGAGAGAGAGAGAAAGAGAGGGAGAAGAGAGAGAGAGAGGAGAGAGAGAGAGAGAGAGAGAGAGAGAGAGCACTGCTGCTGTAAATTACAGAGCTGAGTGAAGCTAGACAGTATATTTTGGTTTGTATTTGCTTTGCCAAAACAAGCTGTTGTGATCCTGTGCTTGGTACTGAAAGAAAGCAACTTTCTTGTTTCACTGGGAGGGCTAAAAGCCAGAGGTTCAATGGGAGGAGGATAGCTCCTCCCACGTCCCCTGCTTAAACTACAGCATTTCCACTGCTCAGCTTTGAGCAATCGAAAACACACCTCTTTGGGATCTCACCACAGCTCCCTTGCATGGAGCTCCCATTTTCATGGCCCCTACTGCGTCATGGTTGGCATGGCTCTTTCCTTCCTTCTTCTTCCTTCTCATTTGCTTTCCTTTCCATTTTTCTCCCATCCCTTTCCCTCTTTTGCTCTTTTGCTCATTTGTTACCCCCTCCACTTGTTCCCCCCCTTTTGCCTCTGTTTTTCCCATTTCCACTGCTTTGTTTACTGCCCCTCCCCCTCTGTTCGTCTCCCCTCTCCATTCACCTCTGGTGTCCTGTTCTTTCTCCTTCACTTTGTTCACTTGGGGCCATGTCTCAGCCACGCTGCTGCTCCATTCCAGTTTGCTCTTCCCAGTTGTGCTGCTTCCTACCATGCTTGGATTCTCTGCCTCTGTTGCTCTGATTTATGCATTGTGTGAACTGCTGTACTTCCACTGCCTCCTGATTAGCCCTCTGCACCTGAATCTGGTGATGCAACTAACCATTCCCATTACTATGTTGCCTGTCTACTCCAGCCATCTCTCCCCTCTTTCCTGCAGAGAGCTTTGTATTTCATTTCTCCTTGGACTCTACTACTGTGGCTTTCATTTTTGGCGGCTTTTCACTCCATCGCTTCTGGGTCCATTCCGCTACATGCTGCTGCTGCTGCACATGCCCAGGGTCAGAGCTTCAGGAACTTTTATTCGCTATGGTCCACTCCCCAGCCACTCGATCTGGACTTTTACTATTCCTTCCTCTCCCTACCTGTCCCCCATCTGCTTCATGGCTTAGGTACTAGGCTTCCAGATGTTGGTGACTATGGACCTCACTCTGAGACATCTCAATTCACTCCACCAGCTTGTTGAATAAGTGGCTTTGTGTTCACTTCTTTCAGAAGATGACCTAGTCAGTAACTCTTTAATTTGTGCTTCTAATCCCTCCTGCTCATTCCTGGCTATAGAAGGAACAGAGATTAATTATCTGACTTTCTCAGGGAGGTCCCTGACCAGCCTCTGCCTTGGTTCATCTATTCCAGTATTACCCACCAGATTCAGGGTTAGCCTTTGCACCTCATCAAGCTGGTTCTACTTCAGCCTACACAGAAAACTGGTTCTACTTTAACCTCTATCCTGTGGAGGCATGCCATGCTGAGCTTTGATTTTCACAGGATTGAACTGCTCACAGGGACAAGAAGGAGTGGAAAGTGTCCCTTGCCCAACACTTATGGGGTGGACATTTCTAGCAAGACCTTCCTGCCATAGATGTGCACTGGTTATTCTGGACATTGGTGCAATTCTGCTTCCATAGTAAACACTGCATTCTGTTGAACAACATGAGATACTCATCCTGTAGTTGCAGGACTATTACTGCTTCATTCTGGGACTGAGCATCCTGGTTTCAGTCTATAGGTTTGACCTTCATTGAGGTTTTATTCGATATCATCTCGGGTCCTACATGATGGACCTTCATCATTTATCTATGTGGAGGTCTTCTCACACGCTTCACCATTCTACCTACAAGGGGATCCAAGGCTCATTGCCTTTCCTCCCTAGCTCCTGTTTTGTAGTGCTGGCATTGACTCACTTTCACTCCCCATTGCTCCTGTTTTGCTTCCCACTAGCGTCACAGCTGACTCACCATCAGGTTGTCCTGTGCCCAACCTGGAGGGGGGTATGTCCCTCTTTTCTCCTTCACTGGACTAGCCAGCCATAGAAAGGGTCTACTATGTTGCACTACTTTTGAGGTCCTGGACTGTCGCCCGCCTCGTACCTGACCTTAGTAGTAGTAGCAGTGAATCTTTTTTATTTAGCAGAATAAGGGGAAAAAAAACAGTCACTTGATCATTGCTCATTTTCAATGAAGTCCCATATGTTCATAGCAGCAAACTTCAGTTACAGTATAAAAGGAATTAAAAAGAAAATATAAAAACATTACAGATGACATAACTACAAATACAAACATCAAATACACAATAAATAGCAATCAACAAACATCACATTCAGTACATTGAGAGAGCCATTAGACCAGCATAAACACCAGTCATTCAAATGAGAGATGCATATAGTTCGATTTGATTCACGTAACCCTACTGGAATTTTACTGGCCAGCATGGCTTACTAGTTTCACAACATGAACATTCCAGATTCTCTCCTATGGCAGACCTATGTGGGGGTCTCGCCATTTCCAGCTTGGCTCACATGGAGGCCTTGCTTCATGGTACGAACATCCAGATGCTTTTCTGCGGCAGACCTATGTGGGAATTTCAGTCTTTCCAGCTTGGCCCATGTAGGGGTCTATCTTCATGGCATGAACATTTTGGATTCTCAATCTCCTGTGCTATGGTGACCATACCATCTGGTGACACTTCATCTGACTCTGCAGCAGGTTCATCCTCCTCTATTGCACCTCCACCTGCTGTCCTGTGCTTCTCAGTTGACAGTCCTAGCTTCCTGGTATGCATCTCACCTTGATCTGCATGGGGGTCTCAGTTGATGCCATCTTGGTCCTCCATGAAGGACCTTCCTTGCAGACCTATGTGGGATCTTCTTGGACATGTCCATATCTTGACCTTTGTGGAGATCTCAGTCAGTGTCACCTCGGTCCTCCATGAAGGACCTTTCTCCAGACGTGCATGGGGGTTTCCATGCATGCTCATACTGCCCCACAGTCTCCATCCCTAGTCCTGCCTCTGGGATATTGTGTGAAGGTGTGCCTCTCTGGCTGCTAGGGTTGGGAGTCTCTGTCTCTGTCTTCATTCTCTGCTCATTCCACTTCAAGCAGTCTCCATGTCTAGCTCTGCCCAAATGGCATAGAATAGTGCCCTCTGTCCTGCCCACCAGAGAGTGGAATCTGTTCCTCATATCCATTCCTCCCTTCAGTCCATCATCTGCCTGCTTTGGAACCCCTAGGTGCTGGCCCCTCCTTCGATATCACCTTGGACCCCTCACCATAATACTGCCTGTGGATTGACTCTTGGAATTTGATTGCCTCCTCCACTTCCTCCTTCTGTATTCTTTTTGGGACCATCAAGTGCATCACCGTCTAGCGCTCAGCCATCCTTGACTTTGTTCTCTGGATCCATCCTGTGTCAGGCTTTCAGTTCTTGAATACCACAACAGAAATCTTGGATATGGATTACCATCTTCCTTCATCTGGACATCCATCTGAACTGGACTGTCCTTCATCTTCCAGAATCCGTCATCCTTCTGAATGGACCTTCCTACTCACCAACAAGACTCAGTGGACATGACTCATCAACCAGCAAGATTCGAAGGATAAGACTCTTGGACATAACCACAACTAAAACACTCAGTCAATATTTTTAGAATTATCTCCTCATAGTTTGCCAGGAGGACGGGCAGGTCATTAAACATGGGTCCTCATAGGTTTCCCCCACAGGGGTTATTTCCTCTCCTGCTTGCTACTGATCGCACTCGCCAGAGTTGGAGGAGGTAATCAAACTGTTATTGCGCCTCAATTCCTACACCAACCCAGCATTCCTACCCAAGGGTGGGAATAGAGATAAGCCAGATTCTAGGTTCATAACCTCAAGTTCATAATCTTAAGTCCATAGCATTCAAGTTCATCAGTATACGCAAGCACTATGCTATGTACCATATATTGAATGGGAGGACTAAAAGACCAAGGTTCAAAGTTAGGGAACTAGCTCCTCCCACATCCCCTACTTAAACTACTGTAGAGCACTTCCGCTGCTCAGCTTCAAGCATTTGAAAATGCCCACCATCCTCTTCCTCAGCCTCCTGCTCCTCGGGCACTCTTATCTCACCCTTGACACTGGGCCTCTGTTCCTATACCTACTCAGTGTTCCTACTGAAGGTGGGAATAAAGAGAAGCCAAATTCTAAGTTCATAACCTGAAGTTCATAACATTCAAGTTCATTAGTATACACAAGCACTACGCTATGTACCACACATTGAACAAACTTTGTTTGCCTCAAGTTTTTTATGAGAGTTACCCCCAAAAGTCTTAGCTTGCTACAGCAGTGTTACTCATGGTTGGCTTTAGTGGTGGGATCAAACTTCCTCTTATCTAAATTGGGGTAAAATGGACTCAGACAAAGTACTTAAATGCTTGCCAAAACAATGAGCACAACAAACCGGGATGTAAGCACAACAGGCTGTAGTGCAATGGGACTAGCTGTACCAGCAAGCACAAGTACAGGTGCAGAGAGACCAGCAACAGCAGCAGCTTATGAAGCAGGTGCTTCAAACACAGAAAGAAACTCTGCCCCATCTCCAGGTCACATGAAATCCAGTTGATGTAAGACCTCTCCCCATGCTAACAAAAATTGGTCCTGAGGATGACCCCAAAGCTTACCTAATAATGTTTGAGAAAGTTACCAGTACCACTGCCAGGCCACAAGAAAGTTGGGTCACTCACATTGCACCCAGACTGGCTGGAGATGCATGAACTGCTTATCCAAGCTTAGACTATGCCACTGCCAGCAACTCTGATCAGGTATAGGTAGCTATCCTTAACCAGACTGGGTAACTGAAGAGAGTTATCACTGGAAATTTTGTTTATTTTATTCTCAAGCTGGAATCTGACCCAGAGTGATGGCTCAAAAACTGAAAAGCTTGGCAATCTGGTTGTTAAAATCATCGGTATGCTCTAAAGAGGAAATTTTAATTTAATTATATTGGAGTAGTACTTGGAACACTTTGCCAGACTGATTATGTAATTGGATGAGTTGTTCTGAGCAAACCACGCTGGCTGCTGTCATCAAGATCATTGAGCATTATTTGAAAGTGGAGAGACCAGAGATCATTAAGAAGAGAAGAACCCATGACAAAGCTCTGGTGGTAACCTGAGAAGAAGATTGCCATAGAAGAAGGGAAAAAGGACAATGGCAAGATTGAAGTAAATGTACTGGTATGGGTAAGTGGCGAAGTGGTTTCCCTCAACACCCAAAAGGTATAACCCCAGGATCTAGTGTAATTCCCCCAGTTATAAGATCCTGTTTCCTAGTTACCCAAATGGTGGGCAAAGGTCAACAACTGTATTGTACCATTATATGTTTTTATTGTCGTAAAGTGGGGCATATACATAAGTTTTGTGACTGCATGTACTATGACTTTGTGGAATGTGTAGCTACAGACAACAACAGTGGATCCTGTTTTAATCATTCATATATGGTCCCGGTGCATGTGGGGGACCAAACAGTTATGGCTCATGTGGATTTGGATTGTGGGCAGACACTGGTTAAAGAATATGCAATAAAATCCAATTTATGGCACTGAGAAAAACCCATGACAGCTTCTTGTGTACATGAAGATAGCCACACAAATCCTACTTTCTAGGTGTGGTTAAAAGCTGGCAATTGGGAAGGGATAATAATGGTGGACGTTTCAAAAATATTACCTTGCCCAGTAGTCCTGGGCCATAAATGGGAAGGTTTTCAGGCCCTCCTACAAAATAATTATAAAAGTGTATATTCATGGGTGAAGGAAAACCTGTAGGGATTAGAACAAATACTTCCCCTTCCCTTCACTGTTGCTGAATTATTTTGCCCAGAAGGGAAGCCCAAAAAGTCCAAGGGACAGAAATAGGGGGAGAAAAACAAGGGAACCCCCTGTCCAAGGTTGTAGTGGTTGATGACTGAAAGGACCTATGTTCAAGTAAGGTCAGAAGTAACTCTGATGAGGAACTGGCATCCACAGCAATAGGAGGTCACAAGGCACATCCAGAGGTCATGCCAAACAGTATGCTGACCCAATGACAACACCAACACAGTGACATACCTCGATGTCGCAAAATCGACCCTTTGCCAATAAGTCACTGTGTTGGTGCACCTGAGACAGGAGCACACTGTCTCCAGGTTCTGCACCCCCTCCCTGAATCAACTCCGACTGGAGTTGATAATCTAAAGTATGCCCCCCCCAATAAAAAAAGTAAAATAAAAGTAAGATAAAGTAAATCCCTCCAATAGAAAAACAGGACCGGGATGCATCCGGGATTCATGTCTACCGCAACTTGTGATCAACATAAATCCCATGGCAGTGATGCTGGTTGACAAAAGTGTTGTCAAACCAGCATCATAGATCCATGCCAAGCGTGTTTTGGAATCTAGTCTAAGCAAAGAAATGATGAGGTTCTTACAAATGCTTATTAGAACCTAGATGTGGTAAATGTCAATGTGGTTGATAACCAAAAAACACGAATATTTCCAAGTTGTGAACTGGAAAAACAATATTTTGCACAGGATGAAACAAGAAAACCAAACAGGAACTGTACACTACGAGCTTTTGGTATCCCAATTTGTTAGAAGGGAGGTATTGAGACTTACTCATACCATGCATATTGCTGGTCACTTGGGCTGAGAGAAAACTGAGAAGTGCATACTTGCCTATTTTTCTGACTAGTTAAATGGAAGGAAGTGGTAGATTTTTCTTCCTCCTGCCCAGTGTGTCAGTTGGCTGCCCCCAGATGTATAAAGCAGACCCCACTGATACCCACTGCATGTTCATAATAGATATTCTGTTTAAAAGAACTGAAGTTGATATGGTGGGATCCCTGATAAAGAGTTCAGCAGGGTATCAGTATATTATGATGATAACTGATTACATCACCCAATACCTTGAGGCTATTACCATGTGCTCCATTACAGCCTGGCCACTGACCAAAAAATTGCTAAAGATGTTTTACAAAGCTGTGCTGTCAAAGGTTATTTTAACTAATCTTGGCACAAACTTAATCTCAAAGAATATGTGGGAGGTGCATGCTATATTGAGGGTAAATTCATCACAACATCAGTATACCACCCTCAGACCAACGACTTAGTTGAAAGATCTAACAAATATTTACATATTATGCTCTCTAAACTTGTTTCAGCTGAGGCAAAACACTGGGATGAACTTTTCAATCTCAATCTCAATCTTTATTTATTTATATAAGGCGCCTTTCTAAAACTAAGGCGCCTGTACAATACTAGATAAAACAATAAATAAAATTAGACTAAGCAACAATATTAAAAATCATTATATGCTTTGCTAAAGAGGTAAGTTTTTAAAGATTCTTTAAAGCTTTGGACAGTCGGGCTATCCCGCACCTGACGAGGTAGAGAATTCCACAGGGTTGGGGCCATAAAACTAAAAGATCAGGCCCCTGAGGTTTTTAAACGAACCCTGGGAATCTCTAGCAATCCCTCATCAGTGGATTGGAGAGAGTGGGAGGGACAGTAGGGGTGAAGGAGATCTTTCAGGTAAACAGATCCCTGATCATGTAGGGCCTTAAAGGTCAGCAAACCGACCTTGAAGGTGATTTGCCAGCAAACTGGCAACCAGTGCAGACCGCGGAGCACAGGCGTTATATGACTGGACCTAGAGGAGCCCATCAACAGCCTGGCTGCCGCATTCTGCACTAGCTGTAGGAGGTGACTCTCAACCCCAGGAAGCCCTAGGTAAAGGGAGTTGCAGTAGTCAAGGCGGGAGGTAGCGAAGGCGTGGACCAAAGTAGACAGATCGTCTGGTGGAACCAGGTGCTTCACCTGGGCGATGTTCCTCAGATGGTAAAAAGAGGTTTTGACAACTGCTGACACCTGGGATTTAAATGTCAAGCAGTCATCAAATACAACGACCAGATTCCGCACCTGGTCTGAGGTAATTAGCGGGACACCCCCAAGCCATAGACCCGAGGGTGATCCAACCAATAAACCTGCCTCCCGGCGATCCTGGCCCACAGCCAACACCTCAGTTTTATCAGGGTTCAACCTCAGCCAACTCACATTCATCCAGTCCTGGATTTCAGCAAGACAGTTATTAAAGACCGAAAAGGTAGCATCTTGGCCGGGCACAAAGGACATGTACAGCTGAGTATCATCTGCATAGCAGTGAAAACTCAGACTATACTGCCTAATAATCGCTCCTAACGGCAGCATATATACTGCAAACAGCATGGGTGCCAAAATGGAACCTTGCGGTACCCCACAGGATAGGGAGAATGATGTAGAGGAAAAATTCCCGGACACCACTCTCTGAGTCCTACCCTCGAGGTAAGATAGAAAACAACTGAGGACTTTACCAGACAGTCCACAGATAGACCGCAAGCATTCCATAGCACACCATGGTCCACAGTATCAAATGCTGCAGAGAGATCTAGAAGGACCAAGATGGAATGAGATCTTCGATCTCTCGCTATTAGGAGGTCATTTAGCACCCGAACCAGAACTGTCTCGGTACTATGTCTTTTTCTAAATCCGGACTGGAGAGAATCATAGACATTGTGGCTGGTCAAATGTTCATCTAACTGCAATGCAACCACCTTCTCAATAATTTTACCCACAAAGGGTAAGTTAGAGACAGGCCTGTAGTTTGCCAGGCAGTCCGGGTCCAAGGAGGATTTCTTAAGAAGGGGCTGAACCACAGCCTCCTTTAGAGGATTTGGAAAAATCCCCCTCTCCAAGGACCTCCAGATTATCTCAGCAAGGACGGGGCCGATTTTATCCACACACCCCACTAAGAGACGTGTGGGGCCCGGATCCAAACTACAGTTGGTCGGATGCAATAATTGTATGATCATCACAATTTCATCGATTGTGGGGAGGCCGAAGTCAGACCACACAAACTGGGTGTCCGACATCTCCTGCCGACCATCACTACTCCCATTAGAGAGGGTTAGATGGATATCCGATCTGATTGTGGCAACCTTATCTGAAAAGAATAGAGCAAACTCCTCACACCGTTCTTGAGAAAACGCTCTTCTGGGCTGCAGACAGATTGGATTGCACAATCTGTCCACAGTCCGGAAGAGCTGAGCTGGTCTATTCTGTGCAGCAGCAATCTCTCTGGACAGGAATTCTGCCTTCTTACGAGAGATTGCTGATTGATAGATCACATAGTGATCCATCAAGCTAAGTCTGTCACAATCCAGACCCGACCTCCGCCAGCACCTCTCCAACCTTCATCCAACTCTCCTCAACTCCTCAAAGTCTCATCAAACCAAGGAGACTTGGGTCAAAGAGTGAGAGGACGAACACGAACAGGAGCAATGGAATCCAGGGCCCCTGCCACCACCTTATTATAGGCAAGTACCAGCTCTACTGGATCCATGCAATCTCTCAGTATGCCCGATAGGTCCAGCACCGCCATCAGGCCATCAGGGGAAACACCCCTTAAAGGGTGATACCGGGCTATCTCCGTAGGGGCCGGCCTACAAGGGGTGGCCACAAAACTGAACCCAATGGAGTGATGGTCCAACCATCCGACTGGTTCCACCACCAAGTCGGATATCTCCATCCCCAGAAGGAACACCACTTTTATTCAGTTTAATGTTTGCACTTTAGGAGGTAACACAATCATCCATGGATTTCTCAACCTTTGAATTGTTGTACAGGTGACAACCTCAAAATGGATCTCATCAAAAAGATATGTGAAGAACAGGCACTTAGTCCCCTAACATGCTCCAGTATGTAAGGTAAATGAGAAAAAGATTGGACATAATTGACAGATATGCCAGAGAAAATGTATTCAAATAACAGCAAACTCATCAGGACATGATAACCAAGGGGCCAGCTATGGGAGTTCAATCCTGGTGACAGAGTACTACTTCTGCTCTCCAGCTCTGAAAGTAAACTCCTGGCTAAATCACAAGGACCTGAGAAAAGTGGGGCCAGATGCTTATGAGGTACCACAACCCAACCAAAAATCAAATAAACACAAATTTAATATGTTAATTTCTTAAAACATTGGAATAACATGGAGGTTTTGCTAGTTGACCCAGAGGAACCTAAAAGGGGCCTAATTAAGGTAATGGATGAGGACACTGAAAATGGAATCCTTGACTTAATAATAATAATAATAATAATAATAATAGTAATAAATTTTATTTATATAGCACTCTTCAACAGTGTATCAGAGTGCTGCATAACAAAACAACAATTATAGCAATGAAATATTAAAATACAATAAATTAGTAAACCACAGTGCCATAAAATAGTCACAAAACTGCACCAAATACCAACTGAAATAAATAGGTCTTAAGAGCAGTCTTAAAGCTCTCCACTCTCAGGCACTCTAGTAACTGATGAGGCAGAGAATTCCATAGGGTAGGGGCCGCAAAGGAAAATGTCCTATCTCCAGATGTTTTTAGCTGTACCCTGGAAATCTCCAGCAAACCCTCATCAGTTGAATGGAGAGGCTGGAGAGGGCAATAGGGATGCAAGAGAGCTTGCAGGTAGCTCAGTCCCTGTCCATGTAGGGATTTGTAGGTCTGCAGGCTGACCTTAAAGGATATCCACCACTGAACTGGCAGATAGTGTAGTTCACACAGCATAGGCATAACATGACTGGATAGGGATGATCCAGACAACAGCCTTGCCACCAAATCCTGCACCAGCTATAGGTGGCAGATATCAACTCCAGGAAGCCCTAGGTATAGGGAGGTAGAGTAGTCAAAGCATGAAGTTCCAAAGGTGTGGATCAGAGTAGACAAGTCACTAGACAGAAGCAGGTGCTTGAGCTGGGCAATATTCCTCAGATGGAAAAAAGAGGACTTGACAGCTGACACCTGAGAGTGAATTGTCAAACCATCATCAAGAATTACCCCCATGGCCCAGCAGTGCAGTGGTAGGGCTACTGCTCACAGCGCCAGTGACCCAGGTTTGGGAATGAGTTTGGGCAGCTGGAGGGTCGGCTCGGGGGAGGAGGATTATGCAACCATATGCTGCTCTCCTCCTCCAGGGAGGGTGGATTGCTTGTCTCACTGCTATACCGCTACCTAGGTGACCACAGGTGGAGGTGCAGTGGGATGGCTGGAAGAATGGAGTGAGGATGTTGGCCGGGAGCCAGAGCATTCACATGATGTGCCCACCTCTTGGCCCTCCCAGCATGCTGACATCCTCAGGGCTGGACCAAGAATAAGAGGAAATCACCCCATAATGGCAGACATAGACGGGACCTGGCTGCTCCAGACAACTCATAACCGTGCTCTCAGTGGATGCCACAGCAGACCTTCTGACACTCACTAATGGATTGGAGGGGGAATCAAGGGTAGGAGAGGACAGGCCAAGACACGATCGAGGTAGGTCCAAGTGGCACACTGAGAGGTACCGGGGGGGCTAGGGGACTACCAGCCTAGGGTCCCTGAAGAAGCTCCACTGCATTGGAGAGAAGAGGGTAAAAACAGTAAATTAAAAAAAAAAAAAGAATTAACCCCAGATTTCGCACCCAATCAGAGGTCAGTTATTGGGACCCTATGAGACAAAGTCCATAGGGATACCCTGTTCCCAACCCCTCAGTCCAGTGACCCGGGTCCACTACCAACACCTCAGCCTTGTCGGAATTAAGTCTCAACCAGCTAGTGTTCATCCAGTCTTGGATTTCTGACAGGCAGTTATTAAAGACTGAGAGCGCACTATCCTGGTCAGGTGCAAAAGACAGGTAGAGCTGTGTATCACCTGCATAACAGTGAAACCTCAGCCAATACCATCTCACAACATCTCCTAATGGCAGCATATACACCATGAAAAACATGAAGGATAGCACAGAGCCCTGCAGTACCACACAAGACAGAGGGAATGCCTCAGATGAATAAACCCCTGAGACCACCCTCTGAGATCTACCAGTGAGGAATGAACAACACCATCTGAGGACTGTACCAGACAGCCTACAGATGGCATGCAGGTGGTTCAGCAACACTCCCTAGTCCAAAGTCTCAAATGCTGAAGAGAGATCAAGAAATACCAGGACTGTGAGGGATCTCTGGTCTCTCGCAATCAGGAGACCAATAAGCACCCGAACCAGAGCAGTCTAGGTACTATGCCTGTTATGAAATCTGCACTGGAGAGGATTGTAGATGTTATGGATGGTAAGATGATTCTCCAATTGTAGTGCCACGACCTACTCAATAACCTTTCCCACAAAGGGAAGATTAGAGTTTGGATAGTAGTTGGTGGGGCAGTTTGGGTCAAGAGAAGGTTTCTTGAGAAGGGGAGTCACTACTGCTTCCTTTTGGGAGCAGGGAAATTCACTCATTTCCAATGAACACCAGACTATCTCTGCAAGGACCGGGCTGATGCCATCAAACAGCCTAATAAAAGGCGATTAGGACTCGGATCCAAACTACAACTGGTTGGGTGCATATCCCTGAGAATCCTCATGACATCCTCAATCCCTGGCTGATTAAACTCCATCCAGCAAAACCAAGGTGTAGCAACATTCAGCCAATCACCATTCCCCCCAAAGAATGAACCAAACGGATCTCCGATCTGATGCCGGCAACCTTATCAGCAAAGAATTGAGCAAACTCCTCACACTTTTCATGAGAAAAAGCTATCCAAACTTGCAGACATGCTGGATTGCACAGTCTGTCCACAGTTCAGAAAAGCTGAGCTGGTCGATTCTGAGCTGCAGCAATCTCCTTGGACAGGAATTCTGCCTTCTTACGGGTGATTGCCATCTGATAGTCTCTAAAATGGACCATGAGTCTAAGTTTGCCAGCCTTCAGGCCGGTTCTCTGCCATATACTTTCTAACCTTCGCCCTATTCACCTCAACTCCCTCAAGACCCTATCAAACAAGGGGACCAGGGGCAGAAGGTGAGAGGGTGAACTCGGACAGGAGCAAAGGCATCCTGAGCCCCCACCACAGCCCAGTTATAGTCTTGTAGAAGGTTCTCAGGACCCTCGTTTGTACCCGGTAATCCCAATAGGTCCAATTCCAACAGAAGGCCATCACACCCTGCAAAGGGCAGTATTGTACCATATCCACAGGGGCAGGTCTATAAGAAGGAGCAAAGAGATTGAACCTGATGGAGTGATGATTGGACCAACCAACTAGTTCCACTTCCAAGTTGGCAGTCTCCATCCTCAGGAGGAAAATCAGATCCAACAAGTGGACTTTTATATGAGTCACAGAGGTAACTACCTGTGTGAGTCTCAATGATAATATAAAGTGGAGGAAGTCTTGACCAACTGGTGAGAGTTTGTTGTCGACCCAGGCATTGAAGTCACCCAGCACCATCAATCTGGGGTACTCCAACACCATGTTGATGAAAAAGTCCTCTACTTCCTGCAGGAACAACTTCTTATCCCCGGGTGGATGGTAAATGAGAATGATCCTGCACCCCACACCCATGACCACAACACACTCGAAGGATCTGAATCCCTCAACTGGCACATCCACATGGCTCAATTCCAATCTAAAACAAATAGCTACACCCCCGCTCCTGTGATCTGACCTCGCATGGTGTATCACAGAGAAACCATCTGGAATCGCTGTTGCCAAAATAGGGCCAGCATTATCATCCAGTCAGGTCTCGGTGATGAAACCAGATCTGTTGACCCAACAAGATCAACTATAATTGCCACCTTGTTCTTAATGGATCTAGCATTGCATAACACCATGCGAGTCAGATGAGATACCAGGACTGACCTAGCTACTGGCCCAGTAAAAGTGGAGCCCTTAGGTTTGGACACCAAGCAAGGCAAACTTTGCTTGGAATGCCATTTCATCCCAGGGTGTCTCTACTGGTCCTCACTACCGCAATGCGACCACCCTGCTTACCTCCCTATCCAGGTCCAGAACCTGTGCCCCAAAGACCTGCAGTGGCATAAGACCATTGCAAACAATGTGGGGCAGTCAACAGGGTGGAGGTCCCGGAGCCTGGAAGAGGAGAAGCACCTGACAGGGAGAGCAAACTGCCAACACATGCTGACAAAATCAGAACTCCAGCCCACAGTTATTTAAAAATACCAAAAACAGAAACCCCACCTACCATACAACTAAAATGATTTAATAAAGCCCCACACCACCCTACTTTAATTAACTAAAAAATAAAACAAAACTTCCACATACCGCAAACCCAGCTTAAAAATAACCATTCAAATAAATACAACAAAATCCCACTTAGATCAAGAAGAAGACTGCAAATGTAAATGACGAGACAGGTTCAGACACTAGTCCAGCTACTAGTCTGCTATACCTAGGCTCTCACCCCCAGCAAGCAAATATTTAAATGTCTAATGGAAAACACTGGACTCTCACTCTGGCAGTCCTCCGATCAACAGTATTTTGCACACAGCCACTTAAAGGAGGCTGTCTCACAACCTCCAATTAAGAATCCAAAGGCTTAGACCCTACAATTTTAAAAGAATCAAGCCCTGTCCCATTGGACAAATGGCTCACCCTGACCCAGAAAAACAAAGCGCAGCAGCTGGTAGGAAATGTGGGGATGTGTGCTGTACCAGACCAGGATGAACTCATGTGAGTGGCTGGACAAAATTGGGCTCAGGGAGGGTGAGGGTGGTGGATCAGAGGCACATCCATCCAATTGTACCTCTCCACAATTCATATGCCATTCTGGTGGATCGTGGTTCCTCTATGGAGGCACCTGCAGTAGAGACCAAAGAGGATGCTGGGAAGCTCCACAAAGGAGACCCAGAGGAGGGTGGCATGAGATCCAACAGGAGAAGGAAACAACTCCTGAAGGGGGACTCAATCATAAGGAGGGTAGAACTGGGGGGGAGGTAAGGTGCCTGCCAAGTGCCATGGCTGGCAGGGACAGGAAGTGAATCCTCAGGATTATGGGAGCAGCGGCATGGGAGAGGGAGCTGGATGTCATTGTCCACCCAGGGACCAATGACCTGGCTGGGAATGGGATCAGAGCAGTGCAGGATGAGTTTGTAGAGATGGGGATGGACCATAGACAAGTAACACAAACAGTAACCTTCTCGAAGGTGCTGTCTATCTATGACATGGATGAGGCTAGGGTACTGCACACCATGGGATTCAATGAATGGTTGAAAACCTGGTGCAAATATCAGGGTTTTGGCATCATTGGGGACTGGGGGTCCACCTGGGGGGGATGCAGGCCTATTCTGGTGCGATGGTCTGCATCTGTCCAGGAAGGGAACCAGGATACTAGGTGATAGGTTTAAATGCTTCATTGGCAAGCATTTAAACTAGCCAAGGGAGAGGCACTGAAAAGAAGCGTGAAAATCCCTGCTCCCCCCAGAAAACATGGTAGTTATGGAGGTAAACACTAAGGTAGAGAAGTCAATAAGTCACAGGGTAGGGGTCAATGGAGAAAAAGGCACAGACAGTAAAGACAGGGATGAGGCTAAAAGGGGTAAGGCTATCAAAAAATGGAGGGCAATGAGTACACATAGTGCACATAGTCTGTGTAAAAAGCTTCCTGAACTAGTGGCCTTGATGGAAGAGGGACACCTGGATATTGTGGCAGTCACAGAAACCTGGTACAGACAGAACCATGACAGAGATGTCAGCATACTAGGGTACACAGTCTACAGGAGAGACGGGGAGGGTAGAAGTGGAGGAGAGGTAGTTCTCTACGTAAGGGAATGAATCAAAGCAATGGAACTAAAGGGTAAACAGGGGGGAGAGAAGGCACTGTGGGTCACCTTGGAGACAGGAAATGGCACCACAATCCATATAGGGGTTGTATACAGACTCCTGTCTCAGGGGTAGGAAATGGACAAGGAAATGATATAAGGCATCCTTAGAATGGTAGAAAAGGGGGAGATATTGTCGATGGTGAAACTGAATATGCCAGATGTTAACTGGAGCACCTTTGCAGCAACCACAACCAAGAACAACACAGCTAGTGTTGGAACCCACTTGGGAGGGAGCAGTCTTAGACCTGGTACTGTCAAATGGGGACCAAGAGGATCTCAGATTTAGAAGTAGGTAGCCATCTCTGAACAAGTTACCACCAAACAGTGTGGTTCATGATAAACACAGCTGTAGAGTTAAGCCACACAAGGGAGAGGGTACTGGACTTTAGGAGGGCAGACTTCGGCAAAATAGAAGAGAGCTTCAGAAAAGCATCAGTAAACAGGCAAGAAGGTCGGGTGGAGAAACAATGGGGAAAATTAAAAGCTGCCATCACAATGGCAACAAGCCTTTGTGAGAAGCAACTAAATGAAAAAGAAGGAAAAAATCACTATGGTTCTCAAAAGAGGTGTCGGGGAAGGTTAGGGAGAAAAAAATAGCATTAAGAAAGTATAAGGATACACAAAAAGAACAGGAACAGAGAACTGTACCAGTTAAAGCAGAAAGAAGCAGAGAAGGCAGTCAGAATAACAAATGTCCAAACCAAGAAAAAGATAGCCAACTCAGCAGGGCTGCAGCTATGAATTTTGGGGCCCCAGACAAGTCACTTGAAATGGGCCCCAGTTTCCCAAACCAGCTGATGCCAGGGGTAATGCCAGCTCCTCAGGTGAGCCCCTCCTGAGCTTGGGGCCCTGGACAACTTCTCCACTCCCCCCCCCATTACTGTGGCCCTGCAACTCAGTTAAGAAGGGGAATAAAACCTTTTATAGGTACATTAGGAAGGGAAGAAAGACCAAGGGAGGAAGAGTGAAGCTTAATAAAGGGGAGGGAGGATGGGCACAGGATGACAATGACAAAGCAGAGATACTGAACAAATACAAATGAATACTGAAAAAATGATCAGTATTCACAAAAGAGGAGGAGGGGGAGGTACCTAAATCAAATAATAGAAGCACACTTGATAAGGGAGGTCAATACCAGTTCTTTCACAGAAGAAATGGACCTGAAAAACTCCTTAAACTAAAGGTGGACAAAGCAATGGGGCTTAAAGGACTCACCTCAGAATTCTAAAAGAACTAAGGGAAACACTACAGTAGTGGCACAACTGACTGCCATTTTTAACAAATCATGGGAGGATGGGGTGGTACCTGAGGACTGGAGGAGGGCAGATGTGATTCCCCTTCACAAAAGTGGGAGTAAGGCAGAGGCAGGAAACTATAGACATATTAGTTTGAACTCAGTGGTAGGGAAAATGATGGAATCACTTCTAAAAGAAACAATTGTTGAGTACCTAGAGGTCAGCAGGGTACAGGACCCAAGGTAGCATGGATTCACAGAGGGAAGGTCATGTCAGATGAATCTAATAGACGTCTTTGACTGGGTGACCAAAGTAGTAGACCAGGAATGGGCTGTGGACATAGCCTACCTAGACCATTTGTAAGGCATTTGACACAGTCCCACATAAAAGATTAATAAACAAGTTAGCCAACCTGGGAGTGGGTCCCAGGCTGATAATCTGGGTAAAGAAATGGCTGGACAACAGGACACAGAGGGTAATAGTAAACATAATTCACTGACAAGAAAGGAGGGTTAGTAACGGGGTACAGCGAGATGCAGTGAATTTATATTCCGAAGGGTGAAGTGGTGGTGAAGTGGCTGATTTCGCCGTGTGAAGGAATCCACGAAATTTCCTTGCGTTAGACAGAATTTCGCCAAGGCGAAATTTCACCCTCTGCAGGCAAAATTCCTCCTTCTGCAGTGAAATTTCACCTTCTGCTGATGAAATTTCACCACAAAAGGTGGAATTTCACAGTGGAAGTCATAATTTTGCCATTTCATGGGCAAATTCCATTGTTCCACTAGGCAAAATTTTGCATTTCTCTCCTCAAAACAGGTGAAATTTGTGGATTACTCCACTTAGTGGAGTTTTCTCACTTTGCCCACCACTAACCGCAGGGTTTAGTACTGGAACTGGTCCTCTTTAATGTTTTTATAGGCGACATTGTGGAGGTACTGGAATGAAAAGTATGTCTCTTTGCAGACAACACAAAGATCTGCAGCAGGGTTGATACACAAGGGGGTGGAAAGGATGAGAAGGGAATTGGCAAGGTTGGAGGAATGGTCAAAAGTATGGCAGCTTAGATTCAATACAAAGAAGTGGAAAGTAATGCACCTAGGAAACAAAAACACAAGAAAAAAGTATGCAGTGGGGGGGAATATTAATGACAACAAAAATGGAAAGGGACCTGAGGGTAGTCATATTAGATGATATAAAGGTAGGCAAGCAAGCCAGCCCAGTAGTGCTGAGGGTTGAGGAGCTGGATGCCACACCTTGTGCCAAGCCGGCGAATCGGGTTTGGGAATGATCTCAGGTCACCAGGGTGCTGGCTGTGGGGTAGGGTTGGAGCAGGATTCCCCCTCCAGGGATTGGACGCCTTTGCCTCCATAGTCCTGCACCCATTGGGTGGAGGTCTGATGGGTGTGCAGCCGGCAAAAGTGGTGATGTAAGTCTGGGGTGGGGTGGAAGCGGTCACTGGATCATAGCGTACGTGTGCTCCTCCACACAATCATATGCATGTGGATGTCGTGACCCTGGGAAAAGGGAGAAAAGGGCAAAAAGTACAAAAAACTGTAAATGAAAAACAAAAAAGGTAGGCAAGCAATGTGAGATGGCAGAAAGGAGGGCAGGGGGATACTGGGATGCATAGGAAGAGGCCATAGTATTAGAAAACAGGAAGTTGTTATCCTTCTGTACAGATAGTTGGTGAGACCCCATCTGGAGTACTACATGCAGTTCTGGAGACCCCATCTCCTCAAGGACATAGACAGGATGGAGACAGTTCAGAGGAGGGCAAGCAAAATGGTGCATGGTCTTCACCAGAAGCCACATGAAGAGAAACTAAAAAAGCTTAATATGTATAGCTTCAAGAAAAGGAGGGGGGACATGATAAAAACATTCAAGTACCTCAAGGGAATCAAAAAAGTCCAAAGGGTGGCATCTTTCAGAAAAAGAGATGTGCAAGAACAACGGGGCACAATTTGAAAACAGAGGGAGAACAACTCAGGGCCAAAATGTGGATGAATTGTTTTTCACTGAGAGGGTGGTGGAAGCATGAAATTGGGTTCCTAAGGAGGTCATGACCCTGGGGTCAAATACAGTGGGGAAATTTAAGAATGTATGGGACAGGCATGAGGCAATTCTAGTGGGAATTAGGAGGAAGTAGGCTGTTGGTAAAACTAGGATCTGCAGTTTATCCAATAGGTAGGAAAATGGCAAGCATTCCTTATCTGCCATCAAAGTGTATGTTTCTGTGATCCAACACCACATAGACATAAACCCAGGTGTTTGGATCCAGCAACAGTTATATAGGCTTCCAGAAAAAGTCTAAGAGATGGTACAGGAGGAGATCCACTTTATGTTGGAACTAGGAGTTAATTAGGAATCTCAGAATAACAAGTGTAGTCCTATTGTATTAGTCCCAAAACCAGATGAATCCACTCGGTTTTGTACCAACTTCCTGAAAGTCACTGCCCTCTCCAAGTTTGATGAATATCCTATGCCTGGTGGGAATGAACTTCTGGACCAATTGAGTAAGGCCCAGTACATAGGTGCCCTAGAATGGATCAAGTGGTATTAGCAAATCCCGCTAACTCCTGGGTCACAGGAGAAAATGGTCTTTGTCACCAGATTTGGTCTGTATCAGTTTGCCATACTCCCCTTTAGGTTGCATGGTGCCCTGGCCACACTTCAGAGAATTATGATTCCTCCATCCCCATGAGTTATGTGCAGCAGTGTACCTAGTATTGCCATCACTCACTTTTTAAAGAGAAAGAAGCAGCACAGACCACCCACCCACTATGCTTCAGCTTGTCCACCTCTTCCTGCACAAGGTGGGTTTCTTGCAGGAAAATTATCTGTCCCCCTAACTGCTTTAAATTAGCAACAACCTTCCTTCTCTTGTAATGGCTATTAAGCCCACAAACATTCCAAGTGATCTCTTTGTAAGCCATTGTGTAAAGGAGGACAAATACTGCCCACCACCCCCTCCTTTAAGGTGATCTAACACCATAGCCACCTGCTTGCATCATCAGACCAGATAAAACTATGTACAGCAAAAACAATGAACAATAAGAACTGTAACCACACACCAAGTAAACTATTTACAATGACAAAGAAAATGTTCTCAAAATAGGCAGGAAGTACATGGTGGGCACTAAATCTCTGCCTGTAGTAACAGCATAAAAGAAAAATAAAGCAACTCCCCGCAGCCCTCATAACCAATCACACAGGCAAGGACCCTTATTTGCCAAATGGAGAAACACACACACTCTATACAGAGTCAAGTGTAGGAATAAAAGAAAGACACACCAGGAATCAAGGGGGCAGCAATTGAGCCCTGTGCCAGCCCTAAGAAACACAGCCAGAGAGCTGACAAAATAAAAGCACAGTATTCCTCCAGGGGAACATAAACCAGCTCACCCAGAACAAACCTCTTCAAGCTTGGGGACAGTACAAGTAACATGGCCATAATAAAATGGAAGCCCAAAGGGAGTGAAACAAAATCCCCCCAGCAGCCATGCAGCCACCCCCCCCTTTCCACTAATAAGTATCAGTCCATGTGCAACCAAGACAAAGGAGGGATTTAAAAACAATATGAAATAAAATAAAATGCAAATATTAGCTCCATAATGGAGCAGCGAGCCATATTCACTCCCTCACTTTCACCAAAATGAATGTCACAAAGTCCAGATACAAGTTGTAACCCAGTGAGAACAATTCCCCCTTTCCCAATACGCCCCAAGATTAAATAGTTGGAAAATATATAAAGACACAGAAGTGCAAAAGTATATGCAAAACCATTAAAGTGTAACTGAATCCCACACTCTTACTCCTCCCCTGAGAAGATGTCCAGGATTCATAGGAAAAGGACCCCCCCCCCGGCATCAAAGCACCCCAGACCCTGATGTTAGCAAAAAGCAGGAGCTCAAAAGGAAAGTCCCAGTGGCAAAGTTCTATCGGCCCTAGCAGATATTATCTAAATGTTCAGGTCTGGTTAAAAAAAAAAAGGATAAAATCAAGGAGGCACCGAAGAAATTTCCATTGCCTCGTATGATAAAGAATCCAGAAGATGCCTGATGGCGCAGAGGGCTGAGGCACTGGTGCCTTACCTCACACCATGCTGGTGACCTGGGTTCAGGAATGGACTCAGGGCACTGGGGGTTGCCAGTGAAGGAGAGGATTAAGTGTCTGTAAGACTGCTCTCCTCTCCTGGGGAGGGTAGCAGGGCCACATTGCTCTGCAGTGCTCCTGGTGAAGACCAGGAGCACTGCATGAGTGTTGCAATAGGGGAAGTACCAGAAAAGCAGAAACTGTTCCAGCATTTGGCGGATGACAGCTACTGGTCTGCCAACACCTCTGAAACTCCAGATGGAGTCAAGTCCACCTCAGCAATGCCCTGGGGCCAAGAGAAAGAGTGTGCTGGATGCCCCCACTGGTGCCTTCCCCCTTGAAGGAGAGGGACACACCCAGCAAAGGGTTATGCTGGGATACCCTGGAGAAGGTTGCAATATGAGATAAGGAGGGTCAAGGGGGTAGTAGTGGGTTGTCGGAAACCATTGTGGCCACAAGGAGTGGTGGATCCCAGAGCATGTAGGTGGATAAAGAAACAGCATATAAAAAAAAAAGAATCCAGAAGAGACCATCGCCTTATTGTTGAGGCCCTCTGATCTTGCAGCTTCAGACATGACAGACAATGACCCTGGATGAGGTAGCAAATGCTGCAGAGAAGCACACTGGGGCTTAGGAGAATAATGCAATATAGGATGCTTGATTGAACTAGATGGTTTATTCAGCAAAGGATTTTGATCCAATGTAGGTTTCTGCTCATTATTGATTGGTGCAGGATTGTGAGATGAATCAGAGTTCTTTTTCAGAGCAGAATTCTGAGGTGTTGCAGATGAGCTGGCAGAACGGTCCTGGTGCAGAATAAATTGACGAGCATCTGTTGGGGAGGTAGACGACTCCAGTGTATATCTTATGAACACCCAGAGAGTTGCTGGAGGGGTTAGGAAGCATTTCAGTCCTCACTGCTTGGCCAAGCCCTGAACCACATCAAAATATTTTCTGGCAGTTAATAACACACTTAGAGTAGTCTGGCTCAAGCTGGTGCCCTGCCACATTAATTCTTTCTTTTGCTTGACTTTTAGTGAAATGATCTTGTCCTGGTAGTGGAGCAAATGGAAGATGAGCTGGCAAGGACAAGAAGAAGAGGAAGATGGAGACGGGCCAAACAGAACTCTCTGCACCTGATTATTTTCAACGGGCATATCCCAGTAGTGATGCAGGAGCTTGGGCAACATTCTTAGGAGGAATTTGATTGTATTTTGGTCCTCAGTCATATCCAGGATGCCCAGGAGCCAAAAAATTATTACGGTGACTCCTGGTCGTTCAACTTGTCCCATATCAACTGAAGATATCTCTCCATGGCGGCTAGTTCGTGGTCTGTAGCATGAGCTCAGTCCTCCAAGAGACCCTCTCACTCCTTAACTTCTGTGATTCTAGAGCCCAGATTATCTACTGCACCTTTAATCACTTCCTGGAGAATGTTCATTCCAGAAAGCTGAGCCATTACGTTACTCACGAACAGCTTGATTTCTGTCAACTCTTGATGTACCAGCTGAGAAATCGGTTCAGAAGAAGCAGCTGCCAGGTTTGCCTCTGGGACTTCAGGCCCTTCCAGCAGCTCCTACATTTTTAGTTGTTTTGGTAATTAACCTCTCTTAATACTTCAAAATCCAGCTTCCTGACCTCTGGGGGAGGATCATAATAAGAAATAGTCTCCTTGTAATGCAGAGGAGAAAGAGGATTACCACCAATACCAAAATTCAAAGGTAGAGCTTGAGAGCCAAGCTCCTCTCAGCTCATCTAAATTACATGACCTCCAAGTTACAGTACGTCCTTTCTTGGCTTAGCAGGGTATTATCGCTGGTTCCTTCCAGAGTTTTTAACAAGTGTTGCCCCACTGATTGACTTAACTAAAAAGGCTACCCAAATAATATTCTATGATTCTCAAAGTGTCAGAAGGCCTTCAATATTATGAAAAATGTGTTGTGTAAGAGACTTCTTATAGGAAGTCCCGATTTCATCCATCCATTCATTTTGAACATAGATGCCTCAGAAGAAGAGTTGAGGGCTGTCTTGTCACAATAGTTTGATGTTGGGATTCACCCCATCCTCTGTTTTTCCAGTGAATTGTTTCCATAGGAAAAATGTTATGCCACACTAGAGAAAGAGTGTCCAGAAGTGAAGTGGGCTGTAGTAACACTACATTACTATTTGCTGAAAAATGCTTCACTTTGGTTACCAATCACACTCCCCTCAAATGGTCCCATGTCATGTGGGGCATTAATTCCTGAGTCACCCAGTGGTACCTGGCTATGCAGCCCTTTTCATCCAGGTACACCAAAGAGCGAGTTTCTTGCATAATAATGCTGACATTTTCTCCCAGGATGGCAGCTCAATGACAGCCACTACTGAGTATGCCACAGGCTCAGCAAAGTGAAGGAGTCTATGCAACCATCACTCACGACTCCCTTTTCAATGAGATACTAGCAAGAGAAAATGCAAAATTGAAACCCAGCTCTACTGGCCCTTCATCTATGGATTTGAAATGTATTTTCAAACAAAAATTGGCATTTATTAAGATTGGACACAGGTTTGAAAAAAATTACTAAAGAGTGCTTTAGGATTAGCTTTTGCAGAGAATATAGGAGGCAGAGTGGTTCACAATAATTTTCATTTGCCATTGCCAGCTACTAACTGGTTACCTCCCAAACCTCAGTGATACCTCCTTACAAAAAATGTGTTACCAGTGAACATGCACTTCTGGGAAATTATTAATCCTTCAGCAAGTGGTTTAAGGGAGGTACATACAGTATAAAACAATTCATTACTGCACACACATCATTTGTTGTTTATGCCCTGTGTGCACCTGTGGAAAAGCCTACATAGGCTGCACTGATAGAATGTTGAAAGATAGAATACAGGAGTGCTGCCGTGCAATTAACAAGAGAGTGGACCACCCTGACTCAGACCATTTGTTGGAGCTGCAGGATGTGTTAGACCATGCGATATCATACAGTGGTATTAAGTCAGTTAATTTCAACAGAAGAGGAAGTAACAGAGTTAATGTTTTTTACAAAAAGAATCCCAAAGGATATTTAAATTATGAACATTGGAGCCAAAATGCCTTCAATGATCATATGGACTGGGAACCATTTTTGAAACAACAATAATGGATTTTATTGCTTCTAATAGAATCACATATGTGTATTTATTTGGTGACTGCCTATTTTAAACATCATTTTGTGATACTCTTTTACAGGTTTTGCCCTTTGTTTGAAGTTGAAGAGAAAACACAAGACTCAATTTTCAAAGGGACAAGAATGATGCAAAGTGCTTGCACAAGAAAAGAATGATGCAAGGAGCAAAATGCCTCAAAATGTGTACTAGTTTTGATTTTCTAATGCTGCTTGTGCCAAAAGGAGAACTGCTGTACCAAAGTGGCTTGTGTCAGGCTTACATGAAATATTGGTGCAACATGCTGCAACAGGGCTTGTGTAAAAAAAAAAAAGATGTACCATCTTCTTGTTGGGATTTTTAAAATGGAAGCTGTTGACATTGCTTCAAAATGACAATGGTTGTTAGACCAGACAGAGCTGGTCTAACTGACACTAGAGCATATACAAATGCCCAAAGCAAGTGGGCAGACCTAACTGTTGTACTATGTATGGCATTCTGCTGCAAGAGTCTTGCATTATAGATGTTGTAGTACTATTTGTAGCATGTAAAATATTCTCTGTGGCCATATCACCTGCTGTAATTTTTGACCTAGCTTGCATCATGTTTTGCTCCATCTCACTCATGCATCAGATTTTTGAGTCAACCTGTGTCATTCTCAGCTTGCATTATTCTCACCATGTGCATAATATTCTTGATGCAGTAGTCCTCTTGCATCATTTTGAGGGATTCTGCCACAGAGAATGCTTTTCTTGCAAAATATGGTGCAAAGTATTTGGCTCACACAAGCTGGTTGTTTGACGCAGCCTGCATTAGTCGAAGTCTGAAAGTCTGGTCCCCTGTGTCAGAGTCCTTATAGAAGTTAAGAAATATAGAAGTTAAGAAATACATATTTAGATTTGTGTGATAAATTTATAGCAATGGATCTATTTCAGTGTTTCTAAGATCCTGTATAGTTTGAAATGTTAACATATTTTTAAAAATGTTTCTATAATCTGGCACTGTTCAGTACTGTAGTTCCAGTATGTATTAATATTTGTTGCTGTGGCCAACACCTCTGTTACTAAAACCTGGCTAGGAGTTTTCAGTTGTGTTTTGTTTCATTGTTGCACAGAGTTAATTTTTGACAACACTGCCATCAGGTCTCAGGATATGAGTTAATGTGGGTTGTGGTGACCCCTTCGGGTCTTCTATTGATGACATCACAGAACTTTTCTTTTTCTTAACATCATCACAGGATTAGTGTGGCTATATAAGTTTGATAGCACCTTATATCAGCCGTACCCCCTGAGGAAGTGGATGCACCCTCAAAGTTCTGCTGCTAATGAGAGTTGGCAAGTTTAAGGTGCATCTTCTCTTGTCTTTGCTTACTTTTGCGCATTTACTTTTTAGTTTCATTGTAGATAATATAGTGGATGAATGATTATTTATATCAAATAAAAGCATTATCAGCATTGACACAGATAGGAGTGTATGTCTTTGTGGTGGCATGGTTTGTTGTTTGTACTGCCACCCAGCTTAATGAGTAGTGACACCAAGTCTGTTTTTCCTGCTGATTTCGGCCTGGCCCTATAAAGGCCATCTGTTCTAGCTGTATGCAACCCATGGTCATCTAGTGATATGGGTGAGTCAAATTGAGCGACTTAGTTTGAGCAACTTAATTTGACTGCCTGTGAGAACAGCGAATGTGAAACTATAGTGAGTGGTGGTTACAGCAAATGTGAGGGTACTAAATGGTGATGAGAAGAACAGAGCGACTTAGCCATAGGGTATGAGGATATAGGAGGATGTCTGGCCAGGCAGTTCTGAGCTGGCCATTTGGTACTGTGGTAGGAGTCACTGCCTCTGATGTGGGGGACCCAGGTTTGGCGATAGCTAGATAGGTGGGAATAATTTTTGTTATCATGTTAGGGTACTAAAGTTTTTGTTTACCGCATTTCCCAATGTAACAAAATTTGTGCTCTGTCCCCTGTCCTCCTACATGTGGTCCCCCTATTCACAGGTTGCTTCCTCTTGAACAGCCCACCCTCCCAAAGTTTCCCCTGTATCCCAGAGTCAGACCACCAAGTTGATTATACTAATAATGTGCCACCCCCTGCATAAAATATTTTGTATATATCACACCCATAGAGAATGTTGTGGACCTTCGCTGTTAATGGTTCCACAGTAGTGCACATCACCTTTGTTGTTTTTAGTGAAGTGTACTCACTCATGTTGCTATTGCTATTATTGTATTACTTACGTCACATGGGACCCAAGCCTAGGATTCCATGCAGAGGAGGTGCACAAATTAACCATACCTGACACCCATTAAATAAAAAATAACTAGAAAAACCAGAAGGATGTTTGAAGCAGTGAGAGAGCAGGCTGCTGCTGTGAACTGAGTGTTGAATGAAGCAAAATTATATTTTGTTTTGTATTTGCTGTGCCATAACCTGCTGCTGTGAACCTTTGTGTGATGATGAAGTAAAGCAACTTTTTGTTTGTTTCATTGAGCTTTGTTTGACTGGAGGTTTTTTTTTCTGAGCATTCCTAAAAGTCTTGGCTTGCTAACAGTGCTACAATAGTGCATCAAGTTTAATGTGGTGGAGGAGAATGGCTTTGTTACTCTATGGTGCACCAATTTTACAATGATGGCAATGGGAATACCAACTTTGTTATAGTGTAGTGCACCAAGTTTAGGGTGGTTGGGGGAAGAACACTACTATTGTTACTGTATAGTTCACAATGTTTAAGACTGTGGGTAGGGGATACAGGCTTTGTTTCTGTGTACTGCACAAAGTTTTGTTTTTTTATCTAGCCTTTTGCTCCACGTTGCTGCCTCCCACCTTTTTTCTGCAACAGGGATACGTAGGTATTTTTTCTTGGTTTACACCCTCTTAGCCCAGGACCACAGAACATGGTGATATGTGCCTATGGAGGCGAGCACATACCCTGTGGCTCTGGTACTGGCCCCTTCCCCCACCAAGCCTAATGCTGAGTCTCCCATTGGGCTTTGCACTACAACCAGCCTCCTCTTGGTGGCAGCCAAGAACCCAAGAGACTCCAGATCCCTCCATGGGAGAGGAGAGCTACCTGTCAGCAGCTCAGTCTAGCTCCTCACCCTCCACCCCTGCCAACCCATGGCAACTCAAGCTCGTTCCTGAACTCTAATCACCAGTGTGGCATGAGGTGTGGTGTCCAGTGCCTCAACCCTCAGCACCACTGGGCCAGCCATAGCCCACAAAATTTAAGATGGTAGGGAGCGGGGTACTGGCTTTATTACTGTATAGAGCACCAAGTTTAAGATGGCGAGGAGGTTATCTGGGCTTTATTACAATGTATGGCACCAAGTTTAAGATGGTGGCAGGAAATACTGGCTCTTTTTATGTGTAGTACATCAAGTTTATGATGGTGTGGAGGGAAATTCTGACTTTCTTAATGTATAGTGCACCAAGTCTAAATTGGTTGGAAGGAGTAACTGATTTTTTACTGTATAGTGCACCAAGGATAAGATGGCAGGAAGGGGGATTCTGGCTTTGTTACTGTATAGTGCACCAAGGATAAAATGTCAGGGAGGGAGATTCTGGCTTTATCACTGAATACTGTACCAAGATTAAATTGGTGCTTCAGATGTATGATGTCAATGTTGTAGGTGAATTTGAGATGAAGATCCATCCAAACAACATGGTATTTGAGGAGGTAAGCTCATTCTACTGAGAGTAATCTAAGAGTATGAGTAAGCAATAAGATGTGACCAGGTCACACACCCAGTGGAGTAGTAAGGCATAAGGTTGTAGGCTGAGTGTCTTTATTCCCTTGAGATGTTGCTATGGAAGCTCAATGAATACTCTTGTGTGTTTTACTGTGTTTATAAAATGAGTTCTTTGTTAAGGCTGTGTCAAAATTTAAAATAAAAACTAAAACAATGTTATGGAGTTTTGCATAAAATAGTCCTTTTGCAGCTGGGCTGTTACTACAGGGTGCTAGCATGAGTTGCACTGTATGACCCACCATGATGACTGTGCTCTTTATGTAAATTGCCTCTTGACTTCACCTCCCTTTATTCTGGTTTTTGTTCCACTTTGTATTTCTTTAAATTGAAAATAACATTGGTATGGTTTTACTTCATGGATTTAAGTTGGATTTAGAGTGAATCAGTAAGGTACTGCTGTGCATGAAAATGAAATCAGGATAAGGGACTGCAAAATCTAGAAGCTGCACACAGATGTTTGTAGTAATTCAGCAACTTTGGCAATAGGACATTTTATCGCTGCATATAAGCTATTTAGAAAGTGGCTCTTGAGGCATGTGACTGTGAATGCACCACAGCTCGTCTCCTTCCATCAAGTGGAGTTGAAGCGCAGTGGGGACAGAATCATGGTTGCTGAGGTGAGCAGTCCCCTTGGCACCAGTGAACACAGAACTGTGTGGTTCAGAGTCAACACATCAGCAGAAGAAAGCCATTCAAAGATTAAGATCCTAGATTTCTGGAAGGCCAACTTCATGGGAATGTAGAAACAGCTCAAAATTGCCCTGGTAGCAGAATATATGGGGGGGGGAGGGAAGGTAGAAGAACAGTGGCTTAGGCTCAAGAGATCCATAGCAGGAGTGACAAGTCAATCTGCCAAACTGCTTAGCAAAAGCAAAAGAAAGAAGCTGTCACTGTGGTTCTCTAAGTCAGTAGCGAAAAAATGTAAGAACAGAGTGCTGTAGCTTTTGAACCAACATGTCCTTTGTCAGAAGTTTAATGACAGTTATTCAGAAAAAAACAATACTTTTAACAACTACATCATGCAGAAAAAAACAGAAAGAATCCCCATTGGTTTAAAATATTAATAAAAAAATAGAAGATGAAGTCAGAGAAGTGTAACAGTACCATGTTACTTTAAGCTGGGAGGGTCCAAGGGTCAAAGGTGCTTGTTGCAAAGATTTCTACTGGATATAAATTCAACTGACATGAGATAGCACTACTTGAGCAGATGGATACTGAGAAATATAAGAACTTCATTTCTCAGAACAGGAAGATCAGGACCTTAAAGGGCACAGAAGCAGTAAGTAAGTATGGAGAAAAAAAAATAAAAATAAATAAACAGAGAAGTGTAAGTATTCAAAACAACAGTTAAGAGGCCAGAAATAAGACATGATGGGAGTGGTGCAATGAAGTGGCTGTGGAGCAGCAGTCTTCCGGGAGATGTTCTGGAGGATGTGGTGTTGTCCTATCTGTAGGCATCTCACTGGGCTGAGGGAGGAGGATGCCCTTCTTCAGGATGAGTTGGTCAGGATTTGGGGGACCTCCTCTACCACTCATGGACCACCAGGGCTACTGCCATTGTCTCAGAGGTTGCCAAGAAAGAGGAGTGGTTGGACCATAGTGGGCTCAGGGAGCATGAGGGTGGTAGAACAGGGGTGCATCCCTCCAGTTGTACCTCTCCACAATTCATATGCTATTCTAGCAAAGTGTGGTTCCTCTATGGAGGCACCCACAGTGGAGACCAAGGAGGATGCTGGGAACCTCCACAAGGGAGAGCCACAGGAAGGTGGCATGGGACCCCACAGGGGAAGGAAACAACTTCTGGTGGGGACTCCATTGTTATGAGGGTAGAACTGGGGGGAGGGGAAAGGGAGGTAAGGTGGCTGTGTGGTGCCATGGCTTGGAGGGACAGGGATCAAATCCTCAGGATTGCGGGAGTAGCTGGATGTCACTGTCCACTAAGGACACATGACCTGGCTGGAAAAGAGATTGGAAAAGTGCAGGAAGAGTTTGTGGAGTTGGAGAGGGGTTTTAGGCAAGTAGCATGCACGGTAACCTTCTCAGAGGTGCTGCCTGTCTATGGCATGGGTGAGGCTAGGGTGCTCCACACCATGGAATTCAATCAGTGGTTGAAAAACTGGTGCAGAGCTCAGGGGGTTTGGCTTCATTTGGGGACTGGGGGTCCACCTGGATTGATATAAGCTTATACTGGCATGATGGCCTGCCTCTGTTCAGGAGGGGAACCAGGATCCTAGGTGATAGATTTGAATGCTTCATTGGGAAGCATTTAAACAAGCCAAGAGGAGAGGCACTGGAAAGGAACAGGGAAATCCTAGCCACCCCCCAAAAAAATCAGGGTAGTAAGTGAGGTAAACACCAAGATAGAGACATCAATAGGGAGAAGGGCAGGTGTAAATGAAGAAAATGACAAAGGTAATAAGGACAGGGATGGGGCAAAAAGGGTTAAGGCCATCAAGAAATGGAGGGTAATGAGTACCAGTGCCCATAGCCTGGGCAAAGAGCTCCCTGAACTGGTGGCCTTGATGGAAGAGAGATGCCTGAATATCATGGCAGTCACAGAAACATGGTACACAGAGAACCATGACTGGGTTGTTAACTTACTAGGGTACATAACCTACAGGAGAGACAGGGAGGATAGAAGGGGGGGGGAGTAGCTCTCTATGTAAGGGAAGGGATAAAAGCAATGGAACAAAAGTGTAAACAGAGAGGAGGCACTGTTGGTCATCTTAGAGACTGAAAATGGAACCACAGTCTGCACAGGGGTTGTATACAGACCCCCATCTTAGGGGGAGGGAATGGACAAGGATATGATAGAAGGCATCCTTAGGATGGCAGAGAAAGGAGAAATACTGTTGATGGGGGACCTGAACATGCCAGATGTTAACTGGAGCACCTTTTTTGCAGCTACATCGAAGAGCAGGGCCATTCTTGATGCTCTACAGGGGGCATGCCTCAGACAGCTAGTGTTGGAACCCACTCTGGAAGGAGCAATCTTAGACCTCATACTCTCAAATGGGGACAGTGAGAGAATCTCAGATCAAGAAGTGGGTAGCAATCTGGGAACAAGTGACCACCAAACACTGTGGTTCATCATAAACTCAGCTGCAGAGTCAAACCACACAAAAGTGAGGGTACTGGACTTCAGAAGGGCTGACTTTGGCAAGATAGGAGAGTACCTTAGAAAATCACTTGTAGACAGGCAAGAAGGAGGAGGAGTGGAGCAACAATAGGGAAACATTAAAACTGCCATCAGAGAGGCAACAAGTATTCATTCAGTATTTTTGCTTTTTCACTGTCTCCCTCTGCCTACCTCCCTTCCCCTTTATTAATCTTTACTGTCCTTCCCTTATCCTTTATTTGCTCCCTAATGTACCTATGAAAGGTTTTATCCCCATCCTTAACTGAGTTGGATATCTTTACCTCGGTTTGGGCCTTTGCTATTCTGACTGCCTTTGCCACTTCCTTCTGCTTTAACTGATACAGTTCATTGTTGTGCTCCTTCTGTGATTCCTTATACTTCTCGAATGCCACCTTTTTCTCCCTAACCTTCCCTGCCACCTCTTTTGAGAACCATAGTGATGTTTTACTCTGTTTTGTTTTCTTTATTTGTCTCACACAAAGGCTTGTTGCCTTCATGATGGCAGTTTTGATTTTTCTCCATTGTTCTTCTTCCCCTCCATTCTGGCCATTTGCTAGAGCATTCCTTAAGTATTCATCCATTTTGCCAAAGTCATCATTTCTAAAGTCCAATATCCTTGTTTTTGTATGGATTGTCTCCATGGTTGTGCTTATTGTGAACCACACTATGTGGCGGTCATTTGTTCCCAGATGGTTACCAATTTCTAAATCTGTGATCCTCTCTCCATTTGACAGTACCAGGTCTAATATTGCTCCCTCCCAAGTGGGTTCAATACTAGCTGTCTAAGGCATGCCCCTGGTAGGGTATTGAGAATGACCTTCTCTTGGATGTGGCTGCAGTACATGTCATCCAGTTAATATATGGCATATTTTAGGTGCACCATCAACAATATCTCCCCTTTTTTCAGCCATTTTGAGAATGTCTTCTATCATTTCCATGTCCATTTCCTCCCCCTGAGATGGGGGTCTGTATAGAACCCCTCTGTGGATAGTGGTGCCACTCCCTCTCTCCATGGTGACCCGCAGTGCCTCTTGTCTTCCACCTTTACTTTTCAGTTCTAAAACAGCGAAAGAAACTGAGCACCAGGACACTAGGTAATGGTGCTATATGCAATGACTAAAGGTATGTTGAAAAAGGCTAGTAGCACCCGATATATACAAACACTCAAAACAAATACCACACAAACACAGGCTATTATTAAGTGCAGTCTTGTTGATACAAAAGCATTGAACGCATAAACTGGCATACAATCAAACAACTAACGTTTCTCCTAGCGTGCTGCCAGGCTTCATCATAGTGATTATCGCCTCTGGGGCCGGGAGATCAGAGGGCTGTGGGTTCAGTTCCCACATCTGGCACTTGGGTTAATATCCCAGTACTGACACTGCAATGCAGCATGAGAGGGGTGCTGCACTTCTGAGGTGCCATATTTTGGATGAGACGTTAAACCGAGGTCCCATCTACCTGGACTGGTGGTAGTTCAGGTGGATGTTAAAGATCCCATGGCACTTATCGAAAAGAGTAGGAGAATTTCCTTGGTGTCCTAGCCAAATTTCCCTCATTCACTAAAAATACCACCAACAGTTTAGTCTGGTTCAAGGTCAGTTGGCATTCATCTGTATCCCCCTCCCCCGGGTCGTGCCTGAAAATAGGCAGGATTTGCCTAGTGCACTTACCCGGTCAACAAAAGCTAAATAAATAAATAAATAAATTATAACAAATGTAAAGTACTGCTTTTATACAGAGTTGAACCAATCACATGTGAACAATGAACCAATTAATGCTAACATCAATTAATTGGTAATAAACAATCCATTTCTTAAAGTGCAAGTTATATCACATGTTAGGTTATCCACTAAAACTCAAACTTGGAGCGGGCAAGTATTTAATTTAAATTTAACCTTGTCATGTACAGGTAATGCATAGAAAATATTAAAGCTAGTGTCATTTTTAAGATAAACACTTCTTTTGTCACTTCCGTGTCAAATATAAAGGCATCTGTTGCACATCACATACAAATTTCTACTGCTTAACATTGTCTTGGTATTATAATCTATATATATATATATATATACACACACACACACATATTTAAAAAAATCATGTCAGCTCCAGGTAAATTTAAACATTACAAACATAAAGTGCCCACCCCTATAAATAATTCCAAGTGACCATATATTTAAATGACCACTTGATTATATACACAAGTAATCAAAGGTGTATTTAAAAGAGTCCCTTCCTATCTACATTAGTATTTATATTTTTTCAAAATTAGCATCTGTACTTTTTCAAAAATGCAGACAAATCAATGCTGTCATTAAGACCTTTGTTTCTTCATGCTCCCAATTCATATATCCAGTAACTTTCTCTTTGTCCTATAAGTTTGTTAAGGTCTCCCCCTCTGGTTCCTACTTTAACCTGCTCAATCCTTATAAAATAAATTACATTTTGATTACATTTATTACTCACAAAATATTTAGCCATTTCATAAGATAAATCTTCTTTTTCAATGGCTCTCACATGTTCTCCCATTCTGGTGCTGAACCTTCTGATGGTGCGCCCAATATAAAAAGACTCACATAAGCAATTCAACATATAAATGATACCACTACTGTTGCATGTGATGAAACCCTTAATTTGTATCATCTTATTTGTGGAGGGGTGCTTAAATTCCTTACATGTATGTACAAATTTACAAAAGGAACATCTACCACAACAATGTGTACCTGTGGGTGCCAGAGCTAACAATGATTGCCTTAATGGCTCTGGTCCTGATAATATATTGCTAACCACCAAATCTCCAATACTTTTACATCTACAAAATACTATTCTAGGACCTTGTTTCACTATAGCTTCGAGTCTTGGTTCTAATTGAAGTATAGACCAATTACTATTGTTTATCTGCCTAATATCTTCTGATCTCCTAAAAAAGTTAGTAGAAAAGGGACATCCCACAGCATTACTGATATTTTTGATATTTTTTCTTTTTCTATCATATTGTAAAGTCTGTTCCCTATTTAAATTGTTCACTTTTTGTATAGCAGAGGCAATACTTCCCTACTATATCCTCCTTCCTGGAATCTGAGTATTTGAACCCCTGCACATATTCTGTTTTTTCTGTGCAATTACGCAAAGTATGAGCCAATTGTCCCTTAGGGATATTGTAACGCACATGGTGGGAGTGGTAATTTTCAAAATGTAACAAACTATTATGGTCTGTACTCTTTTGATATAGAGTGGTACATACTCCACCCTTCCCATCCTTGTACAATTTCAAATCCAAGAAATTAATTGTTGTCAAATTAATCTCATACTTGTAAGTCAGACAACTGCTGGTTTGCTCCATCCAATTAATGAATAGTCCAAACTCTTCCCTTGTTCCCTTCCAAATTATGAAAATATCATCAATAAAGCACTGCCACAAATCCACTAAATGTAAATTTGGATTTGTGGCAGCACTGTGCAGGTGATCACTCTCCCATTTCCCCACAAATAGATTTGTGTAACTAGCGGCCATAGCAATGCCAATAGCTGAGCCTTGTATCTGATGATAAAGTTTATCCTGAAACAAAAAATGTTTTTCTGTAATACCAAATGGGCTAGATCCACTAGAAAATGCATAGGATTCTCTGTGCATTCCTCCTCTGTTCTAGTTTCTAAAACATGTGTCACTGCAACTAATCCCTCTAAACGGGGAATAACAGTATAAAGTGAGTTCACATCAATCACAGCAAAATACCACTCTGGTTCCATCCATAAGTCTTCTGCTAATCGTACAATTTCCATAGAATCCTTGATATAGGATCTAAGATTTTGTACTAGTGGCTATAAGAACTGATCTAAATACAGGGAGCGAGGCTCCATTAACCAACCTTGCCCAGAAACTATAGGCCTTCCTGGGGCTTGTGACATATTCTTATGGATTTTGGGCAGTATGCACAGCACAGGTATTTTAGGACATTATATTGTTAAAGTGCGATAAATCACACCAGTGATATAACCCCTTAGAGCCTAAGCGATAATAAAAGTATTGTCATAAAGGCTGCTGATAAGGGAGGGAGGGCAGTAGTGGTAATGAACAAAGTAGATTATACCACCAAAGTATTGGGGCATCCTTATTTATTTTTTTGTTTACATATGTTTAGATCAGTCTGTTGGAATAGCATGTCTTTTATTTTACTTTGTTAAGACATTATGTATTTAGGTGCACTGCCCCTTTAAGGTATATGTGTAGACTGGCCATCTATGCATATATCGGTGTAATGTACTAAAATACATAAAGTTTAAGTGTTGCCCTGATAAAATTCATTTATTTCCACTTTTCTTGCCTCTCCAGCCTCTTTGGGAATTGTTTAAAATATAAAGAAGAAGCAGTGTTCATTTTTGTCACAGGGTGCTTCTGTGAAGGGTTTAGAGCCCTGAGTTGAAATATATAAAAGTACAAAGGAAACTAGTAGCCGATCCTTGGGCTCGTTTGAATTGTGAAGGTAAAGTGTTTTTAGGTCGGGCGGAGTTTCGAACCGCCGGCCTGACTAAAATAAAAATAATAATAAATAAAAGTATCTTCCAGAAGACCCTGAAAATTTGTGAATTTTGATTCATTTTCTGTTAATAAGAGCAGAGGAATGTGCTCGTTTTTATTTAAGAACTCTGCTGAGAGTCCAGGCGGCAACATGAATTGCAGGTAGATTTACTGTGAGAGGGTACACTCCGTTGATCAGGTATTTTTCCCTGCAGCCCTTCATTAACTGTATTGTGGTGATTTAAACCCTTTTATTAAAAATCCGACATACTGTGGAAAGAGGAAGTGGTTGAAGGTGATATTTCGTGCTCTTTTGGGTGTTTGATTTGGTCGGTGTTTTTGTGGGTTTATTTAGATTTGAAAGCAGTGAGCAATCTTTTGGATGCCCTTTTGTTTGGTAGTTCTGTGGTTGTCATTTATACTGAAAATGCCCTTTGCTTAAATTAAGTAAAGGATTGAGTTTGTTCTTAATAGTGCTGTCGCTTTGAGCTGCCACTGACAGAGAACACATCAGATTGCAAGATAACTATGAAGGCATTTAGCCTTCTAGTTCTGTTTAAATTTAATAATTCCCATTGAAAGTTGGTGGGGACGGCTCTGCATGCCCTCCGGAGTTGAGGTTGGCTGTTTTTGGGCAGTTTTTGGGACCTTCTCAGGGCGAGAGAATTTCGGCATTTGCGGGTATTTTGGAGTTCATTTGCCTTTGTCTGTGGCTTGCTCTTGGGAGACGGCTGTCCGCGATTTTTATCTTTTGTTTTGTTGTTTGGAAGTGGTGTATTTTAGCCATGGGCTGTTTCCGCGTTGAAATTACTTCTTTTTATAATTAGCCCAAGTTCTTTACATAGCTGGTCCTGGAGTGAGCGGAGCAGACTCGAGACTTGTTCTTCAGTGTTGCTACAGCGTCTGATGTTGAGTGTGGTTTTGGGTGTTTGTCTGTCTCTCTTTCTTAGTGGTTTGCCTTATTGCAGAGCTAGTGTTGGATTCAGTAAGAGTGGGCGCTTGTACTGCGCTGTACTCTGCTATCGGGGTGTTTCTAAATGGAGTGCATAAAATAGAGTGGAGAAGTGAGATTTGAAAGGCATGTTGATGCCTATTTCTAGGGTTACCTATTTGCAATTTTATGTATTTCTTGAGAAGGTGTTCTCGCATTGTCTTTTAAATAATCCATTGGTTCTTCTCGATGGTGAGAGTGTTCGCGACTATCACAAAGTAATTATCATTAGATTCAGTTGTAATGAACATTAATAATGATAATAATATTTATTTTGAACTCGACTAACCTTTTGGAGGTAGAGTGGGAGATTTGAGTTGATTCCGTCGCTTTAAAACGAAGGTGTTTATGTGTTAGTGGGGTTCCGAGTTCGGATCCTTGCAGCCGCTTTCTTCTTCTAGGAGCCGGCTACCTCATTTCCTCTCCTTTATCAGATATAGGAAGGGGAGGTGCTTTAGTTCTTAGCAATAATGTTTAAAACATTATTAAAAGAGCTTAATCTGCTTGTAGGATTATAAATATTCTGCTTTGGTAATTTAAAGGAGCAATGTATGCATAAATAAAATAAATACTTGGTAAATAAAGATTTAAAGTGTAAAATAAGATACTGGGGTGGAGTTGAATGATCACATGACCCTTTCTGGGTATAAATTTAGATTTTTTGGGTTGAGAGATTAGATTGAGATCAAGATCAAGCTGGAGATAGAGAGCGAGATCATTCTGCTTGCTGTGAGTCTGGAGGTATACTCTGGAAGCTGATATTAAAGTGCTTTACTGAGTTATAATGAACTGTGCTATTTACGGTCTGAATGGAAGATTTCTAAATGCCAGATGAGTTTGTCTGCTGTGGTATTTACTGCTCTAAATTCCAGGGAGCTTTGGTAAAGTGCTCTAATGAGTGAAGGTGTTCAGTTTCTGTGCGAAAACTGAGAACATGATGTTGAACTGATGCCCTGTATGGAACTTATCCTGCTACTGAATAATTTTTTTGGAGAATTGAGAATAAATTTGGAACTTTGGAAAGAGTGCTACATGTGTCATGCTACCTGATTTACCCACATATACCTGCGCCCTTTTACATATGGTGGCAGTGGTGGGATGTTCGTGTTCTGCATAAGGTCTGGTGGGGTCAGTGTGACCTGTGCAAAGGTCTGGTGGGCTAGTGCATCTGAAGAAACATTATAACACATGCCTGCTGCTGTTTTGAAAGGAGCAATACCAGTACATTTGAAGAGACATTGCTACAGGTTTGAAGAGCTGTTTCAGTGATGGAGTTTATGAAGCAAGAAACAGACGGTCCAGTCATGTCTGAACAAGCCAAACAGAACTGTGATCATTGGAAGGTGTTAAGATGGTTATATGAGCATTGGATGGTGGTGGAGAATCGCTGTAGAAGTGCTGAATTGCGGTATCATGATCTTTTGAGACGTCTGGCAGTATCTACTGAAGAGAATGCTGTTATGGAGCCTGTTGGAGAGGAGACAGAGACACTATTTCAAGAAAGTCTGACAGGTAATGAACTTCCTGATTTACCTGAGTTTGAGGGATTGTATTGGATGGAAGATGGGAGTCAAGTTTTTAATAAGTCCCCTGGTGAGACTGTTCAGGACATTGGGGTGAAGATAGAGGATGATTGTACTCCATGTTTTGAACATTTGGATCTGCCTGTTGATAAAGGGGAAAATTGTCTTCCAAGTAAGTCCCCAAACGAGACTGTTTTGGACTGTGGGGTGAAGCCAACAGTTACAAGTGAGGAAGTACAACTTACTGGAGAGACATTTAATATATTTTGTCATGTACCCAAAGATGATTTATGGGTAGTTAAATGGGATGTGTTGCAGGCAGGGGATCCTGAAATTATACATCTCAGTAAATATGCCAAACCGCAAAATGAAGATGTAGGTGTGGATGGGAGGAATGGGAAGTTATGGTGGTATGAGAGGAAAAATGATATATTATACCACATGAACCCAAACCCCTGTACTAATAAAGTAGATTCAAGGGTGGTAATACCTTGTAAGTATAGGACGTGGGTTCTCGAAGAAATTTGTAGAAAGAAAGGGTATCTAGATTATGAGGAAGTATTAAAATGTTTACTACCATATTTTCACTGGCCTGGGATGTATCGTCAGGTGGCAGTGTATGTATGGGAACGTAGGAAACATGTGGGAATATATGGGAAGTGTGTAACCCAAAGGGCTGGTAAGCACAACAGTTGGCTGCCCTGGAGAAAAGGGAATTCTTCTTATAACAATAAAGATGTTAGGTGTGTTAGGTGGTAAATGTTTATTAAAAAGTGCATGGGAAGGTGAATAGAGAATAGTTATGTGGAGGAATATAGGTAAATATAGGAGACAAGGTATTATTACTTCTTGGTTAAAGTAATCTTGTGGGAGCTATTTCTGGGCTAGAATGATCTAGTTGGGGAAATTGAACTGACAGGGTATATTAACTGTTTCTGATTGTATTACTGCTATGTAATTCCCATATATTTCTTGGGACAGTATGTTATAGACTTGGAAGTAGTGACTCTGTAAAATGAAGCCTCAAGGTATGAATATGTTGAAATCTAAAATTATGTTAAAAGATCGATGTAATAAGGGACCCTGGGGTGGAGCCTTAGGTGTGGGTGGGCCAGTGCTCCACAGGTTTAATTTTTTTTTTTTATTTGTTTGTTTTGTCTAACGGGTGATATTGGCACTCTTAGGACAACCAAATTCTTGGTTGCCCTCTTAGGCGGGGAGGAATGTCACAGGGTGCTTCTGTGAAGGGTTTAGAGCCCCGAGTTGAAATATACAAAAGTACAAAGGAAAATAGTAGCTGATCCTTGGGCTCGTTTGAATTGTGAAGGTAAAGTGTTTTTAGGTCGGGCGGAGTTTCGAACCGTCGGCCTGACTAAAATAAAAATAATAATAAATGAAAGTATCTTCCAGAAGACCCTGAAAATTTGTGAATTTCGATTCATTTTCTGTTAATAAGAGCAGAGGAATGTGCTCGTTTTTATTTAAGAACCCTGCTGAGAGTCCAGGCGGCAACATGAATTGCCGGTAGATTTACTGTGAGAGGGTACACTCCGTTAATCAGGTATTTTTCCCTGCAGCCCTTCATTAACTGTATTGTGGTGATTTAAATCCTTTTATTAAAAATCCGACATACCGTGGAAAGAGGAAGTGGTTGAAGGTGATATTTCGTGCTCTTTTGAGTGTTTGATTTGGGCGGCGTTTTTGTGGGTTTATTTAGATTTGAAAGCAGTGGGCAATCTTTTGGACACCCTTTTGTTTGTTCTGTGGTTGTCATTTATACCGAAAATGCCCTTTGCTTAAATTAAGTAAAGGATTGAGTTCGTTCTTAATAGTGCTGTTGTTTTGAGCTGCCACTGACAGAGAACACATCGCGACTGTGTGCATAACTATGAAGGCATTTAGCCTTCTAGTTCTGTTTAAATTTAATAATTCCCATTGAAAGTTGGTGGGGACAGCTCTGCATGCCCTCCGGAGTTGAGGTTGGCTGTTTTTGGGCGGTTTTTGGGACCTTCTCAGGGTGAGAGAATTTCGGCATTTGAGGGTATTTTGGAGTTCATTTGCCTTGGCTGTGGCTTGCTCTTGGAGACGGCTGTCCGCGATTTTTATCTTTTGTTTTTCTGCTTGAAGTGGTGTATTTTGCTGTGTTGTTTCCGGTTGAAATTACTTCTTTTATAATTAGCCCAAGTTCTTACATAGCTGGTCCTGGAGTGAGCGGAGCAGACTCGACTGGTTCTTCAGTGTTGCTACAGCGCCTGATGTTGAGTGTGGTTTTGGGTGTTTGTCTGTCTCTTTAGTGGTTTGCCTTATTGCAGAGCTAGTGTTGATTCAGTAAGAGTGGGCGCTTGTACTGCGCTGTACTCTGCTATCGGGGTGTTTCTAAGTGGAGTGCATAAAATAGAGTGGAGAAGTGAGATTTGAAAGGGCATGTTGATGCCTATTTCTAGGGGTTACCTATTTGCAATTTTATGTATTTCTTGAGAAGGTGTTCTCGGAATTGTCTTTTTAAATAATCCGCCGGGTTCCTTCTCGATGGTGCGAGTGTTCGCACTATCACAAAGTTAATTATCATTAGATTCAGTTGTAATGAACGTTAATAATGATAATAACATTTATTTTGAACTCGACTAACCTTTTGGAGGTAGAGTGGGGAGATTTGGATTTGATTCCGGGGTCGCTCTAAAACGAAGGTGTTTGCGGTGCTAGTGGGGTTCCGAGTTTGGATCCTTGTAGCGTCTTCTTCTTCTAGGAGCCGGCCGACCTCATTTCCTCTCCTTTTATCAGATATAGGAAGGGGAGGTGCTTTAGTTCTTAGCAATAATGTTAAAAACATTATTAAAAGAGCTTAATCTGCTTGTAGGATTATAAATATTCTGCTTTGGTAATTTAAAAGGGCAATGTATGCATAAATAAAATAAATACTTGGTAAATAAAGATTTAAAGTGTAAAATAAGATACTGGGGTGGAGTTGAATGATCACATGACCCTTTCTGGGTATAAATTTAGATTTTTTGGGTTGAGAGATTAGATTGAGATCAAGATCAAGCTGGAGATAGAGAGCGAGATCATTCTGCTTGCTGTGAGTCTGGAGGTATACTCTGGAAGCTGATATTAAAGTGCTTTACGGAGTTATAATGAACTGTGCTATTTACGGCTCCGAATGGAAGATTTCTAAATGCCAGATGAGTTTGTCTGCTGTGGTATTTACTGCTCTAAATTCCAGGGAGCTTTGGTAAAGTGCTCTAATGAGTGAAGGTGTTCAGTTTCTGTGCGAAAACTGAGAACATGATGTTGAACTGATGCCCTGTATGGAACTTATCCTGCTACTGAATAATTTTTTTGGAGAATTGAGAATAAATTTGGAACTTTGGAAAGAGTGCTACATGTGTCATGCTACCTGATTTACCCACATATACCTGCACCCTTTTACAGTTTTGTTTTGTAACCTCCCCACCCCCAGCGAGAAGGATTACCTTGGGTTTGCTGGGCTGCTGAAGCGAGCAGCTAGAGATTTCTTCTGGAGACACTATTCCTGCTGGAAACAGCTCCAGATACTTATATTTTCTTTCTTCCCTTTCCACAGAAGAAGGCTGTAATTACTTGCAAACAAGTAGTGAAAGCCCTAAATAAAAACTGGTGGAAGCTCTAAATAAAAACTGTTTGAAACCTTAAATAAAAACTGCTGAAAGCACTAAATCACAGAAGGAGGATTTAATCATTTTGTTTGATGAAAGCTATAATGCTAGAGTATGGAAGGTTGTTGTAAAAAGTAAAACAGTATTATAAGCTCTATCTAGTAAAACTGAATCCCATGATTCTGAAACTTAAAGCTGATATATCAAAAGGGTCTAAAAAGCCGGCCCGCCGGCGCAGCGGTTGGATTTCCGCTTTGACGCAGCACTCTGGTTCGGGAACAGCCCGGGAAGCTGGAGGGCTGGCCGGGAGAGGGCTTGAGCGTCCCAGGGACTGCCTGGCCCTCCCGGGGAGGGGATCCAGAGCCCGGGCGCTGACTGTCCCCAGGTGGAGACCTGAGGCGCAGCAAGGCCGATGGCAGGAAGAAGGGGGGTGACGTGCCAGACGTCGGTGCTCAGCGCCTTGACGTCAGAGGACACGGCACGTCGCGAGTAAGAACACCGGAAAAGCACCTCGCGGTCCCCCGGTAGACGGAGCACTAGGCCCCGACCCTCAAAGCCCCTGCCTGCCCAGAGACAGCATCCCGACGAAATTACAGTAAGTCCCGGGGTGTAGGGCCCCCACCCCGTACCCCGCCTGGGGGGTAAACCAAGGCTCCATGGGGGATGGACTGCTCTGGTCTACAGGCAGGTGAGCGAGGCTGAAAAGGCCATAGAGTGTCTCCCAAGAGAGGGGACTCGGGGAGAGGAGGAAAAAGAAAAAAAAAAAAAGGGTCTAAAACACAGACATATATATTTACAGTTATGTTTATTTCTTCTGCTTTCTTCTTGTGCGTTTCTTCATTAAAGAAAGGTATACTTGATAACATTAAGTTAAATTAAGTTAAGTTAAGTTTTAAGAGAAAAGCTAAGTTTAAAAGTGCTTACCAAACCCAGGGTGTAGCTCTAGGTGAAGCCATGTTTGTTTTGTCTTTCTTCCTATAGAGCCAGCAGGCCTTTCTGTTTCATTATTTATAGTTTTTAAATAAGGGGGCGGCTCTAGATAGTTATGTAATGTTACTTTATAACTCTAGGCAGGATTTTGTTTTGTGTGGTTACCAATATGATATTTTAATTAAGCCTAAAAGGGGATTTATGTTGTAAAAAATACAAATATAATGTTTATTTGGCTGTGTTTAAGAGTTATCTTCTAGAAAAGGGGTGGGACTTCCAAATATCACATGACCTGTATGTGTAAAAGTAGTCATTTCTCATTCTGTGATCAGATCTCGAAGGGACTAGTGCTCTGCTATCCCATCGATGGAATTACACTAGCTGTTTTCTTGTGTGTTGTTATTTTGTCATTTGGAATGATTTTATTTTTATTCTGTTATTTTTTTTATTGATCGTTCAGTTCGCTTATTTTTGTAAATAAAGACTTACTGCTGGACTTATTCTAGACTCCAGTGTCATCCTTATACCCACATCTTTAAATATGGTGTGAGAAGTGGGATATGGTTTGATATTTCAAACTAAGCGATACTGTTAAATTGTCAAGTGAAGGACTGGATGCTGGAAGGAGAGCTGACTAGTGGTGTTTACACTAGAACCATGGCAGCAAAGTCTGGAGCAACCTTGTTACCTGGATTGGGGGATGTGAAGTGCAAAATGACCAAGACGGAGGAGGAAGGTGCCATTGGAGGAGAGATGGTGGAAGACATCATACAGGAAGAAGAGAAAATGGTGAGTCCACCTGTGGGTGACTCTCAGGTACTATTACAATGGCTATGTATGCAGCAGATAGCCTTAGAAAAACAAAGAGAGAGGGACAATCAGCACAATGATGCTAGGTGGGTGGACACCTTAAGAGCCATCCAAGCCTTAGGAACAGGTCATCCTCCTGCACCAGTGGATGGCCCTAAGGCTATTAAATTGGCAAAACTTACCAAAACTGATGACATAGAAACATTCATGACTACTTTTGAGCGCATCGCCCGTGCATGTAATTGGCCCAGAGAACAATGGGTCATTAGACTTGCCCCATATTTGACCAGAAGAGCTCCGTTGGCTTATGGGCATATAGACAGTGGCATGAGCAACAACTATGATGCTGTAAAGGAGGCCATATTGAAACATGATGATATATGCCAGCAAACCTACAGACAGCGATTCAGAGCTTTAAAATTCCAGACTACTGACACCGCAAAGGAAGCATATATGCAATTGAAGGACTTGTGTACCAAATGGCTGTGCCCAGGGACTAATACTAAGGAACAGATGCTTGAGGATATTGTATTAGAACAATTTGTGAGGATTCTACTGCAAGACATGCAAGTATGGGTCAAAGAACATCGACCTGAGACTGCTGCAAAAGCTGTAAGTCTGGCAGAAGATTACTTGGCAGCAAGACCCCATAGACAAAAAGAACACTTTTCTACCAATACTCCAGCTCCTACGGTAAGGACTTTTTCTTCTACATCAAATAATACAGTTGGGGGTGTAAGACCAGTAAGACCTGAGAGACCATATAATACTGATATTATATGCTACATCTATGAAGCGAAAGGGCATATCACCAGATTTTGCCCTAAGAAAAAGACTGCACCTATACATTTAGCTTTGGCCAACTGGGGACAGTATTTAACATCAGACACTGTAAATGGCCAAACAGTAGCTGGTCTTCTAGACTCTGACAGTCAACAAACTTTGATAAAGGCTAATGTAGTACCCTGCACCACAGAATCTGAGAATGTAACTGGAGTCACTTGTATTCATGGGGATGCCCATTTTTACCCAGTGAAAACTTTACTTCTAGAAATATAGAGAACTCTCCAGCAAATGCCAGTCGGGCAAGTACCCCATTTGCCTGTGCCAGTCATTATCGGACATGACCATCCTAGTTTTGATACCTTGTTGTCTGAGGCCACACAGTTGGGAGCCTTTACCACCAGGTCACAGACTAAGCAGACTGTGGAGTTGAATAATATCTTTCCATTCGAAGATGAACTGTGTACAGAGCCAGTAAAGTCTTGTGAGTCCAAAAGAGAATGAAGAATGGATAAGAATAGATGGACACTTATACAAAAGGAACTTAAAAATGATGATACCAAACAGATGAATAGTGATGGGAAAAAGATATTTCTTTAAAATATTTTAGAACTGAGCAAATGCAGGACCTAACTTTGAAACCATTTTTTCTACAGGTGGGGAAAGATGCTGGGGAAGGACCAAAAATGGTATTACTAAAGGGATTACTATATAAGGAATGTGTTAACCCTAAGACTGGGGAGATAGTTTCCCAGTTAACTTTTCCAGAGAGCTATAGACATCATTTACTATACATGGCACATGGTATAGCATTAGCAGGACATCAGGGGCAGAAAGGACTTTGAATAGAATGTTATATCATTTTTTTTCTGGCCAGGTATCTATAAGCAAGTGAAGGAGTACTGTAAAATTTGTGAATTCTGCCAAAAAGTGAGTCCTATTACTAGAAAGGATAAGGTACCCCTACAACCCCTGCCTTTAGTTACTGAACCCTTTCAGTGTGTAGTTATGAATATAGTGGGCCCATTACCAAAGACAACAAAGAGGAATTGTTTTATTCTGGTAATTTGTGATTACAGTACGAATTATCCAGAAGTTATACCCATACATACCATAACTGCACAAAAGATATCAGATGAACTGGTAAAAATGTTTTCCAGGGTAGGCATTCCTAAGGAAATTCTTACCAACCAGGGAAGTAATTTCTGTTCTCAAGTATTAAAATGCCTATACCAAGCATTAGGGATTCATGCTATACACACATCACCATATCATCCACAAACCAATGGTTTGGTGGAAAGATTCCATCAAACTTTAAAACACACGTTAAAGAAGATTACACAAGAGGAAGGAAAGTACTGGGATCAATATCTGCCATATCTAATGTTTGCATATAGAGAGGTACCACAGACCTCTACTGGATTTTCCCCTTTTGAGATGTTATATGGAAAAAAACAAACAAAGGTATGTTAGATATAGTGAGGGAGGCATGGGAAGATGAACATCCAGAGGCAAAAACCTTAACAGCGGTAAGTACATTACTAACCTTGGAAGCAAACTGATTAGATATGTGAATACAGCACATCAACAGGCATTAAAATGCCAACATTACCAAAAACCGAAGCACGACCAGGGAGTAGGTACTAAATCCTTTCAACCCGGGGAAAGGGTTTTGCTCTTACTACCCTGTTCGGACAACAAGTTATTAATGAAATGGCAGGGACCATATACCATAATAAAACCTGTGGGAAACATTAATTATGAGATAGCATTACCGGATAAAAGACACAAAAAGAAAATATATCATGTTAACTTACTGAAAACATGGTATAATACAAGTCAACCTAGCATGTATGTCCTACCTGAAAGTGAGGAGAATGAAATGGAGTTGGCCTATGAAAAACTAGATGGTAAAGGGTCATTTAAGGACATTAACATAAATCCTACTCTACATCCTGATCTAAGAGAAGAGATAGATACAGTACTCAAAGTTTTTCAGCCTTACTTTACAGTCACTCCTGGCAGGGTAAAATAAATAGAACACCATATTGAAGTAGCACAGGTAAAACCCATCTGATAAAAAACGTACTGTTTGCCCGAAAGTGTAAGAAAGGATGTGATACAAGAAATAATAAAAATGCAACAAATGGGGATTATAAAACCATCTAAAAGTCCTTGGAGTTCCCCATAGTGGTAGTAAATAAGAAAGAAAGAAGGAGTACGTGTCTGTCTTGATTTCCGCAAATTAAATGCCATATCCATCTTTGATGGATATCCGATGCCTCGCATCGATGACATCACTGACAGACTGGGTCAAGCACAATATATAAGCACCCTGGATCTGTCAAAAGGATATTGGCAAATACCTTTAGATGAGGGATCACAAGAAAAAATGGCGTTCACTACTCCTCTTGGATTATTTCAGTTTATTACCATGCCCTTTGGCCTTCATGGGGCCCCTGCAATCTTCCAACGATGCGTGGATCAGATTTTACGGCCCCATACTTCCTATGCTGCAGCCTACCTAGATGACATTATTATATTCAGTCCATCTTGGGATGCCCATCTAACACATTTACAACAAGTATTTACAGCTGTAACTAAAGTGGGTCTGACTATCAATCCTGTCAAGTGTTCTTTAGCTATGCAAGAAACAAGATATTTAGGATTCATTATAGATAATGGGATGGTAAAGCCTGAATCATCTAAAATATCAGCTATTCTACTTAGCGAAAGACCCCAAATGAAGAAGCATGTCAGGGCCTTCTTAGGACTTGTAGCATATTATATGAGATTCGTCCCAAATTTCTTGGAAATTGCTAGTCCACTAACAGAACTAACCAGTAAGGTAAAATCCAACAAAGTACACTGGACAGCACAATGTGAGGAAGCCTTTTGTACCTTAAAAGCAAAACTCTGTTTGTATCCGGTACTGCACAGTCCTGATTTTTCTCATCCTTTTATTGTACAAATGGATGCTTCCAACAATGGTATTTGGTGCTGTCCTTTCTCAAATAGATGGTAATGAAGAACATCCTGTATATATATATATATATATATATATATAAGTCGCAAATTGCATGAAGGGGAGTCCAAATATTCGACTATAGAGAAAGAGTGTCTGGCTACTCGCTGGGCAATAGATGCTTTAAAATTCTATTTATGGGGGAGAGAATTTAAAATTACAATGGACCAAAACCCCCTTTGTTGGATTAATGTGATGAAGAACAAGAACCCCCGCATAATGCGGTGGTACCTTGCACTTCAGCCTTATCGTTTCTCTGTAGAACATAATTCTGGTAAGAAACATCTGAATGCAGATTTCATGTCCCATTTTGTACATGATTCATCAACCTACACAGACCCTGGGGTAAAGAATGTATAGAAGTGGAGGTCGATAGGGATGTCTACTTGAGTTAAGAAAATGTTTTGTAGTTTATGTAAAGGGACCCTGGAGTGGAGCTTTGGGAAAGGGTGGGCTGAAGCTCCATCCCTCAAAGCAGAGGGATCTGTGTAGGCAAACAGCAAATAGTAATTCTATGAAAACAGTTTTCTTCCTAGGCAGGGAGGAGTGTGGTAATATTTATTATATTGGGGCATCCTTATTTTTTTTTTGTTTTTATATGTTTAGATCAGTCTGTTGCAACAGCATATCTTTTATTTTACTTTGTTAAGACATTATGTATTTAGGTACACTTCCCCTTTAAGGTATATGTGTAGAATGGCCATCTATGCATATATCGGTGTAATGTACTAAAATACATAAAGTTTAAGTGTTGCCCTGATAAAATTCATTTATTTCCACTTTTCTTGCCTCTCCAGCCTCTTTGGGAACTGTTTAAAATATAAAGTAGAAGCAGTGCTCGTTTTGTTTTGTAACCCCCCCAGCGAGAAGGATTACCTTGGGTTTGCTGTGCTGCTGAAGCGAGCAGCTAGAGATTTCTTCTGGAGACACTATTCCTGTTGGAGATAACTCCAGATACTTATGTTTTCTTTCTTTTCTTTCCACAGAAGGAAGCTGTAATTACTTGCATACAAGTAGTGAAAGCCCTAAATAAAAACTGGTGGACACTGTAAAGAAAAACTGTTTAAAACCTTAAATAAAAACTGTTGAAAGCACTAAATCACAGAAGGAGGGTTTAATCATTTTGTTTGATGAAAGCTATAATGCTAGAGTGTAGAAGGTTGTTGTAAAAAGTATAACAGTGTTATAAGCTCTATCTAGTAAAACTGAATCCTATGATTCTGAAACTTAAAGCTGATATATCAAAAGGGTCTAAAAACACAGACATATATATTCTGCAGTTATATACTCTGCTTTCTTCTTGTGTGTTTCTTCATTAAAAGAAAGGTATACTTGATAACATTAAGTTAAATTAAGTTTTAAGAGAAAAGCTAAGTTTAAAAGTGCTTACCAAACCGAGGGTGTAGCTCTAGGGGAAGCCAAATTTGTTTTGCCTTTCTTCCTATAGAGCCAGCAGACCTTTCTGTTTCATTATTTATAGTTTGTAAATAAGGGGGCGGGTCTAGATAGTTACATAATGTTACTTTATAACTCTAGGCAGGATTTTATTTTGTGTTGTTACCAATATGATATTTTAATTAAGCCTAAGAGGGGATTTATGTTGTAAAAAACAAATATAATGTTTATTTGGCTTTGTTTAAGAGTTAGCTTCTAGAAAAGGGGTGGAGCTTCCAAATATCACATGACCTGTATGTATAAAAGGAGTCATTTCTCATTCTGTGATCAGATCTTGAAGGGACTAGTGCTCTGCTATCCCATCGATGAAATTACACTAGTTGTTTTCTTGTGTGTTGTTATTTTGTCATTTGGAATTATTTTATTTTTATTCTGTTATTTTTTTTATTGATCATTCAGTTCACTTCTTATTTTTTTAAATAAAGACTTATTGCTGGACTTATTCTATTCTCCAGTGTCATCCTTATACCCACACCTTCACAGGGGGGACAGTAGTGGTAATGAACAAAGTAGATTATGCCACCGAAGTATTAAGGTTATTAAATGACAACTCTTTTTATAAAATTGTTTCAAGACAAATAGTGACAGCATTTAAAATAGAGATAGATGGTATGTTAAGCAATAGTTATGTGAGGGGTTACGTCACTGATGTGATTTATCACACTTTAACAATACAATGTCCTAAAATACCTGTGCTGTACATACTGCCCAAAATCCATAAGAGTATATCACATCCCCCAGGAAGGCCTATAGTTTCTGGGTGAGGTTGGTTAATGGAGCCTCTCTCCCTGTATTTAGATCAGTTGTTACAACCACTAGTACAAAATCTTAGATTCTAAATCAAGGATTCTACAGAAATTGTACAATTAGCAGAAGACTTATGGATGGAACCAGAGTGGTATTTTGCTGTGATTGATGTGAACTCACTCTGTACTGTTATTCCCCATTTAGAGGGATTAGATGCAGTGACACATTTTTTAGAAACTAGAACAGAGGAGGAATGCACAGAAATCCTATGCATTTTCTAGTGGATCTAGCCCATTTGGTATTACAGAAACACATTTTTTTGTTTCAGGATAAACTTTATCATCAGATACAAGGCTCAGCTATTAGCATTGCTATGGCCGCTAGTTACACAAATCTATTTGTGGGGAAATGGGAGAGTGATCACCTGCACAGTGCTGCCACAAATCCATATTTACATCCAGTGGATTTGTGGCAGCACTTTATTGATGATATTTTCATAATTTGGAAGGGAACAAGGGAAGAGTTTGGACTATTCATTAATTGGATGGAGCAAACTGGCAGTTGTCAGACTTATAAGTATGAGATTAATTTGACAACAATTAATTTCTTGGATTTGAAATTGTACAAGAATGGGAAGGGTGGAGTATGTACCACTGTATATCAAAAGAGTACAGACCGTAATAGTTTGTTACATTTTGAAAGTTGCCACCCCCACCATGTACATTACAATATCCCTAAGGGACAATTGGTTTGTACTTTGCATAATTGCACAGAAAAAACAGAATATGTGCAGGGGTTCAAATACTCAGATTCCAGCAAAGAGGATATAGTAGAGAAAGTATTGCCTCTGCTATACAATAAGTGAACAATTTAAATAGGGAACAGACTTTACAATATGATAGAATAAGAAAAAAATATCAGTAATGCTGTAGGGTGCCCCTTTTCGACTAACTTTTCTTGGAGATCAGGAGATATTAGGCAGATAATCAATAGAAATTGGTCTATACTTCAGTTAGAACCAAGACTTGAAGCTATAGTGAAACAATTAGCCTGATTAACTGGTAGAAGTGTTAAATTTCGACTCCTGAGTCACAGCATAGCCCTAAGCCCATTTGTTGTGCTTTTCCCAGTCCTGTGCCTGCCCGCCCCCAACACTAATCCCTTCTCCCATTAAGCTGCCTATTTAACCTCCCCTCTCTTTCCCTCTCCCACAGGAGTGTACCCCCCTCCCCCGAGGAGCCTGGAGGTCATGAGGGCCAGTCCTGCCCTCCCCTGCCGCAGTCACAAGAAGCTGTCCACAAGGTAATTACCTCTGTTCCCACTCTCCTGGCTAAAATCGCGACCGTTTCCCAGGACAGCTGTTGGGATCTGCTTCTTGGCACCTTTTTTGAAAGCTGCACAGTAAAGCCACCCAACTTGATCCGTTTCTGCTGCCCAAGGCTTAGCCCCACCGAACGCTGCGCATTCGGCTCCCCACCACCACCCTTGGTCGGCTCTCGAATTTATAGCTAGGTTTGGTCAGGTGACTGGCTGAAAATAACCTATCAGCCCACTTTTCCAGCTGCAGGTTATACAAAATCAACACTAGAGGCCGCTGCTATGCACCTCAGATTCTCTACATTCAAAATGCTATCCTGCTAATAGCAGCCATCCTGACTTCCAGGATCATACAGCAGGCTCAGCAACCACTCCCGAGGCAGCATCAAACTATTTTCAATAACTTTCATACGCACTCAAATCCCTATCTATGATTACTGAAACCGTGTCTCCAACCTCTCCCACATAAGCCTTGGTGATCATGCTGGCTTTTACACTCGCACACTCAACTTCTAACACACACACTCACCCAGGATACCTGCTGTACCTCAGCCTCCCCATCCAGACCACAACCCCTCACCCCCTTGTAAGCCACAAATCAGACCCTCACTCTTACCACCATTTTAGCCAGTATCACTCCCAGTCTCCCTGTCCCCACCTCCAATGTGAAAAGTACTACACCTACCAAACCCAGCATCACTCATCCAAACTCTGTAGGTTAGCCCTCCCACAGCACACACCCTACTACTTCTGACATTCTGGCAATATCCACCCAACCCTGGTCCGCCCTGCACTGTGGCCCCATCTAGCACACCAAGTGGGAGCCTTGTGCTAGCTACTCTTAATATATGTAGCCTATCAAAAAAACACACATCCCTCCAAGGCTGGATTGCCCAGCATGCACCTGACATCTTAGCCCTATCTGAGACCTGGCTGTCTGAAAGAATACCAAATGAGGCTGTCTCTCTTAGTAATTATTCCATCTTCTGGGCTGACAGGTCCAGCAAGAGAGGCGGCGGGTGTGCAATCTATGTTAAATCCTCTCTTCATGCCACTGAAGTGCAAACCCTATACCACAATATGGTGTCCAGACACTAACAGTTAAACTTAGTCTGGGTACTAAGACCCTCCACATCACTGCGGCCTGTATCCCCCTGAACAACCAAAAACTTGCATTTGACTCTATCCTCCACAGTATCTCACACATACCCAACACTAGTGAAGTTATCATTATGGGAGATTTTAATGTCAATTGGCTATCCCCTGCCTCATCCAGCTTCAAAGACACTGCACTGTCTTACGATCTTATCCAACTCGTCACCTCTCCCACCAGAAGGGGCAATAGAACAGGGACATCCACCCTTTTAGACCTCATCTTCACCAACAGGCCACGGAACATCTCCAAAGCCACTGTGCTCCCAGACGCTATCAGTGACCACTCTCCAGTGACCTGCTGGTGGTCAGGAAAATTACCCCATGCCCCCATAATCACCTGGCAGAGGCGACTGATAAGAGGAGGCTTAGAGAAGCTCAAAACCCACCTAGCTACCAGCAATTGGCTCCCCATCTACACCATGCAGTCTGTAGATCTGGCTCTCTCCCACTTTATAACCACTTTCAACATGGCCTGCGATATTTTCGCTCCCCTCTCCAAGCAAGTAGTGAAAACCAGAACCACACCCTAGATCACCACCTCACTACTTAACCAGCTCCAACATAGGGATAACCTATGGCTTAAGGCACTTGACTCCCAAAATGCCCAGGATAGACAACTCTACCGTGAGGCCCGCAACAAATGCACCTGGGCCCTAAGACAGGCGAAATCCACTTACTACCAACATACCCTCACCACCTCTTGGGGAGATGGTAAAATATTTTGGAACAATATAAAGGAACTCAATGGTAAATCCCGTTCACCCACACCTACCCAGCTTACAATAAATGGGGAGATCACCCAGGATCCTTCTTCTATCGTCAAAGCACTCAACTCTGCCTTCTCGGACCTCTCCCATATTTACCCCCCTAACTATTTCCACACTATCCCCCCACCCCCTCCCACTGATACCTCGAGTAACAACAATATTATACCCTTTCGGCTGAGAGTTATTTCCTGCCTTGAGGCAAAACACTACATTTCGAAAGTTATTGCTAATACACGGCACAGCAATGATTCCCTAGATCTAAAACTCATTAGGCTGACCCTGGATGTCACACTACCCCATCTCACTAAAATTCTCAACCTCTCTTTATGCCTAGGTCAGTTCCCCACAACCTGGAAAAGAGCCATAATCACTGCCATTCTGAAGAGCAGTGACCCCACCAACACAACCAACTATAGACCAATTTCGTTACTTCCTCCTCTCTCCAAGGCCCTGGAGAAAATAGTGTCGGACCAACTATCAGAACACCTGACTAAGCACAACCTTCTATGCCCGGAATAGCATGGATTCCGGTCCGGCCACAGTACCATCACAGCTCTTACTGAGCTCACCTCATTCATCTATGAGGCCCTCGACCAAGGCTCTATAGCAGGGGCAATCTATGTTGATCTGACCAAGGCATTTGACATGGTCATTCATGAGCTATTGCTTTATGTCCTTCCACAACTTAATGTGGTTCCAGAGGCTACTGTCTGGTTCAAGGACTACTTAACAGGCCGGTCACAGCAAGTCAGGATAAATACCACCATCTCCTCCTGTAAAACAGTTTCCTCAGGTGTCCCACAGAAGTCTATTCTTGGCCTCTACTATTCCCTCTTTTAAACTGTCTCCCCAAGTCATGTAGCAGTAACCTGCTACTCTCTTGATGATGCTGGGTAGTGTTTTTGAAACACCCACAGCCGAGCGCCTCCAACGAGCTCTTCAGGGTTTCTTCAGGGAGCTAGAAACCTGGTTCACTGAACACCGCCTGATCATCAACTATCAAAAAACAAAATCCATGATCTTTGCACACCGACAAAGTCCACACAGCCAGTCAGCTCTCCTAATCAAAAACAAACAAGGCGCCCCACTTGAACATGTTTCATGTTTTAAATACCTGGGAATTACATTAGACACCTCCCTCTCCTACCATGATCACATACAACTTCTCTCCTCCACTGTTAACACTGGAGTGGGTATCCTCTACAGACTTAAACATTGCTTACCCACCCTGGCCATGCAACTTGCGGTCACCTCCTCTATCCTCTCCCTAATAGACTACGGGATAGTGATATACGGCTCTGCGGACCCTACAGCCCTTCGTAGCATCAACACTGCTTTGAATAAAGCTTGCCGCCTAGTCACCGGGTGTGACAGATTAACACATACCTGTGAGCTCTACGCTCTTGCTGGTTGGCTAAACTTCCAAGAAAGACTTAAGTACCACTCCTGCGTTCTAGCGAAAAAGATCCATCTCCAGCTGGTGCCCATCAGCCTTCTCCCAATAGTCAGTGTAGCCCCCCCCCAGGCATAACACTAGACTCACAGCATCCTCCTCATTCCTGGTCCCCCACTGTAGAACATCCCTTAGTCAAAGATCTTTCCGCTACCATGCCCCTCTTTGGCTAAACACTCTACTCCCCCATCTCTCAGACCCTTAGCCTCTCCCAATTCAAATCATCCCTCAGAGTACAACTCCTGGAGTCAGAAAAATGTGACCGTGGCTAACTTCCTGCCCTCCTATGGTATTTTCATACCCCCAATAAAATGACACAGGGTCCTGATAGATCCCAAGAGTCAGCATCATTTACCTCTCTGACAAGGGTTATCCTGTATCGATGCCTGCTACTACCACCAGTTAACTAAGATTATGCCTGGACTGCACTTGCAGTACTGTTTTATGAATTTCTACCTGTTTAATAATGTGCATTCTCTGTATTTGTCTACCCTCCATCCTCTGTAACCGACGTGGAGCCTTCACAAAAGAGTCTGTGACTCAAAGGATTGTAATTCCGATTGTATCCAATAAATAAATAAATAAAATAAGGTCCTAGAATAGTACTTTTTGGATGTAAAAGTATTGGAGATTTGCTGGTTAGCAATATATTACCAGGACCAGAGCTGTTAAATCAATCATTGTTAGTTCCGGCACCCACAGGTACACATTGTTGTGGTAGATGTTCCTTTTGTAAATTTGTACATACATGTAAGGAATTTAAGCACCCTTCCACAAATAAGATGATACAAATTAAGGATTTCATCACATGCAACAGTAGTGGTATCATTTATATGTTGAATTGCTTATGTGGGTCTTTTTATATTGGGCGCACCATCAGAAAGTTCTGCACCAGAATGTGGGAACATGTGAGAGCCATTGAAAAAGGAGAATTATCTTATGCAATGGCTAAACATTTAGTGAGTAATAAATGTAATCAAAATTTAATTCATTTTATAGGGACTGAGCAGGTTAAATTAGGAACCATGGGGAAGACCTTAACAAACTTATAGGACAAAGAGAAAGTTATTGGATATATGAATTGGGGGCACAAAGAAACAAAGGCCTTAATGACAGCATTGATTTGTCAGCATTTTTGAAAAAGTACAGATGCTAATTTTGAAAAAATATAAATACTAATGTAGATAGGAAGGGACTCTTTTAAATACAACTTTGATTACTTGTGTGTATAATCAAGTGGCTATTTAAATATATGGTCACTTGGAATTATTCATAGAGGGTGGGCACTTTATGTTTGTAATGTTTAAAGTTGTTACTTGGAGCTGACATGATTTTTTTAAAATATTTGCATGTATATATATATATATATATATATATATATATATATATATATATATATATATAGATTATAATACCAAGACAATGTTAAGCAGTAGAACTTTGTATGTGATGTGCAACAGATGCCTTTATATTTGACACAGAAGTGACAAAAGAAGTGTTTATCTTAAAAATGACACTAGCTTTAATATTTTCTATGTATTACCTGTACATGACAAGGTTAACTTTAAATTAAATACATGCCTGCTCCAAGTTTGAGTTTTAGTGGATAACCTAACATGTGATATAACTTGCACTTTAAGAAATGGATTGTTTGCTATTACCAATTAATTGATGTTAGGATTAATTGGTTCATTGTTCACATGTGATAGGTTCAACTCTGTATAAAAGCAGTATTTTACCTTTGTTATAATCAGTCTGATGAAGCCTGGCAGCACGCTAGGAAAAACGTTAGTTGTTTGATTTTTTTCCAGTTTATCCGTTCAATGCTTTTATATCAACAAGACCGCACTTACTAATATCCTGTGTTTGTGTGGTATTTGTTTCGAGTGTTCGTATGTATCGGGTGCTACTAGCCTTTTTCAACATACTTTTCAGTTCTGTAGCTTTGATCCCTTCCCTTATGTTGAGAGCTACTCCACCTCCTCTTTTACCCTCCCTGTCCTTTCTATAGATTGTATACCCTGGTATGTTGACATCCCAGTCATGGTTGTACGTGTACCATATTTCTGTGACTGCCACAATATCCAAGTGTTCCTCTTCCATCAGGGCTCCTAGCTCAGGAAATGTTTCCCAGACTATGGGCATTGGTACTCATTGCCCTCCATTTAATGCTGGCATTATCCTTTTCCTCCCATCCATGCCCTTATTGCTTTTGTCTATTTTTCCATTTATCCCGTCCTGCCTTCTGTCATATGCTATACCTGGGTGTTTACCTTACTATCTGCCATGTTTTGTGGGGGGGAGGCTTGAAATTTCCTGCTTCCTATCAGCACCTTCTCCCTTGGCTAGTTTAAAAGCTTGTCAAGGAAGCATTTAAACCTATCACCTAGGAGCTTGGTTCCTTTCCTGGACAGATGCAGACCACTGTGACAGTATAGACCTACATCTTTCCAGGTGGACCCCCAGTCCCGAATGAAGCCAAAGCCTTGTGCTCTGCACCAGTCTTGCAACCATTCATTGAACTGCATGGTACGCAATACCCTAGCTTCACACATGCCATAGACCGACAACACCTCTGAGATGGTTACCGTGCTTGCTACCTGTCTGAGGCCCTTCCCCAACTCCACAAACTCATCCTGCACTGCACTGATCTCATGTACAGCTAGGTCATTTGTCCCAAGGTGGACCATGATATCTAGTTCCCTCTCCTGTGATGCTGCTCCTACGATCCTGAGGATTTAGGGTACTGCACACCATGCAGTTTAATGAATGGTTGCAAAACTGGTGCAGAGCACAGGGCTTTGGCTTCATTGAGGACTGGGGGTACACCTGGGGAGATGAAGGTCTATACTGGCATGATGGTCTGCATCTGTCCATGAAGGGAACCAAGCTCCTAAGTGACAGGTTTAAATGCTTCCTTGGCAAGCTTTTAAACTAGCCAAGGGGGAAGGTGATGATAAGAGGCAGGACATTTCAAGCCTCCCCCCACAAAACATGGCAGGTAGTAAGGTAAACACTGAGGTACAGAGCTCAACAGAGGGCAGGACAGGGGTAAGTGGAAAAATAGACAAGGGCTATAAAAGCAGGGATGGGGAAAAAATGATAAAGCCAAGATTAAATGGAGGGCAATGAGTACCAATGCCAGTAGTCTGTGAAACAAGCTTTCTGAGCTAGTAGCTCTGATGGAAGATGAAAAATTGGATATTGTGGCAGTCACACAAACACGGTACACAGAAAACCATGACTGGGATGTCAACATACAGGGGTACACAGTCTACAGAAGGGACAGGGAGGGTAAAAGATGAGGTGGAGTAGCTCTATACATAAGGGAAGGGATCAAAGCTACAGAACTAAAAAGTAAAGGGGGAGGACAAGAGGCACTCTGGGTTACCTTGGAGACAGGGAATGGCATCACAATCTGCACAGGGGTTGTATACAGACCCCCCTCTCAAGTGGACGAAACGGAAAAGAAAATGATGGAGGACATTCTCAAAATGGCTGAAAAGGGGGAGATACTGTTGATGGGGGACCTGAATATGCCAGATGTTAACTGTATGACATGTACTGCAGCCACATCCAAGAGCAGGGTCATTCTCTATGTCCTGCAGGGGGCAGGCCTTAGACAGCTAGTGATGGAACCCACTCAGAAGGGAGCAATACTAGACCTGGTACTCTCAAATGGAGAGAGGATCACAAATTTAGAAGTCAGTAGACATCTGGGAACAAGTGACCACTGCACAGTGTGCTTCACAATAAGCACAACCATGGAGACAAGCCAAAAAAACAAGGATACTGGACTTTAGAAGGGCCGACTTTGGCAAAATGGGTGAATACCTGAGGAATGCACTAGCAAATGGCCAAAAGGAGGGTGGAAGAACAATGGAGAAAATCAAACTGCTATCATAGAGGCAACAAGCCTTTGTGTGAAACAAATAAAGAAAACAAAGCGGAGTAAAAACCACTATGGTTCTCAAAAGAGGTGGCAGGAAGGTTAAGGAGAAAAAGGCTGCATCTCAAAAAGTGTAGGAATCACAGAACGAGGACACAGGAACTGTATCAAATAAAGCAGAAAGAAGTGGGGAAGGCAGTCAGAATAGCAAAAGCCCAAACCGAGGAAAAAATAGCCAACTCAGTTAAGAAGGGGGATAACACCTTCTATAGGTACATTGGGGAGCATAGAAAGGTTAAGGGAGGAATAGTGAAGATTAATAAAGGAGAGGGGAGGTGGGCAGAGGGAGACAGTGAAAAGGCAGAGCTACATAATGAATACTTTTGCTCAGTATTCACAAAAGAAGATGATGAGGAGTTACCTAAACCAGACAATAGAAGCACTCTGGGTAGGGGGGTTGACACCAGTCAATTTACAGAAGAAAGAGTCCTGAAAGAACTCCTAAAACTCAAGGAGGACAAAGCAATGGGGTCTGACAGGATTCACCCCAGAATCCTGAAAGAACTAAGGGAGGACCTAGTGACACCACTGACCACACTTTTTAAACAAATCATAGGAGGATGGGGTGGTACCTGAGGACTGGAGGAGGGCAGATGTGATTCCTCTTCACAAAAGTGGGAGCAAGGCAGAAGCAGGAAACTACAGACCTGTAAGTTTGACCTCAGTGGTAGGGAAAATGATGGAATCACTTCCAAAAGAAAGAATTGTTGAGTACCTAAAGACCAGCGGGGCACAGGACCCAAAGCAGCATGGATTTACAGCAGGAAGGTCATGTTAGATGAATCTAATTGATTTCTTTGACTGGGTGACCAAAGTAATAGACCAGGGAGGGGCTGTGGATATGGCCTACCTAGACTTTAGCAAGGTATTTGACACAGTCCCACACAAAAGACTAATAATCAAGTTAGCCAGCCTGGGAGTGGGTTCCATGGTGGTAGCCTGGGTAGCAAACTAGCTGCACAACAGGACACAGAAGGTAATTGTGAATGGAACACATTCCGAAGAAAGGGGGGTTACTAGTGGAGTACCTCAGGGCTCAGTACTGGGTCCAGTCCTCTTTAACATCTTTATAGGTAACATTGCAGAGGGTCTGGAGGGAAAGGTATGCCTCTTTGCGGATGACACAAAGATCTGTAACAGAGTTGATAAACAAGGGGGGGTAGAAAGGATGAGAAGGGACTTGGCAAGGTTGGAGGAATGGTCAGACATATGGAAAGTTAGATTCAATGCAAAGAAGTGCAAAGTAATGCACCTGGGAAACAAAAACCCAGGAGAAGAGTACACAATAGCAGGGGAGGTACTAACAAGAACAAAAATGGAAAGGGACTTGGGAGTAGTCATATCAGATGACCTAAAGGTGGGTAAGCAATGAGAGAAGTCAGTAAGGAGAGCCAGGGGGATACTGGGATGCATAGGACGGGGCATCAAAAGTACAAAAAGGGAAGTGGTTATCCCTCTGTACAGACAGTTGGTGAGACCCCATCTGGAATACTGTGTGCAGTTTTGGAGACCCCATCTACACAAGGGCATAGACAGGATGGAAGCAGTCCAGAGGAGAGCAACAAAAATGGTGCAGGGTTTGCATCAGAAACCATATGAAGAGAGTCTGAGAGAACTTAATATGTATACCCTTGATGGAAGGAGGGACGGAGGAACACGATAGAAACTTTTAAGTACCTCAAGGGAATCAACAAAGTCCAGGAGGGTAGCATCTTTCAGAAAAAGAGATGTGTAAGAACAAGGGGGCACAATTTAAAGATAGAGGGGGACCGCTCAGGGGTAATGTGAGGAATTTGTTTTTTCATTGAGAGAGTGGTGGATGCATTGGAACCACCTCCCTGGGCAGGTTGTTGGGTCTAAAACAGTGGGGGAATTTAAACATGCATGGGACAGACATTAGGCAATTGTAGTGGGGGGTTGCAGGAAGTGGGCTGTTGGTTAACTAGAATCTGCAGCTTATCCAATAGGAAGGGAAATGGGCAGACTGGGTGGGCCAAGTGGTCCTTATCTGCCGTCAAAGTCTATGTTTCTATGTTTCTATTTGCTTCCTGTCTCTCCAAGCCATTGCACCAGGCTAGCACCTTACCTCCCTCTCTCCTCCCTTCCCCAGTTCTTCCCCCTAACACTTGAGTACCCCACCAGAAGCTGCTTCCTTTCCCTGTGGTGTCCCTTGCCACCCTTTTGTTTGTCTCCCTTGTGGATGTCCCCAGCATTCTTCTTGGTCTTCACTGAGGGTGTCATCATAGAGGAACCTTGTTCTGCCAGAATTGCATATGAATTGTGGAGAGCTACAACTAGAGGGATATGCCTCTGCTGCACCACCCTCACTCTTTCAGAGCCCACTGTGGTCCAATTGCTCCTCATTCTTGGAAACCTCTGAGGCAGCGGTTGTGGCACTGGTGCTCTTTGGGTGGGGGAGGATTCCCAAGTCCTTGCCATTTCCACCTGGGGATGGGCAACCTCCTCCCTCTGAGCTGACAGTTGCCTGCAAATAGGTCAGCAATGCAGTTTCCAGAATGTCTCCTGGAAAACTGCTGCCCCACAGCTAGTGCTTTGCACCCCTCCCACATGTCCCTCTCCCTTAATGTATAATATGTAATATATATATACTAGATTTTTTTTTTGATGGTATGTGTGTTTACCCTTTGTGCACTGTGCTGGGTTATTAAGGATATGACAGAGTTCTGCTCCCTGATCTGTTGAGGAAGTGATGTCAGAACCTTGGGTATAAAGGAAATGAAATGCCTGGAGTGGGTGGGGTGAGGAAAAGTGTGGGTGGGTGTCCCCAGCCACCAGTGACCATCAGAAACAATCAACTACACCATTGCCCCACCACCCCTGGTGAGTACTGCCTCTCTTACAGTAATTCAACCCACACCACACTCTTACTAGACCACTGCGCCTACAGAAACCACTCTACTGGAACCCAGGGATAAAATGAAGTTGAACCTCAGCCAGTAAGACAATTCTAAAAGTTTCAAAAATATCCTTACAAATCCTAGGTCTCAACAAGAGCAATCCACATGTAAAAAGCAAATTCAAATATTTCACTCCTCTGGTTATGACATTACTACACTTTTAATGGAATCCTGCAAGTCTTTTCTTAATTCCAATAAGCCAAAATAAAAGTGTCAGTATAAAGTGTAGCTCACCTTCCTCACAAATCCCAAGCAATATTATGTCTTGCCAGGTTCCCAGGTCTTAAAACAAGGATTATTTTGTTCTCTGCAGTATAGCAAATTTTAGCAGCGTCAAAGAGGAACAACCAACATCTGTTTGACTGAATTTTCACTGTGTGGTTTGTCTGAGTCAGCTCAGTGATAAAAACTCCACCAAGAAACAATTGATTGACTAGTGACACATGTGATGCAAGCAGGCCTTTCTCTGCAGACACTCTGCTTTGTCTGAGTCTAACACACAATCTCTCCACTGAATAGAGGGATAAAAATGAAGTCAAATATCAGCCAGCAAGACAATTCTAAAAAGTTGCAAAAATACCCTTACACATCCTAGGTCACAACAACAGGAATCAAGCACAGTAAAAAAGCAACTTAAGTAATATTTCACTCCCTAGCCTGTTACTGTATATACAGCAGGTTTATTATAGGCTGTCACATTTTTCTAACTCTTAACATATTGGTGTGAGCAATCTCATTTGCATGGGGGGCCTTGACAGATCTATTTATGTTAGGCTAATATTGTAGTGATTTGTGGAAATGTAGGTATGTTAGGACTCTTGTCTTACGTACAGTACATACTTTATATTTACTTCTAGTTACCTTACCCTGGGAATGGTGTCAGTTTTATTTCATTTTGGTTCTATCCAGAATCCTTGGAGATGTTACTATATATATATAGGAGTAAGGTTAAATAGTGTCACTTTTTTGCTCTGTAGATTTTAGGATACATGATCCCTTTTACTTGGAATTTCATGACAAGCTGAGTTCCTTTGGGGAACAATTGTAGTGACTGATGTGAATGAAGGTGCATTAGGAGTGAGTGTGTGTGTCTCTTTAAAACTAGTTATCTCCCCCTGTATTGTGGGGAAGTGGGTTGGGGTAGGGTGTGTTGTGTGTGTGGAGAGGAGGAGAGAATTTCATTTTCATCTCTTATTCAGATTCCTTAGACACTTTTGGTACATCAAGCTGTTATACACCAATAATTTATTGACATCAGTACATATCAGGCTACATGGTCTTAATTCTTTGGTAGTCCTTGACAAGAGTTTTTTGTTTGACACTAATTCTGTCAATGTATAGTTATATTATCATTTATAAAGTCCTGTTACTACACTAGAGGCTATTGAAGTTTATGGGGCATAATATCTAGCTGGAGAGTATAGCTGGGCAATGGATCCAGCTAAGTTTTACACTCCATACAGAGTGTACTAATCTTTTTAAGACCACTTTACTGGTAACGTTTTGTCTGTAATACATACATTGAAACTTCTTGAAATCCTAAGACAATCTTAATATGTCTTTAATCAGGTTGGGGGTTGTTTTTCAGTAATTGCATTCTTATACACATTGTGACACTCATAGCTTGATTTAAGAGCCATCTGCTCAAGTAGTGTAATCTCATGTCAGTTGAATTTATATCTAGTAGAATTCTTTGCATGTGTTTTGCACCAAGCACCTTTGACCCTGGGACCCTCCAAGCTTAAGGTAATGTGGTACTGTTACACTTCTCTGACATCATCTTCGGTTTTTTTTTTAATGAGTATTTTAAACTAATGGGGAATTTTCCCAGTTTTTCTCTGCATGATCTAGCTGTTAAAAGCATTGTTTCTTCTGAATAATTGTCAATACGCTTCTGACGAAGGACTTGTTGGTCTGAAAGCTAGAACACTCTGTTCTTGTTGTTACATCTATGTTGGTCCATTAAAAGGTATCAAATCATTTGCTTCTGGATATGTTCTTACAAGGACCAATACGGAAAACACAAAATCTAGAAAAAAGTAAGGTATTCAGGAAATACAAAGAGATGCAGAAAGAAGAAGACAGAGTGAGATATCTGGAGAAACAATGAGAAGCTGGAAAAGCTGTCAGAGGGGCTAAGGCAAGAATGGAGGAAGGAACTGCTTACAAACATACAAAATTTGCCAGCAGATAAAGGCCTAGAGGTCTATCAAGTCTGCTCAAATGTGCAGCTAGCACCCCTTATTCTGCAGCTGCCCTTCCCTTCCACCCATCCCCTTCATTGACTCTCCCCTTATCCTGTCCTCTTTTGAAGCAGTCCACTGTTCTACTGGATACCACTTGTGCAGGTAACACATTCCACCCAGCCACCACCCTCTCTGTAAAAAAGTGTCTCCTTGTCTCCTTCCTGAACCTTCCTCCCTCCAGTCTCATATCATGGTCCCTGGTGTTCCTCCCCTCCCTTACTTTGAACAGCCCCTCTGTACCCATCTTGTGTATTCCTTTCATGTACTTAAAGGTTTCAATCATGTCACCCCTGTCCCTCCTCTCCTCCAGTGAGTACATGTTCAGCTCCCTCAGTCTCCTCTCATATGATAAGTCCCCCAGCCACTTGATCATCTTTGTTGCCCTGCTCTGCACCCCCTCCAGTAACTTAATGTCCCTCTTCAGATACAGATGCCAGTACTGCACGCAGTACTCCATGTGCAGTCTAAATAATGACCTGTACAGTGGCAGAATCACCTCCTTTCTCCTCAAGGATATACCCCTTGCAATACAACCCAGCATTTTGTTGGCCTTTGCAGCTACCTTCCTACATTGTGCTGAGTTGTTCATTGACCCTGTAATGATCACCCCCAGATCCTTCTCCTCCTTCTCTGTCTGGGCTAGCTGCACTCCCCCCAGCTGGTAACTCCTCCTTGGGTTCTTCATCCCAAAATGCAGCACCTTGCACTTTTTGGCATTAGTTGCCAGTTGCCAGGTGTCTGACCAGGTTTCAAGCTTTGCCAGATCATCCTGCAACCCTGCCATCCCCAGGTCATCCACCACCGCCTCCTACCTTGTATCATCAACAAACAGACTGATCTTGCTCTTGATGTCCAATGATATGTCTGCAATGAATATCCCAAACAACACTGGCCCCAACACTGAGCCCTGTGGAACACCGCATCACTACCCTTGGGTTTGAGAGCTCCCCACCCACCACCACCTCTGTTGCCTTCCCTGAAGCCAGTTCCCTACCCATTTCACCAGCTTTGCATCTGCCCCTGTGCCTACTAACTTACTTCCCAGCCTTCTATGCAGCACTGAGTCGAATGCCTTACTGAAGTCCAGATACAAGACATCCACTGCATGGCCTCTGTCCAGTTGCCTAGTTACCAAGTCATGGAACTCCACCAGGTTGGTTTGGCAGGCTCTGCCCTGTATAAAACCATGCTGTCTGCTGTCCTATAGTCCTTTGGCCTCTAGGAGGGCTACCAGCCTCTCCTTCAGGATAGTCTCCATTAGCTTGCCCATGATGGATGTAAGGTTGACTGGTCTGTAGTTTCCCGGTTCATCCTTGGGGCCACTCTTGTGGAGGTGCACCACATGAGCCATCCTCCAGTCCTGAGGTACACACCCCGAATATAGTGAGGCATTAAATAGGTCTGCCAAAGGTCCTGCAAGGACCTCTGCCAGCTCCTTCAGTATCCTGGGGTGGATGCCATCTGGGCCTGGCACCTTATAGACCCTCAGTGCCTTCAAACCCTCCCGAACTCTGCCCGCCATGATTTACCCATGTGTCACCCCCTCCCCCCGTTTCTGCCATTTCTCCCCCCTTGGATGTCACCCCCCTCTTCTCTTTAGTAAATACTGAGCAGAAGTACTTATTTAGTGCTTCTGCCTTATCGCACCTGCTTCCACTCAACTCCCCTCCTTCCTAATCCTTACTATGTGGTCCTTATAGCTCCTTTTCTCCCTGATTTACCTAAAGAAGTCTTTCTCCCCCTTCTTAATGCCTTGTGCCAGCCTGAGTTCTGTAGATGCCTTGGCTCCCCTTACTGCCCTTGTCACCTCCTTTGATTCCATCAAGTACTCCTCTCTGTCCTCCCATCTCCTTGTTTTCTTGTACTTCCTAAAGGAAGCTCTTTTCCATGACCTCCTTGCTTAACTAGCTTGGTTTCTTAGCCCTAGCCTTCTTGTTGTGGGTCTTGCAGCAGGTTTTGGTTGCCTCCACTATCCCCAGCTTTATGAGCTACCACCTCTGGTTAGTGTCCATACTAGATTGAATTCTGGCCAGGTACCCTTTTACCACTTCCCCCATCCTCCCAAAGTCATCCCTCCTGAAGTTCAGCACTCTTGTGCCAGATTCCACTCCTTCCTTGCCCATATCCAATGTGAGCCATACTGAGTGGTGGTCACTCTCTGACAGCGGTTCCTACACTGTAAGTTTTCTCAAAAAGTCCCCATTTACCAGCACAAGGTCAAGGGTATTCCCTAACCTGGTTGGTTCACTAACCATTTGCAGCAGGAAGCTGTCCTGGAAGGCATGCAGCAGTACCTGCTTCCTTCTATTCCTGGTTGTTGGGGTACTCCAGTCCACTCCTGGCATGTTGAAGTCCCCCACAATCACCACACTACCCTTCTCCCAGGTCCTCCTGATCTGTCTAGTTCTCTGTCTAACTTCTCCATCTGAGATGGCGGCCTGTTCACCACTCCCATTCTAAGAATGCTATTCTTGGAATCCTGGATTTGCATCCAAAATGACTCCATACTACCTTCCTCCCTTATGCACTTCAGCCCTTCCTTCACATATAGTGCCACACCTCCTCCTTTTCCAATCACCCTGTCCCTATGAAATAACCTGTACCCTGGTACAGACAGATCCCAGTCATTGGGTGGCCCATGTTTCTGTGATGGCTGCAATGTCCACCTCTCCCTCTGCCATGAGCACCTGCAACTCTGCAGTTTTCCTCCCAAGGTTCCTAGCATTAAGGGAAACCACCTTCCACCCTTAGCTTAGGCTATTAAAGAGGGAGACAAGAACTTCTTCCATTATATTAGTGAGCTGAAGAAGACCACAAATGGTATTGTTAGGCTAAAGAAGGGCAAGTGTGGGTGAGTGTAGGATGACTTTGAAAAAACTGAGATACCTAACTAGTATTTTTGCTCAATATTTACCAAGGAAGGGACTGGGGAGGGACCAGCACCAACTAGGAAAGGTGAACAGGGGGGAGAGGTGGACACCAGCCAATTTACAGTGGAGAAAGTCTTGGAGGAACTAGGGAATGTAAAGACAGACAAGGCAATGGGGCCAGACAGGATTCACCCTAGAGTGTTGAAGGAACTCAGAGAAGTCCTAGCAGGTCCATTGACAACCCTCTTCAACCAAACACTAGAGATGGGGAGGTACCTGTGGACTGAATGAGGGCAGAGGTGGTCCCCCAACACAAGAATTGAAGTAGGGAGGAGGCAGGCAATTACAGACCTGTAAGCCTGACCTCAGTGGTGAGGAAGCTGATGGAGTAAGTTCCTGGAGTCAGGTGGTGCAAGTGACCCAAGGCAGTATGGATTCACTGAGGGCAGGTCATGACAGACTAATTTTATTGATTTCTTTGACTGGGTGACCAGGGTGGTGGATCAGGGAGGGGTGGGGGATGTGTCCTATCTGGATATCAGTATGGTCTTCGACACCGTTCCTCATAGAAGGTTGCTTAACAAATTGGAGAATCTGGGTGTGGGTTCAAAAGAGATAAAATGGGTTGGAAACTGCCTAAATGGCAGGATCCAGATGGTGGTAGTAAATGGCATAAAATTAGAAGAGCAGGAGGTAAACAGCAGGGTTCCACAGGGTTCAGTGCCGGGTCCAGTCCTACTCAATGTCTTTATAAGTGACATTACAGAGGGACCGAAGGGGAAAGTATGCCTGTTTGCAAATGACACCAAGATCTGTAACAGAGTCAACACACAGGAGGGGCTAGATAAAATGAGAAACAACCTAAGACTACTTGAGGAATGGTCAAGGGTTTGGCAGTTGGGTTTCAATGCTAGAAGTGCAACATAATGCACCTGGGACATCAAAACCCAAGACAGGAACACAGGATGGTGGTGGGGAGGTTCTAGCCACCACAAATCAGGAGAGATACCTGGGGGTTATCATATCCGATGACCTGAAGTCAGCCAAATGATGTAAAAAAGCAGTGGGGAAAGCAAACAGAATGCTGGGTTGCATAGGAAGGGGCATAACCAGTAGGGGGAGTGAAGTGGTGATGCCACTGTATAGATCACTGGTGAGGCCTCATCTGGAATACTATGTCAAATTCTGGAGACTACATCTCAGGAAGGACACAGACAGAATGGAAGCAGTCCAGAGAAGAGCCATGAAAATGATACATGGACTACACCACAAGCTCTATGAGGAAAGACTCAAGGAACTTAACACTTATTCACTGGAAGAGAGAAGGGAGAAAGGGGATACGATAGAGACTTTCAAATACCTTAGAGGAATAAACAAGATACAGGACGGGAGCATATTTCAGAGAAGAAAATGCACAAGGACAAGGGGACATAACATGAGGCTGGAGGGAAGGAGGCTTGGGGGAATGCTAGGAAGTATTTTTTCACAGAGCGTGTTCTGGCCCCACAATTTCTCATGAGCGAATTGGCTGGTCTGACCATCAACACTATTGCAGTCCCCTTTCTCACCTACAGTGTCTTTCCATCTGGGGCCAACTAGATGAGACATTGATGGGTAAATGGGAAACACATGTTTATTTGGGTATAATGATGAGCTGGGACAGCACATATTTTTACAGACATGGACAGGAAGCAATATGAGTTGATTAAAAACCTATACAGTACATACATACTGTATCCGATAAAGCAAGCAATAAAAAAAACAGTTATAAAGCACGGTTTGCATGTTGTAGAATTCTGCAAAATTCTGCTCAAGTCAGTCACAGTTTTGATTCCCTGTGTGACCATTTTTACCACTGAACACAATGAATCAGCGGGCATAAATGCAAGGATTCATTTTTTGCAGTGTAGTACTTAGGATGAATACTTTAAAGGAGATAAGAAATTAATGTGCATCCATATTATTATGTAATAGAGATTTACACTGTGATATAAAGTGTATGTGTCTGTTTATGGTTTGTTATCATTACAGGGAGTATTCGATCATCTTGAAATTATGATACACTGAACTTGTCTTTAAACTGAGAGCTGTTTCTGTCTTATCCGAGCATGAGCACGGTTTTCATATGTGATGTAATACACTCTTGACTCATGTCAGAGATGGACAGTATTGCTGTTTTTTTCTGTCTACTCTTACGGTATGTGGTAATGTTTAGACAGTCTAAGTAAATTGAGTAATTCGATATCCTGACCAAGAACTGTCATTCCTGCTACTTGATCACTTTGAAACTAGATAGGTTTTGAAATAAGATGCCCTTCAGAAATGATAGCTACAGCGTACTTTTACACAGTGAAGCCATCCACTTTAAACTTGTGCATTACAGACTTTGAAGTCCTTCCCCCAATACAGACAGTTAAATAAAGTATCCAGATTATAATTTAAATTCTTACTTTTGTCCATTTCTTAAACAGTTTATACCAAGATGATAAACTGTCACACTCAACCTCATCTTAAAAAAAAGGCATAAGAGCCAGCCCAGTGGCATGGATAACCTCATAGTCTTCAGGTGAAGCTACCTCTGGCTGCAAGCTGCAACACTGGACTTAAGATTTGCAAGAAAGTGAGTAGTGCTCACAACAGAGGGAGGTGAACCTTATATTTTACAATTGTTTTTGGTTTGAAGCAGATTCCTTAGGAAAGTTAATATTCTTCAGGTGAAGGATACTTCTAACTGAAGGGTGAAATAAGGAACTTAGAATTATCAGAAAAGGCAGTCTTTCAATCAACAGAGGGAGGTGGAGTTTGCTTTATTTTTGTTACAAGTATTCAGGTTTTCAGTGCAGGAAGAGTTTAAACCCACATAGGCTGAATACTGTTTTCAGTGTCTGCCCTTCTGCACAGCTGACGTGTTTTGGGGCTGACTGTTTTCAGAGCACAAGTCACCAGGCTCTTTTGGGGCTGGGGAGGTTTACTCTGTGTCTGACTTGGATGTTTGGATTTTCTCTGTTTGATTAGCAGGGTATTTTCTCTGTCAAATTGGTTTGAAGCAGTATTACAAATTGTCGTGTATGGCATCTTGCTGACAGGAAGGCACTCATCGTACGGTAGGTCAGAGCGTTTAGCTGATTGTTTCATGAGGGCAAAGCTTAGGCCCAACCCTTCCCACCCTCACTCCACCCACCCTGGAAATAGTTCATTTATACCTGGGGTTCTGACATCATTTCCTCAAGAGGGCAAGGTACATATCACTGTCATATCCTGTCTAGCACACTGCACTGACAATATAAGCATACACATTATATAAATACATATATTTCTATATAACGCCACCAATCACACACACACACACACACACACCCACACACACACAAAAAAAAAACTAAACACGGTAGACAGTTATGTGGGGAGTAGTACAATGCAATGGCTGTGGGGCAGCAGTCTTCCGGGAGTCTTTTTGGAGGCTGATATGCTGCCCTGTTTGCAGACAACTATCTGCCCTGAGGGAGGAAGTTGCCCATCTTCAGGCCGCACTGGACAGTGGCAAGGGAACCTCCCCCATCCAGGGAGCACCAGAGCCACCACCACTACCTCAGAGGTTGCAAAGAAAGCACAGCAGTTGGACCACAGTGGGCTCAGGGAGGGTAAGGATGGTGGAACAGAGGCACACCCAGTCAGTTGTTACACTCCACAATCCATACGCCATTCTGGGGGAGCATAGTTCCCCCTATGGATGCACCCACAGAGGAGACTAAGGAGGGTGCAGACAACTGTCACAAGGGAGGCCCTCAGAAAGGAGGCAGAGGGTACCACAGGGAAAGAAAGCAGCTCCTGGTGGGGGACTCAATTATTAGGGGGATAGAACTGGGGGGAGCAGGGAAAACTGAAGTAAGGTGCCTGCCTGGTGCCATGGCTTGGAGGGACAGGAAGTGCATCCTTAGGATCACGAGAACAGTTGCACAGGAGTTCTGAGCTGGATGTCATTGTCCACCTAGGGACAAATGACTTAGCCTCATCATGAGATTAGAGCAGTGCAGAAGGACTTTGTAGAGTTGGGGAGGGCTTAGAAGTAGCACACACAGTATCCTTCTCAGAGGTGCTGTCTGTCAGTGGCATGGGTGAGGCGAGGGTACTTTGCACCATGCAGTTTAACAAATGGTAGAAAAAATGGTGTGGAGCACAGGGTTTGGCTTCATTGGGGACTGGGGTTACACCTGGCGGGACACCAGCCTATACTGGCAGGATGGTCTGCATCTGTCCAGGAAGGGAACAAAGTCTTTTGGGCAATCGGTTTAAATGCTTCATTGGCAAGCCTTTAAACTAGTCAAGGGAGGAGGCACTGATAAGCAGCAGGAAAACCCCAGCTTCCCCCTACAAAACAGGGTACTAAATGAGAAAAGACCAAGGTAGAAAGGTCAGTGGGGGATGCCGCTACAGAAGGTAAAGCCATCAAAAAATGGAAAGCAATGAGCACCAATGCCCGTAGTCTGGGTAACAAGCTGCCTGAATTAGTGGCTTTGATGGAGGAGGAACATCTGGATATCATGGCAGTCACAGAAACATGATACACACAGAACCATGACTGGGACATAAATATACCAGGATACACTATCTACAGGAGGGACAGGGAGGGTAAAAGAGTAGGAGAAGCCTCAAATATAAGAGAAGAAATCAAGCAACAGAACAAAAGGGTAAACAGGGAGGAGAAGAAGCACTGTGGGTCAATGTGAGGCAGGCAATGGCACCACAATCTGCACAGGGTTGTATACAGACCCCCTGGGAGGGAAATGGACAAGGAAATGATAGAAAGTATACTTAGAATGGCAGATAAAGGGAGATATTGCTGATGGGTGCTCTGAATATGCCAGATGTTAACTGGAGTGCAGTTGCCGCAGCTACTTAAGAGTGGGTTATTCAGATGCTCCTACAGGGGCATGGCTTAGACAACTAGTATTGGAGCCCACTGAGAGGGAGCAATCTTAGACCTGGTTCTCTCAAATGGAGATGAAGAGAGGATCACAGATGTGGAAGTGGGTAGCCATCTGGGAACTAGCGACCATCGAACAGTATGGTTCACAATAAACACTGCAATAGAGTCAAGCTACAAAGACAAAGGTACTGGATTTTAGGAGGGCTGACTTTTATAAATGGGTGAGTGCCTAAGGAATGCACCTAGCAAATGGGCAGGAAGGAGGGTGGAAGAAAATGGAGAATAATAAAAACTGCCATCACAGAGGTAACAAGCCTTTGTGTAAAGCAAATAAACAAAATGAAACAAGGTAAGAAACCACTATGGTTCTCAAAGGAAGTGGCAGTGAAGGTTCAAGAGAAAAAGAAAGCATTCAGGAAGTACAATGAATCACAGAAGGAACAGGACAGAGAACTGTATCAGTTAAAGCAAAAGGAAGCTGGAAAGGCAGACAGAACAGCAAAGGCCCAAACTGAGGAAAAGACAGCCAACTCAGTTAAGAAGGGGGATAAAACTTTTTATAGGTACATCAGGGAGCGAAGGAAGACCAAGGGAGGGATAGTGAGGCTTAATAAAGGGAGGGAGGTGGGCAGAGGGTGACTGTGAAAAGGCAGAGATACTAAACAAATATTTTGCTCAGTATTTTACAAAGAAAGACGGGGAGGTACCTAAACAAACAGTGAAACACTCTGGATATAGAAGTTGATACCAGCCCATTTACAGAAGAAAGGGTTCTGAAAGAGCTCTTAAAATTGAAGGTGGACAAAGCAATGGGGCCTGATGGGATTCATCCCAGACCCTAAAAGAACTAAGGGTAGAACTAGTGACACCATTGACTACCCTCTTTAACAAATCATGGGAGGATGGGGTGGTACCTGAGGACTGGAGGAGGGCAGATGTGATTCTCCGTCACAAAAGTGGGAGCAAGGCAGAAGCAGGAAACTACAGACCTGTTAGTTTAACCTCAGTGGTAGGGAAATGATAGAATCACTTCTGAAGGAAAGAATTGTTGAGTATCTAGAGGCCAGAGGGGCACAGGACACAAGGCAGCATGGATTCACAGTGGGAAGGTCATGCCAGACAAATCTGATAGATTTCTTTGACTGGGTGACCAAAGTAGTTGATCAGGGAGTGGCTGTGGACATGGCCTACCTAGACTGTAGCAAGGCATTTGACACAGTCCCACACAAAAGATTAATATACAAGTTAGCCAGCCTGGGAGTGGGTCCCAAGATGACAGCATGGTTAAAGAATTGGCTGGAGAATAGAACACAGAGAGTAATTGTAAATGGAGTCCACTCTGAAAAAAGGGTGGTAAGTAGTGGGGTACCGCAGGGTTCAGTATTAGAACCGGTCCTCTTCAATGTTTTCATATGCGACATTGCAGAGGGACTGGAAGGAAAAGTATGTCCCTTTGCAGATGACACAAAGATCTGCAACAAAGTTGATGCACAAGGTGGGGTGGAAAAGGATGAGAAGGACTTGGCAAGGTTAGAGGAATGGTCAAATGTATGGCAGCTTAGATTCAATGCTAAGAAGTGCAAGGTAATGCACCTGGAAACAAAACCCAGGGAAGACTACACAATGGGGGGGGGATACTAACAACAACAAAATGGAAAGGGACCTGGGGGTACTATATCAGATGACCTAAAGGTGGGCAAGCAACGGAGATGGCAGCAAGGAGGGTTGGGGAATACTGGGATGCATAGGAGAGGCATCATCAGTAGAAAACAAGAAGTTATTATCCCTCTGTACAGACAGCTGCTGAGACCACATCTGGAGTACTCATGCAGTTCTGGGGACCCAATTCCGCAAAGACATAGACAGGATGGAAGCTGTCCAGAGGAGGGCAATCAAATGGTGCAGGGTCTGCACCGAAGACATATGAAGAGAGACTTAAGGAGCTTAATATGTATAGCCTCGAGGAAAGGAGGGAGAGGGGGGACATGATAGAAACTTTCAAGTACCTCAAGGGAATCAACAAAGTCCAAGAGGGTAGCATCTTTCAAAAAAAGAGGTGTGCAAGAACAAGGGGGCACAATTTGAAGATAGAAGGGGGGCGGCTCTGAGGTAATTTAAGGAAGTATTTTTTCACAGAGAGGGTTGTGGATGTATGGAACGGCCTTCCAGAGGAGGTTGTGGAGTCATAAACAGTGGTGGAATTCAAGCATGCATGGGACAGTCAAAAGGCAATTCTAGGGGGTGGGGGTAGGAAGAAGTAGGCTGCTGGTTAACTAGGATCTGCAGCTTATCCATCAGGTAGGGAAATGGGCAGACTGGGTGGGCCAAGCGGTCCTTATCTGCCATCAAATTCTATGTTTCTATGGAGTGCTGATGCATCTGTGCCTTGCCTCCTACCAGACTGGTGACTAAAGATGTGCAAAGTTCACAAACTTCGATCACGAAGAGCAGGATGAAAAGTGAAGTGTGACATTTCACCCACAAAATTCCACACTCCGCACAGTCAAAGACTTTGCCCATGCTCCCCAAAATATAATTTCCTGGTGTCTACTAGTGGCCACCCCTACTGATCCCTGATCACACTGTTTCACTATCTAGTGCCCCCCCCCCTGCCGCCCATTGTGTCCACACACAAATTACTACAAAAACAAATATATATGTAGATATATATATATATATATATAGATATAGATATAGATATATAGATATATATATATATATATATATATATATATATATATATATATATCTATATCTATATCTATCTATATATAATATATATATATATATATATATAGATAGATATATATATATATATATATACATACATACATACACACACACACACACCCATACATATATATATATATATACATACAGTATATCTATCTACCTATCTACTATATATCTATCTATCTATAAATCCATTCATCTATCAATCTATCTATTATCTTCCCTGGTGTCTAGTGAGTCTCCGCCAACTGCAGACATGCCCCACCCCCAACTGTCAGTCCACTGGTACCAACCTGTCCCACTCTGTCCTGGCTGGCCCTATCCTCTTTAATAATAAAAAATTATTTAATCCCTGGTGTTTAGTGGACCCCCACCACCAGCTTGGTAATTGCCCCCACTCAGCTTCCCCCAATGCTGTTTATCCATCACACCCCCGTGGGTGACTGTAGCAGTCCCCTGCCCTTCTCTACCCCCTGAAAACTGTCACTGATGAACGGAGCTGTCAATGAATGAGTACATGCTTGTACAAGCACATGCTCATTTATTGAGCTCAGCTGGGCTGCCAGCCATGGAGGTGAGTGGAGGGCTGTGCTGGTGGCCTGTTAATGGTTGGGTTGGGGGCCATTACCTGACAGTGTAGGGAGGCTGGGGGGTCCACTAGACACCAGCGATTAAATAAAAAATATATTATTATTAAGGAGGATACAGTGGCAGTGTCAGGGTGGGACGGGTACCAGTGGATGGAAATTGGTGGTGGGAGGCTGGCCTGCAAATGGCAGGGGGTCACTAGACATCTGGTAAGATATATATTGTTCTTAATTTTTGCATTAATTTGTGTGTGGACACAATGGGTGGCAGGTTGGGGGCACTAAACAGTGAAGCAATGTGATCGGGGATCGGAGAGGGGGCCACTAGACACCAGGGAGGGAAGTCAGGCTGCCAGCTTGTGTGGGGTGGCTTGCTTTGGGTTTTTTGAAAGTGCAATTTGTACTTTAAAAAATTACAAAGCATATATGAAGCATTTGGCGAAGTTTCCACCGGCAAGGCAATTTCGCAAAATGCTTTGGGGAGACAGATTTTGTGAATCTGCTGAAACTTCACATGTAAATTAAAACTTCACAACATCTCTACCAGAGACCAGTGTTTGCATTGCAAGCAGGTCCCCGGGAGGCGGCCGGGGAGGGAAAGGATTGAGTATCCAGAGGACAGCTGGGGAGGGAAACCTGGCTGCTCTGCTGAATGACTGCCCCCAGGTGGAGGCCTGAGGGTAGAATGGGTCGGGGCACCAATGGAAGGGTGGTACTGCAGAACTCCACAGTGTGCGTACACCTCCATATATGCACGCTGATGTGTCGTGCCTCAGCAATGGGGAGGAATGAGGAGAAAAGTGAGGAAAACACCTTGCAACAGCTGAATGAAGAGTGAACCCCCACAGGCTCCATGCCGGTGGTCAGGTTACTGATCCTGTGGTCAGGACGGCTCAAGGTAAGATCCAGGGAGGAACCGGATGATGGGTCTGGGGGGGTCTAGCAGATAGGGGCTGCCTTGGCGAGAAAGGTACATAAAGTATGGCTTAACACAAAAAAATTCACACACACGTGCTCACATTCACGGTAATACACTTTTTAATACCTTTTTGCAGATTGCATGATACAAAAAAGCAAATGGCAACAAGCCTAATTCAATTGTTACTGAACATGTGTTTATCTGTTACACTGGCAGAACATGCTTCAATCTTAAATGCATTTCGCAGTATTCAGTGAGATAACTTGCTTATGCACATTTACAGTCCATCTAGATGTTAGTAAGCATGGTCATGGAAATGCAATTAAGATTTGGCAGTTCCTTCAGTCTTGCAGAGAATTGGGAAATTTGTATAAGACTTTTGACATTAGCTGTGGTATCTGGTACTGTGAGCGAATCTCATTTTTCCATTTATAGGAGAAAGCACGTAAGGAACTCCATCTTCATTGTAGGTGCACATTTGTATTTTTTTCTGAAATCATTGACTGCATACCTCACACCTAAAATACACAGGCACACATGTATAACCACACGCTCACACAATCAGACATGCTCTTATATACGTCCAAGACATTTAATTTCACTTCTTGTCAAGCTCAGTTTTTTTATTGTAATAATTCAGATTTCTCTGTATACATGACACCAGTTACCTATCCCACATTACACAGTGTATTGTCATTTTCAAGCAAAGTTCACAGAAATTTGAAATCATATACAAACAGTAATGATATGAAGCATTTCTCTTTTTTTTTGCCATTAAATCTTTATTTGAGTTTTATTCACAAAGAATGCTTCCAGAAAACATGATACAATCGTGGAGGTATACCTTGATGTTTGAACCAACTAATGACAGGAGACATTCTTTGCAATATTCCCCCCAAATACATAAACACCCAGAAACAAAGTAAAAAAAAAAAACAGGACAAAGAACATACCCCAAAGAATAAAAACACCCCTCCTTCCCCCCCACTCTCCCCCGCTACCCTCCCTGCACAAGACCACTCTATTTGTTTGTGTTTGAGGGGGCACCCATATATCTTACAGTGAATAGGCAGTATAAAAGGGGACCCAGATTTACTCGAACCCAGGGAAGCTTATTTTGAAGGACCGCTATCATCCTCTCAGTCCTCAAACTATAGAGTAAATCCTCAAGCCATTCCGAGTAACTGATCACTACAGGGTCTTTCCAGTGTCTAAGAACCACCTTTTTAAGGGTAATAGAAATCAGAGCCATATAGAACTTTCTGTTCCTGACTGAGATACGGGACGCATCCCCCAGCAGGCATATTTTGGGAGTGAAAAGATCCTCAAGGCCAAGCATGGGATCAGCTATATTTTTAATGTCTGTCCAAAGCGGGACTATTTTCAGGCAATTCCAAAAAATATGGATCAAATCCCCATTTCCGGAATGGCACCTATTGTACTTTGGGTTCGAGATCAGCTTTAGGCTCGCAAGCTTTTGTGGGGAGTAGTAGATGTTATGGAAAATCTTAAACTGAATGAGCCTCAACTGGTCTTGCAGAATGAATTTATGGCAACTCTGCCAGAGGGCTGTCCAATTAAATTCTTCCTCTGGGAACACCGTGGCCCAGTAGGTCCCTGGGATTGGATTTTGAGAGTAGGCCCAATTAAATAAAATGTTGTATATCTTGGAGATTGCATGAGGGAGTCCCATCGAAGCTCCCAGGTTCTCCTGGAAGTCGACTTTCGAGGTCTGTATTGGATTTGTACCTATTTTACTAATCAAGAGGTGACAAAGTTGATATACCTTGAAAATCCCTCTATTGGGAATGTTGAATTTGTGCAGGATCTCCCTTGAGGGATACACGCAGCCCTCTTCATTGAGGAAGTCTTTTAGATGACAATCAACTGGTAGAGTCAACCAAGTGGGGTTAATAGGTTTCTGGTAAATCAGAAAATGCGGGTTGCCCCAGATAGGTTGAGACCAGTCCCTGGTATGATCACATTTTACAAAGCTACAGAGCTGTGTGTGGATCCTTAGGGAGGTCCCTATCGGGGAATTCCTAAGTGGGAAGGGAGTAATTTGGGATTGATATAGAGTAAGGCCTCTGGAACAAGACCGGTTTCTTAATGAGGGCAACCTCAAGTTGTATCCATAAGGGCACTGAAGCTGACTGTGTAGATGTCTCGTGTTCTGGACCCATCTCAGATATTTATTGACATGACCTACTCAGAAGTAAAGGGCAAAATGTGGCATCCTTAATCCTCTGATGATTTAGGCATGGCCAACTTATGGTAGGCCATCCTAGCCTTCTTGTATCCCCATATAAAGTTAGCTATAGACCCATGGAGCTTCTTGAACCAAGAAAGTGGCAGCCAGATATTAAGCATGCTCAGGCGATAAAACAATCGAGGAAATACATTCATCTTAACTATATTTATCCTGCCCCAGAGGGAGAGAGGAAGTTGTGCCCACCTTTTGAGATTCAAATCAATGGTATGTACTAGAGAGTCCAGGTTTACTTGGCGCACCCACATTGCATTCTTCATCAGGGTAAGACCCAGATACTTAAAAGATTCGGATTTCCACCCTAGGCCTAATTCAATAATCTCCTGTTTGAAGAGGTTTTTCATAAGGGGATAGACCATAGACTTCTCTTGATTTAATTTGTAATTGGCCAAACGACTAAAATCCCAGATAGATTCTAACAAGGCTGGAATAGATACACTCGGTTTAGAGACGTATATAAGAAGATCGTCTGCATATGCTGTTACCTTAATAGCATGGTCCAGAATTTTGATACGCTAATGTTTTGGTTGCGTACTATACACCTGATGAGGGGTTCCAAATACAAGTTAAAGAGGAGGGGGGATAAGGGACATCCCTGTCTGGTACCTACATGCAAGGCAAAGGGATCCGAAATAACTCCATTGCAGGAGACCCTTGCTGAGGGATTTGAGTAAAGGGAGCCAATCCAGTCTAAAAACATCTCTAGAAACCCAAATTTGCCCATTGCAGTTAACAGAAATCCCCAGTGAACCCTGTCAAATGCCTTTTCGGCGTCCAAGGAGACAAGAGCCATGGGGGAGTTGATCTCCTCGGTAACCGAGAGGACATGAGACAAGGTCCTGATGTGATCGGCTGCGGACCGGCCTTTCATAAAACCTACTTGCTCCGCACCAATAAGTTTGGGTAGGACTCTGTTTATTCGCTCAGCTAGTAGCTTCGCTAAGATTTTGATGTCATAATTTAGCAAGGAGATAGGCCTATAGCTGGCAGGCTGCTCGGGGTTTATTTGGCTTTGGGATGAGAACAATGATCGCCTCGAAGAGCGACTGGTCGAGCTCTTTACCACTAAGAATATATTGGAATAACATAAGCAATAGTGGGGATAATTGTTTGGAAAATTTCTTATAGAAGTTGGATGAGAAGCCGTCTGGGCCAGGTGTTTTGTCTAGTGGGAGACTCTGAATGACTCGTTCAATCTCCTCTTGGGTAATGTCAGCCATCAACTGTGCCCGATCGGGATCTGCCATTGAGGGGATTTCCAGGTCATTAAGAAAGGCAAGTGTCTCCGCCTTAGAGGGAGGGGACTCCATAGACCGTAAAGGGATTCAAAATGGTTCCGGAATTCTTGGACAATCTCCCTGGGTGCGGTCTTAATGCGACTGTCTTCCTTGGATTTTATCCCAGAAATTATTTGAGAAGACTCTAACTGTGTGATGAGCCTTGCCAGGAGCTTCCCGGCCTTTTCCCCTTGATCTAGGTAGTTGGCTTTAGTTTTGATTAAGGCCAGTTCTGCTTGTTCCCCTAACAAATTAAGATACATATCTCTCAGCTTAACTAGTTCAAGTTTATCTGTCTCCTGGGCCTGGGGAAACATGTTGGACTCCTTGATCCTTATCAGGGCCAATAAGTCTGACATGATGCGCTCCTTCTCCCTCTTCCTTTTGACCACTAGCCCAATTAGGGTGCCCCTTGTAAATGCCTTGAATGCCCCCAGAGCATGTCTGGCTGAATGTTGTCTCTCAGATTATTTATTATAAATTTGCCTATTTGTGTCGATATGTCTTGAACTGCCTTAGGACTCCGCAAAATCTGGTTATTTATCTTCCAACTATTGCCCCTTTTGGGTAAGGATGAGAAGGAGATTGAAGCCGGTATTGCAGCATGGTCTGAAGGAGGCCCCGCTACAATTGTCGAGTCCAATACCTCGGGTAGGAGAATGCGGGAAAGCAGAATGTAATCAATACGGGATGCAGTTCCGTGAACTAGCGAGACGAAAGTGTATTCCCGAGATTTCAGGTGGAGCACTCTCCAGACATCTGTAAGGCCAAGGTGGTCAATTAATTCCCTCAAGGCCTGCAAAGCTGGAGTCAGGCCCAACTGGGAAGGTTTGGACCTGTCCATTAGAGGATCTAAGGCTGAATTGAGATCTCCCCCCAGGATCATGGGGAGTTGGTTAAAAGGCGTGAGCACATCCAATAATTTTACAGCGAAATCATGGGTGTCCACATTGGGACCATAAACAGAACCTACTAAGAGTTCTGTATTCTGCAACTTCCCTCTGACAAGGACATATCTGCCCTCATTATCGTGGATAACTTGCAGTGGAGTAAAGGGAACCGATCTGTGTATATATCATAACACCCCTACTTTGCGTGGTACCCTGAGAGGAGAAGACCATCCCTATTTGTAGGCACCTCATACTATTCTCCTCCTTACAAAGTAGGTGTGTTTCCTGTAGAAACACAAAATTTGCCTGCACAACCTCTAAATGTTTCAGGATTCTATACTGTTTGGATTTCTGTCGTGCCCCTTTGACATTGCAGCTGAGGAATCTTATAATCCTATTCGACACCATAGTTTTATCTACTAGCTTAACATCATGATCCAGACATCCCACCTCGGTATCCCCAACCGCGAAGCCTGTGGTCTTGTGCACCCTCCCTCTACTCCCCATCTAAATGAGACCCTTATACAGAGTATCCATCCAAACCCTTTTATCCTCCTTCCCCCCCCCGTAAATGTCCCCTTCACAGACCCTCCCTCGCTCCTCGTCCCAAACCATGCTATCATGGTCCATGACAACAGTACACGTGGCTCAGTCTCCCCACCCCTTCCCCCACCACAACTTCTTTAAACTAAACTACTGATAGACTATTATATTTATCATCTGCTTCCTGAACTAAAGTTAACACGTTTTAAGAATCATGTAAACATGCACAGATTCTTAGAGTAGGGCAATGAACTTTAAAATCAACTATAGCGAACTATAATGCTTCCTGAGTACTCTCCCTAGTCCCTCTTTAATCTATACATTGATCTATAAGATTGTATATACCTGGGGCATATATCATTTGCTTTGCTACAGCTAGAAGTTGTGCAACCCAGCTGGAATAAATCCTACTCAGGCCCCTAGGTCTAATCCGTACTAATGCTCTAACCTTTCTGTCTATAACAAAAACTTGGTCCTACTAATATTTATAAAAACACTTTAGCCTCTTAAACACTTGTGCTAATATGCACTACATCAAGGATGCAGTCTTTCAGTGTCCAATAAATTTTATGAAGCAAATGAGTCCCATTGATAAGCTGCGTTTGAGCCATCAAGCGGTCTTTGGTTCCCTCTGGTGGCGGGTTCTATAAATTAAAGTCCCAGCTTCTATTTAAAATCAACTTCTGGGAAAATAAAAACAACCTTTTCTGCTGGTTAAGTGTACCAATTGCCTGGAGTTCACCGGTTCCACAAATCACCCCGTGCATACCCGCTGAAGTTGCTGCGAGACCACCATTATTCTCATAAGGGACAGCTCTGCCGCACTAAAACAAAAGCTAACAGTTCTCGCCAGAAAGAGGAAAGTCCAATTGCCCCCCCAAACCGGGATCCCTCAGTTACCTTGCTGATAGTGTCAGAGGCGCAGTTCTGGCAATTTCCCCAACCGGGACATAAACTTAGTAAACGAACACTCGTAGTTCCCAGATAGGGCACCGAGAGCCCCTTCCAGCACAACAAACCCTCTAAATATTCAAGGGTTTTTGAAGAGGTTGGGAAATGCCTCTTGGAGAGCAGATGTTGCAGCTTCCACGTTGTCATACGAGTTCCAGCCCCCAGCTATCTGCACCTGAAATCTGACTGGGTAGCCCATTCTAAATTTGATTCCAGCCGCGATTAACTTGTTGACCAGAGGATGAAAAGCCACCCTCTTTTGCTGTACCGACAAAGGCAGGTCTTGAGCTACCCCTAATCTTTGCTCCAGCCCATTGCAGCTCCTTGACTTCTCTAGTTTTGGTAATAAACAGCTGCCGTTCTTGGTAGTTTAGAAATCGAGATATGAGGGATCGTGGGGGCGCAGACCGTGATGGTAACGGGCGTAAAGCTCGATGAGCCCTTTCAATGGTGTAAGTGGGACCAAAAGGAGAGGGGCCTGCTATTTTCTCCACCAGCTTCTGGACAAACTTGATAGGGTCCGGCCCTTCCTCCCCTTCAGGCAGGCCGATGATCACTGAGTTATTTCGGCTGCTTCTACCTTCTAAGTCCTCGACTTTTAGTTCCAGTTTGGATAGGCGGCGTTTCATTTGGGTCAGTACCAGATCCAGTCTTGTGCTGCTCCCCTCCAGGGACCGTATCCTCGCTTCGTTGTCTGAGGTCCTCTGTGTGAGATCCTCCAGTGCACAGGTGACACTTTTAATTTCTCCTGCTAGTTCCTGCATCTCTAGTTTAAAGGGGCGAAATTCTTCTAAAAATTTTGTTAAAGTAAGCGGTTCTTCCTCCATAGCCCTGGTCGCAGAGGTCTGAATTTGTGGAGAAATCGAGGCCCTGGATTTTTTCGAGGCCTTCTCCGGCATCGCAGGTGGGGTATGTTTAGGTGCTGCCTTGCGCATCTCTACTTCCATCAAGCCTTCCGTCGGTTCTATCCCAATGTCCAGGTTAGTAACTGTACAGTAGTTTCGAAAAAAGGAGGATTGAAATGTGGTTATGAGTTGTTTAGGGTGAAGGGAGGTCGGAGCACTCGGAGAAAGCAACTAGTCAGTGTTCTGCATCACGTGACTCTATGAAGCATTTCTCAAAAATGTGACATTTTTTTTACATAATTTCCCAGTGCCATCTGCTTATTGGTAGCTGGATATTGTACCAATTGTAGAAATAGTAGCATTATGCCTACCCTGTGAAACATACTATTATCATAATTTAATTGTGTTTTATAATGAAATTGATTATGACATAATGTTAAAAGCATGAAGTAGAAGTGATATTTCTGACTCATACTGAAATTGCTTTGTAGGAAAACTATTTCTAACTTAAGCTAATTATTGAAGACCAATCCTAGAGCTGCATATGATGTCTCAATACAGACAAGTTCTGGCTAGAGCTAGTATGGCTGCAGCTGAGAGCTCAAAGTCACTGCAGAACACGACACAGTCTGCCATGTCCAATATGTTTGCCAAACTTTATTGCGCATGTGCAAGTAGTTTCACATGCGCACCTTCACTTCCACAGTTGCGGTGAAGGCACACATGCACACTGAGCTCTGGTGGCCATCTTGGGCATAGCAGAATGTTCTGCCATGAGCTCAGTGCACATGCATGATTTCAACACAACTGCATAAGTGAAGCTCTGCATTCGTGACTACTCGTGCATACACAAAGTCTGGTGGCCATACTGAGCATTGTGGACAATGGCAGGTGACAGCAGCAAAAGTAGTGTGCCTGTGAGGGGGAATGAGCAGAGTGATTTGGAGTTGAAGAAGCATGTTCTGCAACTCCAAATTTGGACTTCGGTATCCTGTTTTCAGAGCTACAACAAGAAGGTTGCAGGCTCTGCACACTGCAGCCATAAAAAGGACATATCTATAAAGTCAAGCTAAATTTTCACAAAATTTGCTGTTGTGAGGGAATGTGACAAAAGTCATTTGATCAATATATGAATAATCATTTTTAGCCTTTATTTTGTTTTCAGTCTTGGAAGTTTATGATTCAAATTCCACAGTTCACTTCTCTGATAAATGTGAAACCAATTTGTCTGAAGTTATGTATAGACATTGTGGACACAAACAGTCACACATTGTCCCTGAAGACACCTGGCTTCACTGAAATATAAATCCATTATAGCAGCACCTTTATCAGTCCACCAACCCTCTTTGTCTGCTCCCTTTACCATAACAATACACACACACACACACACACACACACACTCTACACTAGCTCCCAATTAGTTCTATATGTATTGGCATAGAAATGAGTAACACCGAAGCTAAGCTGTCCACTTGCGGTCCACTGCTGAGACAGTTATCCTGAGGGGACACTGATAAACATTGTCAGAGCTACAGTGAATACCATAGATCTGACACCAGCTGTGGCCTCATAATATATGATGAGCATGTCAAAGGGAACAGGTTGCCAAAAATATGCAGAACTGACGTATTCTCAGTTCAAATGCCTATGCTGTGTTGTTCACAGTTTCAGCAATTTCAATTAAGACCATGAAAGGACAACCAGGAGCTAGAGTTGTTCACAACATTGAAGATGTGTTACCACATGCTCACAGTGTCTGAAACTGACATGCTATCAATCATAATTGGCCATGAGAAAAAATTAAGAATCACACCACCCAAATGTTTTACACATAGGGAACTTTATGCAACATTATGCAAGTCATATGAGCCCACAACATCTTATTTAAATATAGAACCATTCAGAAAAAAAAATATATATATATATATAGTGTATAGTAAAACATGGTAGTAGGATGACGGTGAGGGTCACTGTTAGGTGGGTAGGGGAGAGGGGCAAATGCAGAATAATGGACTGCTAACTGCACGTTTGAGCAGACTGGATAGACCATATGGCCTGTATCTGCTGGTGGTTTCATATGTTCAGATTGTTCTTTATAGAATTCCGTTCCTTTCAAAAAGATGTTGTACCACAGTTCTAAGGTCATGGAATATAATTGTACCATTCTGTGGTAAAACAGCATTCTGAAAACTCTAGAGACTACTCAAGTCAGTTTCATTCTGAAAGTGAAAGAACCACTGCACACACATTTCACATAATAGTACACAGTATAAAAAATTAGACTGGAGGGGGGAAGATTCAGGAGGGAAATGAGAAGACACTTTTTTACGGATAGAGTGGTGTCTGGGTATTACGCATTGCCTGCAGAAGTGAAATCCTATAGAACAGTGGACTGCTTCAAAAGGGGATGGGATAGCATAAGAGGGAGGATCAGGGGAGGGGAGGGAGGGGCAGCTGTAGTATAAGGGTTGCTAGCAGCACACTTGAGCAGACTCAATAGACCATAAGGCCTTTATCGCTGGCAAATTTGTATGTTCGTATTTGGAATGCTTTGCCTGGAGTTCTGTGACCAAGCAGCCAGCCACTCTCACTTCCTGAGCTGTATAAGCAGTTGCTCTCAGCCTCATTGTGAAGCATTTTTTTTCTCTGCAGCCAGAGGCTGTGTTGGTCTGTCCTCTGAGCTGGCTGGGGCCTACCCCTCCCCGCCCACCTGCTGTTTCTGTGTGTCTCTGCTGGACTTCAATGTTTGTTTCCCTGCTTCTGGTTTGTATCCTTCTTCTGGCTGTGTGCTTCTTTGTGTCTTGTGTGTCTTGTTTTGTTTTTGGGCCTCGTTCCCTGTTTTTCGTGTTGCTGTATTTTGGTTTTGTCTTTTGGGGCTTTGTTTCCTATGTTCCTAGCATACTGATGCTCCAGAGCTCATACAACAGCCTGCTTTCAGTTACTCACAATTCTCAAACTACTGCAATGCAACTGCAATCATTATTTGTGTGTTTCAGCTCAACCATAGCTGCTCCATGTTGCATACTCAATTGATTTTACCTGACTCAGGCTTACACGGAACCTAGCTATGCAGCTCAATCATGCCCTGTCATTCTACTTACCTCATTACAGCAGTTTGATTGCACTGCTTGGCTACACCTGCTTTCAGAGCACTGTGTCTCCTTATTTTTGTTTATTGCAGTTACAACTCAGTGTACTCCATACAGATGTTGCTTTTATGTTTATTCACCCTGTTCTACTCTTAGGTCAGCCAAAAAAGCTCCTGCTAATGCTGTTAACCTAACTTTAATATCTGCATGTGGTTCTCGGTCCTTCCATTACTTTCTTGTAAAGCCAAAAAGCCAAAAATTACCTCTGACTGGGAATTATTTAAAATTAAAAGAAATGAGTGTATAAAATTAACAAAAAAGGCAAAAATATATTATTATCGCAGTAAATTAAATCACAATGCCAACCCAAAAAGTTTTGGACAATAATAAAAAACTTGTCAAGAGGATTAGGGGAACAGGCCAATTTAAATTTGAGGGTAATTGATGTGATAATTGAAGATCCAAGAGCGGTTTCAAATACGTTGAATAACTATTTTGTTGATCTCCCCAATTTAGGGCTATTAGACAATACACCAATGACAAATAATACTGACATCAAAAAACATCCTTCAATCCAGCATCCCCCTTTCAGATTTAAAAGATTAACATTACCAGAAGTGACTAAAGAATAATTAAGAATAAATCCATATAAATCTGCAGGCTTAGATAATTTAGAGGAGAAGTTTTTCAAAATAGCTACCCCTTATATAGCGCACACAATTTCAGCCATATTCAATTGGACCTTACAGAAGGGACATTTTCCCACTCTGGAAGACTGGTAAAATAGTACCTATTTATAAAACTGGTGATAAAACATCCCCCAACAACTATTTTCCCATTGCAAATTTATCCGTTCTCTCCAAATGTTTGAAGAGACTGGTAAACCAGCAAATGGGAGTCTACCTGGAAATATATGATTTACTTACACAATATCAGTCTGGGTTCCTGAAGGGTTTTTCAACTACATCAGCCTCGGTTGAATTCAATAATTTGATTTGTACATCCTTGAATAAAGGTAAGGATACAGCAGCAGCAATATACATTGATTTGTCAAAGGTGTTTGACCTGGTGAACAACTCCATTTTGTTTAAAAGGCTGGTGGGTCTGGGTTTCTCTGGGGATCCACTGACCTGGTTTATATCATATTTAACCGATCGATCCAAGAAGGTACAGCTACAGCATCATCTTTCAAACCCTCGGACTGTTCAAAGAGGAGTTCCACAAGGGTCCATTTTAGGACCCCTGTTGTTTTTGAAGAATGACGAATTACCATCAATGACTCAGCACACAGACATAAGGATGCATGCAGATGATACGGTCCTGGTGGCTTCTGGGCATCGTCTAGTGGATATCCAAGGAAAACTGTAGACCGATTTCACCAGGGTACAGGAGTGGTTCACCAGGTCACAGCTAAAAATGAATGTAAATAAGTCTAAACTAATGTACTTCGGTACTAACAAACATCAGCTGGTCTCAAACGTATAAATTCTAACAATAAATCAAATTCCAATAGAACAAGTAACAAACTACTGTTACCTGGGAGTAAATATTGACTCTCTGCTGACTTTTAAGGGGCATATTGAAATCATTACCACCAAAGCACATAAAAAATTAGGAGCTTTGAAAAGGACATCTAGATGTCTGAAGTTGCAGGACAGGAAACTGATTGCAGAACGGCTTATTTCCAGTATTAAAATATGGAGAATTTATTTATAGGTCTGCAACTAAACAGCTTATAAATAAATTAGATAAATTATGTTATAGGGTGGCAAGATATGTCCTGTGCTGTAATTTCAGAACTCATCACTGTATTTTGTTAACCAGGTTAGACTGGCTACCTCTTGATTTAGATTTTAAGAATAACTGGTCAATTTTCTTCTATAAATACAAAACAATTCACTTAACTCACAACATTTTCAAGCTGTTGGAAGACAAGGATTTTGCCCTTAGGAAACACTCAGTTAGGCCAATGTACCAAAATAAAATTGATCCAGATAGGCGAAAAAATAGGTTCGGGGATAGAACACTGGCATCTCAAGCATCAGTATGCTGGAATATACTCCCTCCCCTACTGCGAGCTGAGAAATCCACCAACAAGTTTATTGTGGAACTAGAAAAGTGTTATGTCTATATATGTGTATGTGTACTATAGTGATTCTTGTGTTATCTGCCCTTTCTTCTTATATAATTTAGGCAATCTAGTTTTTAAGTATAGTGTACAAATATTAAGAGTTGGACCTTTTGTATATTTGTTTCATGTATCTAAATGTTTATGGTTGTCTTAATATTATGTGAAACTTAGAGAGCTTGTACAAGCCTGTCTTGAAAACTGGATTATATTATCCAAATGACATTTTTATTCCTGTATAAAAATAAATGTTTTACTATTTTACTTACTACTACTACTTGTTTGTCCTATGGTGGGGACTGGAAAGTGTTTGGGAGTCATGGCCCCATGTGGCTAATTATTTCTGTTTTAAATCCTGCCTTCACCACCAAAACTCCTCAGAGTATTTGTCACCTTGAAGTGGCTTTTTAATGTCTGGCTGGCTTGCCCCGCTATTTAGTGCTGTTTCATTGCTACTACGTTATGCAGACTGCTACTATGTTATACAGACCGTGCAGGTCCACTTACTACTACTCGGTTTACTGACCTACATGCAGGTCCACACTTGCTTACACAATCGTTGCTCATTGCTTATGCAAATCATTGCTCTATGCCTACTGCCATCCCCTTGACTTCAGCCTCTGAGATTCTGCCACACTCAATTCTGCATTCGACCTTGTAAGGCCTCAGCACTCAATGCTCATTATGATCTCATTACAATCTCAGCACACCATGCTCACTCAGCTGTTCCAGCTTTTCAGTTTTCTTTCCATTTCAGGGGCATGCCAGCCATTCTATTCTAGTGCACGGTTCCTGCAGCTGATAGTCTTACTCTGCTTTTAGTCCACATCTTGAGAGTGTCCAGCTTGAGGCAGGATCCTACTCACCTGGCCCATAGCTGGGAATGTCCTCACCCCGGGCTTGGCTTTAGCTGTCTGCTACAGGACAGCAACTCCTGGTGTAGAATTTAAGACTAGAGGTGAAGGGTGTTTAAAGTTGCCTCCTTTGGCTCTAGTGTTCCACTATAACAGTTATCCATTGGCTTTAGTGGTTTCACCTAGTGAGGCACCTTCACTGCATTCTCTCTATGACTACCTCTGGTTTACCTGGCTTGAGTTTAGGGTGGGTAGGCCTGATGAGTGCTTCAGCAATCATTGCTCTTCTCCTTCCACCTTGGTTGGACGTATTATTGCAGAGCTTTCTCGCAACCTTTCACGGTTTTCCCACTAGAGGGTTTGAGTGAGAACCTTCCTCCAAATTGGAATATTTTCCAACTCCCTTTAATTGGGTTTTTCAAATTGCAGCTGCAGAGACATCACTAAATAAAATATCCCAAGCCTGGAGGGAAGTCAACCTAGGCCTTGGATCCCCAGAGATTTCCTCCTTAAAGTTTTTTTTTCTCTCTCCTCCATTGCCTCAGGTCATAACTGTTTGTTAGCATAGTAATGTCCCCTAGTTTCTTTAGGTAGGTGCCACTGTTGGATGGAGGTGGATGGTGTCCCCTGCTGTTCCCTCTCTCCTTAGAGGATCCCCCTACTTCTCAGTGTAAACCATCAGTATCATGCCACTCAACCTAGGCATTTTATTACATTACCAAACTGAGCATCTCATTATATTTTCAAACTGTCTATGTTTCTCTACTACTATGTCACAGTTACTGCTACTATGTCACAGTTACTGCTTGCTCATCTGCTTCATGTCACCTCATTCTTTTGGGTTTCGTACCCCCTACAGGGTCGTAATTCCTCTGGAACAGAGAGTGCGAATGGCCAAAACCAAACTTACACAGTTGCACAAGCATAACATTATACTGGCTGCACAAGACAGTGAATTGGAAAGGCTTTGGCTGGAGTTCAGTGGCCAAGCAGGCAGCCACTCCCACTTCCTGAGCTATATAAGCAGTTCCTCTCAGCCTCATTGTGAAGCATTTTTTATTTGTCCCACCATCCTCCCCTCCTCCTCCAGCAGCAGCACTTCTCTCCTTGGTGGGATTCCTAACGTACCTTAAGCCATGGGAATCGTCCCATGGCACCTCTAGGGGTGAAACCCTCTCCAAGGGTTCCTTGCCTTTCATACCCCTACAGGGTGGTAATTCCTCTGGAATAGAGAGTGTGAATGGCCAAAACCAAGCTAACACAGTTGTACAAGCATAACACTATACTGGCTGCATAGGACAGTAAAGCATTTTTGAGAAAGGAACTAATACTTCATCAAGGGCAAGGGCCACCAGTTTCATGTCTAACTTATCATTGCCAAGACTGTTTCTTCCAAGGGACTTTTTTTACATAAGTCCTAGCCTCCTTGATTTTAATGATCTTGAAATAAAAATGAGGGTGCTTATTGCTAGGTATGGGCAAACTGGTTCATTGAAGACGCTGCAGAGCCCTCAATATACTGTACAGAATGCTATAGCTACAGCTGTTAACCTTCCTCCTTGCTACTCTCCCATGCTGTGAGGCTTGATCAAAGAGAAATAAAAAAATGTAACTGTGCATGTTGAACAGCAAAATAAAACGAGAGAGGTGAGGATGTTAAAAAACTATAAAAACACAATGGTCCAGATATTCAAAAGGTTTGCGCATGGCACAACAGTGTTGCAACATACGCAACCCACTGATGCGCTCTGGCATGATATTCAAATGGAGATTGTGCCTGGCACAAATCCCAATGTGCTGGAGCGCGTCAGTATTGTATGCGGTGCAGGTAGGGGGGTATGCCATGTATACTCTGCACATCCTGATATTCAGCCCGGGATGTGCTGAGTCCATGCATGCACAACCCCTACTTGTGTCGCACACAGGTGAGCCAAAAAAAAAAGGAACAACGGCTGGCCACCCACAGGCGAACTTCCATATTGCAGGATGCAACACGGCAGCTGACACCTGTGGGTGGCCACCCGAGCTCCGACTGTACCTGGCGGTGCCCTCCCAATGCCCGATCACAGGCATATGTAGAAAAATGACCCTCAAAATTCCCTGGTGGTCCAGTGGACCGCTGTCAGCCTGATTGTGGGCATTTGTAAAATGAAATAAAGTCCTATATCCCTGGTGGTCCAGTGGACCGCTGTCAGCCTGATCGTGGGCATTTGTAAAATAAAATAAAGTCCTATATCCCTGGTGGTCCAGTGGACCGCTGTCATCCCGATCGCGGGCATTTGTAAAATATAATAAATTCCTATATCCCTGTTAGTCCAGTGGACCGCTGTCAGCCCAATCATGGGCATTTGTAAAATGAAATAAAGTCCTATATCCCTGGTGGTCCAGTGAACTGCTCTCAGCCTGATCGTGGGCTTAAATATCAATAAAATAAAGTCCTATATCCCTGGTGGTCCACTGGACCACTCGCAGCTCAATCATGGGCTTAAGTATCAATAAAATAAAGTCAGATATCCCTGGTGGTCCAGTGGACCGCTGTCAGCCTGATCGCGGGCATTTGTATTAAAAACAAATGATGTCCAATATCCCTGGTGGTCAGTGGTGCCCCCTCCCCACCGCCCACTGGGCCTCACCGCCCGCCTCGGTCAGCGGCGGATGGTGCACTCTACCTGTCTGCTGCCCCACCGACTGACACCATAAGTGGGCTGTCGCCCATTGGTCCACAGCGTGAGCCATTGGACACACAGCCCATACCATACTACACATTCCAGATATGTGAATGAATCCATTCACGTATCTGGAATGTGTAGTATGGTATGGGATGCACACCCATTGGCTCATGCTGTGGACCAATGGGCGTACAGCCCTACCTACAGTGTCAGCTCCAAGGGTGGCAGGTGGGTGAGATGCTGCCACCTGCTGCTGATCGGGGGGGAGTGGGGTGGTGAGGCTCAGTGGGCTGGTGTGAAGGGGGGGTACTGCTGGACCACCAGGGGTATTGCACGTCATTTGTTTTTAATACAAATGCCCGTGATCGGGCTGCGAGCGGTCCACTGGACCACCAGGGATATAGGACTTTATTTTATTTTACAAATGCCCACAATCGGGCTGACAGCAGTCCACTAGACCACCAGGGGTATTGAACGCAATTTATAGTCACTGAAGCCCGCGATCAGGCTGTGAGGGCACATTGCCATGCTGTGCAGGGGGCGTCGGTCCCCGACGCCTGCTGCCTGGCAGGGTGCCAGGTGCAAGTCGCAGGGGATCAGGCGTGCATGCAAAATGGGGCTCTAAATGACGCAAATGGGCCCCATTTGCACCTTTGCACATTATGGGTCCCATTTGCAAGTGCACTTTGAATATCGCAGTTGCTGCGCATAGCACAATGGAACTTGCGCTAGCGCATCCCACTGCTCCTCTTTGGCCACTTGCACTAGCACAATGCCACTGTGCCATGCACTCTGCAGGTGGCCAGGGTGTGGTATTCAATGATGCTGTGCCATGGCGCAGCTCCGTTGAATATCGCCCAGTCAACGCCCCTGCGCAGCCAAGTTGCACTGTGCCCAGGCAAGCGCCACAGCCTGCAGCAGTTTGAATATCTGGGCCAATGTCTTCATGGAACTGAACAAGAAAATTCACTGAACAGGCAGGTAAAATAAAATGTCTGCTTCTATGTATCTAAAACAAGAAGGCTGAAGAATAACTACTGTACCAAGGTAATCAAGGGTTAAGACTCCAATGTGTTGCAAAGTAATCTGTGAGCAGGCAGCAGTGGAATGCAGGACAGCTTGCAGGCTTAGAAGTGCCTTTGAAAGAAAATTATCTTTTCATTGTTTATAGAAGTTAGCAAGCTGTTACAAAGAAATACAAAATGTAAATGTGGAGGTGTGCATTGGACGACAAAATAAAATGAGAGAGGTGAGGAAGTAAAAAAAAATGTAAAAACAACATTACCCTAATGGGTCTGAATAGGAAAATTCACTAAACAGGCATCTAAAATAGAATGTCAGCTTCTATGTATCTAACACAAAAAGGCTGAAGATTAACTACCTAGTTTGAAGTTAAATATTTTTTATTGTTTCATTAAAAGAGGTGCAGTCATGCATACATATCCACACATGCCAAAGTGTTTGGAAACAAATTGCTTCTGAACACTTTCAGCTGTTTGGATCGTATCAGACAGCTCCTATCGCAGGACCTAGAGAGGGAAAAGCTCCACAGCAGGAGGAATCCACAGGAGGGAGCAGAGACAAGACTCTGGTCCCTCATTGGATGGCCGTCCTGATCTGTTTTGGACTTGCCCAACCAAGTAGACACTGAATCTGCTCCCCATGATATTGCCCCCCAGTCTAGGCCCCTACCCCCTGACATGTTATTCTGTGGTACCACTTCCTTCATCCTGAAAGCCCCTTTTGCCATCACTGCGAACACTGCCTGGAAGAGGCAGGCCTCAAAGGCTGACTTGCATATCTGCTCCAAAACCCCCAATAATCTAACTAATAATTTCCCTGTTATTGGCCTTCTATGAACTAGAATCACCCTGGATCCTATGCCACCCCATAGCGTGTGTTTTATCACTTTCAACTTGTTTGGTTCTGCCCATCCCCGGTTGCCACATGCCCAACCTACCCCTGCAACCTGGATCTGCATGGCCATGTGTGACATCCCACTCTTCCATCTGCAAACCATATATTGCATTATTTGACTCTCTGTCACTGGCTTACTCACCTCAAAACCCTGACTCTGCCAAAACCCTTGGAACGTAGCCCATGTCCCTTCATAGGTCCTTAGTGTGTCAACTGCCCAAGAGCTTCTGCACAGCTGCCTGGCTTGGTCCATCCAGCTGCTCATAGTTGTGCTGGCACTGTTGTTCTCTTTGTGTAGCTGCTTCCAGTGCCAGGGACCTGAACCTGTCCAACTGGAGATGGGAAAGGCTGTCATGAATGTCATTTTGTATCCCCTCAATGTGTTTAGCTCTAAAAGATAAATTAAGTTTGAGCCCTTCTAAAATTTGCTGACATAACACCTGAATCCCCGACTCCGTAGACCCCTTCTGCCTGTTAATAATCTCGACTACAGCCTTGTTATCACACCAGAAAGCTATCCTCTGATTGTATGACCAGGTGGGTGGGATTAACCAATCAGAAGATAAGGACATGTAAGTATTAAAATTATTATTATAGCATGTCTGTACCCACCCTGTTACACACCCACTCCACATTCTCATCCTGCTGGTTTAAAAATAAACAGTCATGACTCAGCCAGCAGCACGCAAATAGCAGTGTTTTGGTGACTCACCATACTGCAGATTGAAGTGTGCTGCCAAGAACATTCCTGTGATCTTCATGGAGGCATTCAGGCGTCCTTGATTACACAGTTGCTCGGTAGATGGCAGCCCTCAGTGAAGATGGAGGATGCATAGGGGAAAATAACACCACTGAAATATTATACTGTAGCTATGCACATCTACCTGACATGTAACTGAGTGTCGGATATTTGTGTGAGTGAAATTTCTTGCCAAATTGAGAACTCGATCTGCAGCATGCACACTAGTGATCTCCGTGGATCACTAGATCACGTCAACCCTGGAGCCAGCAAAGGCAGGATGGCTGAGGGAAGGAAACACCACTAAATTATTATTATAGCTATGCTTAAAATGATATATTGAGCAAATGAATATACAGTCACAATCATAAAGAGCTTATAATGCAGAGGGCCTACTTTATGTTACTTATGCTTGCCGGTTTCTCGTCATAGCCAATACGGCTGCAAAATGAGGGATTGGCAATGATTGACCCAGAGTCACTTACAATATTAAGTTACTACGTTACATTGAGGGGTTGGACATGATGGACCTAGAGGCCCTTACAATATTAAATTACTATATTACAATGAGGGTCTGGACTTGATTGACCTAGAGTCCCTTAAAACATTAAATAACTATGTTACAGTGAGAGGTTGGACATGATAGACTTCACGACTCTTACAACTTTAAATTACTATGTTACAGTGAGGAGTGGACATGAGGGACCCAGAGTCCCTTATAACATTAAAATACTATATTAAAGTGAGGAGTTGGACACAATGGACCTCGAGTCCTTTACAACTTTAAATTGCTATGTTATAGTGAGGGGTTGAACATGATGGACCCAGAGTCCCATACAACATTAAATGAATATGTTACATAGAAACATAGAATTTGATGGCAGATAAGGACCACTTGGCCCATCTAGTCTGCCCATTTCCCTACCTATTGCATAAGCTGCAGATTCCAGATTACCCAACAACCTACTTCCTCCTACCCCTCACTACAATTGCCTTATATCTGTCCCATGCATTCTTGAATTCACCCTCTGTTTTTGACCCCACAACCTCCTCAGGAAGGAGGTTCCATGCATCCACCACCCTCTCTGTAAAAAAAAAAATACTTACTTCTGTTTCTCCTGAGTCATCCCCCCTCTATCTTCAAAGTGTGCCCCCTTGTTCTTGTACATCTCTTTTTCTTAAAGATGCTCCCATCTTGGACTTTGTTGATTCCCTTGAGGTTCTTGAAAATTTCTATCATATCTCCCCTCCCCTTCCTTTCCTCAAGGGTATACATATTAAGTCTCTAAATCTCTATTCATATGGTTTCTGATGCAGACCCTGCACCATTTTAGTTGCCCTCCTCTGGACTGTCTCCATCCTGTCTATGTCCCTGCAGAGATGGGGTCTACAGAACTGTATGCAGTACTGTAGATGGGGTCTCACCTGTCTGCACAGGGGGATAACAACTTCCTTTTTTCTAGTGGCAATGCCTCTCCCTATACATCCTAGTATCCCCCCAGCCCTCCTTACTACCTTCTCACATTGCTTACCTACCTTAAGGTTATCTGATACGACTACCCCCAGATCCATTTCCACTTGTGTTGTTGTTAGTACACCCCCCCCCATTGTGTACTCTCCCCTGGGTTTTTGTTTTCCAGGTGAATTACTTTGCACTTTTTTGCATTGAATCTAAGCAGCCATATTTTTGACCATTACTCCAATCTTGCCAAGTCCCTTCTCTCCCATTGCACCCCCCTCCCCCATGTATCAACCCTGTTGCAGATCTTTGTGTCATCTGCAAAGAGGCATTCTTTTCCTTCCAGACCCTCTACTATGTCTCCTATAAAGACATTAAAGAGGACCAGTCCCAATACTGAACCCTGTGGTACTCCACTAGTAACCCCCCTTTCTTCAGAGTGTATTCCATTTACTATTACTTTCTGTGTCCTGTTGTACAGCCTGCTTCTTATCCAGGCTACTACCATGGGACCTACTCCCAGGCTGGCTAGCTTGTTTATTAATCTTTTGTGTTGGACTGTGTCAAATGCTTTGCTAAAGTCTAGGCAGGCCATGTCCAAAGTCCCTGCCTGGTCTACTACTTCAGTTACCCAGTCAAAGAAATCTATTAAGTTCCTCTGACATGGGGTCAAGTGATGGTTCCAGTGTAGGCGGACGTGTCTGACACTCGCTCCCACCGCAAACGATATAACGATAAAGATTTAACAGAATCCAGTATACTTTTTCTACCGGTGCTTGTTCATAGTGCTGTCGGGACATCTCAGGCACTCACAGGTGAATTTATGCCCTTAAAAAAGACAGAAGTTTTCTTGAGGAATGGAAGCAGAAATGAAGCAGGCCCTCCCAGCTTGCACGCCACCCACTACACCAGATAAGCTTGCCAAGCGTCCTAAAACCCACACTACAGCTCTGTCAACCAATATTCCACTTTCAGAGGAAAGGTTTCTGGCTGAACTTGCTCCTTTAAAGAACACCTTTCTGGACTTTTCATCTGATTTAAAAGTGATTAAAGAAGATCTCAAAGATACAAATCAGGCTATAACTGATATTGCAGCAGGTACATCTTCAGTAGAGCAATGGCAGTCCAGGGGCTGACTCTGATAAGTCGCTCATTAGACAGAAAATGAATAAGTTAGAACTTAAGCTGGAGGACCTAGAGGGTCGCAACAGGCACAACAACTTAGTTATTTTTGGCCTCCCAGAAGAAGCAGAGGGCCATTCTCCCCTATTATTTGCCCAAAAAATGCTGTTAAAAATAGCTGGTCCCCCGCCTCATGCCAATGAGTATACGGTGGGAGAGAGCACATAGGTCCTTAACACCAAGACTGCCTGTGGGAGCTAAGCCAAGGCCGTTCATTCTGTGGCTACTAAGTTACGTGGACCGTCAGCACATTCTGTGGAAAGCTAAGGAGCTACAAGAAATTAAGAGGGATCAGGCTGTTCTTCGAATTTCACAAGAGCTGCCAGCTGCAACTCACCAGAAGAGAGCAAAGTATCACCTCAGCATTGTAAAGCTACTGGCGGCAAGCATAAAATTTCAAATGTTGTACCCAGCGAAACTCTCTGTTCTACATCAGGCGACTTGGAAAACCTTTAAAAATGCCGACCATGCAGCCCAGGATTTAGTAATCCTCTTTCCGGACTTATTTTCGCAGCACTGAGATCCAGGAAATTAACATAATGAAGTGGTCAGTTTTAATGGGCTCCTGAAAAGATGTCTAATGTTGGCGTTTTTCTCAGACTGGATTTGCTCAGAGCATAAAAAACTGCTATCCAGCTGTTGTCATTAGGTCTTGGTTCTGGTCTGTTCAATGAGGTATTGGTACTTCTCGGCTGCTCTCAGTCATTGTCTCATGACGTGTCACATGCTACCAGTAAACTGCAGGCAAAGTTATAGTTTCTATCATGCGGTCCTTACTATGCTACTCATTTTGTAATATTATAACTTCTTCCCTTTTCCTTTAATCCGTAGAGTTGCCCCAGTTAAACTGTTTCAATTACAGGGCCTAGAGTAATGGTCACCTTAGGGGATTATAGGCAATTTGAGTTGGCTCGAGGAAGGGGCAAACCTAATTTCTAATGTGCTCCACACACACATTGTTCCAGGGCATTTCTCTGGGTTTATTTTCATTGGGATGGAGATACTTTATTGAGCACCTGCAGCCCCATCACATGGCTGATTAGTTTTTGCCCTTAACTGAAACTTCATGGAGCTGCCGGTAAGCTCAGAGCTGCTTACATTCCCTTTTTTTTTTTCTCTTTTTTCATTGGAAATGCCTTTTTGTGAAGCAACAGACTTCTCATCTATTTTTTACAGGGAGAATATTATAGGTGATAGTCTCTGGTAGCTAATCTGAACAAAATGTTGCTCGATCGTGAGCACGGGGGGGATGAGCTTAATGCGATTTACACCAGACAGGGATTTTCAATGTAACGAGTGACATTGTAATATGCACCTGCCCATAAGTTTAGCTTGAAGTTGCCTTCTGTCTAGTCCCAGATACCAGATATTGCAATATTTCAACTGCTCTTAGAGATTTTTATTTTAATTTTATTGAAATCTAGGATTACAAATACCTTTGAGCAGGAACTGCTCATTTACAAAGGTTCCACGTCGAAGGAATGGGGGGTATACATACATACAAAGGCCAACATAATACATAGTTACACAATAACAAGAAGTAAGAGACTGAGGCTTAGGAAATTCCAGTAATTCAAAATGTGCCAAATGTTAGGTAGCATGACATAACCAGCCAAGGGCAATCTTGGAAATAAGCACTGCAGGTGAGAGGGAAGGGGGTATGCAGGCAGGAAGACCATTGTCAGAGGGTAGAAGGTGAGGGTAAGAGCTCTAAAGGGGAAGGAGAGGAGGGATAGAAGTCAGGAAATGCCCGGGGGAGGAAAGGGAGATAGGCAATATATGAGTGTCTGGGCGCCTAGTATACATGTGTATCTGTGACCCAATTGTTTAATGGGTTGGTTCTTGGGTTGTAATGGGCAGAGAAATGTTGGAATAGAAATCTCTATATGGTTACAGGAGTCAAGAGATTTAAACACATTAGCCCATTTCATTTTTTCCTTTTTACATGTGATTGGGACAGCATAATGTTGTATGGTGTAAATCGGCTAACAATGGCCTAACACATTTCCTACGCACAAGGTGGGTTATTTTGGAGAATGGTTCGAATTTCAGTCTACTGGATAAATGCAAACGACTAGTTTTGGTTATACTGTTAATCTTACTGAAGCAATACTGTCTTTGATTTGTAATGATACATTACAGTCCTAATATTAGGTTCACTAATGGGGGTTTAATAACTAAGGGGGAATGTCACTTAGTAGTCTTTTTTCTTTATATTCTCTCTTGTAGGGGAGTTGGTATGGAGCGGGGTGCTGTGCAGGAATGCCTGGGCTGGTCGCAGTCACAGAATTGATAATGGGGGTTGATCTCCCCACATTAGTATCCAGGATTGAGTTTTCTTGTTTGTTAGTATTACTATTTGTAGAGGGGCAAGTCAGGAGATCAATGGGATACCTGTATAGAATTGGAAGTTTGAGGTTAAGTACTTGGGAGGGGTTAAGGCTTCATTATAATATTTGGGAAGTCTGCCATAGGTTGGGATGTATTTTTTTGTAGAGTGGAAGTTAGATACTGGCTGATGCTCGAGGGCTAACCCTTTTTTTCTCCTTTAAAGTGTTACAGATTGCTCACAAGTAATGGCAGGGTATAGGTTTTGTTCCTGGAACATAAAAGGAGCACAGACCCCAGTCAAAAGAACCAAAATATTGCTTCATCTTAAAACCCATATAATAGATGTAGCCTTTCTACAAGAAATGCATTTGTTGTTCAATCAATTAAATGGGTTTAGGAGACTCTGGGTAGGCCAGGTATTTGGCTCTGGTATTGATTACCATAGAAGAGGGATGGCTATTCTTATTTCCTGGAAAATTCCATTCCAACTTATTCAATCAATTGTTGACCCAGGAGCTTGATATGTGATCCTTATACTGGGCCACTCAGAATTAATATTACGCTCTATTTATGGGCCGAATACTAAAGACCCAGAATTTTTTACAAATCTTATTTCTATCCTGGCCACCTGGTCTTCAGTTCCAATAATTTTTGGGGAGGGGATTTGAATTTGATGATTTCTAATCATCTAGATAGATCCGACCAGAAAAGACAGAATTTATCATCTTCCCAAAAAGCATTACATGAGTTAATGGATTCTATTGGAAGTACTGATGCCTAGTGGCTTACTTATCCAGACAGTGAAGAATTTTCATTCCACTCCCTCCCTCCCTCACCACCCCTCTTGAAGACTGGATTATTTTCTTATTTCACTAGAACTAACACCCGGGGTGTCCATGGCTTATTACTCCTCTAAAGCAATTTCTGATCATCGTATTGCCCATCTTTTCCTCAAAATTGCACCAAATATACACAGAGATAAATTATGGAAGTTAAATAGCTATTGAAATCCGAGGATCAAATAACACATATTCAAAAATTTATATCTACCTTCATGGCTTACAATGGCCCAACAATGCCTAAATAAGATTTTTTATGGGCTGCTCTGAAATGCGCTCTAAGGGGGAAGTTTATTTGTTTAGCGTCAAAATGCAAAAAACAAAGAGAGGCTACTCTCTCTTCTATCCAGTCTCAAATAGAGGAATTAGAATGTCATCTTCTCCCCTCAGCGCCAGAGGAGGATTGGATAAAAGTGGAGTCTCTGTGTGCACAATATAACCAGATTTTATCTGAGAAAGCTGAATATCTCATGCTCAGATCTAAAATTTCATATTTTGACCAGGATGAAAGGGGTGGGAAGCTTATGGCTCTCTGGTTGCACACACAAATAGCTGATAAAATAATTACTTCCTTTTATTCGTCTTCAGGAGTCTTGCTTACCCCACCCCCCCAGAAATTGCAAAGGCATTTCAAGAATATTATCAACAGTTATACTCAGCTCCTAATCATCCTCTCCTGGTTCAAAAAATGGACAACTTTCTACAAGATATTAACCTCCCAACGTTAACTGAGGATCAATCCATGACCCTGAAAGCTCCAATTGTTTTAGTGGAAGTATTGCCTGCTATAGAATCTTTATCAAGAGATAAATATCCAGGTCCAAACGGTTTTACCACAAACTTTTATCAGACCTTTTAAGGGATTATTGCTCCCATTCTTTTAGATACTTTTCAGTATATTTTTGATAATGGCATATCCGATAATACCCTGATGCAAGCCTTAATAATTGTTGTTCCAAAACCAGATAAAGATCCCCTTTTCATTTCTAATTATAGACCAATTTCATTAATTAATGTGGATCTTAAGATCTTGGCAAAAATACTCTCATTTAGATTAGGCCAAGTCTGGGAATCCTTGGTTAGTCAAGAACAGGTAGGGTTAGTCAAGGGAAGATTATCATCGGATCACCTTAGGAAAGTTGCCTATCTTTCTTCGGTGTCCAAAGATCTTATTTCTTCTGCGGCATTGGTTGCCCTTGACGCAGAAAAGGCTTCTGATAGGGTCTCTTGGGGATACCTCTTCTTGTTGTTAGCTAAATACCGTATCCCACAAGAATTTGTTCAATGGATCAAAGTATTATATACATTGCCCGAAGCCCAAATTCACTGTAATGGTGTTCTTTCTACGTCTTTCACATTATCCCAAGGTACCAGAAAAGGTTGTCCCCTCTCCCCTTTTCTTTTCAACTTGAATTTAGAGCCGTTGATTAAGAAAATTAAAAATTCTGGATTGATTCCAGGGATTCCAATTGGGCAGATAGAGTATAAGTTATCGGCCTATGCCAATGACTTACTCTTACATATTAGTAATTTATGTCAATCTCTCCCGGCAACTTTCCAAATTATTTTCCAATTTGAATCATTTTCAAATTATAAACTCAACATAGGGAAAACGGAGGTTTATCCACTTAACAAATTTACTGTGAGGTGTGAAATTGGTCAACTGGGGGTTCGTTGGAACACTGAAAAATTTAAATAGTTAGGAATATTTATTCATCCTCTCCCTCTTGTTATGAAAAAAACTTAATTTAGATGTTCTCCATAAAACCCTGTCTGATGATTTCAAGCATTGGTCGAAATTGTCTATCTCACAGTGGGGCTGTTCGACATAGTAAAAATGAATGTGTTACCCCGGATTTTATATCCCCTTCAAATGTTCAATGGGTCCCTACCACTTTCATGGTTTACAAAGATACATAGAATCATTAGTTCCTTCATATGACAAGGGAAGAAAGTAAGGCGTAGTTACCTTGAACTCACACGGCAGAAACTTGATGGTGGCCTGCAAGCCCCTAATTTTTATATTTATTATTTAGCTATACATTTAGCAAGAATTAGATTTTGGATCCAACCCTCAGAAGCTCTACTGGAATCTACCTGTTGCCCCTCTTGGGTCAGAATTGAAAGGGCTATGTGTCTAGCAAATGGAATTGATCCCAAGACTCTCCCCTTTATTTCTAAGAAGAATCTCCCGAAGACCCTAAAGGAAACACCGTTAGAGGCCTTACTTCAAATGCAACAGCAGTTAAATAACTTTCTAAATGTGGAGGCATCCAAAGATATTACTCAACCTCTGTTTTCTAACCCAATTTTCTCATTTCAGGTAAGAATATTAAGCATCACCAATTTTGGCCACAAATGAGAGTGAATTCAGTGGCTCAACTAGTGAAAAATCAAAAATTGCTTCCCTTTAGAGAGGCTCAATCCATTTTTAAATGGCCAGATAATCTGGTGTTCAGATATCTTCAAATAACTCATTTGCTGGTTAAACACTTTTGAGTGGACAAATGGTCTAGCCCCCTTATGTCAGTGGTTCTCCCTTATGTGGAATCCAGTCCTACATCGCATATTACATCTACTCATATAAATTTCTATTAAATGAAATGGTCAATACAGAAGGTCAAAGATTTTACTGGTGGGATAATATTCTACCACTGCATTACTCTTCTAGGAATTGGTCCAAGATTTGGAAACACCTATGTAAGTATATTAAATGGGACAGGTACCGATTAATGCAATATTATATCATTCATAATTTATATTATACACCAGTTCAGTTGAACTGTATGGGTACTTCATTCTCCAGTAGATGTCCTAAATACCAACATGAGTCAGTGGACTTACTTCATATGTTTTGGGGTTGTGATTCTATTAATTCTTTTTGGAGAGAAATTCAAAATCATCTCAATCCCATGCTTACGATCACAGATAAATTTACTCCAGAAATCTGCATTCTGTGTGACTTTACACAGATCCAAGGGGCACAGCAGAAAGCACATATGGCCTTGATCACTGCATGTGCCAAGAAAATAATATTAAGACACCGGATTGATGCATCTATTCCCCTCTAATTGGAGTGGTTTAAAGAAATCATGTTTGCCCTACAGGCAGAACTTATACTGGCAGGTATTAAGAACAGATCAAGTGCATATAAGCAAAGGTGGGAGATACTTCAGACCCTTATCTCAGTACAGTAGCTCTAATTTGAAATAATTTTTTTCATTCTTTTTTTTTTCTTTTGTCAACACTCCAACAGAGGGTCATATTCGTTCAGTGTACCCAATAGCCAGTATCTACTTCACTGTTCTTGTTTTTCTTTTCCCTTTTTCATTCAGTATCATGTAATTTCAACTCTCTTTCTCTTAATAGTAGTAAATGTAGAATCCTGCGGCAGACTGGGAGGGGGAGATGAGGAGGGTCGTGGGTGGGGTACAGACAACTTAAAAGTACTTTAATATGGAACTGTTATGTTGTTAGGTCCTTGTTTGGTTTTTGTCCTCTCTTTTTTTTCTATTTACAAATGCAATTATACTGTAATATTTTTTTTATTTTGTTTTTTTTTCATCCTGGATGATTCATGTATTACATTATCATGTTGCCTGTACTTGGAGGGTGTTTAAAAAAAATCTTAAAATGAATAAAGCTTATTAAATAAAAAAAAAAAAGATTCCTCTGACATGACCTTCTTGCTGTGAATCCATGCTGCCTTGGGTCCTGTGCCCCACTGGCCTCTAGGTACTCAACAATTGTTTCTTTCAGAAGTAATTCCATACTTTTCCCTACCACTGAGGTCAAGCTAACAGGTCTGTAGTTTCCTGCCTCTGCCTTGCTCCTGCATTTTTGAAAAAGAATCACATCTGCCCTGCTCCAGTCCTCAGGTACCACCCTATCCTCCCATGATTTGTTAAAAAGGGTAGACAGTGGTGTCACTAGATCTCTCCTTAGTTCTTTCAGAATTCTGGGTGAATCCCATCAGGCCCCATTGCTTTGTCCACCTTGAGTTTTAGGAGTTTTTTCATGACCCTTTCTTCTGTGAATGCACTGGTATTGACCCCCTTGTCCAGAGTGTTTTCATTGTTTGATTAACTGTAGGTACCTCCCCCTCTTCTTTTGTAAATTCTGAGCAAAAGTATTCATTCAATATCTCTGCTTTTTCAAAGTCACCCCCAACCCCCCCTTTATTAAGGCTCACTATCCCTCATTTGATCTTCCTTTGCTCCCTGATGTACCTATACTGTAAAAGGTTTTATCCCCCTTCTTAACTGAGTTGGTTACCTTTTCCTTGGTTTGGGCCTTAGCTATTCTGACTGCCTGCCATGCTGTCTTCTGCTTTAACTGATGAAGTTCTCTGTTCTGCTCCTTTTGTGATTTCTAGCACTTCCTGAATGCTATCTTTTTCTCACTAACCTTCTCTGCAACCTCCTTTGTGAACCATAGTGTTTTTTTACTTCATTTTGTTTTGTTTATTTGCTTCACGCAAAGGCTTGTTGCCTCTGTGATGGCAGTTTTCATTTTTCCCCATTGTTCTTCCACCCCTCCTTCCTGCCCATTTGCTAGTGCATTCCTTAGGCATTCACCAATTTTGGCAAAGTCAGCCCTGCTAAAGTCCAGAACCTTTGCCATTGTATGGCTTGACTCCTCTGCTGTGTTTATCATGAACCATAATGTATGGTGGTTGCTAGTTCCCAGATGGCTATCCACTTCTAAATCTGTGATCCTCTCTCCATCTCAATTTGAGAGTACCAGGTCTAAGATTGCTCCCTCCTGAGTTGGTTCCAATACAAGCTGTCTGAGGCATACCCCCTGCAGGGCATCGAGAATGACCCCGCTTTTGTATGTAGCTGCAGCAAATGTGCTCCAGGTAATTTATGGCATATTCAGGTCCCCATCAATAATATCTCCCCTTTTTCTGCTATTCTAAGGATGTCTTCTATGTAGTGTCAGTGGCTCAGTAGGTAGCACACTTACCTCTGAGGCCAGGAGATCAGAAAGCTGTGGGTTCAGTTCCCACATCTGGCACTTGGGTTAATATCCCAGTAGTGACACTGTAGTGCAGCATGAGAGGGGTGCTGCACTTCTGAGGTGCCGTCTTTCGGATGAGGCATTAAACCGAGGTCCCATCTGCCTGGATTGGTGGTAGTTCAGGTGGATGTTAAAGATCCCATGGCACTTATCGAAAAGAGTAGGGGAGTTTATTGAAGAAAAGAAATCATACAAAAACACAATACAAAAATCCAGAGGAATACAAAAAGAACAACATTACAGCCAGAAAAACAAAACAAAAATGAAGTACTTATACACAAAAAAAAGAGAAATAAGCATAACTCAAATACATAATATAGTATGCTGGAAGCTTTTTTTCCCCCAAACCCTGCTATAATTGGAATATAAATCATGATACCTAATACCCACCATTTTTAAATAACAGGTACATCAGAATATGTTATCCATGGCATATTTCTTCAAACTGCACACAACATTCTGGATTGTAAGAGCCTAGAATCCTCATTATATTGAAATTTTAAATCCCTTGTGATTTTACCAAGAAACTCTTCATGAGATAAAAATTTCTGCTGTAATGAGAATAAACATCTACTGTTCCAAATATACAATTTAACAACCAATAATATTCTATGTAAAGTTTCAGTATGCCAGTGGTCCATCCCTATATAGTTACCCCACATCAAAGCATCCATAGTAATAAACTGAAACCATGGAGCATTCCAGACAGTTGCCAATAGAGGCCAAAAAGATGTAATATAGACGCAGGTCAAAAAAAGATGTTCTGTTGTTTCCAGTTGTTGAATACATCCAGGTCTAACACATAAACATTCAGTCAGTTGTTTACGTTTTTGATTAGCTTTAACATTAATCCTACCATGACAGCTCAGCCAATGAAAGTCTTTAAAATTATCTGGAATCCTAGGAGTGTTTAACAAACTTAATACTGCCTCTCTGTATTGAAGGGGACATCGAGAAAAAGTTTCTAATTCTGTAAATTGAGTCTGCATAACCCAGTTATATAACACTTTCCTTTGCTTTGAGATCAAAAGATGGCTTGTAAGTTTCCAACGTTTAAGATAAACAAAAGTTTCCCTAATATAAGGTGGGATATTTAAGGATCTAGGCAAAATCCCCAATTCCCCTGGTCCCATTGTTGAAACCATAGGCCGCAATTGTGTTCAAACACGGGCACCCAAGTTTTATAAAAAAAATTAATAAAGGCCTAAAGTTTGCATATAGAAAATCGCTATAGAAAAATAAAATTGGATTCACCATCCCTAACCCTCCCTGTTTTATTGGCAAGTACACAATATTCCTTTTTAAACAGATTTAACCTGCTACCCCATACAGCTTGAAAAAAAAAAGACTATAAATTGTTGTTACTAGTTGACAATGTGGAGGAAAGACACAACTTATATAAAGAAATACTGGAATCAGCAATGTTTTAATTAGATGTACCCTTTTCTGTTTACTTAATTTCCACTTATTCCATTTAGCCACTAAGGCTTTACCACGAAGTAAACAAGGTTCCCGATTCAAAAAACACATATCCCCCTTACCATAAATAATCCCCAGAAATTTCAAATGAATCGCTGAAAAATTAATACCAGCTACTTCAAAACCAGGAGGATCAACTGATTCAAACTGTGTACCGATACATTTGTCTAAATTTAAATTGGTACCAGAGTTTGAGTTATAAGTTGTACATACAGTATATCTAAAGCTCCTGAACAGAAACATTGTCCACACTAAAATGCAGAGATCATCTGCATAAGCCAAAGCTTTGAAATTTAGGGGGCTGAAACAGCAATAGCCTTAAAGTACTGAATTATTAAGGAGCTGAAGTAAAGGATTAATGCAAAAAGCATATAGCACAGGGCTGAGTGGGTACCTCTGATGCACCCTTCTCCTTACTGTCAACATAGGTCCCTTCCAACCCCTAACCAAAGGAGTAAATGTAGCTGTTTTATATAAGCATTGAACCCAATTAATAAATTACAGTGGTAAACCATATTTTTTTTAAACTTCCCATAGGAAGGTGTGGCTAATTGAATCAAAGGCTTGTCTTTGATCCAGTGATAGTACTAAGCCATCTGCTCTATGCCTAAAACTATGCTCAAAAATTTCCTTAACAATATTAAATGATCCGTGATATTCCTACCTGGTATGGCACATGCCTATGCTGGGGATAGAATATGTGTTACTACTAATAACAAGCGTTATTTAGAATTTTAGCTAAAATCTTAAAGTCTGTATTAAGTAGAGAAATTGGTCTCCAGTGATCTATGTATTGTCTATCTCCCTTTTGTTTTAAAATATATATCAGAATACCCCCTGTTATATGCAGAGAAGGGGATCCAGATGAAAGAATTGTCGTAAAGGTTGCATCTAGTTCCATCAAGATATGTGGTCCTATAAATTTATACAGTTCTCCAGTTAGTCCCTCTCCACCTGGTGCTTTATTATTCCTTAAGGCCATAATTGCTTTCTCTACTTCTTGTGGCAGAATATCAGCAATTAAAGGTATTAATAATTGGTCATTGGGCTTAACCATAGAAACTAAGTCAAGATAAGTTTCCAATGTGTCGGAGTGAACTTGTGAGGGAGTAAAGGATTGAGTTGTATAATGTGTCACAATATTAAGAATCTGTCCAGTATCAGTACATAATCTTCCATCCTTATCAAATAAACTATCAATAGTTCTGTTTAAGTCCCTAGCTGCATGTCGCTCATAAGGGCAAATACAACCCTTTTTATCCTGATCACAATATAACTGCTGATATTGCAGATGTTGTTCTTGTAGTAAAGGATACTCTACCATTTGCTGTTTAAAATTTTGAATTTGCACTGTAAAATCATGTTTTACGGTAGATGCTAAAGATAACAATTTTTGAAGTTGTAACCTGTTGTTAAGGTAAGTCCCATATTCCTTATCCCAGACTACCTTCCCATATGATTTAAAAAAAGACAAAAAAACTGTCAAATCCCGCACAGTGTCTTCCTACCAAATACTAGGGTCTGTGAACATATCAAAAACAGATTTCCTGGCTTGAATACAATATACCAAATCTTGACAAATATTTTCCTTAGCCAAAAGCAAAGCATTTAATTTCCAATAACCAGCTCAGTAGGAGGTGTACATGAGCCATCCAATAATAAAATAATATTTTATGATCTGAAAATTCTGCTAGTAAAGTTTTGCTTTTGCAATTTGTAAAAGGGGAGAAACAAAAAAATTGTCAATTCTCATGGCTGAGGTACTTCTATAAATGGTAGGGTCAGCTTTCTCAACTATTTTGAAGTAAGCATCCCTTAAATTTGCATTCTGTATCATAGTAGAAAGACAGGTCATGTCGAAAAACACTTTGTTAGTAACAGTATGCTTACCCCTATCCCTTACTTTTAATCCATAATTAAAGTCACCCCAAGAATAATGTGATGTGCAGAATACAGATAGGGCTGAATAGCCTGGAACAGCTCAGTTCTTACCACCTTTGTTTGACCAGCGTAAATATTAATGAACTGGAAGAGTACATTATGCAGCTTGACATCCAATATTAAGGCCCGACCTGGAATCAAATCAATTAATTTAACAACATGCACTTCTATATTTTTAAATAAGATGGCTATCCCAGAGCAGGTTTCTTCTCCCAAGGACCTGAAAGAAGGACCTGAATGCCAAAGGTTAATGGCCTGTTTCAATTCAGATATGGTGTGTAACTTAGTATCGTGCAGGAAAAAAATACCAGTTGAAAGAGATCTTAAATGTGAAAACACAGCTTGCTTTTCTGTAAACTCTAATACTATTAACATTAATAGAATAAACAGATAAAGGAGGCATTATTTTAATAAAGGAGTAAGTGAAAACCTTGAGCATGATTCTATTCATGGGGCTTTTAGTGGAAGCTCTTGTGGTTCTAACATGCTTAGTTTTCCATGTTCTTTTCCAGAGTGAAGGAGTACTGAGTCAAGGGAAGGTTCTTCCAGTTAAGAACCCTAATCCAATATTGAGGAAATAATGGAAGAGCCTTCAGATTCATTTCGAGATTTCCCCTTCAATAGGCAGAGAGGCAAATCTATTTTTAATAGGAATTTCAAATGTTTTGGGCATTTTAGCAGCTGGATGTACCCAGTGCTGCAGATGTCTGGAGGTTTTAAACTGAGTATGTGAGGGTCGTTGTGAAGCATCTGCAGTATGCTCTGGGTGAGTTGACACATCCTCAATAACAGTAGTTTCTGCCACTGTAGACACAGTAGCCTCCTTCTAGGGAACCATGGAAATGGTGTTTATAGCAAAATTCCCTGGTGGAGGCATAGCAGACTGTTGTGCTGAACCTTCAGGAACTGGAGTGGTAGCTGCAGATTGAGCAGGAGGCCTATCTTGGGGCCTAGAGGCTGAAAGCTGAGCCTGGGCACATTGTGCTAGGGCAATGGACACACTCTGCTCATCCCAATCAGCTTGCTCTCCCTGATTGTGTGCCGCTGAGGGACAAGAATGATAAGTGTGACCCTTCTCCTCACATAAATTGCAAACCTGATCATTTCTGTATATTGCCGCACCGTGACCTAACTCATTACAGGTAGTACATTTTAGTCGATCACACATATTTCTTAGGTGACCCATGGCTCCACATCGATAACAGGCCTTGGGCTGACCTGCATAGAATAAAACTCCTCTATCTTTCCCCAGGAAAAAGCTATTGGGTAACTGAATTAACCCAATATCAGAAGTGTTCAGAACAACTTGTATTTTCCACCCTCCATTCCAGATATGATCATCATCAAAAATGGGTTCTGGATTACCCTGTACTGTACACCTTTGTTTAAGCCAATAGAGAGGATCCGTGACACTCACCCCCTCATTCCTAAATAACACAATGATCATACAATGGGCAGGTTTAATTACGGGAACTACCACAAAAAGGGACCCATAAAGCAGAGGTTTTTAAAAGTTGATATTGAGACCAGAACTTCTGCAGAACACTACCTTGTTTAAAGCTAACGTCAAAGACAGGTTCTCCTGAAACATGTATTAAAGCATAAATTTCAGCAGGGGTAAAGAACATGGAACCCATGAGCAGGTTCCTAGCAACATGTTTACAATCTGGAAAACATCTAAACCCCTTATAAATTAACTTAATGCATTGTGGCGTTTAGCAGGGAAGACTGGAGCTCTAAATAAGGATGCAAAGGATTTGATAGAATTAGACTGTCCTTGTGAAATATGTTCAGCATGTCCCACAGAAGAAGAAAGTTCAGGAGCATCAGAGGAATCAGACCCACAAAGTCTAATTTCACCACCTTGCAAAATAGGTAGCACCGAGTTCTGCGTGAGTTCTAAGCCTTCTGGCACTTGTAAAGGAGAGACAATGTCCATTTCCGATCCACAGTCTTTAGATCTGTTAGTTTCCAATGGAAGACAGTCTTGTCTAGCAGAGGTGGATTTTTTACTGGGAGACACAGAAATGGGAGAAGGACCTGAAACCCAAGCGCCTGAATCAGATTTCTCCCAACCTGCAGCCTGCAAAGCACGATCTACAGACCACTGGCTTTTATCAGCAGTTATTTCTTGCCGTATTGATGTAGGAACCTCAGAGCTTTGTTCTAGGACAGGGAACACTCTACCTGAATTTACTAGTCCTGCCAAGGTTCCCACAGAGTCATTATACAACTTTCCTTTGAAGACAAACAAGGGCGCTTGCCTTGTACCTGCTGAGAAGGAGTGGGAGCCTTCAGAATCATTCTGCTTAGGTGATTGCCTTTCATCCACAACAGCTGCTACCTTCTGCAGGAGTCCTCTAAAGAGCTGCCATGTCAGCAGCTGAGGCAGCTCATTGCACAACTTGCATTTTATTATGCTCACACAAAGAGCGTTGATCCGCTGCCGCAATTGCAGCTTTCAGTTCGCATTGCCTTAATTGAAAGCGGGCTTCTTCATCGCGTAGCTGTTGCTGCAAAGTAGCCAAATCTTTGGAAGACACATCTTGAAGCTTCTAAGTTGAAACAATAACTGTCTGATCAGATGGTAGATCACTGGTCTCAGACCTTATCCCAGAGGCAGAAACGAAATGCACCAGATCCATATCCACACTTGCAGCATCAAAAAAACTCAGAGTCCATAACCTCAGACCTTAGAGCAGCAGCCTGCTCTGCTGCTACAGGTACATCCATCTCCTCCTCCAGCTCGACACAAAGTGACCAACGCACTAGTCAGCAGTCCCCCTACTGGCCAAGAGCAGGGAATTTCCCCGGTGTCCTGGACACATTTCCCTCATTCACTAAAAATACCACCAACAGTTTCATCTGGTTCAAGGTCAGTTGGCATTCATCTGTATCCCCTTCCCCTGGGTTGTGCCTGAAAATAGGCAGGATTTGCCTAGTGCACTTGCCCGGTAAACAAAAAATAAATAAATAAAATTTCCTTGTCTATTTCCTCCCCCTTAGATTGGGGTCTGTATCCAACCCCCATGTGAACTGTGATGCCATTGCCTGTCTCTAAGTTGATCCACAGTGCCTCCTCTCCTCCCTGATTACCCTTTAGTTCTGTTGCTTTGATGCCTTTCCTTATGTAGAGAGCTACTCCTCCTCCTCCTCTCTTTTACCCTTCCTGTCCCTCCTGTAGATTGTGTACCCTGGTATGTTTACATCCCAGTCCTGGTTCTGTGTGTACCATGTTTCAGTGACTGCCACGATATTCAGGTGTTCCTCTTCCATCAAGGCCACTAGTTCAGGAAGCTTGATACCCAGACTACAGGCACTGGTACCCAGTTTCCATTTTTTGATGGTTTTGCCTCTTTTTGCCCCATCCCTGCACTTTATGACTTTGCCTTCTCCATTTACCCCCGTCTTTCTCCCTATTGACCTTTTGTACCTTGGAGTTTACCTCACTAACTACCTTGTTTTTTGGGGGGGGGCTGAGAATTCCCTGCTTCTTGTCAATGCCTCCACCCTTGGCTAGTTTAAAAGCATGCCTATGAAGCATTTAAACCTGACACCCAGGAAACTGGTTCTCCTCCTGGACAGATGCAGACTATCGTGCCAGTATAGGTGGGTATCCCTACAAGTGGAATACCAGTCCCCAGTGAAGCCAAACCCCTGTGCTCCACAGCAGTTTTTCAACCATTCATTGAATTGCATGGTGCAGAATACCCTTGCCTCACCCATGCCATAGGCATGCAGCACCTCCAAGAAGGATACTGTGTGTGCTACTTGTCTAAGGACCCTCCCCAACTCCTCAAACTCCTCCTGCACTGCTCTGATACCATGCCCAGCCAAGTCATTTGTCCCTAGGTGGACAATGACATCCTGCACCCTCTCCTGTGCAGCTGCTCTCGTAATCCTGTGTATTCACTTCCTGTCCCTCCAAGCCATGGCACCAGGCAGGCACCTTACTTCACTTTCCCCTGCCTCCCTCAGTTCTACACCCCTAATAATTGAGTTCCCCCACCAGGAGATGCTTCCTTTCCTGTGGTGTCCCGTGTCACCTTTCTGTGGGCCTCTCTTGTGGCAGTTTCCAGCAACCTCCTTGGTCTTCACTGTGGGTGCCTCCAAAGGAAATATGCTCCACCAGAATGGTGTATGGATTGTGGAGTGGTACAACTGGAAGGATGCACCTCTGTTCCACCACCCTCACCCTCTCTGAGCCCACCATGGTCTAACCGCTCCTGTTTCTTGGTGACCCCTGGGGCACTGGTGGTGGATCTGATGGTTTCTGGCTGGTGGAGGTTTCCCTACTCCTGTCCAGTTTGGCCTGGAGATGGTCAGCCTCCTCCCTCAGAGCAGAGAGTTGCCTGAAAATAGGGCAGCACTGCAGCCTCCTGAAAGTTTCCCAGTAGACTGCTGCCCTACAGCCAGTGCATTGCATTACTCCCCAAATGTCTGTCTTCTTTGCTGTTTATCCTGTTTAGGTATTTTTTTCTTTCTTTTTTTTAAGTTAGTGTGCATGCATTTACCCACAATGCAATGTGCTGTGCTGGTAAGGATATGACAGTTGTATGCCCCTTGCCCTCTTGAGGAAATGATGTCAGAACCCCTGGTATAAGGGAAATAACATCCTAGGGGAGTGAGGGGCAGGGAGGGTTGGGCCCAAGCTGTGGCCTCCAGAAACAATCAGCTACAAGCTCCGACTCTCCACTATGATGAGTGTTGAGCTTCCTTTCAGTAAGACAATCTGCAAAACAATGTAACATAGAAAATACCCAGCAAAACAATGAACAATCAGAGAAACATCAAGCAGTTGAGCCCATTACCTGTGATGTAAGCATCCCCTGATCCAATACAACCTGGTATTCTGTGCTCTGAATGCAATCAGGGAAAACCAGTTTCCACCCCGAGGCACTGTCTGGGTTCAAATACACAAACTGCAGGGTTTGCAATGACAAGTCCTCAGCCACCAGTAAATTATTTCAAAATAGTTACAGTGAGGGATTGGACATGATGGTTCCAATGTCCTTTATAACATTACTACTAGGATAAGAGGACAAAAGGGGGCAGTTTAGCCAATCTATACTGTCTCCCACACATATGGGTTATGCTTATACCTTTAATGACTTGAGTAAAAAAACTGGTTGCTTCAACTGCTTCCTTGGGCAGTCTATTCTAAGCCTTAACTATGTTACAGTGAGGGGTTATACATGATGGACCCAGAGTCTCTTACAACACTACATTATTATGTTACAATGAGAGATTAGACATGATGGACCCAAAGTCCCTTTAAACATTAAACTACTATGTTACAGTCAGGGGGTTGGACATGATGGACCCAGAGTCCCTTACAAGTTTTTCCAGGACATCTACATGCATGGAGGTGCAGCAAACTGTTTGAGGACTGCAGAGCCCTCAATATACTTTACAGACTGCTATAGCTTCAGCTGTGAACCTTCCTCCTTGCTACCTTCCAATGCTGTGGGGCTTGATCAAATAGAAATAAAAATGTAACTGTGGAGGTGGACGATGGACAGCAAAATAAAATGAGAGAGGTGAGGATGTTAAAAAACTATAAAAACACAATGTCTCCATGAGTCTGAACAAGAAAATTCACTGAACAGGCAGCTAAAATAAAAAGTCAGCTTGTATACATCTAAAACAAGAAGGCTGATGAATAACTACTGCACCAAGGTAATCAAGGGTTAAGACTCCAATGTGCTGCAAAGTAATCTGCTAGCAGGCAGCAGTGGAATGCAGGAAGGCTTGTAGGCTTAGAAGTGCCTTTGAAAGAAAATCATCTTTTCATTGTTTATAGAAGTTAGCAAGCTGTTCCAAAGAAATAAAACATGTAAAAGTGGAGGTGGACATTGAACTGCAAACTAAAATGAGAGTGGTGAGGAAGTTAAAAAAAACTGTAAAAACACAATGCCTTAATAGGTCTGAATAGGGAAATTCACTAAACATGCATCTAAAATAGATGTCAACTTCAACGTATCTAACACAAGAAGGCTAAAGATTAACTACCTAGTTTGAAGTTAAATATTTGTTTTCGTTTCAGTAAAAGAGGTACATTCATGCATATATACATTATATATATCCTTTGAATACTGATAAAATTGTTAGAATAGCTATACAGTTAACCAAATATGGATTGAAAGGTGAGAACAACATTTCATATAGTATTACATACTAAAAAGTGGGACAGAGGCAGCCAGCATGCTGTTTTGTTAGATACTTTACATTTTATTTCATCAGACAGTGTCATTTTACCATTGTAGATGACAAATGACACAGGACAACCTGTCTAAGAGTGTGTAAGGTGTATTACATATTCTGATTTAAAACCCTTGAGACTTATCCATGTGTTTGTGTGTGTGCTAGTCTTATTTGGATGTTATTATTATTAAAAACAATAAAGGAATCCAGGCATGTCACCCTGAGTCCTAACTAATGTTTAAACTACCAAGTTAATCAAGGATTAAGACTCCAATGTGTTGCAGACAGCAGTGGAATGCGCGACAGCTTGCAGACTGAAACATGCAATTGAAAGAAAATAATATTTTCACTATTTATGGAAGATAGTTAGCTGTTCCAAAGCTATTTATCTTATAAGCCCTTGAAATGATAAATGTTTTCAATAGGAATTACAGCAATTATTGCCCTAAGCTATTTTGAATAGGCACAGTTATTAAATGGGATCTAGAAATAGTGCTATCTACTGCAGGCAGGGGTGCACACCAATGTAGTAAATGGAGAGAACAGTGGAGTAATATGAGCCAAACTGCTCAGTGGAAGACCACAGTCTCACAATCCTCTCAGTCCTTTCCCCTACAACTGATAACTATCAGTCAGCATGTTGACATCAATATGCAGCAGTAAAATTATTTTTTACTATCAGCATTGCACATTAATCATTTCATAATGCAATAAGAAACTATGGGTTTGTGTATTATGCTGTCACAACACACATCCAGAGGCTGAAGGTACTCTGTTTGCATCACATGCCTCACTACACCCATGATATCCTATTGCTTACTTTTAAATTCTCTGGTTTCCAGTGGTTACAGTAAACTCAGTTTTCTGCACAGTGTGAACTGTTGCCTCCCCCTCAGCATCAGAAAGATTATTGTTGAGTGCATGATTTTTTCTTACACATAATTATGATGATGTGTTTTTCTCCACTGCCTCTTAATCTTACATATCCAAACTCAGTACCTTATTCAGCACCCTTCAGAGGTTCGACCTGTCCTACACCCCTTCACACCCATCACAGTGCTATGTACAACAAATTGGAATTGGTTTCTCCTGGGCCAAGGCATTTTCTTCACTTCACCCTCCTGGATTTAAATTACAGGCAGGAAACTCCCAGGGTACTGTAACTGGGTAATACAATTATCTTTCTCAGGTCCTTGTTGGAACAGCACAGTAATGAAGAAACGACAGACAAGTGGTGTCCAGCACATAAAGTGATTTATTTCTGGTATATAAAGCAGGCTTACAACCAAATCACAGTGATAAACACCAGGGAGAACATCTCCAATCTTTCTTACCTATAGGCAATAACACATTATTCCTCCTCCTCCTCCTCCTCAAAAAAGGTGCAATGCAAAGGGTTTTATACCCCATAATAACCATAGCAACTACTAAAAATATATATAAAAGTCTCATCAATGAATAATAACAAATAACCTAACTTCTTACTAGCCTGGGAAAGCACACTGAGCTCGCAGAAAGACAAGATAACTAAACCAAGGACCTATATTCGTGAAGGCCACTTGTGGTTACACACATAATAACACAGATAGTTGCTGTTCTGCACTAGAACTAAAGATGGTAATATCGTCTAACTAATGATGATTATACAATGGTATAAACAGAGGTGTCTCCCAAAGTGGTACAATTAGAATAATAGCAAATGCATTATAATTCTCAGTAGAAATACAGTGAAACTCAGATCCCGACACTTATGCTTGTATGATAAGTTCCTGCACCCTAACTATTACTGTCTGTGAGGTAGTGGGCCAATCAGGGGTGCTGGTCCATAGGTAACATTCCCCCCTTGTTGCCTCAGAAGGGGCAATAATCCCAAGTAAGCTAGTAGGGATGGAGCTAAAAAGTCATTTACAGGATCAACACATGAGCCTTGTAAAGAAATTTGAGTTGTTCTCGATGTTGTTTGAGGGTACGTTGCATGCAGCATAAAGTGAAAATCAAGAAAACAATCAAGAATCTATGGATAATAACAAAAACCTTGAAGCTAAGTTCTACCCAATAGTTGTCAAAGACAAGACTTAAATCACCATCATGAATCTGATCATTAATTATATTATTAGCTTTAGATATATTGGCCCAGATATTCAAAGGGTGCGCCATGCACAATAGGGATGCACCAGCACAAGCCCAAAATGCGCAATTCTGCGATATTCAGCTGGAGGCAGATGTGCCCCCAAATCACACTGCACAAAGGCGCAATGATAATGAATGCATGCGCAACTGAAGGGGGAGGAACCATGCATAAATGGCACAGTGCGATATTCAACAACATGTGCCATGCACAATAGGGGAGCAAGTGGAAGTTGCGCGATAGCGTAAATGAGCCAAAATAAAAAGGAACAAGAGAGAGGTGCAAGAACACTACAGGGAAGGCACATGTTGCTGAACCGTCGGCAGCCACACAGGCACCAAACACTGGGAGCAGGACAGAGACAGAGCACCTGGAATCCCCAGGAACAGGGAAGGTGTGGGGAGCCTCTGCCACAGTGCAGTCCAAAAGGGGGAAGTGCCACACAGCACTGAGGCCACTACAGGGAGGTGTTCCCAGTGCAGGGGAAGTAGCAGCTAGGACAGTGGGGGGAAACACAGAAACAGCTGCCGGGGGGGTAACACAAGCCAGGGACATGGCCAGTGTCACCATCCAGATAGAGGCAGTTATGAGGGGGGTGAGAAGGCAGGCAGCAGGGGGGCACAGCTGTGGAAGGGCCAGTCAGCAGTATGCCCCCAACAGGCAGTACCGAACTCACACCAGCTTCGAGCTGTACACTGATACTGAGATTGTGGGCCAGTACCGCCTGAACTGGGCAATTCTGAGGCGGCTCTGTGAGCTGTGCAGTGATGTGATGCAGGCACCCACACGACGGAGTCATGCTCTGTCAGTGGAGACCAAAGTGACAGCTTACATGTGCCTGCTCACCATGGGTACCTTCCAGAGACCAACAGGGGACACGACAGGCATAACCCAGTCAGCTGCATCACACCATCTCACCCAATTCCTCAGCGTACTGCTGCCACATGCTGCGGAGTACATCCGTTTCCCCAGCACACCGGCAGAGCGCACAGCAAACATACAGGAGTTCCACAGGGTGGTGTGTATGCCTGGCATGCTCGGGGCAATAGACTGCACACATGTGGCCATCTGCACACCACCTGGCCCCACAGGGGCTGCATACATGAATCGGAAGGGGTATGCAAGCATCAACTGCCAGGTGGTGTGAGATGCCAGAGGGTGCATAATCAATGTTTGTGCCACGCACCCTGGGAGAGCACATGATGCCTTCATCTGGCACCAGTCAGCACTGTGCCACAGGTTCGAGAGTGGGGACATCCCACTGGCCCAATAGTGGGCGAGTATGCAAAGCACACAGAAAGACATGGAGCTTTGAGGGCATAGTCAGAGGTGACATGGGTATTGGCCTAGATGGCCCAAGGCAGGACAATGCTGATCACCAAACTAACGTCCACCCTCTACACACAGGTGACAGTGGATACCCACTCCATCCCTGGCTGCTCACACCATACCGATGGCCCGCGACCCCATCACGTCAATGCTACAATGAGGCACATGCCACCACACGGAATGTCATCGAGTGGGTGCTGGGGATGCTGAAGGCACATTTCCGTTGCCTGGACATGTCTGGCAGTGCCCTACAGTACAGCCCCTCAGAGGCCTGTGGGCTATCCCTGGCCTGTTGCATCCTGCACAACATGGCCAACGACTGTGGGATAGCCGTACAGGTCAAAGAGGGGGAGAGCAATGGAGACGATGAGGACGCTGGTGAAGATGGTGATGGGCAGCCCCCCCCTTGATCGAAGGGACCCTCGACTGATTCAGATGGCACAGCTGCACTGGGACACCATCACAGAGGAGCACTTCAACCAACCCAGGTAAGTCATGTGGCCACGTGCAACCACCAGTGGCAAAGGCACAACCCACAAACACGCATGGACAAACACCAGGGGTGCATGTCATTAAGGGAATTGGCCGAGCATGGAACCACACACACCGTCAGTGATGGGCAAGGTCTAACATGGCATGCAGTCACACATACCTCACAAGACATGCACAAAGGGTAGGAGGCACACCAACCCCGACTGCCACCCCTAGCCACACACACATCCACAGACCACCACGCCCAGTGCCTGTCATTGTGCGTGTGTCAGACACTGGGCACCATTGCACAGTGGTGGACAGCGAAAGCAGGCATCATCATGCACATGCCACAGTGGACAGCAGATGGGAGGGTGTGCAGATGGAAACGTGTGTGCATGCAGATCTGTTACCCACCTGTGCATTGCACGTTGAACAACACAATGCACACAGGGCAGCATCAGACAGTAGCCATGCTGGAGACAGGTCAGTCACTCACCACAGTGCCACAGCCACCATGGATGCATGGGAGGCCCCACCAAGACCCGCCAGCAGTAACAGGCTGACCAATGGCCTCATGGGGTGACACCGATGGTCCCCCAGGGGTTGCACTGCGTGAACATGACCATGCTCGCGCAGGGGTCTGCAGCACACTGAACATGCCTGTGCCAGGCATGCTCGGGATGCCCACAGCTGAACCCGGTGTCAACAAGGAGGGTGTCACACGATGCTGGGAATGGGGGGGTGGACATTGCACTGCATGGTGTCTGTGACACAAGGGCAAATAACTGTGTGCCCATTGTGGCCATGACAGCTGTGATTGCCTGTGTCTGCCTGTCAATGGCAGTGGTCACATCCTCCTGCATCTGATCCATCCCTGCCAGCAGCAGAGCGGTGTCTTTGCTGTGCCGCTCCTCTGCCTGGCACAGAGCCACAATGAGTGCATCCACCACTGTCACAAGCCGCACCTGCTGATTGACTGATGCTTGGAGTATGCGGGTGTGCTCATCTAAGAAGTCATCTGCCTGATCGGCATGCTGTCCCTCATGGTGTTCATGGCCCTGATGGTCAGCACCCCTTGAGGGTGAGCACTGAACACCAGGGCAAGGCTGGGCATGTCCATAAGTGGTGCACTGATGCCGCCCCATGACACTGTACCCCCATGGCCATTGGCCGACTGCTGACACTGCCCCTCTGGGTGCCGCTGCAGTGGATGCAATAGCCCCACTGTCCTGAACACACACACCAGTGCTGCCCCACTAGTGCAGACAGGCACAGCCTGGGACTGTGATGTTACGCAGGCCTCCACGGCGGCACCACCCACGGCCATGCCCCTGGTGTCACCTGCTGTGTGGCCATCCTGTGGCCCAAAAGTATCACTACCCAAGAAGTTAGCTCCATCATCATAAGTGACGGATCTGGCACCAGCCCGAGTCTCAGTATGCTGGCATCCATGGACACTGCATGGCCTCCTCTGCACCTGCTCCACCAACATCAGTCCAGACGTCCAGGTGGGCCCACTGTCGCCTGACCTCAGATGCCTGTGGAGGTGGACGGGCCCTCATCTATCTCCATGCTACCGCACTCAGTGTACAAGCCACCACCGCTGACCTATCTAGATGCTCGGAGCTGTAAGGAAAATGGTAGCATTAATGTATCTGCCCTACCCTGTCCCCCCCCATTGACAGACCAGGACCTACCATGCAGTGACGGGCTACCACCCATCTAGAATCCACCACCTGGAACACCCTCGATGGCACAACGCTGCATGCTACCAGCAACCCGCTCTTCTTGTGGGGTCAGGTCTTGCACGTCCAGCTGTCCCCCTCCGGTCGCAGACAATGCTGCCCTGATGGCAGCCACCTTCTCCTTAATCCACTGCCTGTCCATGCCCATCTTATTTTTGCACTCCTGCATGGACCGCTGGTGGCTGCCTACAGGTTGACGGCACGTGCCACCTCTTCTCATGCAGCAGCACAGGCCTGTGGTGTTCCCTGGTGTCTGCTGAGCAGCAGCTCCTGGTTGAGGTAGGTCTCAAACAGGGCATCTGTTTCTGCCTTGGTGAAGTTAGGCATCCTCTTCCACCCACGTCTCTGTTCCTCTTCCTCTTCCTCCACCTCATGATCAGTCATTATTAATCCTGTGAGAATAACAGGTGTTACCTATGACTGTGCAGTCCCATGCATGTCCCACACACCACAGTCCACACTCCCAAACAGCATGCAACTCACCACAATAGACTGCAGTATCTGACTATGGCCAGTTCAGCCCAATGTCGCATTTTTATAGCGCAACGCATGCAAATGAGGTGAGGCGCATTTTTAAGTGGATGCAAATGCCATGTCTGTGCCATTGAATGGCTGATTTGCATATGCCGCTGAATATCACACTGTTGGCGCTGCGCAATTGTGTTGAATGTGCTCAGGCAAGGGCGCAGTTCTGTGACATGTGCAGTACACACCAAACTGTGCACGCCCGGGGTGATAATGCAGATGGCTGCTGCGCTGCTGACGTGCTGTGCGCAGAAGGCAATGCAGGGCACGGCCACCATTGTGCCTGGGGCACTACTGCACTGTTCATATATATGGCGCTGTGGCACTGGGGTGCCGTAGGTGCACTGGGGTCACAGTGCTGTAGGCCACTACAGGAGGTGGCACACAGGCACCCAATCGTGCTACACGCATTGGGTTCCAATCATGCTGTGGCTGTCTGTGCGTGAGAGACCCTTGATCCTGTGCCCAATCTTTGCCCCCTAGGCGCCATGCCTCTGCATGGGTGCACCACTATCGTGCTGTTCAGTGACAGCATGATAAGGAATGGCTGCGCTGTACCGTGCAGCATCTGCACGTGGCAGACCATGCTGCCGAGTGCCATTTTGACTCCAATTATCTGTTGAGATGGCATGGAGAAGGGCTGCTATGTGGAGCCAGGCTGAACTGACCAATTTGGTGGCCACTGTAGAGCCCCAAGCTGGGGCACTATATGGTGATGCACCCCTGGACAGGGCCAGGAGTGCAGTGTGGGAAGAGGTGGCAGTTGCACTGGAGGAGGCCACAGGAATCGGGTGCATGGCCGAGCAGTGTCGACACAGGTACGGGGACCTCTGGCACAGGGACCCGGACATGCTTGCCCATCTGTGAGGACATGCCAGGAGGGGCATGGTGCCATGGCCAGGTAGGTGCTCCATCCATACACTGTTAATGTCCATACAGGTATCATGGTTGCATGTGTCTGGCACATGGGAGCGGCCGTCCAATGATGGTCATTGTAGTGGTATCGGGGTGGGGTTGGATGGGTATGGCTGTGTGGGATTGCACACACACGAGGTTGGGGGGGGACTTTGCTACCGGATTGTACTGATTTTCCTCTCTCCATGTTTGCACCATAGGCCCAGAGGAGCACAGGTGGGTGAAAGAGAGGAGGCACCACCAGGAGGACCAGCAGACTGGGAGGGATGAAGGTCCGCAGAGGCACAGGGACCAGCCTGATGATGGCGAGTGCCTTACATCCATGATTACTATTGCAAGCTGTGTAACAGGGTGGGCAGCGGGGCATGGCCATCATCCATTGACACCACTGCCATGCATGCAGCTTGTTACAGTCAGCACTGTCCAGTGGTACTGCATGTCTGGGAGTGCATCAATGGTGGTTCATGTGTGCACCAGGTACATGGCTGTGCCACTGCCTTCACACCACATAGACAAGTCACTGTACGGCCACAGTGGTGCTGTGCGGGATATGGGCGATGGGTGTGTGCAGTGGTTCACATGGCTGTGGGTGCCTGGGTAGGCAGGTCTTGTGGATGTGGTCACTGTGGGTGGTTGCAAACCATCACAGGGGCATGGCACATGGCTGTATGTCATGCACAATTGGTGGGTTGCAGGGGGCTGGACAGTCACATGTAGTGACTCTGCTTCCTTGTCCTACATGGACGGTGACTTCTGGCCAAACAGAGGGGACTGCAGGAGTTGTTGCAGTTGGCAAGCACATCCCTGGAGATCCTCCAGAGCATGGACTGGCATGGGGTCAGGAGGCGGAGGACACGGTGCCACATGGATGACAAGCAGGGTGGACAATAGGCCATCATGCCCTGGAAACATTGCACCCCTGGACCCACTCTCACACCCTTCTTCCCTCTCCTATATTATTTATTTATTTAAGAGATTCACCAGGAAGGCATGCTGAGCAGAGTACTGCTCGATTCCAGATGCGTCCTGGGGGTAGGGGGTTACAGCAGAACAAGAACATACATTGGCAGAGTACAGTGGTAGGTGAGATGGTTCAGTACAGTTACAGGTACAGTTATAGATACTTAATCACTAAAATGTGCTACCAGACATGCGTAGGGAGCAGAAATACAAGTTAGTAACAGAATAAGTTGCTCCGCAACTGGGAGGATTATGGAGATGAGGGGGAGGACTAAGGGGGGAGGTTGCAGTTGCAGACGGTAGCGAAGTGCAGTCTGAGAAGAGCATTCAGTTGAGGAGTGCTTGAGGAATTTCTGATGTCGGCTGTCAGGGAGTTCCATAGTTTGGGAAACCTGAAGCTGAAAGCAGCCTGGCCTGACTGGGTGGATCTGTGGGGGATATGTAGGAGCCTAGCATCGATATTTCGAAGAGCATAAGTAGGAGGAGAGAGGGTGGCTAAGGAGGAAGACAGGTAGGAGGGAAGGGTATGTGACCAGAACTTGCCAGAGGTTTTAGCGCAGTGGAGCAGTCTTCTGTTATGAAGAGACGGAGGTCCAGGGATTGGTAGAGGACACAGTGGTGGGTATTGGGAGGAGGTTTAACGAGAAGAGGCAAAAAGAGTTAAAAAGGATCCAGCCTAGCTTAGGAAGTTTGGAGGGTGCAGTGAGCGACATCGCCGTAATCAAAGACAGGAAGGATCATTTTTGCACTATTGCTTGTCTAGTGCGTAGAGGATGCAGTTTTATTCGGTAGAGGGCTCCCAACATAGGTTGCAATTTTTTGTGTAGTGCATCGATATGCACTGAAAAGTCAAGATGCTGGTCTAGCCAGACCCCAAGATAATGATAGGAGGTGCAGGCCTCTAGTGGGGAGCTATTCAAAGTGTAGAACGTAGGAGGTGCAGGGAGTCGTGCTAATTTGGACCGGGAGCTGAAGGTGAGGGAGACTGTTTATTTAGGGTTTAGGTGCAGCTGGTTTAAGGTGAACCAACGTTGAATGGAATCAAAATCCTTCTGTAGGCAGGCTGTCACTGCACTAGAGGATGCACCAGAGGCGAACAGCACCGTGTCATCAGCATACATGTGGATAGATGTTTGTAGGCAGGCAGCAGGCAGGTCATTAAGAAAGATAGAGAACAGCAGCGGGCCGAGTACAGACCCTTGGGGGACACCACTGGTGACAGGAAGTGAGGTGGATCTGGCCGAGCCAATGCGGACTGATTGGGACCTGTCAGCCAGGTAGGAGTAGAACCAGTCGACTGCATTTTTTGAAAGTTCTGCTTGGGTAAGTTTAGCCAGCAGCAAGGGATGGGAGACTGTCTCAAGCCTTCGCTAGGTCAATGAAAATGGCAGCTGTTAATTCTCCTTTATCCATTCCGTGAGGATTGCATTAATAAGACGAAGAAGGAGGGTGGTGGTGGAGTGATTTCTCCTGAAACCGGCCTGGAAGGGGTTAAAAAAGGATATAGAATCGAGATAATGATAGAGCTGAGAGAGAACGAGTCGCTCTTGAATCTTTGCTAGGGCAGGGAGCAGGGATATGGGACGATAGTTGGATGGAGAGGAGAGGTCCCCTCCTTTAGGTAGTGTAACGACAGTGGCTTGTTTCCATGAGTTGGGGACTGCCCCGAGTTTGAAGGACAAGTTAAAGAGCAGTGCTAGTGGGTATGCTATGGCAGGTGCAGAGAGCAGAAGCATCTTGAATCGAGGCCCGATGGGCATTTTCCTTTGTTGGGTCAAGCGCCTGCAGTATTTTTAGTACCTGGCTAGATGAGACTGGGCGGAGGCAGAAGGTGGCTGGGGTAGGTACAGAAGGGGAGTGGACAAGAGATAGGGATGAGAGGAGCGGATGGAAGAAAACAGGGAGGAAAAGTAGGAGTTAAACTCAGAGGCAATCAGGCTAGGATCAGTAATGGAATTACCCAATGTTTAAGTGGGAGTAGGGGTTGGGCAGGTGGGAGAGGAGGTTTAATAGACTTCCAGAAATGAGTGGGTGGGAGAAGTTGTTGTTAAAAGCAGTTTTAAGTAATTAGATTTAGCCATCATATGTGTCTTGTACAGGCGTTTCTTAGTGACCGTAGTGTAGCTGGGCTGTTTGATCACCTGTGGCCTTAAAAGATTTCCAAGCACGGCTCTCTGGTACTAAGGAGTTCCATAAGGGTAGAGGTTACCCATGGTAGGGGGAGCCTACTCCGGATCTTCTTAGGGGTGCGTGTCGGTCCCAGATGGCGAGGAAATTTGCAGAGAAAAGTTCAGGGCATCATCTGTAGAGGTGGCCCTAGGGATGAAAAGACCAATCAATACTAGAGAGGTCACTTAGGAGAGCAGTCAGGTTAAGAGACTTATAGCTTCTGTTTTGAAGCACACGGGTGGGGCCATAGGAGGGAAGAATTTTCTCACGATAAAAATCATATGGTGATCACTGAGGAGTCGGGTAGAAGGCCAGCTTTACAGATCCGATGGTGGTGGGTAGTTAAAGCCCAATCCAGTAGTGTGTGCTTGTTTGATTTAAGGTTTAGACGAGTGGGTTCCGCTATTTGCTGGGACAGGTTTAGGGCATTTATTTGTTGGCCGCGATTTGGAGGCTGCACTGCCTAGCCAGTTCAGGTTGAAATCCCAAGGATATGAAGTTCCCGCCCTCCGTGTGTGACCTCAGGTTGCCAAGATGGTCAATAATGCAACTCAGAGGAGTACCAGGTGGACAGTAAGACCCAGCAATATAAATTGGAATGGAGTGAGGTAGAGGGATTTTGATTAGAAGGAGTCCACAGAAGGAAAAGGGGCAGGCAGGGGATTCTAGAGAACTGGAGATTGGAGGATATGTACATGGCTGTGCCACACCCTTCTTTCTGCCCTGTCTGTCCTAGCGATTAGGGAAAAACCAGGGATGGAGAATTCCGCATCCTTGTTGTAAGGCTTTAGCCATGATTCAGTGATAATGACTATATCAGGGAGTGCAAGGACAGTAGTTTGCAGGGTTGCTATTTTGTTTAGGATACGGCATATATTTAGGTGGACAATTTTGAGTCCCTTAGGGAGGTGCGTAGCTGATACTGGGGGTTGAGAGGCTAAGGATGCAGGTGGACCTGGGTTAAGTTTGATATATGTTCATCCCTGCCCCTTAACTGCCCCCACCTGGTATGTGGCCCTTCCCCCCATTCTAAATATTTGTAAATAGTCTTGTTGCTTACCTTTTTTTAATACATTTGTTTTGTTATGACAGCTGTGGTGGTACCTGATTTGCAGTGGGCTACAGGTGCTCAGCTGCAGTGGTGTGCATGGTGTCAGGGGTGGTGCACGCATGGGCGTGTGTGTGTGTCCAGAAGGGAATCACCTATGGTGTGGGCAGGGGGATCAGTCACTGACTGTGGTTTGTGTGTTCTCTGTGCACTGGATGCCTGTGTGCAGTGGTCCATGGTGCATGCACTGTGTGCATGGCACCCCTGTCAGACCATCCAAGGCCTGTACAGCTGACACCCTTGCATGTCTGTGTTATGCATGGTCTGCTGGCATGTCAGTGGTGGCTGTCCATGCTGGACAACCACTGTACCCAACACAATGCCAGGTTGCCTTCCATCACAGTATGGTGCACATCTGCCTCCGGTGGCACTGTGGCCTCCACTGTTGTTGTCCCCCCCTCCATGCTGTCACTTGCGTCTGTTGCAGGGGATGTGCTCCAGTGTCTGTCATTTGTGCTCAGGCCACATGCTGGTGGCATACAGCTTCATGGTGCCTGTGCAGGGTGGCTGGCACACCTGTGCCATGTAGGGGTGCTGGACGTGTGTACACTGCTGCCGTGGCCACACGCCAGTGGCTTGGTTGACCCACTACTGTGTTCCTGTGTTGATGTGCCCTTGGGTATGGGTGGGTGTTTGTCCATGCACTGTGTTGCATCCTGTGTGGTGCATGCTTCCATGCAACACTGTGTGTGTCTGTGCTGGCTGTTGTGGCCAGTGCTGGGACAGGATGTGTCCTTGGGAGGGTGTGCAGGGTGCTGTACTGCTGGTGGTGGAGTCCAGGGCATGGCCTGTCTCATGTGGGGTGCCTCATGTGCCGACACATGGTTGGTCTCTCAGCTGTACCTCAGGGGGGACGTGCAGGGTGGCACTGTGTATGCTGTTGTTGCATCACTGTCTGCTGCCGCCTGCTGCAGGGTGCACATGGTGGGGCTGTCTCTGCATGGCTCCGTGGTGCACAGGGTTGCATTGTCATAGTGGGGTGTGCGGCATGCATGGGGTGTCCTGCACTGTTGGGCACTACTCCTGGGAAAGGTGTATGGGGATCATGGTGCAGGGTGTGCTCTGCATTGGTAAGATGGTGTGGCATGGGGTGGTTGGCCCTCCTTGTGTGCCGTTCGCAGCTTGCCAGGGAGTGTGCTAGGGCACCATGCCCCAGCTGTGGGTTAGTTGCTGGTATCCATGGGCCAGTGGTTATTCCAGCTCTCCCCTGGTTGTGCAGTGCATGTGGTGTGGGAGGTGATGTCTGTTCTGCTGTGTGCTCCTCTGCCCATCTGTGGCATGGATGGTGGGCCCCTGCATCCTGTCCCTGCGCATCCCTGGTTGTGCTGTTGCATTGCTGCCCTGCTCCGCAGGGTGTCCCTGGTTGCACTATGGTGCATCTGGACTGCTCCATTGGGCATCCCTTGTTGCACTATGGTGCATCTGAAATGCACAACTGCACATCCCTGGTTGTACTATGGTGCATGAGGTGCAATATTCAGTCATGTGCCGAAGGCACATCTTGGCCTGCGCAGTTTTTGGATATCACGCTTCTTGCGCATGGGCACCATGGACTTGCACTTGCTCCTGCTGTTGTGCACTTTTTGGGCACAGTTTGAATATCTGGGCCATTGTTGCTAATGTATATCAAATGAGTACGTTTGGTTGGTAGGTCTTCACCCAGTGTCAAAGCCCAGTCAAGATGTTCTGGCGAGTAGCCGCAAACTGGTTTTACAATGTCAAAAACGTCACAGCAGCACAAGAAGTATAATCCTTTCTTAGCACAGCAGTTAGTGTGAGGAGCCACCCAACCTTGGAGAATGGGTTGGTAAACCAGCATAGAAGGAAGTTCAGTTTGTTCATGGATGATGTCGTAAGTGGGGGTAGGAAGAAGTAGGCTGCTGGTTAACTAGGATCTACAGCTTATCCATTAGGTAGGTAGATGGGCAGACTGGGTGGGCCTTATCTGCCATCAAAATCTATGTTTCTATGTCATTTTCAAGATGTCCAATGGAATGGATATTTGCCAGCTTGTCGAAGACAGATGAAGCCAGATCAAAGCATGGTAAGGAGACAATAAAGGTCACAAACATGTTATCCTTAAGTGAACAAGATTTGGTCAGGTAACAGGGTGCTTTGTTAGGAAACCTGAAAACATAACCAATATTATGCACTGTGGACATAGAAATGTTAAGAATATTCTTTAAACACAAAGAAATGCAACCTGTGTTTGCGCAATATGGGCAATACCATTTACCCAATCTGAGATCGTGAATAACATCTGGAATTTTGCCTGATTCCAAGTCCCTGAAGAGAGTGTTAACAGTAGAAATAACATAAGAACCATAAGCAGAACATAGAATTTCACACCCAATATACTGTTTGTCCACCTCAGCAGTTATTCTTAAAATAAGATCATTAAGCTTCTGTAGTATCATTGAACCCTTGAGCAATCTCCTTCATATTATACACTGTATAACTTTCTTCCTCACCAAGAATTAACACCTTGCTAGATAGGGGCATAATGTCATTGCCAAGTGTTTGTTGGAAGTTAAGTGTTTGTGCCTTAATGAAGGCAATATCTGCTCTATTCAAATAGACATTCCTGAGTCAAAAGGCCAGAACCAGTGCTGGCTACGTTAGTTTTACCAGAGACAGAACGCTGCACCAGCGATGTCTGAGGCTGTGTCCTGCTTGCTGAGTTTTGGTGTAAGTTTAGCATATTTAAGGCTGGTCTAAAACATCAATATAGTGGTGGCGTGAGGTCCACCAATAGGATCATTTGTGCATGTTTGGTAAATATCTACAAGATCAGTAAGCATCATACTGTGAAACTTAGAAGTATTAGTTTGTTGACATAAACCAAATTCAGTCATATTCCAATGTGATAAATGGAAAATAACTGGGACATGCATAAATTGCACATTGTTTATCAGAACTCCTGGGAGTGATGCAGTGGTCAAAGCATTAGAAGGGCCATCCTCCATACGATGACAGGCAAGCAGTTCTTCCTGACTGGGTGGGACTACAGAGAGATAGAGAGAAGAAGATGCAGCATAGTTTTGAAGACAGAAGGCAGTAGCCTCCTGTGAAGGGAGTCTCTCACAAAGGCAGGATCAATAAGTGCAATAAGATTATACTGACTAGTGTGCTGGAGAAACCTGTCTAATAGAAAGCGTACCATTTTGAGATATGTCAGTGTTAGGCCAGCCATGGAAGGTACCTCTGGCCAGGCGAGCTACAGGGATTGTGTAGCCCATTGCATCAGGTTTCCATTGAATGAAAAGTGAAGATTTATCCAGGCCAACAACTACAGCATCCAGAAAGGCATCTTTGCCTTGAGTAACCTTAATTTTTACGTTCGCTTGCACGCATGCGCAAGGAACATTTTGGGAGAGTAGCACACTTGGAGGTGTGCCTCTCCCATCCAATGCACTGCTCCCCTGAGCAGGCATGGTGGCCCTGCACCAATGGGTGCAGGAGCTCAGTATGACAGCGGTGTTCCTCTGCTTCAAAGGAAAGCACCACTGCCATACTGGCGCTGCCGCCTCCCCTTACGTCACCGCGCTCCCCTGCGTGTCCACACCCCCCCAAAGCTTCGTGCCACACTGGGGCCACCCCAGTGTGGCAAATGTTACCGAAGGGTGCCCAATCCCGTCGGCTCCGGCCCCTCCAAGCCATCCTGCTGCCACGCTGGGGCCACCCCAGCGTAGCAAACATTCGCGTTTGTTTTGCGGCAAGTGCGAATCCCCGTCGGCTCCTTAACCCCTCCACACACATCTTCTGCCATGCTGGGGAGCCACCCAGCATGGCAACGCCCACGTCGCCCTTTTTTTAAACCTGTAAAATAAAACGGTCCCACAGCGAGTCTCCCAGCCCCTCCTCCCACAACCCGCACCCACCCACTGCGCACCCAGCCTCCCCACCCCCACCCCATACTTACCTCCGGACTCCAGCGCGACACTCTTCGGTGGACCGGGAACACGTCTGCACTCTTCAAAGCCGACCCATGAACTAAGGAAATGTCGGTGAGCTGTATAATGGGCTAGATAGGGGCTTCAACTTTGTGCATATCTCGTCATTTTTGGAATGTTTGCACAAATTTTCAACATGGGGTTTGGGACCCTTCTCATGAATGATGTCACTGTCAATGCGTTGTTGGGCCGAAGGTGATTCCACAGGCACTGCGCGGTCACTGCGTGAAATCGCCCCCGACTCAAATGCCATGACAGTATGATGTCATTCATGAAAGGGTCCCAAAACCATGTAAATAATGGTACAAAAATTCAAAAATGACTATTCTGGCGTGCGTTCTGCAGTTCCTACGCAGGCTCGTAAGTTTGTGAATTTTCAATATTTTCACTCCAGATTTTCAACATTGCCATTTTATCGCACCTTCTTATGAGTTGTACAGCTGTCATTTTTCACATCCTGCCCAAAATGTGTTTCTGCCCATGTAGCGCACAATGGCACAGTCAGTGTGCAAACTCAGTGTATGGGACACATTAAGAAAATCACAGTGACAGGTGATCATGAGCAGAGGTCTTAAAATGGCTGTGTTGAAAATTTGGTGAAAAATTTCCTAAAAAATGACTGTTTTATGAGTCTGCATTGCGCAGTTCCTACGCACGCTAGTAAGTTTGCGAATTTTCAATATTTTCACTCCAGATTTTCAACATTGCCATTTTACCACACCTTCTTATGAGCACTGCAGCTGTCATTTTCACATCTTGTCTAAACTGTCTTTTCCCCATGTAGTTCACAATGGGAGTTAGTGTGTGAAATCAATGTATGGGACACAGTAAGAAAATTACAGTGACACTGTTCATTAGCAGAGGTTTTAAAATGGCAATGTTGAAAATTTGGTGAAAAAATTCTAAAAATGAATGTTTACAAGCGTCGTTTGCACAGTTCCACGCATGCTTTCGTAGCTTTCTGCGAATTTTCAGTATTTCCACTCCAGATTTTCAACATTGGCATTTTACCACACTTCCTTATGAGCAGTACAGCTGTCATTTTCTAACCTGCCCAAAACGTGTTTCCGCCTATGTAGCGCCCAATGGGGTAACAAAAGGTCATGCTGACAATTTATTGTGCAAATACCAGCAATCACACAGGCATTAGGCTAAAGCACCATGCATGCCAAACACCACTGCAAATACCTGCAAGCGAACGTTCGGCATTGACAAATTCTTGTTTTGTTTAGAATATTAATCCGAACACCCATGGGAGTTGAATGTTCCATATGACCAAGCAAGTGATCCAATCGGTCCTTGTAAGTCTGTGGGGGTTTGAGTCGGAGTGCTATAGTAGTTAGAGGCAGCAGTCCCAACAGTAGGAGAAAAGGGTGCAAGATAGCCATCTTGCTGATATCTGAAAGAGATAAACAATTAGCTAGCTGTAAGTACTATTTCACCCTATGGGGTTAGGAAAAGTAAGTTTTTAGTCACATTTATATAGTTTGAGTTGGTTAGCATGGAACCACTTGTCAGTAGTCTTTTTCTGCTGGTGTACTCTGACCTGATACACAGCAGGGCTGAGCTTGTTGACAATGGGATAGGGACCTTCCCATTTACTGGCAAATGAGTGTGTGGATTGTCTGTATTGGAGAAGCATTACTTGGTCTACAACTTGCCAGTTTACTTCTTTGACATGCTTATCAAAATGAGCTTTAGCTTGTTGTTAAGCCTTTCCCATTTGCTTGGCAGCAAACAGATGTGTCTTCATGATGTCTTCATTAAGCTTCTCCACATACTTGTCTACAGATACTCTATATGCAGTAGGGCTGTGGAGATCAATTAACAGGTCCTCAGGTAGTCTCATGGCTCTACCAGTCATAACTTCATAAAGTGTACGCTGAGTGGTGGCTGCAGGCGTGCCCCAAATTGCCATCAATAATAGTGGCAAGAGGAAATCCTGATCCTTGGGATTATCATCTATGAATTTGCATAACTCCTGTTTTATGCATCTGTTAGCTGTTTCTACCTGACCTGATGATTGAGGATGGTAAGGAATGTGGAGTTTCTGATCAACTCCAAGAAGTTGGAGTGTCTGTTGCATCAGTTCAGCTTAAAGCTGGTTCCCTGATCTGAGTCTAGCTTTAAAGGTAGGCCCCATCTGGAGAACAGTTGATCCACCAGGATCTTGGCAGTTGTCTTTGCCATGTTGTTCTTAGTGGGAAATGCCTCTACCCACTTTGAGAACAAATATGTAACAACAAGTGCATACTTGTTGTTCTTACTGGAGTTAGTAAGAGGGCCAATGAAATTGATCTGTATCACATTCAGTGGTCCAGACTGCCTTTGGAGCAGTAACTTGGCATTTTTCTTCAATGTAATGGGATTGTTCTGAGCACACACTATGCAGTTGTCTACATAGTGTTAAACATCTTTGACCATGCCAGGCCACCAGACAACTGTCTTGAGTCTCTGGAGAGTATTTTCTGTCCCTGGTGTCCACCAGTGAGAGCGTCATGAACCACATAAATGAATTCAGTTAGCAGAGATTGTGGTGCAACCCACACTTTATCACTTGTATCCTGTTCGTGATACCAGATGAGTTTCTGATCACTGGAAAGATGCAGATTGTCTGAGTTTCTTTTGTAGGGGCTGCCAACAGGCAATGATTGTTCAGTTCCCTTAGCTAGGAATTTAAGCAAATCTCTGATCTCTGAATCTGCTTTCTGTGCAGCAGAAAGATCCAACGGGGATTCTGGTACTTGTTTCTTGGTGGCAGCAATTATAGATGTCACAATTGCTGCTAGTGCACTATGGGTGAGTCATTTCCATGTCCCCCCTTGAGTGCTTGCTTGTGCAAGTAGTCTGCTCATTCATTGAATGCATGGTAAGGGTCATATTTGCAGTGAGTCTTTCCCTTGTGAATGTACAACTTGTGAATTAACATTTGTGTCAGAGTGTGTATATACAAAAACAGTTCCCTATATTTGACAGGAGTGCCATCAGATGAGGTAAAGTTGTTATTTTTGCCAGAATGGAAAGAACTCAGTTAGGGATGAACATACCCAATTGAAGTCTGCAAAGATGATGGCATCCTTGTCACCGTGCAGCATGATCTCCAGTGCACAGGCCACAGCAGCCAGTTTGGCATACTGTGAAGAGATAGTGCATTTTTAGTAAGGCACCTGAAATCACACTCATGATCCCTGATGAGCACTCCAAGCCCGACTACCTGTTCTCCATCCACATAGGATGCAGATCCATCTGTGAAGATGCAGAACATGGCATTGTCTTCCAGAACCTCAGGTGTGGCTGGCAGGAAAGGTCCTGGGTCAGGTAGGTCAGGTGGTTGGAGGGCACAGTCATGTGGCTAACTTGTATACAGCAGGCCATGGGCCAGAATTGATGGCATTTTGGCAGGCAGTACTTTGATGTCTCTATCCTGCAAAAGCAAAGACCAATGGGTGAGTCTGGTGTTACAGACTGATCCATCTTTTACTTTGTCTGAAAGCAAAATGTTAGTTGAGGTGACAGGTATGCAAAATGATGGGAGCATACCCAATGATACGGAGAAAAAGTTTGACAGCCCAGAAGGTTGCCAAGAATGTCCTTTCACAGAGACTGTATTTCCTCTCAACTGGTGATAGCATCTGAGATGCATAGGAACTGGGCCTGTAATACCCATTGTATTTTTGTGCCAGCACTGCGGACATGGCCACATCACAGATGGCAGTTTCTAAATGGAAAAGTAATCTTGGATTTGGGTTGATCAGCGCTGTGGCTGAGGCCAAAGTCTGTCTGAGCTGGGCCACAGCTTCAGTGTATGTGGGGCCCCATATCCATGGGACATCCCTTTTCAGCAGGTCATACAGGGGAGCAGCCTTCAAGGCAAAATCAGGAATAAAATCCCTGAGCAGTTTACCATTCCCAAAACGTGTCTAAATGTTGCCACGCTAGTGGGAAGTGGCAGATCTTGTAAGCCCTGAATCTTCTTGAGAGCTGGGCTTCAGCCTTGGTCTGTGATGAAGAGACCAAGGAACATAACCTCCTTCTGACACAACTGTGCCTTAGAGGGGCTGCACTTGAGGCCTGCTCTCCTGAGGAGAGTCAGCAGTTCATTCAAAAGAATTAGGTGTTCTTGTTTGGTGGAAGTTGTTAGAAGCAACTCATCCACATACTGCAGGAGGCACTAGGGAGTGGAAAACCCCTGCAGAGCATCCATCATATGGAGATAGAAGAGGGAAGGGCTGTAGTGAAAGCCCTGGGGCAGTCAGGTCCAGGTGTACTGGTGCCCATAAAGGTAGAAGCAAATTTGTATTGGCTTTCCTGTGCTAATGGGAGTGACCAAAACCCAAAAGAGATGTCAAGAGCTGAAAACCACTTTTCGTTAGGTGTCCGCAGCTTGAGCACATCAGAAGCAGATGCCACAGTTGGGACACAGCTGTGGTAACTTTGTTAAGCTTCCTGTAGTCTGTTGTAAGTCTACAAGCTCCATTCATTTTTTTTCCACGGGCCAAATAGGTGAATTCACAGTGGAAACACAAGTCCTAATCACTCCTTGTTGTAGCAGTGATTGGATGGTCTCCCTCAATGAGGGTAAGGCTTCAACAGGAAATGGATACTGCTTCTTCCTCACAGGACTAGGTCCTGGAATTTCAATGGTGGTGTGCATTCTACCACAATCATGCTTGTTGGTAGCAAACACACCAATACATTCCTATAGCAATGGTTGTAGTTCAGGAAACAAGTCATGACTTTCAAACAGAGCCATGAAGTCAAACTCTTTGTTGTTATGGGAGATGGCTGCCAGCACATGGGAGTCTGGCATGGTGACAGCATGCCATTTTCCCTTGAACTGTAGCAATGACCTGTTTAGCTAGGTCCACCACACAGCCATGCTGGGCAAGAAAATCAATTCCCAATATGCTGGGGTAGTGATGTAATTCCATAAGGTCAAAAACAAAATTTGTTTTGAGATGACCTACCTGTACAAGCAAAGACACAGATCAATAAATTTTGCAGTCGTGTGCCATCTACACCCTGTGTACTAGTCTTCCAACTGGTAGACCAGACAGACATGTCTGGGTTCTCAATATGGAGAACAGACATAACTGCTCCTGTATCCAGAAGCATGTCCAGTTGGTAGCCCCCGACCATGGCCCTTACATAAGGCTGTCCATTTGTGTCAATGAGCAGGTCACTCACAATCCAGACTGGGGCCTGTAATTGTCAATCAGTACTGCTCCCGGGTTCTTCCTCATCCTCCTGTCACTGTGACCTGAGGCCTTTGGTGGATCATTTGGCCTCCTCTTGGTGCTTCACAGAGCATGAATACTGTACCTCTGACGTCAGAGCCACAATCTTGAACTGTTCAATGGGTGGTTCCCAAATTACCACATCAGCCTGGCCAGTGCCTGATGTCATGAAATGTTTTTTTCCTCTGCTGCTTGGTTGTTCGGTGGCCAAAGACCAGAAAGGGTTGGATTCATTACTAACCGGTGCCAGGGCCACCATAGAATGTGTGGTTGCAACCTCTTTTGCAGCAAGGGCCTCCTCCAGCTGTTTGCGGAGGGTCTCGTTTTCATCCTTTAGGTCCTGATAGCTAGGCCCATTATGGTACTTGCCATCTGTGTTTGGTCTCCCATTTCTGTTGTAGTTGTTATTGTTCCAGTTATTTTTGTAGTTACACCCCACCCCGCTTGTGCGACTGTCAGGCATCAGAAGGGGATTCCTGTTTATCGTTGTTGGCTTCCACTACATAGTGGGTTGGGGAAGGGCCTACCATGGCTACTTGGGCTGGGTGGCCTGGGCTGTTGGATTTTGGATGTCAGTGGCCTTGTTGGTAGCCAGGTTATGGTGGTAGACCTGGAAGGCCTGCTCCATCTTGGTGAGGGTCTCCTCAGAGGTGTCGGTCTGTGGGTAGACGCTGAGTTCAACCTTCTCCCGAAGAGCTGGAGTCATGTTCCTGATGTACAAATCCTTGTACTCAATCTGTTTTTCAGTGTTCTCACCCACTAGGCCTTTGTCGGGTTCTGGGTGAGCCACAGCAGTTGATGGTAAGCAGCTGGGCTTTCCTTCACATTTGCTTCACCTTTTAGGCCAAACAAGCTCCAACAATACCTGGGAGTTGGCAGCAAGGAGTGCCTGTGTGATATCATTGTAATTGAGCATCTGCAATGCGGGCAGCCTCTGGGAGTTTGGCACAGAGGGTAGGCTTGATGGTTTGTCTCAGGACTTAGACCTGGTACTCAGGTTGGAGAAAGCTTCTTGCAGAGGGCGCACCTTCTCCAAATGAGAGCTGTGGTTGTCAGTTGGGCCCATCTGTATGATGCCTTGAGCAGTTTGCTGAACAGAATGAGTGACCTGAGGCGATTGAAGTGGCGAGAGGAAACAATGTTTAGTTCCCACAACCCAAAGCACCATGAAGGGCAACTTCCACCACTACATCAGCGACTGCTTTGAATACATTTTCTTGGGTTACAGGGTTTTGAACATCGTCCGATCTGCTTCTGCATGGAGGAGTTTCCCTCAGTGGTGGATAGTCTAGTCGAGATGTTCTGTACAATGCCTCACATTTTTCGACCGTCTTCTGGGAAACCTGAGCCAGTGGAAGTGGGACCCTACTTAGAGGCGGGTGGCCTCCCGTATCATGACGGTCACCATGTTTGAGTTGACATGGCAGCGTAGAAGGTGTACCAAAGTAACATGAGGGCAGGCTATAATGGCTGCCATCATGGGAATGTCTGCCAAAGGCCACCGCCCTGTGGGGCATGGTCTTAGACATAATGAGGCACCCTAAATCCTTGTAATCAGAGTCATCATTACCTGATGAGGTAATGTCAGTGGGTGTGTACTGAAAACCATTCATGGCTTTTACATGGCCAGTGAGAATATCTTGCTGATGACGCATTCTCACCATCTTGTCTCTACATTTCTTGTGACAAACTTTAGCATTGCCCTGCTCAATACCCTTCTCAACCTCATGCTGCAATACTCTGTATGCAGTGCCCAATTCAACATTTTCCCTAAGCTCTTTGTCTAGCTCATGCATCAATCTCGCATTCTCTTCCTTCAATTCAACATTATCCTCTCCCAAACTTTCATTCGTATCACTCAAAATGTCATTTAAATAAGATAGCTGTTTCTTATCAAATTTTAACCTTTCATTGGCATCCCTTAACATACACAATTCACATTCAGAGTCTTGAGCAGTGCAGTGCAACAGTCTGTAATTATGATCATAGGGTGACTGTGTCTTCTCTGAGAGTTTCTGTTCCTTTTCAGTAACTCTGATGCCTGCAGGCCCATCTCTTTTTAGAGAAGCATTTTGCAGATCAAGGAGGCACATTATGCTAGTAAACTTTTGACAGCTGTATGTAAAGCCACTACCAAGAGACCTTTGGTGTGGTATTTCTTGGTTTTTTGCTTGGATTCAAGATATTGTTCACAGATAGCAAGCAAGGGGTCTTCAACCAAGCTCACATCCAGTGCTAAATCAGTCCACCCTCCATGGGAGGTGAGGTAGTTAGAGACATTGAGTCTCAGTTCTGTGCACAGTTTAGGCATAACAAACAAAGGGGTAGACAAACAAAAAAAGACAGCAGTTGAAAGACTAGAATATAATCCTTGGTGCCATCACCCAATGGCTTTAGGGTGCCCCGTGGGCAAACGGTGCTGCCAAGGCAGTACGCTGCTACTCACAGTGGTTCAGTGTGGGTCTGCCATGCCCGAAACAGAGATGGAGAAAGTCTGTAAAGGAACAACCACAGTAAGTTTGAATAGATCCAAGTGGGAAAAATTTCACCACACTACTCGACATTCAGTTCAAAGAACTCGAATGAAAACCTCACTTTCTACATTCCAACCTGCACGTGGTCACCAAATGTAACTGGTTAATAAAATTACCTTTCTCAGGTTCTTGTTGGTACAGCACAAAAGTGAAGAAATGACAAGACAGGTGGTATCCAACACATAAAGTGATTTATTTCTGGTATACAAAGCAGGCTTACAACCAAATCACACTAATAAACACTGGGGAAAACTCCTCCAATCTTTCTTACCTATAGGCAGCAATATGTTTCTTCTTCTCAGAGAAAAAGGTGCAATGCAAAGGGTCTTATACCCCCATAATAACCATAGAAACTACTAAAAAGATATATAAAAGTAATATCATTGGATAATAGCAAATAACCTAACTTCTTACTAGCCTGGGAAAGCATACTGAGCTATCAGAAAGACAAGATAACTAAACAAATGACCTGTATTCTTGAAGGCCACTTGTGGCTGCACACATAATTACATAGATAGTTGCTGTTCTGCACTAGAACTAAAGATGGCAATATTGTCAAACTAATGATTATATAATGGTATAAACAGAGAGGTCTCCCAAGTGGTACAATTAGAATAATAGCAAATGCATTATAATTCTCAGTAGAAATATGGCAGAACTCAGATCCTGACACTTGTGCTTGCACAATAAGTGCCTGCACCCTAAGTATTACTGTCTGTAATGTAAGGGGAACAATCAGGGGTGCTGGTCCATGGATAATAGTACCCAAATGGGATTTTGATTCATGTCCATAATACTTCCCATGTATCAGATCAGAATTCAGAAATTTGTTGCAAATTCCCTCTTGGCAAATGCAATGCAGGCAAATCCCCCATTAATCAGAGACTTGCCCTCTTGTGGAATAATGTAGCCTGTACACTGCTCATTTGTCTGAGCTTGTGGTCTGCCAAGGCATGACTCAGGAAGTATCACCTTAACCCTTGTAATGCCACAACTGTCTCTTTCTTCCTGTGGGTTGAGAATGCTACCGATGAGTTATGCTAATATCTGACTACTGTTTGATTTGCTCTTGAATTTTAAATTCTGTATGCTGCTTTTAGAGTTTGAAGATATTATTGTAACTTGTAAATCTTGAAAATTCTGTTCCTAATAAATGCATAAGTAGTTCATATCCATTGTTGGCCTCAAAGATCCCCCTCCATACAATTAGTAGTCTCTTTAACCCTATGCAGAGTTCTGCATTGGGAGCTGAAAAGAACTGACAACATTGACAAAGCTAAACCAGATTTTCAGGCCCCAAGTTGAAACCCAGCCAAGGTTTTGCTTTATTTTTTCATTTATTGAAGTAAATCTCTTTGAGTTCTTGAGCAGTAATGTTTTGGTGATTGATCAACAAAAGATGTCTTTGGATAGCTTCTTCCATCTGTATTTCCCATGAGCATTTTGAACACAAGAAAGTAGATTAACCAGTAATTTTCAAAAATATTCATTTTGTTTGTTATGTAAAATGAAGCCTCAATTAGAAATGGCTAGGGAACCTGGATTAGATACACTAAATTAGAGTGCTAAAGATAGTACAGTACTGCAATTATTTATTCCCAGTGATTACTGCTAAGCATGTAGACACTCTACAATATGTAGCAGCAATAGCTTATAAAAGGAGACTCATAATTACTAGTGTCCTAGAAAGGTACAGTATAGCCTGTAGTTCTGAAATCTAGAATCAGGGTACCTTATTGAAAGGGCCATAATGGAGCAGAACCTGGTGCTGTTTCTGCTGCTGGTGTCAACTATTTTCTCTGAGAATTTTCAGTGCCATTGCATATTTTCCAGCTCAGAAATCCAACCATACTCCTTAGAAGGAGACATTATCATTGGAGGGGTTACGCCAGTTCATTCAACAACCATCAGCTCCATAATAACCTTCAGAGAGCAGCCTCCCCTGAAACTCTGTGAACAGTAAGTATTTCCCTATCCATCTATTCGGTCATCTTTATAATCAGAACTGTTAGGCAGAACATACTGTCCTTTTAATTATACAGTTTGTCAAAAATGACTTCTGTGTAAATGTTATAGCTCTGTTTGCCCTGAATCTATATCAATCTGTCATTCATTTATGATTTACCAGCTGTTTCTCTCACCTGCTATCACTTTTGTATACAATTTCATGTTTTTATTCATCTAGAGCCTTACTGCAACAGTCTAACACTATAATCTATATTATAACTCATTGTAATTTTTGCACTTTACAACAATTAAAGTATTTATAATAACTGGGTTTCATTTTTCCCCTAAGCGAAACCTGGTTTATAATTTGCCATTACAATGAAGTGTTTATAATGGCAAATATGCATTGGGTTTCCCTCACACTACGCATGTGCAAGTGGCAGATCTTCCCTTCTTCAGCAGTGCCACCACTCCTTACTGATGAAGACTTCACCACCATTCAGGCGCTGCAGTAAATTCTTTAAAAAAAGTCACTGGGCTAACATAACTGAGCTCCTTTTAGAAAATAAAAAAATTAAAAAAAAAGGTTAACCTCTCTCACAGTGGGCATTTTGGACAATGCACTGCATTGAAACTCAATGGATCTGGGCAACATGGGAAAATCTTTTATTTTATAGAATTGCTGGTGTAAAAAAATGATTCCCAGCAATTATATAAAATAAAACATGGGTTGTGTGTAACACTCAAATTTTACGCACACGCTTTGTGTTGGATGCTTGTGTACATCCCTCAAGCTTCGTGCTCAAGGTTTATGTAGCATCCAACACCTTGGGTGGTGAACATTTTTTTGTTACACACCACCCAATGCTTTACAGTATAACCCTGATTATCCGAATGTCCACGGAGACATCAAAAATATTCGGATAATCGGGTGCTCAGATAATCGGAATCAACACAAAAAATACCATTTACGGTTTGCAATACAAATGTTTAATCACAGTAAAATCACATTGTTAAAGTGCTTCATTAAAAGTGCACAGAATGCAGTACAGTACAGGTACTTGTTACTAGGTAGGTCACAAAAAAAAAATTACTTAATGACAGTAAAGTATTGTGTGATGGCAGTCTGTTTTCTTGTTTTATTTAACTGCTCCACAGCCTCTAATCTAAGTTTGCATAGCATTAAAGTGTGCATATAGTCAGTGGATGAATTGGGCTTCTAGCCACATTATACACTTATTGAATGCCTCAGTTGCCTCACTCGCCTTTGGTACCTGCATGTTCTGCCCCCCCCCGCATCATCCTCCTCTTCGTCCACTGTCGCTTCCATGACCTCTGGTGTGTTTTGTGCAATCGCGATGATGTCCAAATCATTTAGCTCTCCATAACTGTCATCATTTTCATCACATTTTAACCATTGCTGGACAGCCTCTGGTGTACATTCTGTCTGCTCTGTAATTCTAATCAGCTCCAAGCCCTCATCAATTTCTTGTTGAATAAACCACACTTTGTTCTTGTGGAGCACTCAAGACCTCAGACTTTTGCCAGCAATGGGCAATTGTGTCTGTTCTAATTTCTGACCATGCCTTTCCTAAAAGGTAGCAGGCATCCTTTGTGTTTAGTTGTTTTATTGCTTCTGTTAGGGTAGGCTGATCATTTTCATCAGCAAGCACTGTTGACAGTAGCTTACACCTATAGAGTCTTGAGGGTTGCTAAGATACCCTGGTCCATCGGTTGTAATTTCGATGTGGTGTATGCAGGCAAAAATAGGCAGCGGACACACAAATTTACAATGCTGATGAAACGGGTGCCTATTGGAAAATGTTACCAGAAAAAATACTTCCTCACATCTCTACTGAGAGATATTGAGCAATAAAGAAATTTGGATTTAGAAGGAAATATTCAAAAAACAGACTGTATTTCTGTTGTAGACCATCTTATTAGGAAAACAAAACTAAATGGAAATAATGTACAATATCTGGGATTTATTGACATTGCTGCAGCTTTTGACAATGTAAATAGGAAAACTTTGTGGAAAATTTTGACGAGATGGAAAGTTGACTTCTGAATACTCACATTGATATAAAGTTTATATACTAATACTAACATTCAAATCAAGTATAGTACAGATGGTAAACCGACTAAAGCTTTAAAAACACAAAAGGGATAAAACAAGGTTGCTTGTTGGCACCATTGTTATTCAGCCTGTACATAGATCATGTTTTATACAAAATGAACAAATGTAACACGGATGCCCTGAATATAATGGGAAATAAAATCAACATTATTTTATATGCAGGTGATACAATAATAATTTCCAAAATGGCAGTAGGGCTCCAATGTGCATTTGATAATATGACAAAAATGCTAAAAGAACCAAAGTTTAATATAAATGTGGGAAAGTCCAAAGTGATGGTAATTAATAAACTAAAAAATGTACATTATAGGTGGACGATAGTGGGTGAATTAAAAGAAGAAGTGAGTAATTTTTGTTCTCTTGGGATAACAACAAAATCAAAATATTTGGAAAACACATATAGAAAGCAATAAAAAAAACAAGACAGGTTATGTTAGCAATTAACACATTTTCTGAACAGTTCATTAATAATTCAGCTGTATCTTTATTCAAAATATTTCAGATGAAAGTAAATACTGCGATTCTGTATGGATCTGAAATATATGGGAGCCTAAAAGAGTAATACATTTAGAACCAATTCAAAATCATTTGATAAGATTAATACTAGGGTTACCACAATTTATTCCAGCTGAATTTCTTAGAGTGGAGACTGAAATAGTGACCTTGTCAGCCATAGCAGAATGGAGACAAGTTAACTATTGCAGGGCTGCTGACTGGTATATCAGTTTAAAATTCCTGTACTTTCGAATTCTGTCAGCAGCCTAAGGATTAACTATTTAGCTAAAATAGTAAAAGACACAGACGATAATCCTCTGTTGTATAGTTGTTGAATGGATTGTGTGAATAGTATAGGTAATGGTGTAACTGGGTATATTAAGCATTGTACAGTACATGGTTTCATGAACTCAATATTCATGCAAAAAATGGCCTTAGAATCTATAAATAAAAACTGGAACTGCAAATAATTACCATAAATATGTCAGATCAGAATATTGGATACTTATAAACAGAAGGATATTGAACTATTATCAATAACACAGAATTTAACATTCTATTAAAAACTTAAAGAAATACATGGTACAAAATCCTCTATTTTAAAATGTGAGAATGACCTGCATGCCAAATCAATATCCAAATTGAGTAGCAATGTAAATGATACTGTAGTTCAAGATTTTTTTTCACATGACATGGATGCAATATCAACAAGGGTTGAGTATAAGAGCTATTGCTCAGGGAAATGGTCAATCTTACACATTATATTTGACTGTGAGCATTTAAAACCCATACAAGATCAGTGATTACAAGAACTATTAGACAATATCAATGTGGAATCAAAGGAAGGAAAATTGCAATATATATTAAACTCTGGTAATATATTTGTATTATATAGGATATCCAGGGTTATAATAGCAGCAATAAATTATAGGAAAAAGAAAATGCCAGCTGATAGTTCATTGTAGGGATATTATAATATTGCTTAATTTTTTTAACATGATTTTTAAACATTTGTGTGTCAATCATGTGTGTTGTACACACTTTTTGTAATAAACTCAACTTTATAAACTTGAAACCTAAAACATCTCTGCTGAGTCTACCCCTCTCCAGCTTCATAGCAAGTCCTCTTTTTCTTGAGCATCTTTTTTTTGAAAAATACTTCCCTCATGTATCTTTTCTACTTCTATGAGATTTCTCAAGGTCTCTACCATATCCGTCTTTTCCCTGCTCCCTTACAGGGTTTACATACTGAGTTCTTTTAATCTCTCCTTGTAGGGCTTCTGATGTAGACCCTACACCATTTTAGAGGTGTGTTCCCCATTGGCTCTCACATACTCACTGATTCCCTATTGAAACTCACTATGCCTCCCACATATGTAATGCCTCTCTCTTACTTGTGCTGTTTCTCCCAATCTTGGGTTACCACCATTTGATGAGATAAAACTGGATACTAAACCACAATGAACTTTGCCCCAGCCATGTCTCTTTCTGTGACAGATATGTAATGCCAGATAAAACTTTAAAAGTTATAGCAAATAGTTATAATTCTGTAAATTCCCTCATGGTTTTCTTTCCATGTCAGGCATGTACTCTGATAAGGGATGGGACAAATATTCTATTCATATTCTGTTCATATTCAAATAGTACCCTCTCTCCACTATTCATATTCGGCTGAATACCAACTTAAAATAAAATACGAATAGTGAATAATTTTATAAGCAGTTATCAGCTGTATGTAAAATTTGGAGTGCATTATTGGGAGTGTGGTATGTGCCATTTACCTGATGTTAGAGTTAGTGCTCTCGTGTTTTCTACCTCAAGTACAGAAATAGAAAGCAGCAATCCATGTGTGGGAGAAAGCAACAGCAGTTGGTATTGATAATAGGGAACGGGATAATGAGTGAGCAAAAAGCAGTCAGTAAGTTTCTTAGTGGGCAGAGCACTGAATTGAAGGACAGCCAGGATTAAGTGGAGGCAGTGTGAGAAAAAATGTGGAGGTTAATCTCTCAGGGACCTGGAGAGGTGGGAACCTTAGTGAAATAGTGTCCCGACTGGCAAGCAGCACTGCAATAACAGAAGGCGGGACAGTGGGAAAGGCAGAAGTACAACAGAAACAAATCAAACGGTATGTAATCTTAAACACAGAAGCAGGAAGCAGAATTCCCTGTGTGAGAGAGAGCAGCAGTAGTCAGTATTGGTAGAGTGGAACAGGAAACTGAGTGAGCAAGCAGTTGTCGGTAAGTTTCTGACTGGGAAGAGAATTTAAGGACAGCCAGGATTAAGTGAAGGCAGTGTGAGAAAACATTTGGAGGTGACTCTTTCAGGGACATGGGGAGGTGGGAACCTTAGCGAGTTAGTGTCCCAATGGGCAAGCAGCACAGCAGCAACTGAATGTGGGATGTGGGAAAGGTAGAAGTACAGTAGAAACAAAACAAACAGTATGTAATCCTAAACACAGAAACAGGAAGCAGCATTCCACGTGTGAGAGAGAGCAGTAGCAGTTGGTATTTATAACGGGGAACTGAGTGAGCCAGCAATGGTCGGTAAGTTTCTGAGCGGGCAGAGCTCTGAATTTAAGAACAGTCAAAATATTACTAAAGGAATTAGTTTTTGGCAGATGTCAGCAAAGTTCACTCTGACCTCTTTAATATGTCACACATCACCAGTTGCTGTGCTGTGGCTATTAACACTACTTGGTCACTGAGCTACATGTTAATGATAGTCCATTCATCACATTCCTGCACCTACTTAATCACTGAGCTAGGTGTGAATGAAAGCCCTTTTATCAGCACATTCCTGAATCTAGAAGCTGTTTTGGGCTATTATGCAACTTACTGTTTGCCAAAATTTTCACTTCTGTCTGTCCTCCCCCGGCCCCCTTGGCACATAAGCTCATAACAGTAATCAAAGGTGTTCTTGTACTATTTGTATTTGTATTCATTATTCGTTGAATACCATTTTGTACTATTATCTATTCGGCCGAATAGTAAAAAATGGTATTCGTTCCATCCCTAATTCTGATACAATGAGACTAATTTCTGACCAATTAATACTCTAGATCTGTAGTGCACACAGTGCTACACTGTTTACTTCAACTCAGCTGCTACTGCTCTTTTTTTCATATTTCTAAGACATTCCATGAAAACATTAACAACATTTCATACTATCTAGATGGCTTGGAGGTGCAACAGATGCCATAGAAAGAGAATTCAGAACACATGGATTTAATGAAGTGACATATACAATAAGAATTTGATTATTCATTTCACAAAAAAAGTGTCCAAAACATATCAGCATATACTGTAGGGCAGACACAGAGAGGTATTTACACCATGGGGGACCTACTAGGTCCCATTTGGCCTAATTTGCTCCTTTCTCTTACGTTGTCACCAAATTTTACCCTACCAAAAACTGAAGTCCATTGCTTCCGTTAATCAGATATTATTTAATTTAATTTATCAATGTATTTATTTATTTACTAGTTTAACCAGGAAGGCATACTGAGCAGGGTTACTCGATTCCAGAGGCGACCTGGGGTCAAGACCAGATAATATTTTAGAGGATCACAAAGATCCTGATCTGATGCTCCCACAACATAATATTTTAGACATCTTATTCACAACTACTAACTCTATATGTCTAAATAAAGTCTAAATACAATTTACTTTTAAATATTAGTCCAAACCATGTACTGTAGCAACTAAAATGCTAGTTGGGAGATGGAACTTCTGGAAAATTCCTCTGAAGAAGAACGGAATGAGAGTTGGAGTTCTACATTGAAGTCATATAGATAGTTAATGACTGGAATAGTACAATACAAACTCTCACACTGACAGCACTATTCTCCTGTAACATAGAAACATAGAATAGAATTTGATGGCAGATAAGGACCACTGGCCCATCCAGTCTGTCCCAATTCTCCTAACTATACTATTTCATCAGACCATGCACAATCTACAGCTTTTCTCACTCCTTCCTTCCTTTCTATTATGATTCCTTTGTGCTTATCCAATGCATTCTTGAACTTCACCACTATTTTTGCCACCATTACTTCTGTTGGAAGGCTGTTCTGGGAATCTACCACTCTTTCTGTGAAGAAGTGCTTCCTCATATCGCTCCTAAATTTATCCCCTCCAGCTTCACATCATGTCCCCTCATTCTTGAGCACCTTTGCTGCTGAAAAATATTCCCCTCCTGTATTTTATTTACCCCGTGAGGTATTAAAATGTCCCTGTCACATCTCCCCTCACCCTCCTCTGTCACGGGGTGTACATATTGAAGTCCTGTAGTCTCTCCTCATAGGGATTTTGATGCAGACCCTGCACCATTTTCATTGCCTTCCTCTGGACAGCCTCAACTCTGTCCTTCCGGAGATGTGGTCTTCAGAACTGAACACAATACTGTAGTTGGGGTATTATCACCATCTACACAGAAGCAACACCACTTCCCCCTTTCTGTTGGAGATACCCCTCCCTATGCACCCCAGTATGCAATGCACCCTTCCCTACTGCCTTGTTGTACTGCCTGGCCACCATTAGGTCATCCAAAATGATTTCCCCAAGTCTCTCTCCTGCTTTGTGTCATCAATACCACTCCACCTATTTTGTACTCTGCCCCTATGTTTCTGTGCCCTAAGTGCATTATTTTGCACTTTTTTTACATTGAAACCCAGCTGCCATACCCTTGACCACTCCTCTACTTTTCCCAGGTCTCAGCTCATTCTTTCCACCCCTCCTGGAGAGTCCACTGTATTGCAGATTTTGGTGTCAGTTACAAAGAGGCAGACCTCCCCTTCCAATTCCTCTACAATGTCACTTATAAAGACATTAGAGAGGACTGATTTTAGCACTGATCCCTGAGGCACCCTGCTGGTCACCCTCCCTTCAATGGAGTGACCACCTTTTACCACATCTCTGTTGATGATCCTCTAACAAATTCCATATCTATTTTACCATGATTGGACCTACTCCTAAACATCCCAGCTTGCTTACTAGTCTACTATGTGGAATAGTGTTGAATGCCTTACTGAAATCTAGGTAGGTCACATCCACCCGTTCCACCCTGATCTAGTTCCTTGGTCACTCAGTCAAAAGAATCTATCTGATTCATTTGACATCACCACCACCCTGAAAAAACATGCTGCTTTGGGTCTTGAAACCCACTGGATTCAAGATATTCTACAATACTTTCCTTCAGCAGTAATTCAATTAACTTTCCCACCACTGATGTCAGGCTGACTGGCCTATAATTGCCAGTCTTCTCTCTGCTACCTCTTTTGTGTAATGGTATTATAGCCACCCTCCTTCAGTCATCCAGAACCACTCTTGTTTCCTGTGTGATAAATAGAAATGTCAGAAGTGCAGCCAGTATTTCCCTGAGCTCTCTTAGAAACACAGAACATAGAAGAATATAAATTGTTGTCAAATAAGGACCTCTGGGCCCATCCAGTCTGCCTCTAAGCCGTACACTTGTTTGTTGCCTCTAACCCTACCTGGTTAATGGCTCTTCACCACTCCTTCCCACCTCTAAGGTTCACTTATGCTTGTCCCAGGCATGTTTAAATCCCTCAACTGTCCTTGCTCCCATGACCTCCTGTAGCAGGCTATTCCACATGTCCACCACCATCTCCATGAAGAAAAACATTCTCAAATTTCTCCTCAACCTGCCCCTTCCAATTTCATATCAAGCCCCCTTGTTCTTGTACTCCTATATTGGTCAGATATTGCCAGATATTTCAAGATATTTTGTGAAATTTCTGAAGAGTTTCTCTCTGCTACCCCTACTGTGGAGCTGCAGGAAGCAGGAGATTTATCTACAAATATCACAGACATTTCAGGAAATACCTGACCATGGCTTTGGCAGTGTGTTGAGGTCTTTTAACCTCTCCTCATACGTTTTCTGATGCAAGCCCTGTACCATCTTTGTCACCCTTGTCTGGACCGCCTCCACCTTGTCGATGTCCTTATGAAGGTGCAGCCACCAGAACTGCACTCAGTACTCCAGATGAGGTCTCATCAGTGTTTTATACAATGGCATCACCATCTTCAGCCCTTTGCTATTGGTACCTTTGTCTATGCACCCCAGCATACCACTGGCCCTCCCTGCCACCTTTGTACTCTGCTTAGACACCATTAGGTCATCTGCGATGATAACTCCCAGGTCCCTTTTTTCCTTGGTGATCATCAGCAACTCCCTTCCCCATCCTGAAGCTCACCCCAGGGTTCCCTTATCCCAGGTGCATTATTTTGCATTTCTTTGAATTGAACCTCAGTTGCCACACCTCAGACCATTTTTAAAGCTTCCCCAGTTCCCTCCTCATTTTCTCCATCCCGTCTGGAGTATCCACCCTGTTGCAGATCTTGGTATCATCTGGAAACAGGCAGACCTTTCCCTCCAGCCCTTCCACAATGTCACTAATGAAGACATTAAACAAGACTGGCCCAAGGACTGATCCCTGAGGTAGCCTGCTGGTCACCCCATCTCACCAGATTGAATTTCTTTTACCATCACCCTCTGCCCCTGTCTGTTAGCCTGATTCTAATCCAGTTTACCAACTTATGTCTCATGCCCAGACTACCCATCATGTTAACCAGCCTTTTATGTGGGATGGTGTTGAAGACCTTGTTGAAATCAAAGTAGGCAATGTTCACCGCTCCCCATTTACCTCCTTTGTCACCCAGTCAAAAAAATCTTATCAGATACATGTGACACAACCTTCCTGCTGTGAATCCATGCTGTCTCAAATCCTGGGCAGCAATGGATTCCAAGTGTTCCACTATTCTTTCTTTAAGTAGTGCCTCCATGATCTATCCCACTACTGAGGTGAGGCTTAGTGGAATATAGTTCCCCGCCTCTTCCCTCCTACCACTTTTGTGCAGAGGGACCACATGTGACCTCCTCCAGTCCCCCAGAACCACTACTGTGCTAAGTGACTCAGTGAACATGGCTGCAGAGGTGCTGCTAGCTCACTCCACAACTCCCTTAATATCCTCGGGAGTATGCCATCTGTCCCTATTGCTATGTCCACCTTTATTTTTGTGAGCTCCTCCAGGACTGTCACCTCTGTGAATGGACTTGTGTTTACCCCCCACCTTCATGTCTTTTACCCAGCTGTGGCCCAAGATCCTCCCCCTCTTCAGGGAATATTGAAGAGAGGTATTTGTTCAGTAACTCTGCCTCTCCAGGTCTCCTTCCTTACACTCCCCTGTATGCCCACTGAGCCTTATGATCTCCCCCCTGGTTTTCCTTCTTTCACTGATATACCTAAATAATGTCTTGTCCCTTTTCTTCACTGTCTGCAAAAGTCTTTCCTTGGTCTGTGTCTTTGCACTCCTTATAGCCTTCTCTGCTTCCCTTAGATCCTTGGATATCCCAGATCTGGCCCTATTGCTTTGTCCACCTTCATATTTACAAGTCCTTTTAGGACTCTCACCCCCAAAAAAGGACTAGTGTCCACCTCCCTCCCTCTAAAGATTTTGTTACTTTTTTGTGGCCCTCCTTTTCTCCTTCCTCTGTGAACACTAAACAAATGTATTTAACAGTCCCCCACTTCCCTTTTTAACTTTAGGAACCCAAATCTGGTCTTTCTCTTCTTACTGACATTTCAGAAAAACATCTTGTCCCTTTGTTACCTCCTGGGCTATTCTCTCTTCAGTTTGTGCCTTTGCACTTCTTACTACTTTTGCAGTTTCCCTTTGTTTCCCCTGATATACTTCCCTTTTATACTCCATCTGCATCTCCTTATACCGTCTGAATGCTACCTTTTTAGCTTTTACCTTTCAGCCACCTCTTTTGAGAACCATAGCAGGATCTTTTTCTCCTACTTTTGCTCACTTTCTTGATACAGAGGCTTGTTGCCTTTACTTGCTCCCTTTCCTCTTCACCCACTGTTCCTCCTCCACCACACCTAAGTCAACTACCCCCACAAGGTTATCCCAGAGGCATTTACCAATCTTTTAAAATATGCCCTCCTGAAGTACAAGAAGCTAGCCTTTGATACCAATTGGTCTTGGTATCATTAGTGACATTGCAGAGGGGCTAGAAGGAAAGGTCTACCTATTTGTAATTGAAACAAAGATATGCAACAGATTGGATACTCCAGAAGGAGTGTAGAAAATGAAGAGGGACCTGGAGAAGCTTGAAAGATGGCTGGAGGTGTGGCAACTGAGGTTCATTGCAAAAAAGTACAAGATAATCCACCTGGGTAGGGGAACCCTGAGGACAGCTACAGAATGGGGGGGGGTGCTGACTGTCACCAAAGAGGAAAGGGACCTAGGGGTTATCATATCTGATAACCTTAAGGTATCAAAGCATTGCACAATGGCTGCAGGGAAGGCCAGTGGCATGCTGGGGTGATATGCTGAGGCATTACTAGCAGAAAACTGGGAGGTGGTAATGCCATTGTATAAAACAGTGGTAAGACCTCATCTGAAGTACTGCATGCAGAACTGGAGATCACACATGTGTAAGGACATAGACAAGGTGGAGGCTATCCAGAGAAGGGCAACAAAGATGGTGCATGGCTTGCATCACAAAATATGTGAGGAGAGACTAAGAGACCTCAATATGTACTCACTGGAGGACAGGAGAGGAGAGAAAGGGGGGACATGATAGAAACTTTAAAGTACCTCAAGGGCATAAACAAGGTGCAGGTGGGGGATCTTTTCCAATGTAGAAAAGATATTAGAACAAGGGAACATGATATGAAACTGAAAGGGGTAGATTAAGAGGTAACATGAGGATGTTTTTCTACACAGAGAGGGTGGTGAATGCTTTGAACAGTCTTCAGCAAGAGGTGGTGGGGCAAGCACAGCGGAGGGATTTACACATGCCTGGGACAGGCACAAGGGAACACTGGGTGTCGTGGGAGTGATGAAAAGTCATTTATCACTTAGGGTCAGTGACTGCATACATGTATAGGGTTTATGGGCAGACTAGATGGGCCTGTCAGTCCTTATCTGCCAACAATTTTTATGTATCTATGTATCTATTCTGCAGCCATCCTGTAAAGTAATTTGAAGTAGGATTTTCCACTGATGATAAATGCTGGTTTTGTTGTTTGGATCAAAGTACCATAGCTCATATTATTTGGTTGTGTGCAAAGTTAAACCTTTGGGAGGAAGTCTGATGAAGAAACCTGAGATATCTTGAAAGCTTGTATAAAAATTCTTCAGTTAGTCTAATAAGAGGCATTACTACAAAAAATGGACTAGATGTAGCTGTCATGTGAGACTACCTTGACATGCAATATAAAATGCCACTTTCTATTCATTAAAGAGCCAGTGGAGCCAAAAGAGGCAGATAGGAAAACAACATAAATTTTAAGATGTAGTCAGTTGTAACCCAGAAAGTGGAGGACTGGGAAGAAAGAGGAATGGAGGAGCTGCTCTGAGCAGCAGAGCCAAAACCAAAAGCACCCTAAAAGAAAAAAAGAAAAGAGTTTCTTCAGCTGGAGTGAATGGAAGGGACAAAGAAGAAGCTAAGGAGGGGGAGAAAACTGATCGTGGGAGTGGGTGAAGGTAGTCAGGGTTGGGACAGAGGAGGGAGCATTGGGAATCGGATTGGGGAGGGACTGGGGAATAGTGGTGCAGAGTGGGGATGGAAAATGGCAATGCTAGGCTGGTGACAGTGTCAGCAAGGCAGGCTGGCAAAATCTGACTTGTCCCATTCCAGAGGAGAGTGGAGAGTGAGTCTAATGGAGAGAGTGAGAGACTCGAGTACTGGGGCCCATTACAGTTACAGAAAACCCCAAATTAAAGTTTTTTCTTGGCCTCAGACAGTAGCTGTGTGCACAAAAAGAATAGGCTGGCAAAATCGTTGACTTGTGCCATTCCAGATCCAGAGTACTGGGGTGGGGTGGATTACAGTTACAGAAAATCCCAAATTAAAGTTTAGTCTTGGCCTCAGACAGTAGCTGTGTGCACAAAAAGGGCAGGCTGGCAAAATCGTTGACTTGTGCCATTCCAGATCCAGAGGCGAGAGGGAGAGACTACTGTGGGTGCCAGAGAAGTTTTACAGTTACATAAAATCCACAATTGTTTTTCCTGGCTTCAATGTGGCTGTGTGTATACTAGGGAAAGGGCGGCAGGTGGCAAAACAAATTTTTGTGATGTCCAGTCCAGACTGAGAGGGGAGAGGGAGAGAGACTGCAGGGTTGCCCACAATAAATGTAACAGACCCAGAAATCCCAAATAAACTTTTTTTCCTGACTTCAGTGCGGCTGTGTGTACTGAGCAAGTGCAGCAGAGTGGCAAAATAAATCTTTGACTTGTGCTGTCCATTCATGAATAACAATCATTATCATTCATCACCTACTTTCATTCACAATGAATTCATGTATTCATGTATTAAAAAAAAATAGTATTCAAAGAACATACAAGTTAATGCGCCTGCCCTGTGCTGCTGACTGTGCGTGGCTCAGGGGATAATGTGACTGTGAGTTGTAGCAGGCTAATTGTTTACGGTAACATAGAAACATAGAAACATAGAAGTTGACGGCAGATAAGGACCGCAAGGCCCATCCAGTCTGCCCATTTCTTTTTCTACCTTATAAATGTGCCATCGGCCTTTGCTCTGTCAGTGACCTATCTATTCAAACGGTACAACACAAGTAAAGCACAAGCACTACACACAAATGTCAACATCAGTCATTTCCCTTTATTCCTTATTATCATTAGTTTCATAGTATATTGCGTTACAAACTTACATTACTTATAAGCATTAACCAACCCCCAGTGTGGGACTGTGCTGCATGTGGCTAATGCATCATATGTGCCTGCATCTCCAATTAAAATTCTGAGGAACACTTTACAGTTGCTGAATTTGGTCACTTAACAGTAACTGTATTGTAGGAGCAGTCAAGTAATCTTGAAAGGAAGTGGTGGTGAACTGCTGTACTGTTGGTGTGCTGTCAATGTATACACTGTACCGTCACAAGTCAAGACAGTAAATATGTTCTGGCCTGTGGGTGGGATTCAACAGAAGGACGTTAGAGGGATTTTTTGTTCAAAATGGATCAAAGTATTGATGAGGCACAATCTATTTCTCAGGTAGGCAGTGGCACTACAAAAGACAGCAATCAGCCTGAAAAGAGAAAACAAAATCAAACCCTAAAAACTGATTTTTTCACATCTAAGGTTTATCTTCCAACTGAATGTCTGAATCCCATCGAGTCAAATGTTTCGTATCATCATCAGTTCTAAGCAAAAAAAAAAAAAGTTATGTAGTTAAAAAAACTAAAGGCATGGTGGGTACTACCCACAGAGGCACCCAAAAGTATGGAGCAATTGCATACTATGCTACTGCTAGTCCCTCATCTGATTCTTCCGAGGTTGTACCCAACGAGCATAACACTAATAATAAAGATGAAGAGAATGATCAGGCAGCGCAATATTTACTGGAGGGGATGGCAATTGCAGATGAGGAAGAAACAGGCAAAATGTTCTGGTTGTGGAGAGGGGCAGTGGGAATAAACCACAAGAGGAAAAGGCTCAATAAAATTCTGGGGGGACCCTGAAAAGGTAACTGGGGTGTCATGCCTTCTTGGGGAAAAAAACTAAAAAAATAACAGCTTTTGTTTGGTCACACTTCTCCATAAGTGCTTCCAATGAGTTGATAGCAACATGTGCTGTTTGTAAATGGCCAATCAGCAGGGGTAAAAAGAATGGAGTGTTGGGAACTTTAGCACTGAAAAGGCACCTAGACAGATGTCATAACATTACTGAGAAGTTCAGTTGTGAGTCTCAAAGAGAAAGTGACAGTGATAGCTCACTACACTAAGAGGTAACGCCCATAGATGAAAGCAGTGGCAGCCCCCGCATCACTACATCTCCACCACTACTTCCTGCCATTTGAAGGACTCCTACAACTGTTACAGAAAGTGGCCATGTGTTCAAAAGCCCTCCTCCTTCAAGAAGACAGCTTAACATCTCAGAAACATATAAGTGTAAAGCCAAATATGCCTCAACTCAGCCTGTTGCTGTTACAATAACCACAAAAATTTCAGAAATGATAGCTGTTGATTTGCTACCATATAATGTGGTTGAACATATATGATTCAGGTGGCTGCTTGAGTATCTTGAATGTTGATATAGTATACTATCGTAGAAATACTTAACAACAGGGATTCCATATCTTTATGATGTTGCATGTAAAAAATTAAGACACATGTTGTGCAGTGCTGTTGAAAGGGTGGTGTATCTCAGAACAGATATCTGGACAAGCTGTCAGCCTGAACCCTTCATGTCTGTCATGGCACATTGGGCATGTTTCGATAATTCAGGTGGGACTGGGGACAGTGATGCATCACAGTTTGCGGCCCTAAGAACGTTTTATTTTCCATCTTAACATACCTCATATAACATCAGTGAAGAGCTCCAAAACCAATACAGCAATGGTTCACTTCACAGGGACTTTCAGTTGGCTTTATAGTTGGAGATAATTGATCCAACATAAGGAAGGCCTTGAAGGAGGGGGGCTTTGTTTACATCCGCTGCTTTGTGCATTGCTTAAATTTAATAGTTTACGCTTTTCTCGATGACGACAGGGAGATTAAGGCTCTCATTAGCACTGGTAAAAGAATATACACTAATTTCTGTCACTCAAGCAAAGCTCATCACTTGTTTGAAAAAATACAGCAGGGGCACAGTTTACCTTTGCATAGACTGATTCATAACATTTCTACTCAATGGAATTCGACCTTTTATATGTTCCAAAGGCTGCTGGAACAAAAGAAAGCTGTCAGGCAGTACAATGTAGAAAATAAAATTGATGATGCAGATGTCTAAATTACTCCACCACAGTGTGCCATGCTGGAGTTTCTAATTTTTCTGCTCTAGCCATTTGAAGAAATCACCAGGGAAGTTAGTGCAAACACAGCAACTTTGAGCCTAGTGATACCCCTAATAAAAAATTTAAAACTCAGATTGAATCTGATTAGGGAAAAGTTAGAACACAAGAGAGCTTCATGATCACACAAGCTGCTAGTGGTGCTGACACATGCAGATTGCCCTCCAGAACACAAGATTGAAAGAGACATATGATCAAAAAAGTTGTAGAAGATGGCAAACTATGTAAAATGCTTCATTCTGAGTAGTTCATTAAAGCAACAATCTTGGACCCACAATACAAATCAAATCAACTATTAAGTGATAATGCTGACACTTGTTTCAAGAGAAACAAACAAAAAATAATTGACAAGGTGGGTGCTGTCATGGAACATAGAAACATAGAAACATAGACTTTGACGGCAGATAAGGACCATTTGGCCTACCTAGTCTGCCCATTTCCCTACCTAGAGGATAAGCTTCAGATCCCATTTAACCAACAGCTTATTTCTTCCTACCCCCCACAAACATTGCCTTATGTCTGTCCCATGCATTCTTGAATTCTCCCACAGTTTTAGACCCCACAACCTCCTCAGGAAGGCTGTTCCATGCATCCACCACCCCCTCTGTGAAAAAATACTTCCTCACATTGCCCCTGAGCCATCCCTCCTCTATCTTCAAATTGTGTCCCCTTGATCTTGCACATCTCTTTTTCTGAAAGATGCTACCCTCTTGGACTTTGTTGATTCCACTGAGGTACTTAAACATTTCTATCATGTCCCCCCTCCATCCTTTCCTCAAGGTTATACATATTAAGCTCCTTTAGCCTCTCCTCATATGGCTTCTCTTGCAGATCCTGCACCATTTTAGTTGCCGTCATCTGAACTGCCTCGATCCTGTCTATGTCCTTGCAGAGATGGGGTATCCAGAACTGGACGCAGTACTCCAGATGGGGTCTCACCAACTGTTTGTAAAGGGGGATAACAACTTCCTGTTTTCTGCTGGTGATGCCTCTCCCTATACTTCCCAGTATACCCCCAGCCCTCCCTACTATCTACTCACATTGCTTGCCAACCTTAAGGTAATTTGGTATGATTACCCCCAGGTCCCTTTCTATTTTTTTTGTTGTTACTACCCCCCCCATTGTGTAATCTTCCCCTGGGTTTTTGTTTCCAAGTTGCATTACTTTGCACTTCTTTGCATTGAATACAAGCTGCCATACTTCTGACCATTCCTCCAACCTTGCCAAGTCCCTTCTCATCTTTTCCACACCTCTTTGTGTATCAACCCTGTTGTAGATCTTTGAGTCATCTGCAAAGAGGCAAACTTTTCCTTCCAGTCCCTCTGCAATGCCACTTACAAAGACATTAAAAAGGACTGGACCCAGTACTGAACCCTGTGGTACCCCACTAGTAACCCCTCTTTCTTCAGAGTGGACTCCATTTACAATTACCTTCTGTTTCCTGTTGTTCAGCCAATGTTTTACCCAGGCTACCACCCTGGGACCCACTCCAAGGCTGGTTAATTTGACTACTAATCTTTTGTGTGGGACTGTGTCAAATGCCTTGCTAAAGTCTAGGTAGGTCATATCCACAGCCCTTCCCTGGTCTACTACTTTGGTCACCCAGTTAAAGAAATCAATTAGATTTGTCTGACATGACCTTCCCGCTGTGAACCCATGCTGCCTTGGGTCCTGTGCCCCACTGCCCTCTAGGTACTCAAAAATTATTTCCTTCAGAAGTGATTCCATCACTTTCCGTACCACAGAGGTCAAACTGACAAATCTGTAGTTTCCTGCCTCTGTCTTGCTCTCACTTTTATGAAGGGAATCACATCAGCCTTCTTCCATTCCTCAGGTACCACACCATCCTCCCATGATTTGTTATAAAGGGTAGTCAGTGGTGTCACTATTCTCTGCTTAATTCTTTTAGAATTCTGGGTTAAATTCCATCTGGCCCCATTGCTTTGTCCACCTTCAGTTTTAGGAGTTCTTTCAGAACCCTTTCTTCTGTGAAATGACAGGGATCAACCCCCCTCTCCAGAGTGCTTCTGTTAATTGGATTAGGCACCTCCTCTACTTCTTCTTTTGTGAATACTGAACAGAAGTGTGCATTCAGTCTCCCTGCCTTTTCACTGTCACTCTGTGCCCACCCACCATCCATTCTATTCAGCCTCACTATCTCTCCCTTTGTCTTTCTATGCTTCCTGATGTACCTATTAAAGGTTTTATCCCCTTCTTAACTGAGTTGGCTTTATTTTCCTCAGTTTGTACCTTTGCTATTCTGACTACCCTCCCTGCTTCCTTCTGCCTTAACTGGTAAAGTTCTCTGTCCTGCTCCTTCTGTGTTTCCTTATACTTCCTAAATGCTATCTTTTTCTCTCTAACCTTCACTGCCACTTCTTTTGAGAATCATAGTGGCTTTTTCTTTCATTTTGATTTGTTTATTTGCTTCACTCAAAGGCTTGTTGTCTCTGTGATGGCAGTTTTGATATTTCCCCATTGTTGCTTCACCCTTCCTTCTAGCCTGTTTGCTAGTGCTTTTCTAAGGCACTCTCCCATCTTGCCAAAGTCAGCCCTCCTAAAGTCCAGAACCCTCACTTTTGTATGGCTTGACTCTGTAGCTGAGTTTATCGTGAACCACACTGTTTGGTGGTCACTTGTTCCCAAATGGCTACCCACTTCTAGATCTGAGATCCTCTCACTGTTCCCATTTGAGAGTATGAGGTCTAAGATTGCTCCCTCATGAGTAGGTTCCAAAACTAGCTGTCTGAGACATGCCACCTGAAAGACATCAAGAATGGCCCTGCTTTTGGATGTGGCTGCAGCAAAGGTGCTCCAGTTAACATCTGGCATATTAAGGTTCCCCATCAACAGTATCTCCCCTTTCTCTGCCATCCTAAGTATGCCTTCTATCATATCCTTGCCCATTCCCTCCCCTGACATGGGGGTCTGTATACAACCCCTGTGCGGATTGTGGTGCCATTTCCAGTCTCTAAGGTGACCCACAGTGCCTCCTCTCCTCCCTGTTTTCTCTTTTGTATAGCTGCTTTCATCCCTTGCCTTACATAAAGAGCTACTCCCCACCTTCTGCCCTCCCTGTCTGTCCTGTAGGTTGTGTACCCTGGCATGTTACCATCCCAGTCATGGTTCTCTGTGTACCATGTTTCTGTGACTACTACAATATCCAGGCACCCCGCTTCCATCAAGGACACCAGTTCAGGGAGCTTGTTGCCCAGACTATGGGCATTGGTACTCATTGCCCTCCATTTCTTGATAACGTTACCCCTTTTTGCCCCATCCCTGTCCTTATTGCATTTGTCACTTTCTCCATTTACCCCTGTGCTTCTCCCTATTGACATCTCTATGTTAGTGTCTACCTCACTTAATACCCTGATTTTAAGGGGGTGGCTAGGATTTCCCTGCTCCTTTCCGGTGCCTCCCCCTTGGCTAGTTTAAATGCTTGCCAATGAAGTATTTAAACCTATCACCTAGGATCCTAGTTCCCCTCCTGGACAGATGCAGACCATCACACCAGTATATGCCTGCATCCATCCAGGTGGACCCCCAGTCCCCAATGAAGCCAAATCCCTGAGATCTGCACCAGTTTTTCAACCACTGATTAAATCCCATGGTGTGGAACACCCTAGCCTCATCCATGCCATAGACAGGCAGCACCACCAAGAAGGTTACCATGTGTGCTATTTGTCTAAGGCCCCTCCCCATCTCCACAAATGCTTCTTGAACTGCTCTGATCACTTTCTTAGTCAGGTCAACAGAGTACAACAGGAGCACCACATTCAGAATCTTCTTTATGACACAGCAGCACAGCATCAGGTGACCCATCCTCTACTGTTGCAGCATTTTGTCCCTCTTCCACCTCAGCCACTGCAGCTGAATCTTCTTCTTCACCACCAGCCAAGCATAACACTGTCTCACAGTCATTTGGTTCAGCTTCATGTCTTGGGGGTCACTTAGAAGATATCATTGTACCATCTTCTTCATCTGCCTCTTGTAACAGCCTCAGCACAGACCATTGTTGAAATGTACCTGGCTGAACCCAATATCAGCTGGAATGCTGATCCTTTGAAATACTGGAAATCCAAACAAAATATGTGACCTGCTTTAGTAAACATTGCAATGAACTACATGAACTGCCCTCAGACTAGCGTCTGTCCAGCACGATTATTCAATTCAGCTGGTAACGTCATTACTGACACACTATCCTGTTTGACACCAGAAAATGCTGAGCGCCTCTCATTTCTCAAAGTCAGCATTCCTCACTTTAATTTCAAATATGATACCTGAATAAAACATACACTGACTGCTCTGAGCTGGCCATATGCACAAAACACTTTCAATAATTTGTGCCTGTGGTGAAAATCTTTTATGAACAGAGTCTACTACATAGGATAGCAATTAATTGCAACAAGTCAGGTCAGGATGGACTAGGCCAGGCCACTATGATCACATGAGCAGCACAGAATAGAAAAAAAAAGTATCATCAGTGGGTTCAGAGTCCAAATACAGCAAGCAACTGCTTTTCATATCACAAACTTACTTGGTGGTATCTGTACCCCTATCAAATCTGGAAGGTAGGTTACTGCTGTGTACTACTACTGCTACCATCAGTTTTTGCCCTCAAGAGTCATGACTACTACTTATTTATCACTTTTTGTCCTTACTCCAGTCTTACTCCTTACTACTACTACTACTTGTCACTTTTCTTGCCCTCAGCAACTGATCCCGAGTCCTGACTGTACTGTTTTAATTTTTGTACAGTCATGGCTTAGCAGATGCCTGAAAGTTCAGACACTGAATACTCTTTGTATATTTCACATGTCCTAAATGTTTGGCTGCAAGAACTTCACAGAAAAATGCTACTAAATTGAACATTCACATGATTTCTTTATTGTCTGTGTGTGTGCGTGGTATACTAGGCTGGTTACATCTCACTTACAGTATCGGGTGAGATTATTATATTAATATACTTTATTTGTAGTACTTAAATTACATGGCAGTGGCTGGCAGCAAGCAATTGTGGAACTAGGAAGGATGTATTTGTGTTGTGTTGTGTGTCATCAGGTCTTCAGGTGGCAGTGGCAAACATTTTTAGGACTGCACTGCACTTGACCAATGCATTGTATGACTGGCTGCCTACCTGGGTGGTGATCACTATGTCTTTCGCTTTTCGTCTTTAAGGATTCAACATCCTCAGCATGATCAGCTTCAGTAGAAGTATTCATAGTACTAGAAAACATTACCACCTCTTGGACCAGCTAGTGTACCATATACCACAGTACACTAGGGCATCCAAAGCGGTTGCATCATTCACATGGGTAGGGTGACTGAGCTGTCTTAGTGCTGCTCATTTGATCATTCATGATGTGGGGTACAGGTTAAGCATGGGGTTTAAGATTAGCTGCCACCTCTTTTAACTAAGAACAGCAATGTTGCAGCCAGAGCTTGGTCACATGTTATGCTAATTATTCACCAGCATGGGCTTGGAAAACCCAATTTCCTGCCTGTCAGTCAGTCTAAGTCTGTACCTCATGCTGATGAGATGTCTCTGTTTGTGTTCCTGAATAAACCTTATATTTTTTTATTATTTTATGCGTCCGACTCATTTAATTTGATTCCAAGGCGACCACTGCAGAAGCAACTGATGGGAAAGCAGAATACTGGAGAAGGTAAGGGATCCCATGGCAGACCAAATACCGAAATGCCACACATGGTGGAGAATGTGGCCCTTCTTTTGCCCAGACCACCATCTCGCTTATCTGCTTCGTTGAGTACCCCAGAGTCATCTCATAAGTATGCCTGAATTGTTGCATGCTAAGAAAAATTCAACCTGGCAGCAGAAAGAAGAAAAAAAAAACTGAACTGTACCGTGCTAAATTAATCCTCCTGCAATCTGCCTCAGAAATAAAATGTGCTTGCATATAAATGTGCTTGAATGTGGGACACTGTTTAATCAGCAACAATATAAACATTTATTTTAAGCCTCCACAAACCCCATGGAGCTGCATGTGCAAACCTCAGCTCATTCATTGTGGCAGGCCTGTACAAACTTAGTGTCCAGAAAGGGTGCCAAAATTTAAACCCAAGCTCCAAGCCAGCAAAGACACAGAAATTGAACAGCAGCTTCTGCCAAACTGCTTTCTGCTGCAGGGATCAGCCAACAGAAAAATGGCACGCAAATTATCAAAGCAACCCCCTGTTGCTGCTGTGGACTGGAAATCATATTCTGTGTCCCCATGCAATCTCAGTGTCAGAGACCTCCTGCTCTGCTCCAAGGCCTGGACAAGATGCTACAAAAAAGTTACTGCCCCACTGAACAATAACTAAAACAACCATGGCTCAGTCTGGCTGCCCAAAGACCCTGTGACTCTTCACTTTTGCTGCTATGGAGCTCCAAGCCATGCAGAGCCACCAAACCTTCCTCGGGCCTCCAGCCTTCTCCTCAATGTGGCCCCACCAATTCAGCCTCCCCTCCCTCAGCCGCATAGTGCAATTCCAGGCCACAGCGCTCACCCTACCTTGCATCTGCATGCAGCACTCCTCTAGTTGAGCTGCACCATCCATCCCTCCTGCTCTTGCAAGTGTGGCTCCTTACTGCTCTTTCGGACTTGCTCTCTAACCTGCCTGCTCCACTCTCAGTCACTCCATGGTTGGTGACCAAAACCCATGAGCCTTGCAGATAAGCCCTGGCTCCCTCGCAACAGCTGCTCCCTTCAGACAGCCCTAGAGCAGACACAAGATGCTCCCTGTGTGACTACAACCCCTCAGAACTCTGCTGCCCAAGCTCAGTCACACTTTGAAACTGAAGAGGTCATACTGTACATCAATAACCGAGGCCAGGGAAATGAAAGCTCAAGCAGGCAGAGATAATATAAATAAAATTAAATCGGAACACAAAGGAACGAGAAAGCACAAACAGGGCATAGCAATACATCAGTACACAGAGCACTGCCTTAAGCACAATGCAAAGTACAGCCTTGGAGACAAACAAAATAATAAAATAAGGCACAAGCTAAGCAGTGCACAATATAAATATACATTTCTCAGTTACTGCACTCATCACAGAAGAGCCCGCCAAAATGTTCAGTGGGGAAGAAAGCCTGCAGCCTGCAATCATCATTTTTCTTTCTATGTTGTAAACTCATGGCAAGGAGCCTCTGTTTTGTGAGCTACAGTGAAAAAAGCAGTGACTCTACCCCCCCCCCCCGGTTGTGTTATCTTGTTACAGCTATGCACCAAATGCCTCATTCCATAGAAACGAATGGTATTCAGTACAAGTCAATGGCAAACCTATGCAATTAAAGAAACAGTACACTAAATAACTGATCTTATAATAAAACTTTATTTAATTAATAGACAACACCAAAATAGAGTGGAAAATGTTTATTAAGACATCAATTGATGAAAATTGCTTACAAATAACTGTACTTTTGTCTACAAAAATATTTTTCTCTTGGCAATTCATTTCTTCCAAGACATCTCATTCTCTACATGACAACCACTCCTTCTCATTCCTACTACCTCCGTTCAGTGACACACAGATCATCTCCGACCATGAGGTCTGAGAACGATGTCGCTACAAGCACTGCAAGCTCTGGGGCTCCACCTTCACCTGCCTAAAGAACATGGGGTCTCAAAATTGAAACTATCCTGCATGATATTCAGTCTTCCCTCTCAGCCTATGGGATGCCCACTATGCAGGCCATTCATAGAAACATAGAATCTGACGGCAGATAAGGACCGTTTGGCCCACCCAGTTTGCCCATTTCCCTACCTGATGGATAAGCTGCAGATCCTAGTTAACCAGCAGCCTACTTCTTCCTACCCCCACCCCCTAGAATTGCCTTATGACTGTCCCATGCATGCTTGAATTCCACCACTGTTTTTGACTCCACAACCTCCTCTGGAAGGCTGTTCCATGCATCCACAACCTCTCTGTGAAAAATACTTTCTTAAATTACCTCTTGAGCCGCCCCTCTGTCTTCAAATTGTGCCCCTTGTTCTTGCACACCTCTTTTTTTGAAAGATGCTACCCTCTTGGACTTTGTTGATTCCCTTGAGGTACTTGAAAGTTTCTATCATGTCCCCCCTCTCCCTCCTTTCCTCGAGGCTATACATATTAAGCTCCTTAAGTCTCACTTCATATGTCTTCCGGTGCAGACCCAGCACCATTTTAGTTGCCCTCCTCTGGACAGCTTCCATCCTGTCTATGTCATTGCGCAGATTGGGTCTCCAGAACTGCATGCAGTACTCCAGATGTGGTCTCACCAGCTGTCTGTACAGAGGGATAATAACTTCTTGTTTTCTGCTGGTGATGCCTCTCCCTATGCATCCCAGTATCCCCCCAGCCCTCCTTGCTGCCCTCTCACATTGCTTGCCCACCTTTAGGTCATCTGATATGACTACCCCCAGGTCTTTCCATTTTTGTTGTTGTTAGTATCTCACCCCCCATTGTGTACTCTTCCCTGGGTTTTCATTTCCAGGTGCATTACCTTGCACTTTAGCATTGAATCTAAGCTGCCATACATTTGACCATTCCTCTAACTTGCAAGTCCCTTCTCATCCTTTCCACCCCATCTTGTGCATCAACTCTGTTGCAGATCTTTGTGTCATCTGCAAAGAGACATATTTCCTTCCAGTCCCTCTGCAATGTCGCTTATAAAGACATTGAAGAGGACCAGTCTATACTAGAACCCTGTGGTACCTGCTAACTCCCTTTTCAGAGTGGACTCCATTTACTATTACTCTCTGTTTCCTATTCTCCAGCCAATTCTTTACCCAGGCTGTCATCTTGGGACCCACTCCCAGGCTGGCTAACTTGTATATTAATCTTTTGTGTGGGACTGTGTCAAATGCCTTGCTAAAGTCTAGGTAGGCCATGTCCACAGCCCCTCCCTGATCTACTACTTTGGTCACCCAGTCAAAGAAATCTATCAGATTTGTCTGGCATGACCTTCCTGCTGTGAATCCATGCTGCCTTGGGTCCTGTGCCTCTCTGGCCTCTAGATGACAATTCTTTCCTTCAGAAGTTATTCCATCATTTTCCCTACCACTGAGGTTAAACTAACAGGTCTGTAGTTTCCTGCTTCTGCCTTGCTCCCACTTTTGTGAAGGGGAATCACATCTGCCCTCCTCCAGTCCTCAGGTACCACCCCATCCTCCCATGATTTGTTAAAGAGGGTAGTCAGTGGTGTCACTAGTTCTATCCTTAGTTCTTTTAGAATTCTGGGATGAATCCATCAGGCCCCATTGCTTTGTCCACCTTCAGTTTTAAGAGCTCTTTCAGAACTCTTTCTTCTGTAAATGGGCTGATATCAACTTCTGTATCCAGAGTGTTTCTACTGTTTGTTTTAGGTACCTCCCCTCTTCCTTTGTAAATACTGAGCAAAATATTTGTTTAGTATCTCTGCCTTTTCACAGTCACCCTCTGCCCACCCTCCCTCCCCTTTATTAAGCCTCACTATCCCTCTCTTGGTCTTCCTTTGCTCCCTGATGTACCTATAAAAGGTTTTATCCCCCTTCTTAACTGAGTTGGCTATCTTTTCCTCGGTTTGGGCCTTTGCTGTTCTGACTGCCTTTCCAGTTTCCTTTTGCTTTAACTGATACAGTTCTCTGTCCTGTTCCTTCTGTGATTCCTTGTACTTCCTGAATGCTTTCTTTTTCTCTTGAACCTTCACTGCCACTTCCTTTGAGAACCATAGTGGTTTCTTACCTCATTTCGATTTGTTTATTTGCTTTACACAAAGGCTTGTTACCTCTGTGATGGCAGTTTTTATTATTCTCCATTGTTCTTCCACCCCTCCTTCCTGCCCATTTGCTAGTGCATTCCTTAGGCACTCACCCATTTTGGCAAAAGTCAGCCCTCCTAAAATCCAGTACCTTTTGTCTTTGTATGGTTTGACTCTATTGCTGTGTTTATTGTGAACCATACTGTTCGATGGTCGCTAGTTCCCAGATGGCTACCCACTTCTACATCTGTGATCCTCTTCATCTCCATTTGAGAGAACCAGGTCTAAGATTGCTCCCTCTCAGGTGGGCTCCAATACTAGTTGTCTAAGGCATGCCCCTGTAGGGCATCCAGAATAACCCCACTCTTAGAAGTGGCTGCTGCAACTGCACTCCAGTTAACATCTGGCATATTCAGATCACCCATCAGCAATATCTCCCCTTTATCTGCCATTCTAAGTATACTTTCTATCATTTCTTTGTCCATTTCCTCCCCCTGAGAGGGGGGTCTGTATACAACCCCTGTGCGGATTGTGGTGCCATTGCCTGCCTCCAAATTGACCCACAGTGCTTCTTCTCCTCCCTGTTTACCCTTTTGGGTAAGGATGACCTTGCCTATATTAAAACTATTTTCCCCACAGTCAATGGTCCATTCCAGCTTACATTCAATACCTTTCTCAGCACAACCCCATGAAGATGCTGTGTACTGGCTCAAACAATTTCAGGCCTGGATCTCCTTCAATTGTTGGACAGATCCCTCGCGAATTTCTAATGCCATGTGCTTACTCCTGAGAGGGACTGTCATCTCGTGGTTCAATGCACTTTCAGATCAAATGACAGGGGACACTGACACCCTGTATATCGACTTCAGGGACCATTTTCTACAAGCACATCCACCCTCTTTGTTAGAACAGCAACTGTGGGAACGCAGTATGTAATCCTCTGAATCATTGGAAACATTTATAGTGGATACTGAATCACGGTGTAAACGTCTGCAAAAATCAGACAAGGACCAAATTCACAGCCTTTGTCTAGGGACTACCTCCGCAAATTCGTACTTACGTCATCCAGTAAAAACCAACCACCCGGACAGACACAATCCAAGCTGCACGGCTAGACCAGGAGTCTATTTCAATTCTCCAGCCTGCTTATTCAGGAGCCACCGTCCTCACAATTGTCTGTGCTTGCAACTTGTGTCCAACAGCAACAAGTAATGATTGACAAGCTTATCTCAACTGTCAACAGCTTACATTCCAGTACTGTGGCTTTCCCAGCACTCCTGTAAACATTCTGCAGCCACCTCCACAGCAACCTTAGCCACCTTCACCTTCATGGGAGCCAGTGACCTGTCAGTGGTGTGGATTCAGGGGTCACACTGCTGTGGTTTGCTGCAAACTGAGAAACTTTCATAAAAATCAAAAAAGCCAAAAGCGTTCATCTCAGTGCCATCAGCAAAATGATAGCAACTATTCACAGGATAAAGAAATCGAGTGCTGCCCAACAAACTAGGGGCTTTTGTTGGGCAGAAAAATAAAGCAACTGACTTCCCCACTGACTCTCGTAACTCAAACAAACTGCACCCTCCAACTGCTAAGTCAGGCACAATCCCGCCTAAGGGAGCAAAAGTTCTTGTCATCAGGCCACCTCTCTTTGCAAAATACATCCCTGTCACCATTGGGAATTAGTTCACGCATGCCTTGGTTGACTCTGGAGCAGAAATATTCGTTACCCACAGCAGTATGCTAGACAATCCAGCTATTCATCATGTACCCACTGTTGCTCCAGCTGACCTAAAGTACATTATTGCAGCAAGCACTGCTACATTACCTATCACAGGCGTGGTCCATCTTAAACTCCACTTTGGCTCACAAGGCAAGGCAAGGCAACTTTATTTATAAGGCACCCACTCCCAGAGGCTCTGGGCACCATATACAAGCAAAAACAAGCAGCAGTCAATTAAGGCATAATAAAAGCTCATTAAAACCATTACAAAATTAACCGATCCTCCACCTATTGGGAGAGGCACTACGGAGGAGCAGGCATCCACCCCTTGTGGAGGGGAGAGCCACAGCTCAATCCCGCTCCAACCCTCCCCCCCCCGAGCTGGCATCCTGGTGACCTGAGGTCATTCCCAAATCTGGGTTGCAGGCATAGCGCGAGCTAAGGCATCCAGTGCCTCAACCCTCAGTGCCACTGGGCCAGCTGGCCTGGACTTTCTTAAAGTGCACAAAGCCATCCTGGATTTTGCCTCAAACAAACTTTCACTAGATCCCCGGAGGCAGCTCGCAGCCATAGACTCAGTCATTGTACCTCTTTAAATCAGAGATGGTTTTGATTGCCAAAATTTGAGGTGAACCACTCCCATAAGGTGTTGTTGGCATCATCATGGAATCCTCAGCTTTGCATTCCTCAGGTCCTTCCAGGGAACACCTTTTCTGCTGTGCATGGTGGCTCAGTATTCCAAAAATGTTGCAACTTCACAGATGAACCAGTGGTTATCTCAAAGGGTGCCAACATTGGAAAGTTTGTTTGTCTGTCTTCAGGGGATCAGCTTTAGCTTCCACATGAGCCTCAGCCTGATTTCATTAACATTCATCCTGTCATTACCATTACAACCACTCCAGCTTCAAAAGGGATACCCTTCACTCAGCAGATATCTGCCTCAAAACTTCCAGCATGTCCTGCAGAGAAATAGCAACTTCTGGAATTCCTGGAGAACTACCCAGATGCCTTTGTTGACCCTGATAACAAACTCAGATGCTGCGATATCCTACAACACACCATCGAGGTGCAGCCCAATGAAAAGCCAATCCATCACCGAGCCTACAAAGTGTGACACAAACAAAAACAAGTCCTGGTGGACTTAATCAAGGACATGCTTGAACAGGACATTCCTGAGGAATCTACAAGTCCTTGGTGTGCACCTTGCTTGCTGATGGTAAAGAAAGACAAAGGGTATTGATTTGTCATGGATTACACATAGCTCAGTGCCTACATGGTGCAGGACACACATCCCTTACCTCCCACAAAGGACGCCTTAGAGATCCTTGGTGTGACCAGCCCAGCATATTTCACCACTCTAGACCTTCAGAGTGGATTCTACCAAGTTACTATTGATCCAGCTTCATGCCCATACACAGCTTGGCGCTGCTACTTGGGACTTTTTCAGTTCAAGCATCTGCCTATGGGACTTTGAAATAGTCCAGCCACATTTCAACACATCAATGAAGCTGTGTTACATGGGCTGTCTTGAAAATCTTGCCTAGTTTACCTCAATGATGTTATCGTCTTCAGCAGAACTTTACAAGAGCACCTCCAGCATCTCAAAGAGGTGTTCGGAATGTCTCAGGCAAGCCAACCTCAAGCTTCACCCAGAGAAGTGTTGCTTTGCACAGCATCAAATCTATTACCTGGGACAAGTGGTGAATTTGGAAGGCATCTCTCCAGATCCAGATAAGCTCTCTGCTGTAAAAGACTATCCAGAACCTACACACCTCAAAGACATTAGAGCTTCCTGGGCTTGTCCAGCTACTACTGAAAATTCATTTGCAAGTATGCTAAGATTGCAGCTCCACTGTATGCTGTCACCAAAAAGGAATGTGAATACATATGGACTTCTGAATGCAAAGAGGCCTTTGAAATCATGAAAGAGAAACTTATTTCTTCCCCAGTACTGGCCTACCCACGGTTCGATCAACCATTCAAGCTCTACACAGATGCTAGTTCCTTTGCAGTGGATGCAGTACTGTGTCAAATCCAAAATGGAACAGAACGAGTTGTTTCCTATGCCGGGCACTGTTTATCCTCAGCTGAACAAAACTATGGCATCACAGAAAAAGAATGTCCAGCTGTGGTCCTTGCTGTAAAGAAATTTGACTGTAGATGTAAGTACTATATAACTGGTCATATGTAGAGAGCACTTGTATTTCTTTCTTTTGAACAGATATGTAATAAAATCTTCTATGAAAAAAAAGAAATTTGACTGTTACATGCGCTAATCCCCCTTCACAGGTATCGTAGATCACTCTGCCCTCAGATGGTTCTTCTAAATGAAGGAGCCAGTAGGAAAGTTTGCCCAGTGGCTTGCCATACTGCAATGGTACAATTTTGAGATACAGTACCAACCAGGTCAAGTTCACTCTAATGCCGATGCTATAAGCCAGAGATGGAATCCCTCTGCATCAGCATCTCCAGATGAAGAATCCTGCCTACGAGCTTTTCCTTTTCACTCCACAGATGAGCTCCATGTGGACACTCCTACAGCACCTCAGGTTGCTTTGCTGCTACCAACTGCTTCTACAGAGAAGAGCACCAGTCCTCACTTGTTGCCAGCAGCCAAAGAGCTTCTTAAAACCTCTAATACTGATATCTCCCTGACAATGATTAAACTGCAACAAAGAACTGATCCTCAGTTTACAGACATAATCACGTATCTAGGGAGTGGAATTTTATCTCAACAAAAGAAACACCTCCAGGATGTCCTGTTCCTCATGGCACAATACTTTCTCAATGACGGTGTGCTTTTTCACATTTGGACCAAGGAAGACAAGGGCCATTGCACAGTTAGAACTCATGTACTGTTAGTTGTACCAGCTTCTCTAGTCACCAAAGTTCTTCAATCCACTCATGCCTCTCCACTTTCTGGATGTGGGAATCCACAGAACTCTCAAAAAGACAAGGCTTCACTTCTTCTGGCCTCACATGAACAAGGACATTGTCCAATTTGTCAAATCCTGCCAGCCCTGCTCCCAAAGAAAGCCTCCTACCAAACCAACAAAGGCACACATCATTCTAATGCCTGTAGCCACTGAACCATTCCAAAGAGTCAGTACAGACATTCTTGGCCCTTTGCCTACATGCCCTGACTCAAGCAACAGGTACATTATTGTTTTTGCTGACTACCTTAGTATTTGGAACTAATCACCCCAAAAGACATTAAAGCTGCTACACTGGCAAGTGCCTTCCTCAACACAATAATTTGTTTTAACAGTACCTCAGAGTAACTGCATTCAGACAGAGGCACTAACTACCTTTCAACTATTGTGCAAGAAACATGCAAACTTTTCAACATCAAAAAGACTCACACAACCAGTTATCATCCACAATGCAATAGCCAAATTGAGAGATTGATGTCTACCATTCTTAATACACTATCCAAGTACCTGGATGAGACTCACAACACTTGGGATAGTTTTGTTCCCTTCATTCAATTTGCTTACGACACCAGCCCTTGTGTCGACAGTACAGAGTACACCCCATTTTTTCTAGTCCATGGACGTCACCCAAGAACACCTCTGGGGGATCTCTCACTGATAGAGACTTCAAAGTCAGCTTCATCCTTCATCATTCCAATGTTGGAACAGCTTGAACTTGCCATACATGTTGCAATTGACACACTGGGCCAGAGTAAATCTGCAATGCAGAAAATGTCAGCAGCTAAGTCACACGGACCTTCATTTTCTGTTGGGAACATTGTATATTTGTACCGACCTGTTCTAGTTCTGGGTGCCACCAAACAACTGCTTTGCTGCTGGACTGGTCCTTCCTATATTGTGGAAAAGCTTCCTTCTGTTCAGGTTTGCTTGTGCCGCAAGTCTGATGGAAAGCTGGTACACAATAAAATCCACATCAACAGACTGAAACATAGGTACCTGTAAGATACCTTTCCTGATGATCCCAGTCCCCCAAAGTAATGAAGCTGCACTTGAACCTGCTATACTTTCAGAAATTGAACTTGCTGTAGACAATTTGAGACCAGTTCCTCCACTAATCAATGGTCTAGACATTCAGCCGGATCCAGTTTTGCCATCTCAACCTGATGAACTACTGGGAACTTCTCAATCATTTGCTGATGCATCTTCTTCTCAGAACTCTCCTGTATATCAGATTGAGAAGATATTGTGCAAAAAATATACCAATGGATCCTGGACTTATCAGGTAAAATGGTGTGGTTTTGACAGCTCACAGAACTCTTGGTTCCCCTTTTCTGACCTGACCTGGTCCTGTTAGGAACTGGTCCAATCCACACAAATGTCCATTCCAACTGATCACAAAAGTCACAAAAAACTGTGAACTTTACATTTGAACTCAGTGGTCATGTCTTCAACTCTGTGTGGTCATTCATTATTATCTCCCTTTTAGAACTGTGTGTTCCTTTATTCTTTTACTGTTTGCAATAACTATTTTTCCCTTGGGTTTTCAAAATGTTGTTGCTTTGCAATATTGATATATTTTTAAAGTGCAATAGGTAATTCCTGCTTCCCCCTTCCCTCTATTTCCTTTCCCTTCACTGCACATTAGTGCTTGTGGCATGGCCAATCCTCAGGTGCTATGGTGCCCCCCTCCACTGGCACTACACTGACTGGCCTCCAGTGTAGTCCAGGTTCTTTCCTCCCTTCCCCTCCTTTGCAGCAATGCATTGTAGTTTTCAATCAATCAATCAAAAATCTTCTTTATACTTTAATAACTGTTTTTTTAATGTTTATAAAGGTTTTGCTAATTCTTACTGTTGTTTATTGCATAATAATGGGTTTTGAAAGAACTATTGAAACCAAGAGTGGACAAAGCAATGGGGCCTGATAGGATTCACCCAAGAATTCTAAAAGAAATAAGGGTAGAACTAGTAACACCGCTGACTACTCTCTTTAACAAATCATGGGAGGTTGGAGTGGTACCTGAGGACTGGAGGAGGTCAAATGTGATTCCACTTCACAAAAGTGGGAGCAGGGCAGAGGCAGGAAACTACAGACCAGTTAGTTTGAACTCAGTGGTAGGGAAAATGATGGAATCACTTCTGAAGGAAAGAACTGTTGAGTACCTAGAGGCCAGTGGGGCACAGGACCAAAGACAGCATGGTTTCACAGCAGGAAGGTCATGTCAGACAAACCTAATAGATTTCTTTGACAGGGTGACCAAAGTAGTAGACCAGGGAGGGGCAGTGGATATGGCTTACCTAGATTTTAGCAAGGCATTTGACGCAGTCTCACGCAAAAGATTAATATACAAGTTAGCCAGTCTTGGAGTCGGTCCCATGGTGGTAGCCTGGATAAAAAACTGGCTGGACAACAGGACACAAAGGGTAATAGTAAACCGAGTCCACAGTAAAGAAAGGAGGGTAACTAGTGAGGTACTGCAGGGTTCGGTACTGGGACTGGTCCTCTTTAATGTCTTTATAAGTGACATTGGAGAGCACCTGGAAGGAAAGGTATATCTCTTTGCAGATGATACAGAGATCTGCAACAGGGTTGATACACAAGGTGTGATGGAAAGGATGAAAAGGGACTTGGAAAGGTTGGAGGAATGGTCAAATATGTGGCAGCTCAGATTCAATGCAAAGAAGTGCAAGGTAATGCATCTGGGAAACAAAAACCCAGGGGAAGAGTACACAGTGGGGAGTGAGTTAATAACAACAACAAAAATTGAAAGAGACCTAGGAGTAATTATATCAGATTACCTAAAGGTTGGGCAAGCAATGTGAGAAGGCAGTAAGGAGGGCTGGGGGATACTGGGATGCATAGGGAGAGACATCAACAGTAGAAAACAGGAAGTTGTTATCCCTCTGTACAGACAGTTGGTGAGATCCCATCTGGAGTACTGCATGCATTTCTGGAGACCCCATCTCCACAAAGACATAGACAGAGTGGAGGATGTTCAGAGGAGGGCAACCAAAATGGTGCTGGGTCTGCACCAGAAGACATAAAAGGAGAGACTAAAGCAGCTTAATATGTATGCACTTGAGGAAAGGAGGGAGAGGGGGGACATGATCGAGACTTTCAAGCATCTCAAGGGAATTAACAAAGTACAAGAGGGTAGCATATTTCAGAAGAAGAGATGTGCAAGAACAAAGGGGCACAATTTGAAGATAGAGGGGAGACAGCTCAGAGGTAACGTTAGAAAGTATTTTTTCACAGAGAGGGTTGTGGATGCATGGAACGGCCTTGCTGAGGAGGTTGTGGATTCAGGAACAGTGGGAGAATTCAAGAATGCATGGGACAAACATAAGGCAATTCTAATGTGGGGTAGGAGGAAGTAAGCTGTTGATTAACTAGAATCTGCAGCTTATCCATCAGGTAGGAAAATGGGCAGACTCGGTGGGCTAAGCGGTCCTTATCTGCCATCAAATTCTTTGTTTCTATGTTTACTTGTTTGAGTGGTACTCACATTTACAGTCCTCGGGGTGATGTGGAGTACAGGTTTAGAATGGGGCTTAAGATTAGCTGCAGCCCCTTTTAACTAAGAACAGTAATGTTGCAGCCAGAGCTTGGTCAAATGTTACACTAATTATTTGCCAGTAGGGGCTAGGAAACTCCAATATCCTGCCTATCAGTCAGTCTAAGTCTGTACCTCATTCTGATGAGAAGTCCCTGCTTGTGTTCCTGAATAAACCTTATATTGTTTATTATTTTATGCATCCGGCTCAGTTCGTTCGGTACCAAGGCAACCATTGCAGAAGCAACTGATGGGAAAGCAGACTACTGGATAAGGTAAGGGGTCCATTGCAGACCAAATACCAAAACTCCACAATATCCATTTCTTTGGCTTGTTGGCTCTGATTGGAACATCTATCAAAATAATAACCACACAGCACCATTAATAAAAAAAAAATACCTTAGCTGTCTGGCAGTGCCTGCAGTGCTTGGTGGTGCTATGATATAGGTATTTGCATCGGTCTGTCTATCTCTCTGTCTCTCCTAGCACACTCATGTCATAGGCCCAAGCAGGATATGCCACCATTGTAGGTCAGCCATGAAGGGGCTAGTAGTGGGAGATTGCTTTTTTATTCAGCAAAGTGGGCAAGCATTAAGGATGCAATACTAGAAACAACATCCCATTGTGTTTGAGAGAAAAGCAAAAGAAGGAGGAAACCACTTTGCACTTTGGTTCTCAAAAACAGTAGCAGAACAGGTCAGAGCCTAAAGGCTAGCCTTCAGGAAATATAAGGGCACGCAGTTGGACGAAGATAGGGAGGCATACCAAACTTCCCTAAGGGAAGCAGGCGTTGCAGTAAGGCAGGCAAAGGACCAAACTGAGGATACACTATCATGAACAGTACAAGACGGGGACAAGACTTTCTATAGATAAATTAGTGACAGGAGAAAGTCCAGAGGGAGTATTGCTAAGATCAAAGGGGATAAGAGGTGTGTGGGGAGGAGGACCAAGGAAAAGCATCTATCCTGAATAGATACTTCTGCTCAGTATTTACTGAGGAGAAGGTAGGGCAGGGCCCACAGCTCAGCAACATGGACACAGGGTGGAGGGAGGTGTGCACTAGTCACTTCATAAAAGAAAGGGTCCTACAAGAGCTCACAAAGCTCAGGGTGGACAAGGCAATGGGACATGATGGCATACATCCCAGGGTCTGGTAGCGAGGCATGTTCCCCCCCACTAGATTTCAGTACAGTGACCAGGAAGGCACAGAACTTTTTCTCTTCTTATTTTTAAATCATCTACTGCAGTAGCAAATTTTATTATTTTCTATAGCTGATAAATTTCACATTTCTACCACAGTGGGTAGGCCACCGACTACAGTATCTTGCTAATACTATCCTGACCCCTCTATGTTTTCTTTTCTATCCCTGCCAACCTGAGTCAGATCCATATTAATGTACATGCATATGTATGATGCATAGTACTGCATAAAAATGTAAAGAAATAACCATGCAAAAGTTATGCTATGAAACACAGCTGAAAGGTTTCAGTATTTAAATAAAAAAGTCATCTGTTTGCCCCATAAAAAGGAGAACTGGTGTTTAATGTCAGCCCCTTGTCCGGCTTTGGGTAATTAAGATCCAGTTATTTCCACTATTTCCCCATAAAGAAACGTTTCTCCGAAATACTCTGTGTCAGATTGGTTTCTTTCTTCATTCATGGGTAAAACAGGGCGAAAGCATCTTTTCAGGAGGACTAAACAGTAAAGGTTTCTAGGGTCTCCCTAGTTAGGTGCGCAGAGCATAGAAAACATGCTCGCATTGCAAGCATGACTGTTTGTACAGTCAGGTGTGCCATTGAGTGTGGCTGAGTAAGGAAAGTGAAAGTATTCACGTTTGCTGACTCCTCGGGGTAACTCTGCCAGCTTGTAGCAGAAAGACTGCAATAAAGGGACTACAGGAAACCTTGCAGTAAAGCTAGAAACTTTCAAAGAAATAGGAAAGAAAAATAAAGCTTGGGCTATTGTAAATTATTTAAAAGGTTCCCACATTGACATGCCGCCAGAACCACCAGCCCATATTATTAGAATGTATCAGAGTGTTTTCTTTAATATAAAGGACTAAAATAGCAATGAGTAAACCTGCAGTAAAGCTAATTTTCAGCTGTTTGCACTTTTTTTTCTGAAATAAGGAAAGAAAAGGGTTAACTCTTACCTGGGAGTAGGGTGCAGACGAATAAGCCTATAGGTGTCCGCTGCCCAAAGAGAAGTCATTTTATATGAACCAGACTGTCACTCCAAGGGAAAGAGGTGTAGTTAGGTCTCATTATCTGCTTATTGATAATGCATATCATGAAAATGATGTTTCTGGAATATATTTCCAGTTTCGAATGATTAAAACAGTTTTGTGGGGAATTATATTTAGTTAATAGGTCATTCTGATCCGCCGAATGTTTGTATTAGATAGACTATGGCCTAATATTAGAATAGGTGCAGATCAGCTGACCCAGTGTCATAAGAGGGCTGTACTATAAAAACAGCCACTGTGCTAAAGTTTGGAAGATCAGCCTGGGAGAGTGCCCTGAGAGGTTGACCTGGTAGCACAGAGGAATTGTAGAAAATTACTGATTTAAAAAGTATTCTACGCTGTGGCAGAATCAGTGGAGGGAAGTGATTCTGAAGCTCGAGGAGAGCTTATTCTTTTTCTTTTTTTTAGTCTGAAATTTAAGACGTATTTACTTCATTATTGATTTGTTTTTATTTGTGTATATTCTGAACAAGTTGAATTTATTTTACAAAAATAAACATCACACAAAAGTCTTGTGTGTTGAACAAATCTGTGAGTACTGTGTATGCCTCTGTTACCCAACCCATGAACCCTACTATACAGGGTACTAAAGGAGCTAAGGGTGGAACTAGCAGAGCCATTATCAAAACTGTTTAGTGAGTCTCTGAGCACAGGAGAGGTCCCAGAAGACTGGAGAAGGGCTCATGTGATCCCACTCCAGAGAAGTGGTAGCAGGGAGGAAGCAGGGAATTACAGACCAGTCAGTCTTACATCAGTAGTGGGCAAGATTATGGAGGCACTCCTTAAGGAAATTATAGTGCAACACCTGGAATCCATAGGAGCACAGGATCCAAGACAGCATGGGTTTACAACTGGAAGGTCCTGTCAAACTAATCTCACGTATTTCTTCAACTGGGTAACCAGAGTGGCGGACTAAGGGGGAGCAGTTGATGTCACCTGCCTTGTCTTCAGCAAAGCTTTCAATACTGTTCCACATAGAAGATTGATTAATAAGCTGGGTAGGCTCAGGTGGGTCAGAAGTTGGTCACCTGGGTGGCAAACTGGTTGGTGGGTAGAAAACAAAGAGTGGTGGTAAACGGTATACAGACAGAAGAGATGCAAGTCACAAGTGGGGTACCTCTGATATCATTCCTGGGGGCAGTCCTCTTCAATATCTACACCAGTGACATTGCAGATGGACTGGAGGGTAAGGTTTGTCTGTTTGCAGATGACACCAAGATCTGCAACAGAGTAGATAATCCAGATGGGGAGGGCAGAATGAGAAGAGATCTGGATAAACTGGCAAAATGGTTAGAAGAGTGCAACTGGGGTTTAATGCAAATAAGTGCAATATCATGCACATAGAGGGAAGAGAAACCCTGAAGCCACCTATAGGTTGGGAGGAGAGTTGCTGGCAATCACAAGGGAAGAAAGAGACTTAGGCAGACCTGAAATCATCCAAGCAGACCACTAAAGCAGTAGGTAAGGCTAGTGGGATGTTGGGGTGTATTAGTAGGGGTATCGTAAGTCATAACAGGGCGGTAATAATCCCCCTTCACAAGACATTGATTAGGCCCCATCTGGAGTACTGTGTGCAGTACTGGAGGCCACACCTGCACAAGGACATTAACAAAACGGAGGCAGTCCAGAGAAGGGCAACCAAAATGGTGCAGTGACTGCAGAAAACATATGAGGACAGATTAATGGAGCTCAATATATATACCCTAGAGTAAAGGAGGGAGAGAGGTAATATGATTGAAACATTCCAACACCTTAAGGGCATTAACAAGGTGAAAGAGTCTAACATGTTTCAATATAAGAAAAATAGCAGGACAAGAGGACACAGCATGAGATTAGAGGGAGGCCAATTAAGGGGTAATGTGAGGAAGTTCTTTTTCACAGAAAGGGTGGTGGATGCATGGAACAGCCGACCTCAGGAAGTGGTGGATATGTATACAGTGCAGGGCTTCAGACATGCATGGGATAGGCATAAGGGAGCAATACAGATGCGTATGAATAGATAGGCCATTGGCAGAGTGCAGGCCAATGGCACATTCATAAGGTAGAAGTAATAGGCAAAGTGAATGGGCCTTGCAGTCCTTATCTGCCATCAACTTCTATGTTTCTAAGTTAGCAGTTTTACTTTAATTTTTATACAAGTAATCCATTAAATTATTTTCTTTGGGCCTCTTTGTCAAATGTGAGCAACTTTGGCCACTTTTATGCATTTTTTCTCATTTTTCAAATATTGGTCAATAAATCAGAACTAATCAGGATGAATCAGAACTTCAGCGTCTGCTGGTTCTTATTTAATAAGGATCAGAACTTATAGGAGTCATAGGAATTATACAGCGCTAGGCAGACTTTTGTCCATTATGCTCGCTTTTGGATACTAACATGTCATCTTTCCTTGATAAAATTTGTCTAATTTATATTTAAACATATGCGTGGTCTTACTACCCACCACCTCCAAATGTAGCCTGCACCAGTTGTGAACCACCCTTTGGTTTAACCATTTACTGGTCCTTACTGGTTTTGTTGATCTTGCTCTTAACTGTAAGGGGTGTGCCCGGGTATTGTACCCATTTTCACTGGTTTCTAGCAACAGGTTTTTCCACAGATTGTTATCTAACTTATGTACTAGGCACATGTCACCTCTTTTCCTCCTATACTCCAGGGTAAACAGATCGAGCTCTCTCAGTCTTGCCTCATAGTCTTTTCCTGCCATATTACTTATCCCTCTGGTAGTCCTCTTCTGTACCCTCTCCAACACTGCCACGTCCCCCCTCTTGTAGGGTAACCAGACCTGTGTGCCATATTCTAAAACTGGTCTCATCAGAGATGTGAACATGGGCAGTATGACCTCCCTGTTTCTTGCAACTATAGAAACATAGATTTTGACAGCAGATAAGGACTGCTTGGCCCACACAGTCTGCCCATTTCCCTACCTAATGAATAAGCTGCAGATCCTAGTTAACCAGCAGCCTACTTCTTCCTACCCCCCCCCCCTAGAATTGCCTTATGACTGTCCCATGCATGCTTGAATTCCACCACTGTTTTTGACTCCACAACCTCCTCTGGAAGGCCATTCCATGCATCCACAACCTCTCTGTGAAAAATACTTCCTTAAGTTACCTCTGAGCCGCCCCTCTTCTATCTTCAAATTGTGCCCCTTGTTCTTGCACACCTCTTTTTTGAAAGATGCTACCTCTTGGACTTTGTTGATTCCTTGAGGTACTGAAAGTTTCTATCATGTCCCCCTCTCCTCCTTTCTTCGAGGCTAACATATTTAGCTCCTTAAGTCTCTCTTCATATGTCTTCTGGTGCAGACCCTGCACCATTTTAGTTGCCCTCCTCTGGACAGCTTCCATCCTGTCTATGTCTTTGCGGAGATTGGGTCTCCAGAACTGCATGCAGTACTCCAGATGGGGTCTCACCAACTGTCTGTACAGAGGGATAATAACTTCCTATTTTCTATAGGTGATGCCTCTCCCTATGCATCCCAGTATCCCTCCAGCCCTCCTTGCTGCCCTCTCACATTGCTTGCCCACCTTTAGGTCATCTGATATGACTACCCCCAGGTACCTTTCCATTTTTGTTGTTGTTAGTATCTCACCCCCCATTGTGTACTCTTCCTCTGGGTTTTTGTTTCCCAGGTGCATTACCTTGCACTTCTTAGCATTGAATCTAAGCTGCCATACATTTGACCATTCCTCTAACCTTGCCAAGTCCCTTCTCATCCTTTCCACCCCACCATGTGCATCAACTCTGTTGCAGATCTTTGTGTCATCTGCAAAGAGACATACTCTTCCTTCCAGTCCCTCTGCAATGTCACTTATAAAGACATTGAAGAGGACCGGTCCTAATACTGAACCCTGTGGTACCCCACTAGTAACCCCATTTTTTCAGAGGGACTCCATTTACTATTCCTCTGTGTCCTATTCTCCAGCCAATTCTTTACCCAGGCTGTCATCTTGGGACCCACTCCCAGGCTGGCTAACTTGTATATTAATCTTTTGTGTGGGACTGTGTCAAATGCCTTGCTAAAGTCTAGGTAGGCCATGTCCACAGCCCCTCCCTGATCTACTACTTTGGTCACCCAGTCAAAGAAATCTATCAGATTTGTCTGGCGTGACTCTCCCTCTGTGAATCCATGCTGCCTTGGGTCCTGTGCCTCTCTGGCCTCTAGCTCAAGTGTTTCCATTACTTAAGGCAGGTGATCCCATGGACCTCAATAATTATAGGCCCATCTCCATCTTACCAATACTATCCAAGATGCTTGATAAGCTGGTAAACTCTCAGTTAACTGCCTACCTTGATACCAACAATCTCCTAAATCCAGCTCAATCTGGGTTTAGATCTATGCATAGCACCATCTCTGCACTAGCAAAAGTCACAAATGACTGGCAAACTGCCCTAGACAAAAAGAATAATACCTGTGCTGTGTTTCTGGATCTAAGCAAAGCCTTTGACACTGTGGATCATGATCTTCTAATCACCTCACTGAACTCCATAGGTCTTGACTCACTCTCTCTTAAATGGTTCAGATGCTATCTCTCTGGAAGACTACAATTGGTAAAGAATGATGGTGATCTATCTACCTCTAAGCCACTCCTAAGAGGTGTACCGCAAGGCTCCATCCTGGGTCCCATCCTTTTTGCCATTTACATCAACAATATTGACTCCAATCTCTCTCTTTCTAATATCCACCTTTTTGCTGATGACACTGTACTTTATGTGAGCGATCCCTCACCATCAAAAGCCTGTGAGCTCCTACAGTCTCAATTCTCCCTCCTCCAGCATAACCTATTAAGAAAGAAATTATTACTAAATGCTAAGAAAACCAAAGCTATGTTCTTTGCCACCAAGTACTGTTCTTCCACTATCCCATCATTCACCCTCCCACAACTCTCTACCATCCTTGGTGAAAATCTGGAATATGTTGACAAATTCAAATACCTAGGAGTATGGATAGACAATAAACTAGACTATACTACCCACATTGAAGAGCTCCTGAAAAAGCTAAGACAAAGACTTGGTCTATTCTATAGGATCAAACACTACCTGACCAAAGATTCCAAACAAGATTAATCCTTGCATCATTCATGTCCTCATTGATTATGCTGACTTCCTCTATGGTCATTGCTCCCTCTCCCATCTAAACAAACTAGACACCTGTATCATAGAGCTATTAGATTCATTACTGACTTCCTCTAGCACCCATCATTGCTCTCTCTACAATGCAGTCAGCTGGACATCCCTGCAACATAAGAAGAAGAAAAATGCTGCTACCTGGATCTACAAAGCTCTGACAAACAAACTCCCTTCCTACATCTCAGACTGCTTCAACCAGATCACATCCAGGCCCTACACCTTGAGGATCAACAAACTGATCCTGCTGAAGATTCCTATCACCTGCACCCGGTATGGAAGAGCTGCAATCAGTTATTCCCTGGCACTTATCTGGAATTCTATCCAAAAGACATTGAACATGGAAACACTGATTCCCCTTACATCCTTCAAAAAGCTGTACACCAACCTAATCCCAGATTCGAATTGCTTCCACAAGGCCTAGTCCTCCCACACCCCACCCCTCCCACACCCCTCTCCCCACCCCCTCTTTAAAGCTCCTCCCTATTCTTATCATTCCTCTGGTCCTTTCCACATCAAACCTCAAACATATATGCCACCCATGTACCATTATCCAAGCCTTATCCATACTAGACTGTTTGTTTCTTCCTTTATTAGGTTTTTGGTTTACTGTCCTTTGCCTTGTATATATGTAAATATTTGTACATCTATCTCACTCATAAATGATTGTATTTGTGCTTATTCAATATCATGTTTTTGTATACACTCTGTAACCTTTTTTTGTTATGACCACTCAGGTCCATCTTGTAAATGAGCTATGCTCAATGATGTTCGCCTGAATAAATAAAGATTTTGATTGATTGATTGATTGATAGATACTCAACAATTCTTTCCTTCAGAAGTGATTCCATCAGTTTCCCTACCACTGAGGTTAAAGTAACAGGTCTATAGTTTCCTGCTTCTGCCTTGCTCCCACTTTTGTGAAAGGGAATCACATCTGCCCTCCTCCAGTCCTCGGGTACCACCCCATCCTCCCATGATTTGTTAAAGAGGGTAGTTAGTGGTGTCACTAGTTCTACCCTTAGTTCTTTTAGAATTCTGGGATGAATCCCATCAGGCCCCATTGCTTTGTCCACCTTCAGTTTTAAGAGTTCTTTCAGAACCCTTTCTTCTGTAAATGGGCTGGTATCAACTTCTGTATCCAGAGTGTTTCTGCTGTTTGTTTTAGGTACCTCCCTCTTCCTTGTAAATACTGAGCAAAATATTTGTTTAGTATCTCTGCCTTTTCACAGTCACCGTCTTCCCCCCTCCCTCCTCTTTATTAAGCCTCATTAACCCTCCCTTGGTCTTCCTTCGCTCCCTGATGTACCTATAAAAGGTTTTATCCCCCTTCTTAACTGAGTTGGCTATCTTTTCCTCAGTTTGGGCCTTTGCTGTTCTGACTGCCTTCCCAGCATCCTTTTGCTTTAACTGATACAGTTCTCTGTCCTGCTCCTTCTGTGATTCCTTGTACTTCCTGAATGCTTTCTTTTTCTCTTGAACCTTCACTGCCACTTCCTTTGAGAACCACAGTGGTTTCTTACATCATTTTGTTTTGTTTGCTTCACTCAAAGGCTCGTTACCTCTGTGATGGCAGTTTTTATTATTCACCATTGTTCTTCCGCCCCTCCTTCCTGCCCATTTGCTAGTGCATTCCCTAGGCACTCACCCATTTTGGCAAAGTCAGCCCTCCTAAAGTCCAGTACTTTTGCCTTGTATGGCTTGACTCTATTGCTGTGGTTTATTAGAACCATACTGTTCGATGGTCGCTAGTTCCCAGATGTCTACCCACTTCTACATCTGTGATCCTCTCTTCATCTCCATTTGAGAGAACCAGGTCTAAGATTGCTCCCTCTCGAGTGGGCTCCAATACTAGTTGTCTAAGGCATGCCCCCTGTAGGGCATCTAGAATAACCCCGCTCTTCGATGTGGCTGCTGCAACTGCACTCCAGTTAACATCTGGCATATTCAGATCACCCAATAGCAATATCTCCCCTTTTTCTGCCATTCTAAGTATTCTTTCTATCATTTTCTTGTCCATTTCCTCCCCCTGAGAAGGGGGTCTGTATACAACCCCTGTGCGGATTGTCGTGCCATTGCCGGTCTCCAAATTTACCCACAGAGCTCCTTCTCCTCCCTGTTTTCCCTTTTGTTCTGTTGCTTTGATTCCTTCCCTTATGTAAAGAGATACTCCTCCTCCTCCTCCTCTTTTACCCTCCCTGTCCCTCCTGTAGATAGTGTATCCTGGTATGTTTACATCCCAGTCATGGTTTTGTGTGCACCATGTTTCTGTGACTGCCACAATATCCAGATGTTCCTCCTCCATCAAGGTCACTAATTCAGGAAGCTTGTTACTCAGACTATGAGCATTGGTACTCATTGCTCTCCATTTTTTGATGGCTTTACCTTCTTTTGCTACATCCTCCACTGTCCTTTCTACCTCAGTCTTTTTCTTATTTAGTAGGGAGAGGCTGGGATTTTCCTGCTGCTTATCAGTGCCTCCCCCCTTGACTAGTTTAAAAGCTTGCCAATGAAGCATTTAAACCGATTGCTCAAAAGACTTGTTCCCTTCCTGGACAGATGCAGACCTTCCTGCCAGTATAGGCTGGTGTCCCTCCATGTGGAACCCCAGTCCCCAATGAAGCCAAACCGCTGTGCTCCACACCATTTTTCCAACCAGTCATTAAACTGCATGGTGCAAAGTACCCTCGCCTCACTCATGCCATTGACAGGCAGCACCTCAGAGAAGGCTATTGTGTGTGCTACTTGTCATAGGCCTCTACTCAGTTCCACAAAGTCCTTCTGCACTGCTCTAATCTCATGATGAGCCAAGTCATTTGTCCCTAGGTGGACAATGACGTCCAACTCAGACTCCTGTGCAGCTGTTCTTGTGATCCCAGGATGCGCTTCCATCCAGCCATGGCACCAGGCAGGCACCTACTTCAGTTTTCCCTGCACCCCAGTTCTATCCCCCTAATAATTGAGTCCCCCACCAGGAGCTGCTTCCTTTCCTTGTGGTGTCCTCTGCCTCCTTCCTGTGGGCCTCCCTTGTGACAGTTGTCCTCAGCCTCCTTAGTCTCCCCTGTGGGTGCATCCATAGGGGAGCTATGCTCCCCCAGAATGGTGTATGGATTGTGGTGTGGAACAACTGATTGTGTGTGCCTCTGTTCCACCATCCTCACCCTCCCTGAGCCCACTGTGGTCCAACTGCTGTGCTTTCTTCACAACCTCTGCAGTAGTGGTGGTGGCTCTGGTGCTCCCTGGATGGGGGAGGTTCCCTTCCTACCGTCCATTGTGGCCTGGGAGAAGGTTCCTTTACTACTGTCCAAAGTGGCCTGAAGACAGGCAACTTCCTCCCTCAGGGCAGAGAGTTGTCTGCAAATAGGGCAGCATCTCAGCCTCCAGAAAGACTCCTGGAAGACTGCTGCCCCACAGCCATTACATTGCACTACTCCCCACATTTTTTTTTTTTTTTGTGTGTGTGCATGTGATTGGTTTGTTATATAGAAATATATATATATTATACAATGTGTATGCTTATATTGTCAGTGCAGTGTGCTAGAGAGGATATGACAGTGATATGCCCCTTGCACTCTTGACACTCTTGATGAAATGATGTCAGAACCCCAGGTATAAAGGAACTATTTCCAGGGGTGTGTGGGGTGAGGGGTGGGAAGGGGTTGGGCCTAAACTGTGCCCTCACAAAACAATCAGCTAAAAGCTCTTACCCACCGCTGTGATGAGTGCCTTCCTGTCAGCAAGATGCCCTACCGAACAATTTGACAGAGAAAATACCCTGCTAATTAAACAGAGAAAAATCCACACATCCAAGTCAGACACAGGTAAACCTCCCCAGCCCCAAAACAGACCTGGTGGTTTGTGCTCTGAAAGCTGTCAGCCCCAAAATAAGTCAGCTGTGCTTTAAACTCTTCCTGCACTGAAAATCTTAAGAATTGTAACAAACAAACATAAACCTAGATCCACCTCCCTCTGTTGCTTGAAAGACTGTCTTTTCCTGTTTCACAATGCAGGTTTTGCTATGACAACTTCTTAACCACAGTAACTTATTTAAAAATAGTTTATCTATCACAAACTCGTACACACCAGTAAATTATTTAAAAATAGTTTATGTCCCAAAATCCTAGTAGTCAATCCAGCTACCCCAAGGGACAACCAAAATGCAGTATTCCAACACTTGTGAAGTTACTTCCAAGATAAGCAGAGTTTGCAAGCTCCTTTTCAACTCCTCAGCCACCTGTAAGTTATTTAAAAATAGTTTAACTGTCATAAAGTCCTAGTAGACAATCTAGCTACCTCCAAGGATCTACCCAAATGCAGTATTTAAATCCTTCTGAAGTTACTAACAAGATAAACAGAGTTTGCAAGCCCCTTCTTGGTTAAACACTAAATAAATATGTGAATAAAAAGCAATTACCAAGGGTAGTTAGTTTCACCTCCCACAGAATTAAGCAAAAGTGCACATTTGTTGCAGATATCAAGTGCACTATAGAATTTCTCACACAGCTCACAGCTGAATAAAGAAGTAGTGTCCTTCCAGGTCAAGAAAATGTCAATAGATGTCTGAATACACAATTCAAGACTCTGTTCCCTTTTGGGGTGATATTCCTACAGTGTGCTATGGACTTCCTATCCTGGGATACAAGAATTCCCAAGTCTCTTTCCTCCATTGTAGCTCTTCATGGTTGATTGTCCAGAATGTGTGTATGGCAGGGGTTATTTTCCCCTAGATGCATAACTGTGCATTTCCACTGATTTTAGAGTTAACTTTAGATTCCTTTGTCCACTTGAAACATAGTTGAGTGCAATTTGAAGTGGAGTATCTCTTCTATTGTTATCTACCAACGCCCCCAACCTGCAGGCATCTGCAAATCTGGATAACCAAACATCCTGAGTTCCATACTGCAATGATGCCAAATATAGGTTGAAAAGGCATGGCCCCAGCATCGAACTCTGGGGTACTCCACTTGTCACCTCTGCCTAGTCAGAGAAGGATGCAAACTCTCTGCCTTCTATTCCTCAACCAATCTTGTACCTGACTATTATGGGATGCTGTATACCCATCGTGTGCATTACTGACAATAATTTAACATGAGCTATCCCGTCAAAGGCTTTAGAAAAGTCTAGAAACAGTATATCCACTGATCTACCTTCATCAAGTATCCTCGCCACCTTGTCATAAAAGCCAAGCATATTAGTTTGCCATGACCTCCCCTTGGTGAATGCATGTTGAGAACTATCTGCAAACTGTTTGTGATCAATAAATGTTAGAATAACATCCTTCAGAATCCCCTCCAATATTTTAGACAGAATTGAAGTAAGGCTAACCTGTCGATAATTTGTTGGATCAGATTTAAATCCCTTTTTGAAAAGGGGAATTACTGTTGCCTTCCTCCAGTGTTCTATCACCTCCCCTCTGTCTACACTGATGCCTGAAATATATAAGCTACGAGTGATGCTGTTTCATTGCTCAGTTCCTTAAGGACCCTTGGATGCAGGCCATCTGGACCTGGGGATTTACAGGGATTTAACATCCTTAGCCTATTCTCCACTTCCTGAGTGTCAATAACAACCCTTTGCTGTATATTGTTTGATGTTATTTCAACTGCTCTTTTGTTGTTACTGCTATTAAACACTGATGAAATGTAAGAATTGGTCAAATTAGCCATAGCAGTGTCATCTGATATTAGTTCCCCATCTTGTTTTCTAAGTGGTCCTATGCCTTTTGGGATTCCTTTTTTATTATTTATATATGAATAAAAGGTTTTGTAATTATCTTTTAACCTGGCTGCTAATTTTACTCCATAGTTTGCTTTAGCAATGTTGATCTTATTTTTTAATATTCTTGCCATTTTTTTGTAATCTGCCCTATTTCCTTCATGGCTGCTAATTCTACATTGTTTATATAATTTGTTCTTTTTATTTATGAGTTTTTTAATTTTTTGTGTTAACCACTGTGGCTTGGTTTTGTTATTACCGTATTTCTGTTTCTTTGGTATATTCAGTTCTATTTCCTTGTATAATTTCCTCACAAAATGTTTCCCAGACAGTGTTTAATGATTTGACTTCAAATTCCTTTACCCAGTTCCAATTTCTTATGTTTGTTCTCATTTGATTGAAATTTGCTCTACTGAAATTTAGAACAACAGTGGTCCCCGAGTGCTTGTGGAGTGGTTCCTTAATCTTGAATTCACTTTTCAGGTGATCGCTGGTGTGCAAGGGTGTAGATGTTTTGCATTTTGAGACAATGTCACCCATATTTCTTAGGACTAGGTCTAGCAAATAAAGGCCTCTTGTAGATTCTTTTACTTTCTGGCTAAGTCCTATGTGATCAAATGCTTCTAGAATGGCTAATTCCATTCTATTTACTGCGTCTAACTTACTCCAGTCTATCCCTGGCAAGTTGAAGTCACCTATAAGTAATAATCTGTCAGCCAGATTTAGGGATTGTATTTTGTTCAAGAGTGAAATATTTTCCTCCTATGTAGCTGATGGTGGCATATGTATTATTCCTACTATGATTTTAGGTGATTTATGAGGAATCAGCTTGGCCCAGATTTGGTCAGGTTCACTTGGACTTATATCTATCTCTTCTGATTTGATATTGTCTGATATGTAAATTGTTACCTCACCACCTCTCCTATATTCACTGGATTTTTTGTACAATGTGAATCCTTCTATGTTTTGATCCCAGGAATCATGCACATCCCACCAAGTCTCTGTAACATGCACATATGGATATCTTTGAGTTCTCCTAGCCCTAATTGTGATCTCACTGACAGTGACATCACAGTTGATTGACCTGGCAGCTACTGAGAGGCTGTTCCTAAGCAGCAGTGATGTCACAGTCAGTGAGGTCACAATACTGGTGATGTGGTGGGGGGAATAGAACTAGATATTTCAGCTGACAGGGAGAGTCCTGTCCCACACATCACACCTATTAACATCAGTTAACAATCTTCTAGTTATACAAAGGAAAAAGAACAAGCATTTGTCAATGCCGAATGTTGTCTCACAGGCATTGGCATTGGTATTGCATAGGAATGGCAGTGAAGTACTGAAGCGACACCAACCCCACCCCCACCCCATAAAGACCAATGGGCATTGGGGTGTGCCTTTGGGTCATCAGCTATAACACTCATGGCATTGTACCTCACCCTACCTTGTAGACACTGACAAGGGTCATGGTGTGCTTTGGGGTCTTTGGGTGTTATACTTACCCCATTCCAGAAGGAAATACACTGAGGTGAGTTCAGTATAGGAGAATGGGGTGAACTTTGTGGCCTAACAGTGCAAGGCACAGCATGATGCCTGTCACTGACTGCAGGGTGGGGGTGGGGTGGAATGGCATAGAATTACAGCCGATGATCCCAAATCACACCCCTGAAGCCTGTCAGTCTCTACAGGGTGGGATTCTACAGTTGGAAACTCTAACACCATAGGCGTGTGTCGGTATTTTCACTCCAAAGTTTCAACATGGGCTTTTTGTGAGCCCGCCTCAAGAAAAGCGGCACAATCAGTTTGTTAGCTGAAATGTGGTTTTGCACAGAGGCTATGCCATTTGGCGACACAGGGCCAAAAACACATTTTGGGCAGGATGTGGAAAAGGACAACTGTATTGTTCATGAGGAGGTGTAAAAAAATGGCAACATTGAAAATCTGGTGAGAATATATGAAAAATTGGTGAAGTCATGAGCATGCATAGAAACTGCACAACACACATCCGTAGCCCAATTATTTTTGGGAGTTTATTAGCCACATTTTTAACATAGGCATTTTGGGACCTCCCCTCATGAACAGTGGCGCTGTGATTTTGTTAATCTGTCCCAAAAATTGATTTCCTACAGTGACCACACCATTGTGTGTCACAGGTGCAGAAACACATTATGGGCAGGATGTGAAAAATGACACTGTACTGTTCAGAAGGAGGTGTGAAAAAATGCCAGTGTTGAATGTCTGGCATGGAAATATTGCAAATTTGCGAAGTTATAAGGGTGCATGGAAACTGCACAATGCACGCTTGTAACACAGTCATTTTATGGATGTTTGGAAATAAATTTTCAACATAGACATTTTAGGATCTCTGCTCATGAACAGTGTCACAGTCATTTCCTGAAACTGTCCCAAAAACTGATTTTGCACAGTGACCGTGCTATTCTGTGCCAGACATGCAAAAACACATTTAGGCCAGGATATGTAAAATGACAGCTGTACTGTTCATCAGGTGGTGGGGAAAAATGCCAATTTTGAAAATCTGGAGTGAAAATATTACAAATTCATGAAGTTACGAGTGTGCGTGGAAACAGCGCAACGCACGCCTAAAACAGTTATTTTTATTTTTTCACCAAATTTGCAACATAGCTTTTTGAGAGCCCTCATGAACAGTGGCACTGTCGTTTCATTATTGAGTCCCAAAGGAGATTCCATGCAGTGACCATGAAATCACCTCGGACTCGAAAAATGCCATGACAGTGACAGAATTCATGAGGAGGGGTCCCAATAACCCCATGTTGAAAATTTGGGCAAAAATTCAAAAAATACCGAGATATGCACCAAAGTTGAAAAAAACCTATTTATGCCATTATACAGCTTACCATCATTTCTTCAGTTTGCGGTTGGCTTTGAAGAGTGCAGACGTGTTCCCAGTCCACTGAAGATCGTTGCACCAGACTCCAGAGATAAGTATGGGGTGAGGGGGGTGTGGGGAGGCAGGGTGCACAAAGGGAGGGCTCAGGTTGCGGGAGAGGGGCAGGGAGACGGCGAGGGACCATTTTCTTTTTTAATAGGGTTTAAAAGGAAAAAAAAACTTGCGGTATGGTTTTTATTTTTCAGGGCAATTTGGCATGCTGGGGTGGGCTTCCAGTGTGCCACCTAAGTATGTTTAAGGGATGCTGTAGTCAATGGGGATTGGGCACTTGTTCGACAGGCTCTTGAGGTGGGGGCAAAAGAGCCGGTGGGGATTGGGCACCCCAGCGGCACCATAACAAATCGGGGTGCATGATGCAACAGGGAGTGTGCTCTCCATCAGTACATACACTGTAACAGGGCATGCTGACAGAGGGATCGGGCACCCCTAAAGTCAGCATCATGGCAGGCAGTGTGCTGCCATGTGATGTACTTATTTCACCAGGAAAAGCACGTCAGGAGGTCCGCTGTGTATGATGAGCTTTGCTAGCATTGCAGCAGACCTTTCACTTGATGTGATCACCACATTAAGTATGCGTGGTGTCGCATCGGCATCCAGGCTGATTGAAGAATGAGGGACGCACCTACTTATGTGTGCCCTGCATTCGCCCAACAGTGACCGTTCCTCCAAATCTGCTACTACCGCAATATGTTGCTGCGCATGTCTGAGCCAACATAAAATGTACATCAGATATAAAAGGTTATGGTTGACTGCTTGTAAAAACTAATATTAGTTTTAGGCAGTACACTAGCTCTTTAAATTAGGAAAAACATTAGATTTAGTGAACCTCACCTACAGGTAAAAACTGAAACCATGATTCACATAGATTTTATTATTGACAAGACCATTATTTGAACCATTGGAAGCAAGTCAATTCTCCTTCCTTGCCTGAATGGCTAAATGACATATAAATAAGGCCAGCTATTAGAGACTTGTGCATATTAGCCACAATAGTTGTGATGAATATTATGTTTTTTGGGATCCATTTCTTCAGTTTTGCAAGCTACCAAACAGATATTGTACCTGTTCTCCATTTATTGAATAATCCAATACTCATAACAATATTATAGTTACCAATATCAGTATTTTGTCTTATAATGCCATGTTTTCAATTAATAAATGGCTGTTTCTTTAAAAACATTTTCTTTGTCTGCTTGTTAAAACATAAAATGTTTGGCCTTTTGTCATAGTCGATACAATCTACCCTTCAGATTTATGGTATCCAGTGAACACAGTGACTGCATTTTAGTGCCTACAAAAAATGGTGACTCAGTTACGGTGCCTGTGTTCAGGGCTACATGGCAGGGTAGCGACCGGATACCTGGGTGTGCAAGGTAGGGTGATGAGAAGCATATGCCCATACATGCATGTGCACATGCATGGGGTGTGAGAAGAAGGGGAGGGATGGTATGTGGGAGGGGGTGTGTGGTGGGTAGCTGCTGAGCTGGTCCACTAGCATGGTGGGGAGGGTGGTAGGTTGGGAGGTGCAGGGTGCAAGGTATGGGTCCTGTGCAGTGCATTTTGTTTTTTGCCGGTAGGCAACTTTTGTTGGTTAAAGTATTTCACCCCCCCGGACATGCACCCCGCTGGAGTGGAGAATCCTTTAGTGGGTGGGTGCTTGGGGTGCAGCACCCCATGGGGAGCGTGTGGATTAAGGAGAAACCCGTAGATCTTGGGTGCCCTCTTTCCATTTGCCATGAGTGTGCATCGCCGAAATTCATTTTTGGTGATGTACACTTGCTGAAACAGTGACTGTTATTCTACGATCACCGTTCTCACATAGAACCCAGATTTATATGTAGTTTTAGTGTTTTATTCTTGAACCAGATGAGTTTATACGCTAGATGTGTTTATATGTTATATATTTTGTATTTCATTGTTTGAAATTATATATTTATAGAAAAAGAACAATGGGAAAGATATAAAGGTATACAAACTGTTCCCTATCACTGTAGTAAGACACCATACTTAAAATGCAGAGTAGAGAACAATATGTTACTTTATTTATTTAGTTGTTTAACCAGGTATAGCACACTAAGCTGAAAGCTTTTTTACAGGAGCGACCTGGGAGCACAAAGAGGTTAAGTGACTTGCTCAGGGTCACACAGTATGCAAGTGGAAGCTGTGGGATTCAAACCCAGGTCTGGTCTGCTGGATGTCCCCAGATTTGCAGCTCAGAACCTTAGACCACTGCGCTATACTGTTTTACTGCAAATGATCTTAATTACTGTACTTTACACCTATCTGACTAATTTTACAAACAGTAGTCTATGTCTAGAACTGTGCAGAATGAGAAAATTCCAAACTCCAAATTTATAGAATTCCTGCTCTTTTACAAAATGATACAGAAAGATTTAATCACTTAAGAAATTAGGTAGTCATGGAGGGCAACAGATTATGAAAAAAGACACTATGAGAATAAGGTTGCAAACTTAAGGAAATCTAATCCATGGCATTGGTGAAGAAATAATAAAATATTTATGGGATCCAAGAACACTGATAAAAATTTTGACAAATGGCGACAAACATCTAAATTTGATGGTACAATCAAGGATTGTGTTAGCTACATGAATGACACCTTTTGCAATATGAGTAAGAAATTTCCTCACTTGAAAAGAAACCAAGTGGTAGCATGACATTTTAGCGAATCAATTTGGGTGAGTCAATTTGCGTGACTTCATTAGCGTGACTGTCATATCGGCGAGCATGTCAAAATAGCAACAGTCAAAATGCCCGACTGCAACTTTTCAGCTCATCTGGAGTACTGCATGCAGTTCTGGAGACCCCATCTCTGCAAGAACATAGGATGGAGGCAGTCCAGAGGAAGGCAACCAAAATAGTACAGGGTCTGCACTGGAAGCCATACAAAGAGAGACTAAAAGAGCTTAATATGTATACCCTTGAGGAAAGGAGGGAGAGGAGAGACATGATAGAAACTTTTAAGCACCTCAAGGGAATCAACCCAGTCCAAGAGGGTAGCATCTTTAAGAAAAAAAGATGCACAAGAACAAGGGAGCTCAATTTGAACATGGGGGGCAGCTCAGGGGCAACATGAGGATGTATTTCTTTGTTTCATGAAGAGGGTGGTGGTTGCATGGAACAGCCTTCCTGAGAAGGTTGTGGGGTCAAAAATAGTGGGGAAATTTTAGAATGCATGGGACTGACATAAGGCAATTATAGTGGGGGTAGGAAGAAGTAGGCTGCAGGTAACTAGGATCTGCAGCGTATTCAATAGGTAGGGAAATGAGCAGACTAGGTGGGCCAAGCGGTCCTTATCTGCTATCAAAGTCTATGTTTCTATGTTTCTTTGGGTCAGAGGCAGGGGGGCACTAGATCACTAGGGTTTTTTGGTATATATTAATTTTGGGAAAATCAGGGATCAGAGGTGGGGGGCCACTGTACCAGTGATGGTTTTGTAAGACATTAAAATCAGAGACATCGGGGATCGGGGAGGGAGGCCACTATATCACTGATGGTTAGTTAATAAATTACATACAGGGACATTGGGGATCATGTAGGGAGGCCACTATATCACCAACAGTTGTTTAAAGAGTTGCTGATGCCTGAAAGAAAACTTTAAAAAAACATAATATTTAAGTACAAATCAGCTTGCATTCCATATCTATGGATTTTGCCTACCCATCATGTAGTACTGATGAAATTTACATGAATACCTGATATGTATCTTTTGGAGTTCATCTGCCACTGTAGCTTATTCCCTACTTCAGTTCATAATCCTCTGTTGTGACATCACACTCCATTGCCATGGGAGTAACTATTATGACACAAGCAGTGCATCATGACCACAGGTAGGGAGAAGTCAAAAACGAGCAGATGAACTCTTCAGGAGCAAACATCCTGTTTTAATCCAAATGACCTCAGTGATAAATAATGGGGATGAGAAATACTGAACTGACATTAAATACAAGCAGAACTGTGTCTAAATATTATGTTTTGCTAAAGTTCTTATGAATGCATCAGCTGCTCTTTAATAAATTACATCTGGGGACATTGGGGATCATGGAGGGTGGCACAACTATATCACCAATGGTTGTTTGATAAATTACATTTGTGGACACCGGGGAGGGGACCACTATACCACCAATGGTTTTATTTAATACATTAATTTCAGGGACATCGGGGCTGGGGAGGGAGACCACAGCACTTTGTTGCAAACAGGTCAACTCTGCCAGGGGAGAATTTTCTAAGTACCCTTAGATCAGCCCTGGCTGGTCTAAGGGTACTTAGTATTTCTCCTTCTGGGAGAGTTCTGAGAATCCTGCATTAGAGGATATGGCAGCCTGTGTCTGCCGCAAGTCCCCTAGTGCCATGCCCCAGCCCAATTTTGGGTGCACTAGTGGTGCAAGCCCCGTTTGTGGCAGGCAGCCTGCAGTTGACACCACAGATAAAAGAGCCACCACACGAGGAGCAGGTTCTCAGTGACAATACTGTAGCCAAACTGCAAAAAGTCACGGAACTCCTCCCAGCTTCTCAAAACCTGATATCCAAGAGTCTGATTTGCTGAGGACTGTAACAGTTTATTCAGCTGCAAAATTTAAACAGTAGCAGTGGAAAAATGCTAACGTTTCATCAATAGATTTTCTCAAAGCATCCATTGTGAGTGCTCAATTTATACAAAGTCACTAGGAGCACGTGATCATTCAAGTAAAGTGCTTCAGAGAAAATTTAAAGTGCTTGTACATTACATACAAACCTCTAAATGCAACACATTTCATACTCACTATATCAGTGGAGGAAAGGAGGAGGAGGAGGAGATAGGATATGACAGACTGTCAAATACCACATGGGTACAGATAAGGCTCAAAAGAGAAGCATTATTCAGAATAAAAGATGCTCAAGGACAAGGGGATATACAATGAAGCTGCAATGGGGCAGAATCAGGGAAGATGTGAGGAAGTACTTCATCACAGAAATGGTGGTGGATGCCTGGGACAGTTTCCCAGCAGGGGTGGTGGGAGCAAAAATGGTAACAGGATTCAAGAATGCATGGGACAGGCATAAGAGAAATTCAGTGGTAATGAAAGGATGGGTACAGCCAGAGATCAAATAGGTTATGCAGTGTTACAGTTTATAGGGAAAATGGGCAGACTAGGTGGGCCAAGCAGTCCTTATCTGACATCAAATTCTATGTTTATATGTTTATTCCCCCAGTACATCACTCTGAATACCTCTCAGTCTTATAACTGCAGGTAGATGAGGGTCTCTGGGTAGTCAAATTTACTGGGTGTGGTTCTTATATAACATGCATTGAAATTGAATTTGTTGACCTTCTATATTTCCATGATTCAATTGGGGGGGTCTACTATCCTTGTGCTGCTAAGTTCAGCTGTTTATTTCTAGGAGAATCCATGCATCTACCCCTGCAACTGGTGACCCCTACACTAGCATCCTCCCTTACACCCATCCCTTAATCTCACAGACTTCACGCACCTTGACAAAACACATACCCCCTTCCTCTTGTCACAACTATAGCATATCCTGATCATGCAAGCATTCCCTGCCCCAGATTATTTAATTTTATTTATTTCAGTTTGGGATTAATACCTTTGAGTCAAGTACTCGTTTACAAAGGCTCCAAGTCAGACATAGTACAGAAGAGGTAAACAACAACATTTACAGAGAAAATACATTTGCGTACAAAATATAACATTGCTTTCGAGGTTACTGTACATTACATTGGTTTCGAGATTACACTGGTTACATAGCAGACTATTGTGCTTATGTGTCAAGTTACACTTTTGTTACCATTTGTCTAGAAATTCACAATGAATTTCACTGTCACTTCAACATATTATAGACACAGTAGTACCAAACTATTCTAGGGAGTAAACTGCACTGTGCAGGGTGCATAAGACACCAGAAAGATTACAGGATAATATTCTAGGGTAGTTTGAGGCAGCCAAATGAAGGCATTGCCCAAGATGTGAATGTATGGCGGCCTGAGAAGGCTTTGACCTGGGTGGTGGAGGGTCAGTGAGGAGAGAGAGGGGATGGAACATGCATGGTGGGGGGTTGTGGGGGTTGGCAGTGAAGGGGCAGAGGTAGTACAGGGTTGGGAGTGGAAGGAGGAGAGGGAGAAGTGGGGAAGCAGTACAGAGTGAGGAGTGGAATGAGTAGAGGGCAGTAGATAGGAGGGGTGTGGTGGGAAAGGGTGGGGAGGTAACAGAGGATGGCAACAAGGGGAGGGGCAGGGGGGAAGAAGGGGAGGTAAAGGTGGGTGTGGGGATAAACCTATAGTATTATGATAATGGGAAGTTGGAAACGGCATTTGGAGACTCTCCAAGTGTTTGTACAGTATAAGGATTAGGTTATGTTAGGGTACTCACAGACACTAGCGACAGTTAGGTGTGTGCTGAGACTATCTTTGTATTTGATGACCTTACTACATTCAATAAGGTCTGAGGGGAGATCATTTACCCATTTGGATCCTCGATAGGAGAGAGATCTCTGGGTATTGAGGTACACTTAAAAGGCACCAGCAGCCCACCCTTCGAAGAACTTCATGTACTGATGGTTGGTTGATCTGTTTTGAATAGGCAAGAGGTGGATTCAGGAGCTAGCCCAATCATGGCTTTCTTTGCAAGTAGGCAAGCCTGATAATGGGCCCTGAGGTGAAGGGGAGCCATCCAGTCACTTTATAGAGGTCACACGTGTGTAACCATCTGCCTCCAGAACCAGCCAATATGCATTATTGAGAAGAGTTTTTACCCTTTCCAAGGCTGTGTCTGTTCCTGCATATAGAACTAAGCAGCTTGTAACAAGCTTTAAGGCATCAGAGGGCATGTTGTTATGGTGTCAATAGAGAACATCTAGTTTGGATCGGCAGTTTTGATTACATGGTCCACATGTGTTGTGAATGAGAAGGTGCTATCCATGTGAACCTCAAGATATTTAAAGGTGTTGACCTGCTCCAGTGTGACCCCTTGTTGACTCTGTACCTGCAGTTGCCTGAGTTTCTTTCTGTTCTGTGGAACAGAAAAAAGCATGCCCTTCATTTTTTTATAGTTGAGCAACAGTTTATTATTAGAGAACCATGTCTCAAGCCTGTGGAAATTTGCTTCCAGTTCATGGGTGAGAGTGGATAGATTTTTTTCCACTTATGGCAGTGACTGCATCATCAGCATATAGCATGATGTGCACTGGACAGATTGAGGGTAAGGGGTTTATGAAGAGGTTGAAGAGGAGTGGCCCCAGTATTGAGCCTTGTGGGGCTCCTAGTCTCACCTCCCTTGGCTCAGAGAGAATACTTTTTATTTTGACATATTGAGTCCTGCATGAGAGGTACTGTAGCTCTTGAACCAAGTAACCATGTCTGAGGACAGGCCTACTGAGAGTAGGTATTGCAGGAGGAGTTGCTGATTGACGGTATCAAATACCTTTGTGAGGTCTATAAAAACAGACCCCACTGACTGTCCATCATCAAAGGCATTGTATATTTGGGTGGTGTAATCAACCAAGGCAGTGATTGTAGAATGGTCTTTCCAGAACCCATGCTGCTGAGCACAAAGTAGGTTATACTTCCATAGGTATTCTGTGAGCTGGTTGGAGACAATTCATTTGAGGGCTTTAGACAGCAGAGGGAGAATGAGAAGGGCCTATAGTTGTACAATAGCATCACCTGCTTTGAAGACGGGGGTGACAAGTGTCTTCTTCCACTTGTCAGGGAACAGTCCTGACCTTAGTGAGGCATTGAAAACTTTGGTGAGTGGTTCTGCCAGTTCTTTTATCATAATTGCCACCAGCTTCATGTTTACAAGGTTACTCCCCATCCTTGTCTTCCCTAATACATGTTTAACATATCTGATGGTGTCATTTCTATTAAGCTGCTTGAAGTTGAATTGGGGGCATTGCCCTTGGATGAGGGAGGTAAGGAGGGGGTGTGGACCAGATTTGGAGTTGAGTGAGTTATGTAGTCACTTTGAAGTACCGAACTTAGATTACCCTTTAACTTGACAAAAAGAAGACCTTTTCTCTTTCAGCCATATCATGGAACACCGAAGCTTGTCTAAGTATTGCCACTGTCATTTCTCACTGGGTCCAGAACCGTGAGGGCCTTTGAGAACATCCCACTAGACATCTTTTACCTTAGGAATATCACTCATTCAATAAGTGACATTTAAACTCCTTAGGACTTGCACACCATATTACAATGCACCCAACATTCAGTTTTTCCCTCTACGTGCAGTACTTAGCCAAGGATCACAGTCCAGGCAAATCACTTTACTATATTAGCATAAAGGGCATGCCATGCCCCTCCAACAGTCCAGATTGTATACTGAAGCCCCCCCTCCAAATCCAGCTTTATTATTACTCTCTTTCACTGGTCTTTTCCTTCTGCATGGCAGGTCAGGTGTATGGATGGGAAATATTCATGGATATAGCAGCTCTACAACGCTGCAGCGTCATCTTCCTGATGCAACCCTACAGAGATGGATTAATTTTGATCACAATTTGAGATCGACATAAATCCATTGTAGAACCTCTTTGTGTTCATTGAGGAGCTTTGCCACCTGAACCCCCATGCTGGGGGCTCAGAATCCTCACCTCCACAGACACAGGGATTATCAACTCCAAGTTAGAGTTGATTTGGGGAGGGGGTGCAGGACTGGAGGAAAGAGTACCAGGGTCATGGATGGACTTTACAGTGAACTGTCAATGTCAGCATTGACGTGTTTGCTGTAAAGGTTTCATTGTGGGATCAGTATACGGGATATTGCTACCACATAATCTTCATGAAATTCAACACGTTTTACAAAAACTCATTGAATCTCAAATTAAGTACTGATGGTATTATGAAATGTCTGTTAGCTTATAGCATGGATATGCATAAAGGTCTGCTCCCCTCAGCCTTTTATTTTGCTTAGCTGTGTAGTTTTTTAGGCATGAGCAATGAGTATCTCTATTGCAACCTCCTAATTTCATCAGGATTTAAATATAAATGAAGATAATTAAGTATGCTATGAAAACCTACCTGACTCCATTGTAATGGTCATGACCTGACTCATGTAAGGCATTGTGAAATTTTGTGATGTTTTAGTTCTAATGCCTGTAGTAGTTATACTGTATCAGTCAGTGCTGCTGCTGTTCTCCGCAGTCCCTATATTCTTGTCTTATGCTGGCCATGAAACTTTTCAAGACATAGTAACTGACTTGCTGTTTTCTGTAGTTTCAAGTGTATCTGAGATAGGAAAAATGCTTTTAGAGAACATTGGGACTTCACAAGATATGTAACAGAACTAAATGAGAGCATAACATCTGCAAGCTTGTGCATGTATGCATCATCAGCTTCCATGACACCTTACATGAATGGGGTCATGATTAGTGGTGGGAGAAGTGGCCTCAATTCGCTCCATGGAACGATTCGTGGAGTGAAGGTGGATTAGTGAAGTGCTCCGCACTGCAAAGCAGAGTACTTAGCGTCATAATAGGTAATGCAAAGTCCATTGAAAACAATGACTTTGCGTTACTCTGCCTTCCCCAAACCACTACTCCATAAATTTTAAGGCAAAGTACATTGAAAACAATGTACTTTGCCTTGTTTTAAGCTCCAAAAGTAAATTTGCAGTGATTCATGGGATTTCAGGTCACGTGGGCTCTAGATTGTTCTGCACAGCCTCAGTTTGGGGTAGTGTGTGTAGAAAACCGTTGAAGACAGTCTGCTCTGAGAGCTCTCTGCAATTCAAACCTTCTAAAAGCTGTTAAAAAAGTATTTTTGAGTCTTTTTAATTGATGAAACTTTAGTTCATCAATTGTAGGAAACCCTCCTGTGCTCATATACTCAAGCGTTTATCTTTTGTGTGTGGATTTTGAATGTTAATTTACACCATTCAGTCTGTGTATCGAGAGACAGTGGAAGTGTGCTTTGGGGAAGGGGCAGATCTGTGGTGTACGTAGACTTACGTTGGAGAAATAGGGAGTTCTTTGTTTTTTGGTTATATTTTTCTCGTATAACTGACTGCGTTGATGTACACACAGTAATATTTTACATTTTTTGCTGATTGTGTGTGTTGTGGACCTGGTGCAGCAGTGCATAATTTAGGTTGTTTAAAATACGTTGTATATTACTGAAGTTTTCAATTTGCTACGCATTACTTGTAGACAAAGTGTGTGTGTGTGTGTGTGTTGCGTGACATCAAATAATACACCTTTTATTATGCCACATTGTAATTGCAGGTGTAGCAGTGTGAACCTGCTATTCACTGCACCTACGTGATTTTGTACTGCCATTGTGGTATCTTTTCTTGGTTTTCACCACTGTAATCTATAGTCAGTGCCCCTCCCCACTGGCAAAAGATATTCTTTTCCAAATTGGATTATTTCTGACTTGAGAGGACCGCTAGTTAATTAATGTGTTGCTGAACCTGGTGTGACTTAGCATCTGTATCTCTTGTAGCAGCCACAGTTGGTTTTTTTGGCTTCACATCCAGTGTCCCCCTTCCCCTGGGCCCCACCAAGACTGAACATTCCAAAATCTAAATTTGTTTAGAATATTCTTGTTGATCCCCCAAAATGTCCACAAAGAGACATGTAAGCAAAGCTGTTTTGCACCATGGCACTGCTGCCAGTGGTAAGATTGTCTGTGGGCATGGTAGTATGCAGTGGCAGAAGTGCATTGCTGATGTGCAGAAAGGTATATCTCCTTCAATGTTTTTTACAGTGCAATCAGTAGCTTCACTCATAGTTGGAGGAGATGATGTTGTCCTAGCTGGTGGTGTTAGTGCAGTTGCTGATTGTGGTATGAGTATTGCTGTCTCAAGTTCCACTTCTGACCAGTTTACCGTGTCCAAAAATATAGTGGACTGTGAAGCACTGTCAGTGAGTAACGTTGTAGATGATGTCAAACTCCCCAGTAACATCCCAGTAACTGAACATGAGGATTCTAATCATCATGTCAACAATAGCACACAATGTGACATTTCTTCCACCTCGGTTCAGGTCACTCATTTGCCATGCATTGATTCACAGTGTCATGAAAAAATTTTGGGTGATGGTGGCGCTGATGATGATGATGATTTTGCTGTGGTTGCAACACGCAGTCCAAATGCCAGCATTGAAGCAGAAGATGTGGATAATGTTGATGAATATGATGATGATGTCAATGACCCCTGTTGGGAACCGGGGAAAAAGAAATTCAAGGTGGCTGTATCTGGGTCTGTTTGCATTACCCCCCCCCGTGAAAAGTTGTGATTTACTAGTTTCAGTTGATGATGATGACCCAGTAATAATGATAGGTAGTCGTGGTAGACAGTTGCAGTCCAAGTGTGTCCTGCCTGAAAAATCATGTAGCACATCCCTCACTTCATGGCTTAAAAAAAGGAGTCCGATAAGTTGCATCAGGGACATGTTAAAACTGGAGCATCACAATCCCTTGTTTGGGATTTTTTGTGTCAGTTGCAATCTGCCAGGCTTGCCAGATGTGTGTGAGTCATGGTAAAAGGGGGAGCCATCTGGGCACAGGGGGACAGCATACACATCTTAAGAACAGGCACATGGTACTGTACTTGCATTTTTTTTTTCCTTCTAATTACTCTGACTAGGTTACAAACCCAGCAACTTATTTGGAATGGATTTCATTAACTGCAGGTACTGTGGAACAATTTTCAGAAGGACAGTCTTACAGGATTTAGGACACTGTCCTACATGCTGGGCCTTTGGAGATCTTAGGGCTCAGCTCCGGGCAGCATGAGCAGAGATTGCACACCTCAAATTTCATATTGAAGAGGAAATACATTATAAGAACCACCCGCCATTTCCCCAGCATCCAACAGAAAAACCTCGACCGCAGAGGGTAGTTGGTCCAGGAGGTTGGCAGGTAGTTAGGATGAGCAAATCAGGTGCCCCATCACTCTCTGCTCTCCAACACATTACCTCCAAAAACCATATAAACACTACAAACAGGTATCTGTCTCTATCTCTGAAATCAAATAAAGAGGCATAAGACACTGCAGAGCAGGACACTGCGGCACAGGAGCTAGCACAACAAAACTCACCCAAATCAGGAACCAAAACAAAACAAGCACAAAGTAAATCCAAAAAACTTCTGATCATAGGAGACTCCATGATTCGGGGAGTTGATACCCATCTCCAGCCAGGGGTGATGATCAGATGTCTCCCAGGTACATCAGCATGGAGAGACACTGACCGCATTGCTAAAAATTGTTCACAAAGCAGGGGAAAACATTGATGTCCTAGTACACATAGGGACTAATGATCTCGCAGCCGGTCAGTTGTGAGACCAAGGAACACCTGACTAGGCTGGGTGACAAACTATCATCTATTTCGTCCAGCATCTCCTTCTCTGAGATCCTGCCAGTCTGGGAGAGGGAGCAGATGGACGGAAGGACAGAGAAGGGAGATAGGGAGCTAAACACGTGGCTCAAGGGCTGGTGCCAGGAAAAGGACACAGATTTGTAGGAACTGGCAACAGTTCTGGGAGCGAAAGTTCTTTAAATTTGATGGACTACATCTGACTAAAGAGGGAGTCAGTGCATTGGGGCAGAAGTTTGAAGTCTTTGCAGAATATTTAAACTAGCAAATGGGGAGAGGGGTGCAGCACCCCATACGTCGAATGGGAAGAACACCCCTCCCCCCTCAGCTAGTGGTCAAACAGGAATTCTGCATGTTTGCCATTCATTTGCATCACCAGGTAAGAAAAAAGGTTTGTCTCCCCATACGACGCACAGGGGTAATGCCAAACTTCACCCAACAACTAACACACCAAAATCTGGCCAATGGAAAATCATGTACACAAATGCTCACAGCCTGGGAAATAAGATCCCAGACCTGCAGGCTATAATGTCAGAGGCTAAACTGGACATAGTAGCAATTAGTGAGACGTGGTTTACCAGTAACCACACTTGGGAGACTTCAGTACCAGGCTATGTATTGTTCAGAAGAGACCGAGGTGCAAAAAGGGAGGAGGAGTGGCCCTGTATGTTAATGAAAATATCAAAGCTACAGAAATTCAGAATACACATAAAGAGCCAGAAGAACTGTGGGTCACCCTGGAAACAGGAAATGGGACAGCCATAAGAACTGGGGTTGTCTACAGGCCCCCAGACCAGAGGGAGGACATAGACACATTACTGTTAGAAGATATACAAAACATGACAGCTAAAGGGGAGATTCTGATAATGGGAGACTTCAACATGCCAGATACAGATTGGTGAATACCAGCAGGAACATCTGCCAGGACTAGACTCATAGTGGATTCCCTGCAGGGGGAAGGCCTCAAACAACTGGTATAGCAACCCACAAGAGACAGGGCTATCCTAGATCTAGTACTGACTAACAAAGAAGGGATCACAGATCTCCAGGTAGAAGGTCACCTGGGGCCAGTGACCATCACATGGTATGGTTCAATTTGGCTACTACATCTAAATCATCCCATTCCAAGGCAAAAATATGGGACTTCAGAGGAGCTGACTTTGATAAGATGGCCAACAGAGTTAAGCTAGCCCTGGCAAAAAAAACACAGGTGAGGGTACAGGCAAAGTGGGCAAGCATTAAGGATGCAATACTTGAAGCAACATCCCATTGTGTTAGACAGAAAAGGAAGTGCAAAAGAAGAAGGAAACCACTTTGGTTCTCAAATACAGTAGCAGAAAGGTCAGAGCCAAAGGCTGACCTTCAGGAAATATAAGGGAACACAGCTGGATGAAGATAGGAGGCATACCAAACTGCCCTAAGGGAAGCAGGTAAGGCAGTAAGGCAGGCAAAGTCCCAAACTGAGTAAACACTAGCACGAACAGTAAAGAAGGTGACAAGACTTTCTATAGATACATTAGTGAAAGGAGAAAGTCCAGAGGGGTATTGCTAAAGCTTAATGGAGAAAGGGAGCATGTGGAGGAGGAGGACCCTGTAAAGGCATCTATCCTAAATAGATACTTTTGCTCAGTATTTACTGAAGAGAAGGTAGGGCAGGGCCCACAGCTCAGCATCATGGACACAGGAGGGAGGGAGGTGAGCACTACTCCCTTCACAAAAGAAAGGGTCCTACAAGAGCTTGCTAAGCTCAGGGTGGATAAGACAATGGAACCTGATGGCATACATCCCAGGGTACTTAAGGAGCTAAAGGAGGAACTAGCAGAGCCATTAGCAGAATTGTTTAGTGAGTCTCTGAGCACAGGAGAGGTCCCAGAAGACTGGAGAAGGGCTCATGTGATCCCATCCACAAGAGTGGTAGCAGGGAGGAGGCAGGGAACTACAGAGACCGGTCAGTCTTACCTCAGTAGTGGGCAAGATTATGGAGGCACTCTTAAGGAAAGGATAGTGCAACACCTGGAACCATAGGGCACATGATCCAAGACAGCATGGGTTTACAAAAGGAAGGTCCTGTCAAACTAATCTCATAGATTTCTTTGACTGGGTAACCAGAGTGGTGGACCAAGGGGGAGCAGTTGATGTCGCCTACCTTGACTTCAGCAGAGCTTTTGACACTGTTCCACATAGAAGATTGATAAATAAGCTGGGTAGGCTCGGGGTGGGTCAGAAGTTGGTCAACTGGGTGGCAAACTGGTTGACGGGCAGAAAACAGAGAGTGGTGGTAAATGGTATACAGTCAGAAGAGATGCAAGTCACAAGTGGGGTACCTCAGGGATCAGTCCTGGGGCCAGTCCTCTTCAACATCTTCATTAGTGACCTTGCAGATGGACTAGAGGGTAAGGTTTGTCTGTTTGCAGATGACACCAAGATCTGCAACAGAGTAGATGACCCAGATGGGGTGGGCAGAATGAGAAGAGATCTGGATAAACTAGCAGAATGGTCAGAACAGTGGCAACTGGGATTTAATGCAAAGAAGTGCAAAATCATGCACATAGGGAAGAGAAACCCTGAAGCCACCTATGGGCTGGGAGGGGAGTTGCTAGCAGTCACAAAGGAAGAAAGAGACTTGGGCATCATCATCACTGATGACCTAAAATCATCCAAGCAGACCTCTAAAGCAGTAGGTAAGGCTAGGGGGTGTTAGGGTGTATTAGTAGGTGTATCACAAGTCGTAAGAGGAGGTAATAATCCTCTGTACAAGACACTGGTTAGGCCCCATCTGGAGTATCTGCGGTATTGGAGGCCACACCTTCACAAGGACATTAACCAAATTAAGGCAGTCCAGAGAAGGGCAACCAAAATGGTGCAGGGACTGCATCAGAAGACATATGAGGACAGATTAACGGAGCTCAATATGTATACCCTTGAGCAAAGGAGGGAGAGAGGATATGATCGAGGCATTCAAACACCTTAAGGGCATAAACAAGGTGAAAGAGTCTAACATGTTTAAATATAAGAAAATAGCAGGACAAGAGGACACAGCATGAGATTGGAGGAGGCCGATTAAGGGGAATGTGAGGAAATTCTTTTCACAGAAAGGGTGGTGGATGCATGGAATGGCTTACCACAAGAAGTGGTGGCTATGAATACAGTGCAGGGCTTCAAACAGGCATGGGATAGGCATAAGGGAGCAATACAAATGTCTATGAATAGATAGGCCACTGACAGAGCAAAGGCCGATGGCACATTTATAAGGTAGAAATGGGCAGACTGGATGGGCCTTACGGTCCTTATCTGCAGTCAACTTCTATGTTTCTATGTTTATATGTACTGTGGACCCAGCACAAGATGGCAGCTAATACCTGTACCACAGTGGGGTGTTCACCCTTGTCATCAACCATAACGAGCATGTTATTCCCTTCCATGACTGTAACATTAAGTAGAAAATTAAATGTGTGCAGTAGTGATGAAATAAGAGCAGAGGATTACTACAGGCATGATGAGGTGGAGGAGCACAATGATTTTGAAATCTTCTCCAGTGGTGGTGACAGTAGCAGTTTTGTTGGTGGTGGTGGTCAATGCACTATGTCTAGTGCAAGTGGTACATCAACCTCTGTTGGTAAATCTGGGAAAATAACTGCATTTCTGGGGTTGTCATCACCTGTGCAACCATCTTCATCACACGTCCACACTCCACCCCTGCAATTCACAGAGCAGAACCATTTGTCATCACAACCCATGTAAAATGTTTGTCAGCCCATGTTACGGAGTATTTTTGCACATAAACTGAAGTACCCACCCAACTATACAGTGTCATGTGAACTATAATGCTGCTGTAGCTGAAATGCTGGCAATTGATCTTTTTCTCATCTCCTTTGTGATGTATTCTGGGTTCCGGCGGTTTGCTGCACATGCCTGTCCAGAATGGAAAGTCCCATCCAGTACATACTTTTTGACTCGTGCTGTCCCTCAGTTGTACGGTACTGTGTCCAACTCAGTAAGACATGCCCTTTAACATTCCTCCTCTCCATTCATCCATTTAAGTATGGATATGTGGACAAGTGGCAGAACAGTGGGAAGTTCATATTTGTGTGTAACTGCACACTGGGCGCAGGTGCCGGGGTTGTTTGTGCTGTTGGTAGTGTGAATTATCAGTGTAGTAAGGTGGAGTGTTGTAGTAGCAATCTTCCAGGAATTCAACAGCATGCAACGATTGCTATGTACAATGTGACCTGTTCACACACTGGTGAAAACATGTTGGACCTGGTACTGAATGAAATTGACAAGTGGCTGAACCCCCTGTCCCTGAGAGCTGGGTTCATAGTAAGTGACAATGGGTCAAATGTGGTGAAATGCATCATGAATGGTAGCTTTTTTCAGGTTCCATGATGGCCCACTGTTTAAATCTTGTGGTACAGGAGTTTCTGCAGCACCCTGATATAAAGGAAATGCTGACAGTTGTACACCATATCTGTTCTCACTTTTCACACTCTGCAAAAGCCCGAGACAGCCTCCCACAGCACTGCTTGAAGCTGGAAGTTGTCACCCAGTGGAACTCCACTTTATACATGGTAAAGAGGTTGTATGAACAGTACAAAGCCATCTCAGAATATCTTGTCATACACACTAGCCGTGACAGTTTTGGGGCCTCCATGTCTATGACAACGGAACAGTGGTGCCTCATGGACTCTGTAATAACAAGCTTGAGGCCTTTTGAACATGCCACACAGGCAGTAAGTGGCAAGTCTGCCTCCATTAGCAAATCAATTCCACTGCTGTGGGTGCTGAGGCAGACATTGGTGAATGTACAGCATAACTTTGATGTTGCTGGAGACAGTGCTAGCAATGTGTTGCTGAAACAAATGCTGACAGTATTTGACCAGAATCATCACATCTTGAGCATTCATAGTAGTGACAACTTTGCAATAGTAACAATGCTGGACCCATGATACAAACGTGGAATTGCCTCACTATTGGGGGGCGGTCCTGAACAGGTAAAAAATGTCAGTGGGCAACAGGTGCGCTTGGTTCATGGGGCACAGAAGTCACGTGCCAAGATAAGCAAACCTCAGCAGCATAATCAGGCTGAAGGTGAACCTGGAGGAGGAGTAGTATCAAGCATATCCTGTAAGGAGAAGGGGACTGCAGTTCCAGGTGGTCTGCTATCAAAAGCAGTTGGCGTTAACCCACTTTGGGAGGCTTTGTCCCAAGTGGGGATTTGTGACATAAATGATTCCAGAGAAGCAGATGATGCCTCAACCACTGGATGTAGAGCAGCACAGTGAATGGTTGAGTCATATTTGTCTGAAAAAAGGCATCTGTCAATCACTGATGATCCTCTTTTATACTGGAGTGGAAAGGTTAGTGAATGGCCAGAGCTGACCACTGTGGCACTGAAGTACCTGACATGCCCACCCTCCAGTGTGAGTGTCGCCATGACAGTGCTGAAAAAGTTGGACTCAGGTCATATTAATGTTACTTGAGATGCAGGTACACTAACACAGTGTATTTGTTACACAGCCTGGTACTAAATTAAATTGTGATCTGATGATTGCAGTGGGACAGCTTGCTATCTGTGTTAATCCAGAAACCCATGGTGGAACAGCCATGACTTAAACATAATGTCTTACTGCTGCAATCAAGTTGTAATGAGTCATTCATTTCTTTTTTTAGGAAACTTCCAGATGCTTTGTGGTGTCATAGTTGCCTTTCTTTGACTGGGTGACCAAAGTAGTTGAACAGGGAAGGGCTGTGGACATGGCCTACCTAGACTTTAGCAAGGCATTTGACACAGTCCCACACAAAAGATTAATATACAAGTTAGCCAGCCTGGGAGTGGGTCCCAAGATGACAGCCTGGGTAAAGAATTGGCTGGAGAATAGGACACAGAGAGTAATAGTAAATGGAGTCCACTCTGAAAAAAGGGGGGTTAGTAGTGGGGTACCGCAGGGTTCAGATAGACCAGTCCCTCTCTCAATGTCTTTATAAGTGACATTGCAGAGGGACTGGAAGGAAAAAGTATGTCTTTGCAGATGACACAAAGATCTGCAACAGAGTTGATGCACAGGTGGAGTGGAAAGGATGAGAAGGACTTGGCAAGGTTAGAGGAATGGTCAAATGTATGGCAGCTTAGATTCAATGCTAAGAAGTGCAAGGTAATGCATCTGGGAAACAAAACCCAGGGAAGAGTACACAATGGGGTGAGATACTAACAACAAACAAAATGGAAAGGGACCTGGGGTAGTCATATCAGATGACCTAAAGGTGGGCAAGCAATGTGAGAGGGCAGCAAGGAGGGCTGGGGGGATACTGGGATGAATAGGGAGAGGCATCACCAGTAGAAAACAGGAAGTTATTATCCCTCTGTACAGACAGCTAGTGAGACCCCATCTGGAGTACTGCGTGCTGTTCTGGAGACCCAATATCCGCAAAGACATAGACAGGATGGAAGCTGTCCAGAGGAGGGCAACTAAAATGGTGCAGGGTCGGCACTGGAAGACATATGAAGAGAGACTTAAGGAGCTTAATATGTATAGCCTCGAGGAAAGGAGGGAGAGGGGGGACATGATAGAAACTTTCAAGTACCTCAAGGGAATCAACAAAGTCCAAGAGGGTAGCATCTTTCAAAAAGAGGTGTGCAAGAACAAGGGGGCACAATTTGAAGATAGAAGGAGGGCGGCTCAGAGGTAATTTAAGTAAGTATTTTTCACAGAGAGGGTGGTGGATGTATGGAACGGCCTTCCAGAGGAGGTTGTGAGTCATAAACAGTGGTGGAATTTAAGCATGCATGGGACAGTCATAAGGCAATTCTAGGGGTTGGGGGTAGGAAGAAGTAGGCTGCTGGTTAACTAGGATCTGCAGCTTATCCATCAGGTAGGGAAATGGGCAGACTAGGTTGGCCAAGCGGTCCTTATCTGCCATCAAATTCTATGTTTCTATGTTTCTATGTTTCTTCAACATCATCCTCCCACCCCATTCTGGGGCAGACATGCAACAAGCAGAAGTCGTTTGAATTGATGATGTCCATGACCATCATTACTGGACTGGAAAAGGACACAGATGAAATCTGTGAAGAAGTAACCAAATAATAAACCATTGATACCTACTTGCAAAGATGCTTGGCCCCCCCCCAAAAAAAATACTTACCTTCATTGGTTTGAGAGTATTCCATTTCCAATTTTGTGCACTTGGGAACAGAAGCAGGAGGCTGTTAAGGACAGAGGTTTGGGTTTATCTTCTGTTTTAACTGAAATATTTGAATTAGTTTTGTACTTGAAATTAGTTCTGTGTGTTAAAAATGACTACTTTGAGTTAGAACTGTTACTTGGGCTGTGATATTGTAACTATTGGGGCTTGGGAACACTTGTTTGGCAGTGATAATTACAGTGAAATTTAAATGTGATGTTTGCCTGGTGTTAGGGGAAGGGGAAATTAACAAGAATCATCTTGTCTTTCATTGTCCACTAGGGAACAGAAGCAGGAGGCTGTTGAGGACTGAGGTTTGGGGTTATCTTCTATTTTAACTGAACTATTTGAATTAGTTTTGTACTTGAAATTAGTTCTGTGTGTTAAAAATTATTACTTTGAGTTACAACTGTTACTTGGGCTGTGATATTGTAACTATTGGGGCTTGGGAACACTTGTTTGGCAGTGATAATTACAGTGACATTTAAATGTGATGTTTCTTAAATACTGAAGAGCCACTGGGAGTTGGGACTGAAGGGCTGTGCATTTCTGTTTGTGACTGAAATTTAAAGCAACAGGAACTGGTGGGCCTGTGACATCATACGGTACCTGATGTCTGCATACACACACTGTTAGTGGGACTGGACACTCACTGGACTGTATGTGTTTGTGAGACTTGGGAACTTTATTGGTGGGGTTGAAATTGGGTTTGTAAATAACTGCAGTCAGTATAGACTGAGACTGAATTCCAGGGGTAACAGACTGAGAAAAGGGGCATGTGCCATTATAAACAGAGAGAGAGACAAACAGGGTGGCCATATTCCACCATGGCAGGGATCTTCAGAACGGTTGTAGGCTACACAGGCTGTGGGATGGCAATAATTCTTAATTGGGCATGAAGAGAGGGAGGCTGCCCACTCTGTAGACAGCTATCTTGTATCAGGAGTGAAGTATATTGGTTAAAGAGTAAGCTGGAGGAGTTGGGGAGTGTCCAAGGATAATGGGTGTGGATATGGGCAGCAGAATGGTGGGGCTGAGGGGAGGCTGGGGCAATGCTCAGAAATTACAGGATGTTATGTTACAGCAAGCAGGAGAGAGGATATTAGGGACAGAGGACCCTTAGATAGGGATGTTGACATTAAGGGGAAAGTGTACGGGGTTAACATTCTGAATATAAAGAGAGTGGAGGGGGAAGAGTCATGAGGGGCTGTTGTGGGGAAGCCTAGAAGAGCAGACATTGAGAAGGGAGGGGCTGTAGTGGGGAACCCTAAAAGAGCAGACTGCGGGAAGGGAGCTCCTAAGGAGAACAGAGCAAGAGGGGAGGAAGAGGGGCAGTTTAGAGGGACAGTCAGGGGAAACTCAGGTTACTTGATGGAGGCTGGCATAGAGTGTTACAATAAATTTGAGCTACTAAGCAACCTAGAGGAGGAGGAAGGGGTTGGTGGAAATGAGGAAATGGATACAGAGGCCAGGGGGAGGAGGGAGTCGGATACCCATAGGGCATCACAGACCAGCAATGGAAAAGATAGAAAAAGTCCCAGAGGGAGAAGGGAAACATAAATGTTAAGCAGATGGGGGAGATGCAACATATTGCAGACACGAGGGAGGAGACCAAGACTGAAGAGAAACTGGGAGACAAGGAGGCAGGGGAGGGGCACCCCTTCAGCAGGAGGTCTGTTCCAAGGATGGGGCCCTAGGTAAAAGGGATGCACAGAGGGCCTCTGGAGGTAGGGGTACTATTAGAAGGGGGGAGGATGGCAGTGTGGGGGAAGGGGAAACAATCAGGACCAGGATAAATGGTTCGGATAAGAGAGGGTTAAAGGGGACACCTATTCGGGGGGGTCTGAGGTAAGTGGTCAAAATAGCAAGGGAGGCCGAAAGGGGAGGGTGACAAGGGGGTCTCAAATAAGGCAGAAAGACTCCCCATGGAATTGAGATCATGAATAAAGGGGAAGATGAGTGGCTGAGAGTGCATAGTGGAGGTAACCATAAGGATGATGGCCGTGTTAAGGTTCTGTTATTGGGAGACTCGATGATTAGGGGTATCCAGTAGGAGGGACAGGGGGATGGATGCCATAGCTAGGTGAAGGTAGTGAGTATCTCTGGGCTGACAGTGCACAGAGCAAAGTTCATGGTATACAAACTGGTTTGGGATTATGAGGAAAACCGGATTTCCTGGTGCATTTGGGAACTAACGATCTAGAGGGAAAAAGCATTTTGGAAATCCAAACAAGGTTCCAAGAACTTGCCAGAATCTGTTGGGATAATGGATGCAACATTCCCTTTTCGGAGATATTGCCAGTAGAAAAGGCCTCAGTGGATAAAAAAATGAAGATCACAGAGGATAATGACTGGCCCAGGAAGTGGAGTGAAGAGAGTGGGTTGGGGTGTTAGGGAACTGGAAAGGAGTTTGGGAGGATAAGGGACTGTATGCCAAGGACAGGCTTCATCTTGCCTCGTTAGGGAAGGAAGTCCTTAAACACAGGATGGGTGACTACATTCAAGAAAGGTGGGGTTTAAACTTGTGAGGGGGGAGGGATAAGGAAGGGGCTGACCAGAAGCCCTCTCCTCCATATGAGGGAGCAGCCTCAAACCCAAGGGGAGGGAGAAACAGACTGGGGTGGAGGTTTCAGGAGGAACAGAGGGAGGATGGAAGTATAAGGAACCTGGGTGGGGTTCGACAAAGGGAATCAGGGATAAGGGTGGGGGTGGGTTGAGTAAATGCCAGGAACTTGGGAAACAAGTTGCCAGAGTTCCAAGCCATGCTGTTTGGGGGGGTGGATGTGGCAGTAGTCACGGAGACATGGGCCACCAAATACCATGAATGGGACCTAAACATGCGGGGGTACACTATGCTTAGGAAGGATAGAAAGGAGGGCAGAGGGGGTGGAGTGGCTATGTTCATTAGAGATGACATAGAAATTGCTAGGGTAGAAGAGGCAGAGGGAAACGTGGAGGTCTTATGGGTCACCTTACAAACCCCAGAAGGAGATAAGGTCAAGCTGGGTGTAGTATATAGGCCCCACCGGGATGGGTGATGTTCTGGAGGATGGTTTGCTGGACAACATCATTGCCCAGTGTGGACCAAAAGGGGAAGGAGTGGTGTTGATGGGGGACCTTAATATGCCAGATACAAACTGGGGAACCATGTCCTCTCTGGTGGCCAAGGAGCAGAGGATGTGTTCTTAACACAGCATGTGATGGAGCCCACAAGGGAGGAGCATGTCCTGGACGTGGTTCTGGCAGATGGGGATCTGGTAAGGGACCTGGTTGTAGAGGATCCCCTGACTGGGAGGGACCACAATACTGTCTGGTTTCAAATAAGCATGGGGGGAGGGGGCGTGAGATCTAGGACACTGGCAATGGACTTCAAGGGGGCAGATTTTGTGGGCATGGGAAATATTCTCAAGGATCACTTAAAGGGGATTACATCAATGACAAATGTGGAAAAGAGATGGGAGGTCATAAAACTGGGACTTCATTAGGCAGTCAGGACCTGCGCTAAGGTGAAACGTAAGGGAGCAAGGTCACATAAACCATGCTGGTGGTCCAGTTAGCTTCAGGTAGCGGTCAGAGAAAAAAAAGGCAGCCTACAAAAAATATAAAACAACAAGAGGGGATAGGGATTAGGAAATGTACCATCTTGCATCTAGAAAAGTCACCCGGATGGTGAGGGGGGCAAAGTCCAGTAAAGACCAGCGGCTGGCACAGGGGATACATGGAGGGGAAAAGGGGTTCTTCCGGTACATTCGGGAGCAGAGAAAAACTAAGGGCCATCTCAGCAGATTGAGATCAGAAGGAGGGTGTATGGAAGAGGCGAGGGACCAGGCAGAGGTATTAAATGAGTACTTCGCCTCTGTGTTCACTAGGCAGGGGGATGGGATATCTACAAAGCAAGGCACAATGGGGATAGAAGCGGCAGGGAGTGGGATCAGGGGGGCAACAGAAATGGAGCAAGAGGGAGAGAGAGGTACCCCAGGGGTGTCACATCAGGATAAGGATAAAAAGGACAGTAAGGTGGAGGGAATGGATGATGCTATCTCCACCAAAAGGGTGTGGTTAGCCCTCAAGGCCCTAAAGAAAGACAAATCTCCTGGGCCAGATGGCATTCATCTGAGAGTACTATGGGAATTGGTGGGCATACTGGCTGCACCCCTGGCGAAGCTCTTTAACAGGTCACTTGAGACAGGGAGGGTACCTAGGGATTGGCGAGAGGCACATGTGGTGCCAATCCATAAGGGGTGGTCGAGAGAAGTACCAGGTAACTGTAGACCCATCAGTTTGACCTTGGTGGTGGGAAAATTAATGGAAAGTATACTAAAGGAATGATTGGGGCGTACTTGGAGGAAGTGGGAGGTCTGGATAGTCAGCAACATGGGTTTGTGCCAGGTAGATCATGTCAAATCAATCTTGTGGAGTTCTACGAATGGGTAACATCAGAACTGGACAGGGGAAAGTCTGTGGATGTATTATTCTTGGACTTCAGCAAGGCATTTGACTCTGTCCCCCACAATGGTCTGGTGGAGAAACTGATGGGGTTGGGAGTAGGCCCTTTGATGGTCAGATGGATTGAAAACTGGCTAGCTGGATGCACCCAGAGAGTAGTGGTCAGTGGGGAGCTCTCAATCCTTAGAGGGGTCGGTAGTGGGGTACCGCAGGGCTCGGTCCTGGGTCCGATCCTGTTTAATGCATACATATCGGACATCAGGGAGGGTATAGGGTGTGAAATGAGTCTCTTCACTGATGACTCCAAGATGGGAGCAGTAGTTGTGGGGGAAGAGGGGAGGTTGGCCCTGCAAGGGGATCTGGACACCCTGGAAAGCTGGGCTCACACACGGAAATTAAATTTCAATATCACCAAGTGCAAGGTGTTACATCTTGGGCAGGGAAACCCTAAACACAGGTACACCCTGGGAGGGGAGGCACTGGAGGCCTCAATAGGGGAAAAAAACCTAGGGGTCATGGTGGATGCATTTATGAATAACTCTGAGCAGTGCAGGAGAGCGGCTAGCAAGGCAAACAGGATGTTGGGATGCATCGTAAGGGGGATCACCTGTAGGAGCAGGGATGTGATTCTGCCGCTATACAATGGACTGGCTAGACCACACCTTGAGTACTGTGTACAATACTGGAGACCACACTTGAAGAGGGACATACAGCTCCTGGAGAGGGTACAGAGGAGGGCAACTAAGATGATACAAGGACTAGGGGATTTGACGTATGAGGACAGACTTGAGGAGCTCTGCCTGTTTTCATTGGAGGAGAGGAGAGACAGGGGAGACATGATTGAGGTCTTCAAGCACCTCAAGGGAATAAATAGGATAAACATGGAGGGGATCTTTAGACTAAAGCAGGGAGGTATTACCAGAGGGCATGGTTTGAAGTTGGAAGGTGGAAGGGTGAGGGGAGAAAAGAGGAGGAGGTTTTTCACTGGAAGGGTGGTGGACCCTTGGAATGCACTGCCTGGCGAGCTGGTTTAGAGATCCACAGTGGAGGGCTTCAAGAGAAGGTGGGACAGACACAGAAAGTGGATGTATCAGATGATGGCCTGGCACAGGGGGGATGGGGATGGATGATAGGGGTTTCGGGAACACAAGGGGGGAGGGCCTCAGCACCCAACTAGGGATCTGAGGTTCGAGCAGACTCGATAGACCGTAAGGCCTAATCTGCTGGCAATTAGTATGTTAGTATGTAATTTCAATGCCAAAATTACTCATCAAGCACTGGAATGTGCACACAAACAGTATGTGACCTGTGATACAAAACAATACAATGAGTACATGTATATATATGTCAACCCCCACCTAGAAAATACACACATATATCAACTCACCAAGGTTACTATTAGCGTACATACAAAGGGCACCCTCCCATCTGGTTGAGGTGATTGTGTCGCATTTCCAGGACTCGCAGCTCACTTTGGACAAGCAACAGTTCTCTCATGGTCATCATTTCTTTTTTTTTTTAATTGCCTTTTTATTACATTTTTGGCATTTACACAAAAGGTTGTGAGACCAAATACATAGTACATTCAAGTGTATAGTCGAAGTGTTCTCAATAGCATTAATCCTTATACAATCATGTCCAGTTCAAGTACATTTACAAGCGCATATGACTGATGCTAATAGAGGTGGAGAGAAAAATTAAGAGATCTAACAAAATTGTTTTCATGCAACATCTGTGTTGGGAAGAAATGAAGTTTACCTTGAACAACTCAGTGATGGTTGTGTCTTAATTTCGGGGATGTTTTACTGTCTGGTTAGTATTTCTCTCTAAGAGGAGGCTGGTTAATGAGACAATGCGGTCGGCTTTATGTTAAACATGTAATAAGAGAGAGTCTGGGGTATTAAAAGGTTTGTTACATATAAGATTAGCTCTAAGTCAGTTGCTAAAACAGGTAGGAAAGTATGCAATGGTTAGCAAATATATAAGTATAAAGAGCTAGGAGGTATATGTTTATGGAAAGGTAAGCATTATCTATAAAAGATCCATTCAGTGAGCATGGGCAGGAGTATCAGCCTTGATGGGCTAAAAAAAAAGTTAGTTATGGAGCAAAGTCAGGGTAGTGAAGGGCTGTATAGTTCACCCATGCATGCCAGAACGTGTTGAAGGATTTGGTGCGTGAGTTTATGTTAGCAATTAATCTATCTAAAATATAGATTTCATAAGTCAGGGCTCTCCAACATTCCTGTGTGGGGACACTCCCAGTATGCCGTCATTTCGTAACAGCCTTTTTGGCTGCTAAAATTAGAATTGTGGTTATTTTAAGTATTGGCTTAGAGATCTTCAGGCCTTGTGGAGGGGTAGCCGTTAAAATATATGTAGGGGTGAAAAGATCTTGGTGACCAAAGAAGTCTTTCAATTCTGAGAGGATCTCTGTCCAACAGAGGCTCAACTTAGGGCATTCCCAGAGTATATGGGTTATGTTAGCCAGGTGGTTACCACATTTTCTCCAGCATGCTCCCAGTTCTGGATCACAGTATTTAGCAACTACAGCTGGAGGTCTGATAAAAGGAATCCTAGATTTCCAGGCAAATTCCTGCCACTAGAAAGAATTTAAAACTTTTAAAGCCGGAATGGAGGTAGCTTGCCACTGGTCACTATTTATGTCTTCTGTTATTTCTAAGGCCCATGACCACCTTATATGATCTGTGAAATTCTCTTTATAAGCTTTTAGAGCTTTATATAATTGGCTAGTTGTTCTTGCCCCTTTAGGCCTGCTTTATTAAGTAGTATCAAAGAATTTGGAGATTCTGTTATTTTAGCTAGGCGATCCTCAGATGGAAGCAGTGGATATTTAAAATTATAGTACTAGCGGCTGGAAAATTGTGGGAGTTTAAATTTGTTTTGAAAGAGACTAAAAGACGATAAACCAGTTGGGTAACTAATTGACCTACATACCAGACTCGAGTTGACCAAGATTTCGTTATTTCATTTATTTGTTTGGGTATATCTCCCCTTTTTCTGCCATTCTAAGTATTCTTTCTATCATTTCCTTGTCCATTTCCTCCCTCTGAGAAGGGGGTCTGTATACAACCCCTGTGCAGATTGTGGTGCCAACATCTGCAGTTAAGGGCTGGAAATAATGTTTTTCAGAGAAGGAGAGTACTGTATTTGACATGGCAAGCCATGTCTTGTAAGGTTCTGCTATAAATTCAGGAAATTGAGTTAATGGGACACATTGTGGTGGCTTTCCAAACAGCAAAGAGAGAGTAAATCTGGATTATTCATCTCTGTTAATTCGAGTTCCTTCCATGGAGCTTTATAAACTGGGTTAATATGATTCAGTAGGAGCTGTAGTAGGGTTCCTATGGCATAAGTTCTTAAATTTGGTAGATTCAGGCCACCATTTGACTTAGGCAGCTGAAGAGTTGAAAATTTAATTTTAGGATGCCTCCATTTCCAAATAAATCAAGAGACGATTGTATTCCAGTAATGAAAATAAGTATTATTTGGGGTTTTGGGGAAGGTTTGAAAAAAGAATAATAACAAAGAAAGAATGTTTTGTTGTATTGTTTCTATCCTATTAATGAAAGTTAGAGGGAGTTCTGTCCATCCTGCTAAGTCTTTAATTATTTGTTGTGTGATGGGTTTGTTAGATTATATGGAAATTGTATCCCCAAATATCTCATTGAGATTCTACTCCATTTAAAAGGAAAGCTTTGTTTAAGGGAAGAGGAAGGGTGGAAGAGACAATTCAGGACTTCTGTTTTAGTATTATAGATCTAATAGCCAGGGACCCAAATTGCTCTAAGAGTGGCCATACTGCAGGTATTGATGATTCAGGGGAGGTCAAAGTAAGTAGTACATTGCCCGCATAAAGGTTAATTTTGTGGTGCTTTTCTCCTACAGTGAGGCCATTTATATTAGATGAATTTCTAATAGCCAGGGCTAAGGGCTCTAAGTAGAGGGCAAATAATAAGGTGGATAAGGGGCACCCCTAACGGGTTCCTCTAGTGAAGGGAAAGGGTTTAGATACAGCACCATCTAATTTTAAATATGCTTTGGGAGACCCATATACCTGCATGATTTGTCGAGTAAAGGCCGGCGGTAGGCCGAAGTATTCCAGGGTGGACCACAGAAAGGCCCAATTGACCCTGTCAAAGGCCTTTTCTGCATCAAGCCCAAGGAGGGTCAAAGGGATATTATGTTTGGTAGCATGCTTCATGATGAGAGCAGTGTGTTGTACTGCATCTCTGGCCTGCCGTTGTTTTATAAAACCCACCTGGACTTCAACAATTATGGAAGGCGTACATGTGATATCTCTCTCTTTACGAAGGAGTCTCCTGTTTTTTTTGACTGAACTCCTTCCCTCCCTCCTGGGAAACAAAATCTCCTGCTTAAGTAAAATTCTGTCCCAAATATCTATGGTTTTTGGGCAGATAAAGACACATAAAAATGAAATCAGTGATGAACAATGTATCTGATAACTTTATGTAACTAGTTCTTTATTCTTTTTAGTGCTTATTCTTGACAAAATGAAATACATTACATTTTTGTAATGACTTTTTTCTTATTTTTTTGATGCCATTTAAGGACAAACTCATGATGTTACAGCATCTCCCTACTAGCAGGCCAAGCTCCCTCCTAATTTGACCCAGATCTCCCTCTTAAGCAGTTGGCAGGTGAGTCTCCCTCCTAATTTGACCCAAATCTCCATCTTAAGCAAGTTGGACATATCACATGTATGGGAAGGGAGTAGGGTATCCAACTTACGCGCCAATATAGACATATAGATTTTGTAATCACAACTTAATTTTGATGTAGGGCAGTATAATTCTGGATATTGTGAGTTTTTCCTAGGTTTTAGAATGGCAGCTATCTCAGCATATTGGGGGGGGGGATCCTAATTGAAGTTCCAGCATAGCCTCTGTAAAGGTTGGTGAAAAGTTTTTGTTAAAGTTTTTATAAAATTCCATCGGGTATCCATCAGGGCCAGGGGTTTTCATTGTTTTTGCTGCTTTGATTATAGAGGTAACCTCCTATTTAGTTATTGGGTTCAATAATACCTGGGACTGAGCTTCAGAGAGCCTCGGCAGGTTGGCTCTAGTAAAGAAATTTGCAATTTGTGCAGGCTGGGGGTTAATATCTTCCTTATACAGTTTTTCATAATATTTGGCTAAAGCTTGTCTAATGGCTTGTGGGTGGTGTAAAAGTGTACTGAGTCAGGGTCCATAAGATGTAATACCCTAGCAAATGATCAGGTGCCCCTTAATTTTCTAGCAAGATTTATGGCTGCCTTTGGACCTCCTTCATATCTGTTTAGCTTAAGGTATAAGAGCTGCTGTTCCACTTGTAAATCCAGGATTTTCTGAATTTTTTGTTTTAAAAGTTTTAGCTTGGGAACAACTGTTTTATCTCCCCCATGCTGCATTTCCAGAAGACTATTATATTCATCCTGTAATTCCGAAAGGTTTCATTCTCTAATCTTTTTATTATAGGATGCATACTTTATTATTTCTCCTGTGAGAACCATTTTCATGGTGTCCCAACGGATTGCATCTGAGGTGGCTCCCTTAGGGTTATCAGCTATTATCCTAGTAATTGTTTTTGAATTAGTTCTTTAAATTTTGGGTCCTTTAATAGCATAAGGTTTAGGTGCCAAAAAGATTGGCCCTGTGTGCGGCCCAGTGGCAGCTTGGTAAACACAGGCCTGTGGTCCAACAATGGTGTGGCCCCATAATAAATATTTTGTATAGATTCCAAGTGTTTAACTGAGCTAAACATATAATCATGCCTGGAGAGACTATGCATTTTAGGGGCTGGCAATTATATTTTTGGATAAAAATGGCACCATATATTGATGAGGCCCATGCTAGGGAGGGTTTTGACCAGTTATCTTACTAATGGGGCAGTTCTATGTTTCCATGGGGGACAGGCATCCAAGGTAGGACTTAAGATGGTGTTTATATTGCCACCCAGAATTAACTGACCCTGTGGGATGGATAGTAAATCCTCAAAAAATGTCGCAGCCAATTTTGATGGAGAATTTGGAGGAAAATTGATGGAGGTTAGGGTTACAGGTTTTGAATAAAGAAGTCCCTTCACTATCACATAACATCCCTCCTTATCAGTGATCTGAGCTTGAAGGGTAAAAAGGGTGGCACGAGGGATTACAATTGCTACACCTCTCCTACGGCCAGAACTATGTGAAGATGATAGCACCTTTTGGTAACCAAATCTTTCCAGCTTTTCATGTTCCTCAGGGGAAAGCTGGGTTTCCTGCAGAAATATCAGGTCAGGATGTTGGGATTTTACATATTTTATCAACCTGGCTCTTTTAATTGGATTGTGAATGCCATTAATATTGAGTGACATTATTAATGACCTATTAGCCATGTGACTAGTAAGAAATACAGCATGATATTAAAACTATTCACCCTTCCCCTGTTGTACCTAAAAGAGCTGGCATAGATGGTATACTGGAGCAACTGGAGTGTTCCCACATATGAACAGGTCCCAAATCTAAAACTCAAAAGACGTTCTATCCTCTTCCCTGTTAGCTCATTTAATCTAATTGTGTTGTTCATAAGAAGACAATCAACAAATTTAAAAGTCTCTAATCTGACATTCTGATAAGTAGGTCTCAAATATGGTAAGGTTAAACAAGTATCCAAAATCTGTAATCAGGTGCAACAAGGGTTGGTCCATAAAGTTGTGGAACCATATTTTAAGGTAGACCAACTAGGTCCAATCTATGAAACTATAAAAACGTTGTTCTAAAGACAGAACAGTAAAGTAGAACAGTATAAATGCTATATACAGTGTGGTGACTTCCAAAGTGGGGGAGAGCTTATATGCTTTCCCTGTAAATCCCCAAATGGCAAACAAAAAGGATTGGCAATCAGGGTAGGGGATAAAGCTAGAAGAATATTTCTCCCGGGCCCCCCGGGGGCTAAAAGAGCCCCAACATAAAACGACTATTACAGCATAGCCGATAAAGTTTGTGGGAGTTAAAAGAAAAAAATAGGGAAATAGGGAGTTAATCAGTCATCTATAATGGGTTGGCTGATGTCGATACAGCCACCGGGGAAAAAGAAAAGGTCATTAATATAAAAACCATCTCTTGGACCCTGCTTTCAGAGCACTAACACAGTAGGTAGCAAGGTTGTAAATCAAATCAATAGTTTCAAGGTGATGTCCAGTATGTGGCTGTGGAGAGAGAGGTTTCATGATTTGAGACTCTGCTTGCTTTCAAATTAGAATCTCAGTCCACAGTCTGTGTGTGTCATAAGACATTGTAATCCAGGCTGGAGGTTAAAGTGGAGCACCTTCTACAAAGTATGAAAGGGGGGATAATGGTTCTTCACGAACCCAAGTGGCACCTGATTCCAGGCTCCCAGTTATAGAGGCAGTATATAGAGGATACTGGGCCTAGAGGGCCATTTACACCAGGGAAATGTATTATAGTTTCCTTATCCCCCCGCTCTAACCGGTTGTCCTACTTGAGGTAAGACTCAAGCAATTTAACAGTGCCAGCCACCTTGTCTATTCAGGTTGTAAAGGCATTGGTTCTGTGGAAGGGCTCAAGTCTCTGTTGTAAATCCTGGGCTACTTTCCTATTTATGTTCGGTGTTTTTGAGGCTTTCATCAGGGTTTGCCATCTCATGGCCCGAGGCTCTCTCATGGCTAGTGCAGTCAGCCTTTCAGGAAAAGTTATGCCATGAATTGTAAGATCGTCTTTAGCCCCTTGTGCATTGACATATTCATTTTTCACTCCATCAGGAAGATGTACAATAAGTTTAGCAGGATATGGAGTGTTGAATTTAATGCCCTTAGCTTTAAGAGTGGGGAGGAGTGGAAGGTAGGTCCAGCAAAGTCGGAGAGTTTTTGGTGAAAAATCATGGTTAACATAAAATTTCTATTGCCCATAAAAGACTTTCTGCTTGCACCATGCAGTTGTTATAATTTGCTCCTTAATAGCATAAGAGTGAAAGCATGAAATTATAGATCTAGGTGCCGCATTTGCTGATGTAGGTTTTGAGGCAAGTGCACTATGAACCCGTTTGAACTGTAGATCAAAATCAGGAGGGAGCTCTAAGGCTGTTTTTAAAATTGTTGTCAGAAAGTCCTTAATGTCATTACCCACAGAGCCTTCAGTAATACAGTAAATCCTATGTTTTTTCTGTGAGCGTGGTTCTCCACATCCTCCTGCCTCTCCTCAATCATCTCCTGCTGGGCTTTTAACTGCTAAACTAAGGATTTCATGTCATCGACATAATTCTCCATGACTGTTATCTGGCTTTCAGAATCATCAGCTGTCTGTTCGAGTTGCATTATATACTTCCTAATTTCCCCATAAAGTTGTTTGATTTCAGCTCGAAAAGAATAGAGTTCGTTATAAATAGTGTCCAGTTTAATTTTTTTGTTTTGTTATTTTGGAGTGAGGCCTGCTACTTTGGCTGGTTTGGAGGCCTGCAAAAGTCCACAGTCTCAGGATTGGGCTCAAGATCAGAGTTCTCAGTAAGTGAATCATCAGCCATTTCCATTGGAATTTTTGCAGGTATCGGTTCAGTATGTCTGTTCCCTCTCAGCATAATAAATGGTGAGTCCTAGAATTAGTGATGTTTATTGGAGAGGGCTGCATTTTTTTCCTGGTTTCGGCTGAGCACGAGGACTATACTGCCATTCCCTTATAGACCAGAACCGGAAGTCCACGATCATCATTTCTGATGGAACACTGAATGAATTCTTGTCATGTTATCCCTCCTTCATATGGTTTGGCAAGACACTGTGCATCATGACATCATCATCATCACAGTATGTTAATTTTCTGGACACAAGACAGTTGCATTTTGGGATGCAGAAAAATTCTGGGGACCCTATGTAGGATACCCTTCTTTTCACAATTTGTGTCTGCTTTAGTACTTTTTCTCATGTCTGAAAAAATAAAAGGAGCACTCCTTTAAATATGGCTCAGACCAGGTTTTCATCAGCATTTGCAGCTGTTTTTGAATAAATATTGTTCTGTGAGGTCAGAAAACACTGCCTGCAGCATAAATGTTAATTCTACTCACAACAGAAGTGATATATAAACAACTAAAGGATGAAAACAGTGGAAAATACTGATGAAGACCTGGTGTGCTTTGTATTAAAAGGAGCGCTCCTTTTATTATTTCAGACATGAAAAAAGTACTAAAGCAGACTCAAATACTGGAAAGAATGGTATCATACAAGTCAGGAGTGACAGTGTAAAATTGCATAAAAAAGTATAGGTCAAAATGTTCACCTGATTGTTGTACTGCTGCTTTAATGTCTATTTCAAAAAAGAAATATTTCTGAAGCCTTAGTAATGTTTACTTTGTGTTGGGACTAGTGAAGTGTTTGTCAAAAAGCAGGACTGAGCAGTGCAAGTATGCTGTGCTAAACTGCATGTGTACCATCAGTGTTCTTTCCTGTGTGTGTGCAGACATTGTCCAACTTTGTGCAAACATATACAGTATATGGTGTGACTTGTTGCAGTATGTAAAGAATAAAGATAAGAAATATATGACATATATTTTATGTGTACCGTCAGCACTGGCAGAGTAAGTGATAAGATATTTTTTCAGAGGTCTCGGGTCACTGTGCACCTCAGTCACTCACAGTGCACTCATGACTTTTCGGAGATAATAGCACAAAAAACACATGCTCTCCTAAAAGTCATGTGTGCAATATGTGACTAAGGTGCACTCTGGTTAGACACCTCTGAAAAAAATATGATATAATTTAGTCCGCTGATGATGATGGTGGCAATAAAATATATGTTACATATTCTTATCTCATTTCTTTATACCATAAACACTGCAACAAGTCAACATATACATGTTTTCAAGAAGCTGGACAATGTCTGATGTTACACACACACAGGAATCAACACTGGCTGCACACATGCAGTTTAGCACATTATACTTGCACTGCTCAATCCTGCTTTTCCACAACCACTCCACAACAGAAAGTAAACATTACTGGGGCACCGGATTATAATAACAGGGCAATAAGAAACATATATGTATGTATGTGTATGTATATATTTAAAGGGAAGCAGTCAGCAACAGGAGCTCCAACCCCCTGCAAGGCTTACCCTCCAGTTAAGCCTTTTTAAGTATGTTGCAGCATTTTTAGCTCACCACAACATAATTTATTTTAATAAAGAAAAGTCTGCAACCAGGAAGTATGCCGGATGCTATGGGGGCTCCATTATGTGTAAAGATGTGGTGATGCACCATGCGCTTCAATACTTTTGTATTGAAGCACATGGTGCATTATCACACCTTTACACATAATGGAACCCCCATAGCATCTGCCATACTTCCGAGTTGTGGACTTTTCTTTATTAAAATAAAGTATGTTGTGGTGCAAGAAAAATGCTACAACATGCTTAAAAGGCTTAATCAGAGGATATGCCTTGCAGGGGTCGGTAGCTTCTGTTACTGACTGCTTCCCTTTAAACTACACTGTGGCCTTCCCTCTCTCTGTTATTAAACAAAAGACAAAACACTACAGTGATGGGGGGAGATGTGCTGCAAAGAAAAGCTAACAGGATCCCCTAATGGTCTAGCAGCAGATAGAGCATTGACACAATCTGTAACTGGTGTTGCTGTATCTGCTCCAACTGCTGCTGGACAGCACCCACCATCTCATAGTTTTCTTCCATAGTGGCCCACAAAAGTGCTATTTCTGCCTGAGTTGCAGGCATTGTGGGGTTCACTGGTGGTTGTATACCAGGTAGATGTGATGGTGAGGATGGTACTGGTGGCAGTAGTGGAGCAATGCTGCTGTGGCCCTCCTCCTGCTGTGATGATGCACAACAGCAGTACCCTCTGCCACTGCCACAGAAGGGTCAGCAAGTGGAGGCTTGGCCTGTTCTGTGGCAGCTGGCCATGCCTCCTTCTGGTGGATCAACATATGGGTGCGCTGGCCCCCAGTCCCCAGATGTGTCCCCTGGGGGACACGGTGCACCTGCACCCCACAAAGTAGACATACCACAAGGCTGCTGTCCCACCAGACACAGATAAAAAACTGCCAAACTGGGGAGCCGTGGGTGCAACCAGGCGCAGGAGGGGCAGCTGCAGTGCCACTAGCATGGTCACAGACGTGGGGTATGACCTGCTGCTGTGGAGGTGGTGCTGCTGGAGCTCCTGCAGCTGCCACTGGTGGTGGTAGTGTGGTGGCAGACCTGGTGGATGTGGCACTGGTGGTGCTGCTACTTCCGGGGGGGGACTAAAGACTCTTGAGTGGTCCAACGCCACCCAGCTATGCCCCCCACACATGCACACTACTACCCCTCCAGCTATGGGCCACATCCTGTCCCTGCTTTATTGCAAAAAAATCACTCCTTCCCTCTTTGATGACTTCACACACACTCACACAACACAGGCACAAACACAGTCACACACACACACACACACACACACACACACACGCACATAACAAAACTTATAAAACAAAGAAATCGGTCACCACAAGAAAAAAATAACTGACAAAACAGTAACAAGAACAAGAACAATCCTCTCCAACACAAAATGCCTCTGCTCTATACCTCTGCAAAGAAGAAAGTGAAAGCATCTGCTTGTATGACTCACTTCCTTCCTGCCTGACTAAAGCATGTGACTTACAGTAAAGCCATGTGATGTGTGGGGGACTGCATATATTGTTGTCACTCCACCTTATTTCATGTTAAGGTGGAATGACAATGCAAAGTCATAATAACAAAGCAAAATGAGCAATTTGCAATGGTCACTCCACGTAGCACTGGGACAACATGAAGTGGTCGCTTCGTGTTCACTTCACCAGCAGAGTTTAATTTCACTGTATCTCTAGTCATGACCTTTGCAATGGAAACAAACAGGTTTTCACACTAGGAGAAAACTGAGAGAAGTATCCTCATTTATATTTAAAATAGGATCATATTAAGGGAATGCAAGAGAGGGAATCATTGTTCATGCCTACCAACTATACAGGAATACAGAAAATAGGTTGAAGGGACTGTCCCTTTAAAGCAAGAGATAATAAAACTGACACACACAGTTCCCTTTTAAGGTCAGTGAACCTACCAAATGAAATGTTATTTTTTCTAGTTTTAAAGTTGCAGGAGTTTATAATTTTGCAGTTTTTGTTTTATTTAATTTAAACATTTATGAAGCTTTAGCTACTTACAATTTAGTCCACTTTAAAGCTATAAATGTTAAATACGGCACACATATACTGTATGTGGTACAATACTTTAAATGTTTCAGATTCATAAAATGTGGATACATTGTTTTAACATTAGATAGCAGTAAATAAAATTTCAATTTTGTCAAAGTGTTTGTCTGTCTATAACTCAGTCCCATTTAAAGTTAGGAATCAGAAAGTTTTACCATATCTATCCATCTATCTCTTTATCTAGCTGTCTGTCTGTCTATCTATCTATCTATCTATCTATCTATCTATCTATCTATCTATCTATCTATGGGATATGCCATGGTCCTATCAGAAATATCTCTGATATTTTTCATGAGTGCAATTTGACCTTGTGACATCACTAGTGACACAACCACGGTTAGTGTCATATGGTCAAACTACAGGAGTGAAAAATACCAGAGATATTACTGATAGGGTCCAAGGCATATTCAAATTATTTAATTCCTGTTAAGTTTTATTAAGTTTTCTTTGTTTTATGTTTAAGTATAGTCTTTTTAGGATGACCAAGCAGCACGCACCACTGTGGAATGACTGGGTGATTGCTTCTTGAATGAGATGCATGTGATGTCTACATGCATCATTCCATTTTAGTGGGTGGTCCAAGTTAATGTATGGCAACCTAAAGTAGAGCTGCTATTGGTGAAATTGTTCTTGACAAGGACTAAAGGAATGTACAGGTCGGAGCTATGGGGAATTTCAGTTGGATGATTAAAGCAAAATGGTATGATAGCATCAAAGGTTGTGGGAGTTGTAAGTGGTGTTGATCAGATTATGCCAGCAGTTGGCAGTAAGGCTATTTTCTAAAGTGTTTCAATAAACTTTAAAGCTTGAAATTCCACTAGGTTAAGATGGTTCAGAAACCAAAAGTAAACAAAAGTCTGGCCAAAAATATCACTATTCACGCAAGAGTCATCTCTTTAATTCTTGAGCTCTCCAATATCTTTGGGAAACTCCTGGCTCAGCAAGTTAAATGTGCCCATGAACTTTGTAGATGCATTCCAACCACCTAATTGTGGGGAGAAACCTAAGTCTATTTTGAAGAGCCAGTGTAGTCTAGAGCATCGTATCTTGTCACTGAAGTTTTCTTAAGCTAACAGGGAACTCCAAATTCAGTGATTGGGATGTACCTGTCTGCTCACGCTACTCGCTGTATTAGGCTTTCATCACTGCCGGTTTATACACCAGTTAGACATGCAGGACGACAAGAATAATTCAGTTGTCACAATCTCCCAAATAGGCTGATTAGTTGGCAATCATTGTGCAACCACAGAAATGAGATCGCAAACACCAGTTCATTTAAACAGATCTGGGATCAGGGTTTTGAGCTCAGATTTAGCTTGATCAGGAGTCTCATATGTTAGCTGCTGTTCTTTGTGTTTAATGAGTAGGATGGCAGGGTACTTAACATGGAAAGGCTTCCCTGCAGCAATTAGTATTGTTACAGTTGGGTGCAGCTCCTGCCGTTTGATTCGTACTGAGTGCTGGAGATCCTGGGTGATTCGAATTTGCCTATCATTCCATTGTATTTCTTTGAGCTCCTTAACTTTTGTCAATATGTGCTGTTTATCCAAAAAGTTAAGTAGTTTAACTATGAGAAGCCTGGGTGGGGAGCTAGCTGGTGGTGGGGGGCGTAAGGCATGGAGCGCTTGCTCAATAATATAGGCAGCTCCATTCGGGGAAGGCCCTGCAATTTTTTCGCAGAACTTTTGGATAAACTGTATGGGTGTATTGCCTTCCTCCTGTTCCGGAATACCGATGATTAGGAGGTTATTGCGCTGTCTGCACCCTTCCAAATCCTCTAATTTGCTTTCCAGCTTTCTCAGCCTCCAATTTGTTGCTACAATGCCTTGCTCAATTTTCCCCAGTTTATTTTCTAAGGAGGCAATTCCTGACTTCAGAATCCCCTACTCAAGTTGTTAGAGAAGTGACTGAGGACTTGATCTGTTGCAAATCTGCTGACCTGGTTGCAATAACATCTTGCATCAGCTGCATAATTTCTAGGAATTTGTCCTCAGTGAGTACAGCTTGTATCGCAGGAGATTTAGGCAAGCCCACGGCCTGTTGTTTTGAGCACTTGGTGGCCTTATCTTTTTCCAGACTAGGAGGCAAGAGTGCTGCGGGGAAGCCTTCCTCATGTAAACATCCATGTTTCTTGTTCAGTCTGACTCACAGAGTTGATCTAGCAAGTAATCTGTCCTTTTGCTGATGTAATCTAGGATGACCACAGTTTTAATTAGAGATTATTGGTGAGAAGAGAGTGGAGCTGTGGCGGTATGCTGCCACCTCTCAGATCAACATCACTTGACTCCCTGTGCTTCACTTGCAGATGGCAACCATACCCAGTTAATCCATGATCATACACAAGTCAATCCAAAACCTGGCAATCACACCCTGCTAGACTGGAGGGTCACCAACTGCCCACTTATAATCAGATCTGTCAGCACGCTCTCAGATTGTATAAGCAATCACTCTCCCACCTTCTGTGTGTGGAGAAACAGCTATACCAGCCCTCCTCCCAAGATTTCCCTGGTCTGGGATATGACTAAGTTTGACACCGAGAGGTTCCTATCATCCATTAACTCTATAGACTGGGGCTTCATTAATACACTTCCTGACATAAGCCTAGCCCTGGACTTCCTAATCTCCACTCTCACCAAAATAATTAATCAGCACATCCCTCAGAAGAAATGCAGATCCAAGGGTGTTAAAGCCCCGTGGCTCTCTGGGGATATCAGATCTCTTATGGCCCTCTGTGACAAAGCAGGGCAAATGTATAAACAAAGTGGACTCCCCTCAGACTGGCTTATTTACAGACAGCTCAGGAATAAGTGTAAAAATTCTGTACAAAAAGCTAAGAGATACCATCTCAAATCTCTTCAAAATGAGCATCTAAATGACCCAAAGGAATTCTGGAGACAAGTTAACGCTTTAGTAAAAGGAAAGAATGTAGAAAACCCAAGCTCTATTTCTGTCAATGGCACCACCCTCGAAGACCCAATCTCCATAGCCACCGGATTCAACAATTTCTTCACTGACCTCCAAAAATACACCTCGATCTTCTGTAACGCTCTCTCTCTTACTACAACTCTCCTGTCCAACCTAGGGGGTTGTCCTGAATTCCATTTGAAGCTAGCCACACTCAAAGAGGTGCAGCAGCTTCTATCTAACCTAAAACTGGAGGGCTTTCCCGGATACGGCTCACTGGAACCAAAATTTCTTAAGCTGGGTGCCTCTGCCCTTGCTCACCCCATCCACAACTTGTTTAACCGGTCCTTCCTCTCTAACATTGTGCCAGATAAGTGGAAGGTGACAGTAGTAGTAGTCCCAGTCCACAAAGAAGGACCAAACTCCATCATAGAAAACTTTCGCCCTATATCTCTACTTTCTCATCTGGCAAAAATCCAAGAGTATATAATTTATAATCATCTCCAAGACTACTTCGACTACCACAATCTGCTATCACCCTGCCAGCACTGCTTTAGAAAGAATCACAGTACCCTCACTGTTCTCATAAAAGTAACATCTGACATCTTCCATGCAATGGATAAGGGCCAGGACACTGGAGCCATATTCGGGGATCTCACAAAAGCATTTGATCTTGTGAATCATGAGCCACTGTTTCACCAGTTGTATCTACTTGGCCTGGATCACAATGCACTGCACAGGATGAAGAGCTATCTGTGTGATCGATACCAGAAAGTTAAGTGGGATGACTCCCAGTCTGAACAAAAACCAGTTTCCCGTGGTGTCCCACAAGGCTCCATTCTGGGCCCTATGTTATTTTCGCTCTTTATCAATGTTCTCCCCAACTTCTGCGGAGGTGCCACAGTTCATCTATATGCAGACAATGCCATCATCTACTGCTCCTCTCCAGTTATAGACCAAATCAATTGGGACCTTGCCTCAGACTTTGCCTCCCTAGAAGCCTGGTTCCAATGTAATCATTTTGTTCTCAGCTCAAAGAAAACAAAATGCATGGTCTTCACTCATTGGCCTGCAAAAAAGCCTAATCTACATACCCTTAGTATTTCTACTAGCAAGGGAGACTCATTAGAGGTAGTTCACTCCTTCAAATACCTGGGTGTTACCTTGGACTCTGCCTTCTTGTTCAACTTCTATGTCTCTAGCACTATCAAAAATCTCAGTCAGAAACTCGGACTCCTATATCACATTCACCCACACCTCAAACTTGCCTCTTGCCAAAAAATTGCTTCTGCATCCCTTTTTCCCCTACTATCCTATGCTGCACCCCTCCTCCTCTTCACTAATTCCTCCTCCATGTCCCTCCTCTCTACCTCAGGGTTGGTCATTTTGCTGTGGGGACACCTACTAGCTCTCACCATTATGAAGTTCTCCCCTCTCTGAGGTGGTCCTCCTATGAAGCAAAACTGATGCATTCAACCTTGAGCGTCATGTTCAAACTTGTCCACAAATTCACCCCTCCCTGCCTCAGGGAACTAATACGCCTCAAACAAGAACCACGCACACTTTGCTTTCCCTCCTTCCCCCTTCTCATTGTCCCCAAAATACATCTTGCTGTATCCAGACACTCCTTTTCATATGCTGCCCTAACTGACTGGAACTCCCTCCCTCCATTTTCTCCTGCTCCTCCCTCTCACAGTTTCAGTCCCATCTGTCTGCCTTTCTGTCTACCTCTACTGCCTGCTCCTATTTTTGTTGAAGAGTGCCTACCCAAAAACTCCCCTACCTTACTTACAGCTGCCTCCTCCTCCTCCCTTATTGTTCTCCCACTCCACTACTGCTACAACTAGCATAATATGAGAATAATGCATGTAGAATTCTCTGGTCCTAGCCATTCCCATGTATATTACTAGTATGTTTACTATGAAGTTTTGTACTATAACTGCCCTGTATAGAGTCTACTTAGGCTAGCATCAGGTGTTTGCTTCATGCATTGCTGGTCAAGAAAAAGTCTGTAGTCAATTGTTTGTGTACTTGCAATATTTTGTCTTGACATGTACTCTGCCTAGTGCCAACCTTGTAGTTTAGTTTAGTTTATTGTTCTAGGAATTACTACCTTTGAGCCAGAGGCTCTTTTACAAAGGATCCACGTCAATTAGGTACAGTACAAAAGGTTACATAGATAACACAACAATTTGTGTTGTGTCAAGAGCAAGAAAACATATACAAATACATATCAAATCATTTGTGCAAAAGGAAATGAGATATCAATAATCACATTATTATTACAAGAAAGAGGTCATGCCAGATTAGGAGAAACAAATAGGGAAAAAGTCCAGAACAGAGAGGGTAAGTGAAAGGTGTGGGGAGCAGACAATAGCAGGAGAAAAGGTTTCCTAAACTTGTCTTTGTCAAATAATGGAACAGGGTGGGTAGTGAGAAAATAGGCTTAATCAGGGCAGTCACAGAAGCTGGAGGTGGCAAGGTGAGAGAACAGCCTTGATTTGAAAATACCTAGAGAGGTGGAGGCAGTAATATGAGTGCTGAGGGCATTTAGCCAGCTGGGGGCATGATAGGCAAATGATCTTTGTCCTGAGAAGTCCGGCATTGGGGACTTGGAGGCTGGTGTTCTGATCTTCTGGTAAAATGGGTGCTAGCGCTCGGGCATAACAGGTCTTGGATACAGGGTGGAGTGAGGCCCAGAGTGGATTTTTTTGCCATCAGGCAGGTAAGGTACTTTATCCAGTTTGAGAGTTGCAACCAACCTGAGTCAGCATAGAGTTCACATGTGTGGGTACGTCGATGTGCACCAGTGAGCAGCCGACAGGCCTTATTTAGGGATGTTGTAATGCGATTAAGTGCTGTAGTAGTGGCAGATCCGTATATAACTAAGCTATAGTCAACGACTGAGATGACAGAGGATTGGATGGCAATCCTCAGTGCAGAATGGGTAAGGAGCTGTTGGTTCCGATACAGAATCCCAATTCACTTATTAATAGTTTTTGCTGTACTATCAATGTGAGTTGCAAAGGTTAGGCCTTGATCAAAGTTGATTCCAAGATATTTGAAAATTGGCACTTGTTCAAGGGTATTTCCCAGGTATGTATTAATGGTGAGTGGGACTTGCCATTTCTTGTTTTGTGGGTTAGAGAAGAGCATGGATTTAGTTTTTTTGTGGTTTAGAACCAGCTTATGTTCAAGGAACTACATCTCAACTTTGGAAAAAGCATGCTGAAGGTTGAGGCGTAAGAGGTTCGGATCTTTATGAGTGGCAAGAATCACGGCATCGTCGGCATAGAGGATTATTTGTTCAGGGCAGGATTTGGGGAGGGAGTTTAGGAAAAGGCTGAAAAGGAGGGGGCCCAGGATGGATCCCTGGGGAACTCCTGAGCGAACCGGTTTTGAGTCTGAGAGAACTCCAGCTACTTTTACAGATTGAGAGCGCTGAGCAAGGTAATTTTTTACCCAGTCACCAGGACCCTGTGAGAGCCCTAGGATAGTAGTTGTTTGATAAGTAGGCCATGGTGTACTGTATCAAATGCCTTGGTTAAGTCAATGTAGACTGCTCCAGTTAGGTTTCCTTTGTCCATGGCATTGTGGATTGCTCCTGAGAATTCAAGTAGGGCAGTCGATGTGCTGTGCCCTTCCTAAATCCATGCTGCTGAGTGCATAGGATGTTGTGCTTTTCCAGGTAGTCTGAAAGTTGGTCCGCCACCAAGCGTTCAAGGGCCTTAGAGAGAGGTGGTAGTATTGATATCGGGCGATAGTTACCAGGCAGTGACTTATCACCACTTTTGTGCACCGGAGTGACAACTGCAGCCTTCCATTTCCTAGGGAATTGGCTGTAGCAGAGGGAGAGATTGAAAATTTTTGTGAGGGGGAGCAGTACTTCCTCCAGAGTGAGGGACAGAAGTTTAAGGTCAATAGTGTCACTGCTTGCTCTCGACTTAGAAATGCCCTTCTTTACATATTTATAGACTTCATGTGCCTTTACTAGTTTGAAATGGAAGGGTGGTTTGGTTGGAGAGGCAGTAGTAGAAGTAGAAATTGTAGGGTCAGCATCAGTGAAGAAATCAGATGAGAGGACACCACTAAGGTCCGTGAAGGTATCATTTAGGGTGTTTGCAATGATCTCTGGGTCTAATGTAGTGGTTCCATCCACATTCATTATTGTAGGAGAGGATTTGGACTGCTGACCCATGATGTTTCTTATGTTGTCCCAGAAGGATTTCCCTTCACCCCAGGTGTTGGAGAGGGTATTTTTGAAGTAGGAGCTCTTCATCAAGCGGATCTGTTTAGTACAGTGGTTGCGAGCCTGTTTATATTTTTGGATGTCCAACAGAGTGCCAGTAGCTCTTGCAGTGGCCCAGAGGTGATCCCTACTTTTGAGTTGTGCCAATAGCTTCGCCGTGAGCCAGGGATTTGTAAGTGCTTTGATTTTGAGCTTTTTTACTGGTGCATAGGTGTCACAGGCAGTGTTGAAAGTAGTAATAAAGTAATCAAGGGCTAGGTCAACATCTTGAGTTTTGTAAATCAAGGACCAGTCTATCTGCCTAAGACAGGTCTTGAGATGAGTAAAGTTGCCATAAGGTAAGACTCTGCTATAGATGGTTTTGGGCGGCTTACAAAACTTATTTGTCCAGGTACATTATTGGAAGTGATCACTGGGCGAGTCAGGAGAACACTACATTGGTTTACAGGTAGGGTGGCTGGTAAGGATCCTATCAATGAGGGTGCTGGTCCCTGATTTGTAGTTTTCCTGGTAGGGAGTTTACCACTTGTGTTAATTTGCTGCTAGGATAGCATCTTTGTTTGACCTTGCATCAGGAGCAAGCCAATTTATATTAAAGTCCCAAGGAGAGGAGTTCGGTATCAGAAGGTTGTGTGCCTATGAACTGGGACAGCCTGTAGGCTGGAATCAGGATCTTTTTGTGGGATATAGACAGCAGCAATCGTGAGGACTTTGTTTTGGGTACCAAGTAGTATCTTGATAGGGAGGAGTTGCACTGAGGTTTCTGTGGTGGGGTAAGAACCAGGGAGACAGGTGAGGTAATCCTTTATGTAACATTATTTATTTATTATTTATTTATTGTAACATGAGAACTGCATTGCTTGTTGCACTTGTAGCTTTGTGGTTGATTCTCAACCCCTGGTCGACCCTGCAAAAGGGACTGTAATTGTCTCAGTGGACTTACCTGGTTACCACAACTCAAATAAATAAATAAATAAATAAAATTAAATAAAGAAAGAAATGTTTGGCAGCAAATTGGCAAATGTAACCATTCAGCACTTGAAAAGAAATATGAGATCAAATGTGAATTAATGGCATTACAAACTAGCTTCCTCACCTTTCTTCATCTTTAATGTGAAAACTGAAAATATAAAATACTTTAAATTCCATCTGACCAGGTCCATGGATTTAAATCAAATTAAACCAAACAGTTAAGCTAAGTACTCATTGTTATTCTTTTTTAATAGGGAAGCAAGTGATAAGGAATTCAACATAAGAGAAATATATATGTCTCTGAAATATTAACAGTTTTAGCATTGGTATAGTAGTTGAAAGTCTGAACGACACCCATTGCTCGGTACATGCAGTATGTATTACATGTATCTGAAAACTGCAAGGGTTTAGGTGAGATTAAAAAAAAAAGAATACAATTTGGTGTTGTGTGAAATAAAAATTCTAGCAAATCAATTTTGTTGAAATAAGTGATTCTTCTTCTGTAGAATGTGACTAATATTTCACAAATAGCCATGAACTATTACAGATAACTTTACTGCATGAGTTACCTGTGTTGACCTTTCAATAATATTTTAGAGATTGCTTTCTGAAGACTGACTCCTGGCAGCATTAGCAGCAGCAGCAGTATTAGGACAAACTAAGACACCATGGGCATTACAAATACAGTCCCATGGTACTGTACATCAGCGGCATAACTAGTGGACACAAAGCCCTCACTATACACATCAACGTCCTCCTGTGTCAGAGCTGGTTATGTAGGAGACTCAGTGTCCTTAAATCTTGGAGTGGAGTAACTCTTCTGAAAACGGGATAGGTTTAAGCAAACCCATCGGTGCAGTGGTAGCAAAACCACTCAGAACCTCAGAAACACACATTCAGAACAGAGCCCAGAAATTGACTGCCAGCCAGGGAGAAAAAAGATTACGTATTCCTGTGGATGTTCTCCTCCTCCTACAGGGAGAGAAGGCTGTACTGTCCGCAACAAAATTGCCTCCAGCCTGGCCACTGGCAGTGGAGCAGCTGGAGTGTCAGTGAGGGGGATGGGGGGGGGCAAAATTTTGAATATCTGGCCCCCTGATGTTCAGGATCATATCTTTCAACTGTACCTGATTTTCAGGAATGTCACTCATTTTGCCTCAAAAATTTACTCTGTCCCTCTTAAATCTGTAGTTTCTGTCACTACAGAGTAGTGATTCTTAATATAAAATGATAGCAATCATTTGTGTTGCGATCTAGATTTCTATTAGTAAAAAGGCTTTTTATATTAGGCCACAAATTGTAGTAAGCGTTTTGAGCTGATATGATCATTTTTTAAAATGTGTCCCTTATTTTGATCATTCAACCCTGATTTTTTACTCCTTACCTGATTTGCAAGGCACAAGGTTCAGAGGTATGTTTTGGATGTACAATTTCTGGCACAACTGTATGTGCTGCAGTTGCATGTTGACATGGCAACAAGATGGCAGAGCAGGTGAAGCAATGAGTGCTGTCCACTAAACACCTCTGGAAGGGATCTCTTCTCTGATCAGCTTGCCTTCCTGATAATACAGGTTTTCAAAAAAACAATTAATAAACAAGACTATAGTGTACAGGGCAACCCTTAGATGTTTAAACCAGATTAAATACAGTTCCATGTCACCACAGCAACAGGAAATTTGCCAACCATCAATACAATGACAGTAAAATGGCAACAATTGACATTGTGCCGTCACTGTATAAAAGTTATTTTTTTTTTTGTGTGGGTAGAATCGACCCCATCACCTCCCATGCAGGGGATTTGCCCCCTCAACCCCCCGTACTATAGATTATCAACTCCAGGTTGGAGTTGGTTCAAGGAGGGGTCATACTCCCCAGAGACAGCAGCATCAGGAAACCAGCGGATCACCACAGAGAACTGCCGATTTTGTCGCTGTGACGGTCTTAGCTGTTTTTCCATCACTGTTCGAACGTGATACAATTTAAACACTGCCCACCCGTGTGTATATTTACTGCCACGTAATTTGTAAAACTATCCCTCACTGCGAAGAGGCTATCTAGGCTATCTACAGGGAGGATAAGTAACTAGTCAGAGTAACATGGTGAGTAACTAGCTTTTGTGGGAATCATATCTTGGTCTGCTGGCTTATAGATCTGATTGCTCAACACTGATCCAAACTGCTTCAGTGACAATACTCATTTTTATGTATTTATTTATTTATTTGCATCTCTGACTAACACCTTTGAACTAAATGCTCATTTGCAAAGGATCCGTGTCATTTTGTGCAGTACAGACACATAGTACAATTACAGTTAATTACAACAGAGGTGATAATTCGCCATTGCAGGATTTGAAGGCTGTGCTGCAATCAGTGTGCAATTCACATAAGTAGAGAGTTACACATTAAATTAATACTAACATTACAGGAGAAAAAATGTACAGCAGAAAAAAAAAATTAAAAACTTCAGGTATTGGCAAGCTGGAAGATAAGTAATGCGATTATGTAGTATAGGAGACAGGGTAGGGGAAAAGGACTGGGAGAACAGTGGAAGGATGTAGGGTAGAGGTCAGAAAGGCTAAAGTCACATTACACGGCCTAACCCACCTTGTCCACCCAGGTCCTTAACCCTATCAAAAAAAAAACTTTCAATTCATCCTGGTTCCCAATTCCACCCCTTACTACACTTGAGCCATAAAATGAAATAGTTAAAAAGAACTTCCCTTTTCCAGCTGACTACCTCATCCTTCCCACATTCCCACAGCCTTACCAAAACTCAAAATGAGTGAAAAAAAAATGACTGCATCCATGAACTCAAATCTTCCTGCCTTTACTACAACATGTTGTGGACATCCCACTGAGACAATCTGTAGTCTAACTATAAAATGGTCCTACACCAGGAGTGGAAGATATTGTCAGTCCTTGGCTGTTTCAGTAATACAGTGGCAGTTCAAGGTGGTGCCACCATGGGCATCAGTGGTCTCATGTGATTTTTGCAATCTCATGCTGGAACTTCCCAGTTGATGAAGAAGAAGCATGGTTGTCACCTGTGAATTAAGCTACTCACCATCCCCCTGTATGGAGAAAAGTGACTTCTGAGCTGGCAGCAAGGATAGAAAAAAAGGTTAATATACAGGGAGAGGGGTATAAAAAATCTGGATGATCCTCTCTTACCAATGTCTCACACACTTTTTTTTAGTCTTTGGTAACCAGGTATGGGCCATTAGGCACAAGTGCTTGTTTTCAGGGGAGACTTGGGAGCACTGGGTAGTTAAGTGACTTGCTCAGAGTCATACAGTATGCAAGTGGAAGTTGTGAGAATCAAACCCAGGTTTGGTCTGTTGGGTATACCAAGCTCATTCACAGCTTGTTATTCTAGCCTCTAGGCTATACTGCCAGCCCAGCACCAAACACCCACTTGCTCCATCTGTTTTATACATTATAAACATGGCTAATCCTGCTAAACCTACTCAAAATATAATGCTTGTTTAACATACCTGCTCTGACAACCGAGCACCCCATTCTCCACAATATATGTAGCACCAAAATCCCTACCTTCTTCTCTGACCCATGTAAGTTGCATTGACTATCTGGCTGATCTTGCTAAGGTACCGTACTATACAGTAGTGTCTGCCATGAGCTGACCTAATATCAGTGTGGCTCAGCTTCCAACATGGCAACTGCCTTTGAACTTCAGTATTTCCTGTAGAATTCTGCAGGGTTAGGCATCTTATCCAGGCAGGCCTACTGCCTACTGTATCTAACAAAAAAAAAAAATTGGATTCCCAATATCATGCTACACCACCACAACTACCACTGTCAGGGTGCCAGACCCCCCCCCCACACACCTTAAATGTTAAAATAACAAATGAATGAAGTTCATGGGTCTTCCAGCTTTAATTCTGAGTTTCTTTTCCTTTCAAGTTTCTAGGCAAACAATACATTTATAGTATATGGTTAGGGCTTATTGTAGATTACAATCGGTGGCTGTCTAAATCATGTTGTAGGACAGTTCAAACGTCAAAAAAGTTGTTGTACTATCGTTCTGACGTCATGTCGATAGTTCAACAACTTTTCAGCCTTGTTCTACCTCCTGACTGCCTGAATCCACTGGATGTAGCAACAAAAAAAAAATTAAAACATGGCGGCGGGATTAGGAGGTCACAGAGAGGTGGATCTTCCCGGGGAATCTTCCTTCTATCACATGGCTTTGTGGCGCATAAGCATTTTTTTATTTAAAAAAACAAACTGCTGCTAAAAGATAGTGAGTGAGTGTGGGGAGAAGCAGCAAATGGCAGGAGTGCAGTGAAGCTGAAACGAGCCAGCGGGACAGGGTAAAGCCGAACTGAGAGCGGTACAAGTCATGGCAGGAGCAGCACAACATAACAAAGGTAACCATCAACTTGAGGGGGGGGGATGAAAAAAAGACAAAAGCCAGGAACCATCTACTATATAAAATAGTAGATGGTTCACCATCCAAAACCAAGGCAGTTTTCCATCTCGGGAGTTGACGACATCAGGGAGACCTCTCGAGCTTCGGTCTCTATGATTTCATCAACTCCCTCGATGGAAAACAGCCTTGTTGTGGATGGTCACCCATCCACTATTCTATACTGTATATATTCATGCAATTTATTAATAGAGCACCTATCTGCATTTCTGTGTATCTGTCAGTCAATCTGTCTGTCTGTCTGTCTATCTATCTATCTATCTATCTATCTATCTATCTATCTATCTAGCTACAGCATCATCTCTCTCTCTCTCTATATATATATATATACATATATATATATAAACTACCTAGCCAGCTGTCTGTCTGTCTCTATCTCTGTCTGTCTGTCTGTCTGCCTATCTAGCTATGTAGCTATCTATCTATCTATGTAACTTTCTCTCTCTGTCTCTCTCTCTGTCTCTCTCTCTCTATTACAATGTTATACAGCAGTGATCTGTAACGGTAAGTAGAAGACATAACATTAGATTTGTTTGATGTTTATTACTATTATTATTAGGAGTTGTCTTATTATTTTTTCATCACCATTGTTATTACTACTACTATAACTTTAATTCAAATACTCTAGGTTTGATATGGTTCAATACCAAGATGTATTAGCCATGGTTTTTGCAATTGAAGAGCTTAACAGAAACCAGCTATTGCTGCCAAATCTCACACTTGGCTTCAAGATCTATGATTCCTGCTATAGTGAGGCTCGTTCAATTGATGCTGCTTTGAAACTGTTGTCTGGGCAGAATAAGTTAGTCCCAAACTACAATTGTAAACAAAAAGCAGTTTTATCTGGCATTATTGGAGACTTGCCATCCTCGACTTCACTTCCCATTGCAAGAATACTGGGAATATACAGGTTTCCACAGGTATGAGAATAGTTTTTTATTTGCTTTATTTCTGTATTTATTTATTGATAATTTATTTGTTTATTAATATATTTAATCAAGGAGAAACACACAGAGATAAAGCTGTCCTGGCCAAATGTCCCTCATTCACTAAAAATACCACCAACAGCTTAATCTGGTTCAAGGTCAGTTGGCTTTCATCTGTATCCTCCTCCCCAAGGTCATGACTGAAATTAGGCAGAATTTGTCTAATGCACTTACCCGGTCAACAAAAGCTAAATAAAAAAATAAAAATAAATAAATAAAATATTAATTTGGTGTGCAGATATGGTGGGTCACTGGGAGGAAAACTTGAGGTAAAACAGCTCAATAAATGCAGATAGTAGTAAATAAGAAACAATGCAACTGTTGTGTATTTCCCTAGTGTCTAGTGGCACCACCCAACCCACCAATTATTAGCCCCTTAGAAAAAATATTTCTTTGAGTCCCGATTCTAAGATGGGTTACGCATGTTGCAAGGTGACCCAATGGTGCATGTCACACCTTGTGACATGCGTTACATCATCAGCGATTCCAAAAGGTAGTCTATACCACTGGCTATGCCAGCAACCCCTTCCAACATAGTGCAATGGGGTTTCTGGCATTTGTTACACCCGCATTCCAGGTGGGCGGCCGATGGAATAGCAAATTGCGATTCCAAGTAGGACCCCGGCAGACAGTGGCATAAGTACAGTTAGACATAGCTGGTCTAACCATACCCTACATCCACTGGGGTTGCACCACCATGCCTGGAGCTCCTACAGCTGATCCCCAGTGGTCCCACATAGGTTTCCACCCACCCCTCAGTGGCAGGGCAGCCCTCTGTGGCCAACTGGCACCTCCTCACCCCCCATCCCTAAGCAGTGCCCCACAGGGCAGTATCCATCCCCCACATGCCAGTCTTCCCATGGTAGTGCTGTGGCCCCCAACCCCTCCCCAGCCCTATGGGGCAGTGCCTTGGTGTCAGGGTGCAGGGCTTTGGTGGGGCTATGCCATGTGCTGCTTGCACCCTTTGGGAGGGCATCTCTGCAGCTTGTGACACCCAGGTCAGCTGCATCCTTCCTGTGGTGAAACCCTGGAGCAGCTGCAAGTCATAGGTCATAGATGCCGAGGACCCTGCCTATTCTGGAATCTGATGCAGGATCCACAGCATAGTGGCATATGTGGCAACTCACATCTGACAGCAAGTTGCACCATATGTCTTGGAATCAGGCTCCTGGTGTCTAGTGACAGCCCCCACAAACTGATCACTGTCCCCTTTATAGAATTATTTTCCCTGGTGTCTAGTGGTACCCCCCACCTGCCAATCTCTGTCCCAGTACCTGTAGTAAAGAAAATGTTCCTCAATGTTTTTTCTTCTTACACATTATGCTCCTGCTCCCCTGACAGCTCCTTCTGATCTCCCCCCACCCAGTCCTGCCACCCAGCTCCTCTGGGACTCACTTTGTGCCCAGCCACCATTCCAGAGCCTGCAAAGGGTCAGTCCTCATCATGCCACCGGTGGAGATTTTCCACATTTTTTTCACTCCACTTACCCCCAGAGCCCCAGCCATTCTCAGATGCATAAGTGCGTGGAGGCATGCATGCACACTGGCACCACAGAGTGCCACAATCCTCCCACCTGGCCTAGCACCTAGACCCCCATGCTTGATGCTACCATTGAGCCTCCACTCGGTGGCAGCCAAGAGATGGAGAGGCCTACCATCTCAACCTGGGAGAGAAGAGCTGCCTGGTGGCTGCTCCATCCACTCCCAGTGCTCCCCCAACCGACCTCTGACATCCCATGCTTATTACCAAACATGGCTTGCCAGCATGGTGAGAGTTAAGGGGTCTAGCACTTCAGTCCTCTGCACCACTGGGCCAGTCCTCTATGTTTTTTATTTATTTTTTCAAAACATAAAACAGTCCCTCACCTATCTGACCCTCCACGTTCCACTCAGCATCCAACTCCCCACACCCCACAGTACACCCCCACACACCTTCACTCACCTGAACAGTCCCAGGTTTGAGATCCACAGTTCGATCAAAGACACATCTTGCTTCTAGAACTGGCTAATGCAATATGAGAAACTAAGGTAAATGCAGTTTTTTTTTTTAACATGCCCTTTTGGGGCAGTCCCCCATAGACAATATCACTGGTATTTTGCAAATCTGGCCTGAAAGGCAATTTTGCAGTTCCTTGATGAAATTATCTTTTGGATGTGATTTGAAAATGTTCACTACCTCTGTTCAAGAGGTGGGGTTATAAAAAAGCTATGTTGCAAATTTGGTATCAAAATATGTAAAAATGGCAAAGTTATGTGTATGCCTTTAAATTTAACTTTAACTACGCACGCTCATAACTCTGGTAATTTTAAATGTTTTCACCCCAAATTTTCAACATAGCCATTTTTTTACATCACCTCATGAACAAGATAGCTGTCATATTTTAAATCCTGGCAAAATCTTGTTTTCACACCTATGGCACTGAAGGACATTTTGGTGGTGTGCAATGGTGTTTTGGTAAGGATTTGAACATGCTCAGCACAGCGTTCATGAGGCGGGGTGATAACAAGGCTATGCTGATAGTTTGGTTGCTGTTTTGGCTGAAATCCTTCCATACCAACATACATGTATGTATTTTCAGTTCAGTTTTCAGTTCAGTTTATTGTGAAGGGATAAAGATCTGCTGAGCAAGCTTATTTGCAAGGATGTTCATTGTACAATATACAACATATATAACAATACACCATAGTAAGATACAGAATATAATATTCAGCGAATACATGGATGCAAAAATTAGGGGTAGGAGTACAAACAGTTACCAGACACATCAATCAGAGGATGAGTAACAACACTGGAATACATAAGAAATTACAAATAATAAACAATAATATGGAGGGGAAGCAGAGATGGGGGGGAGGGTACAGCAACAAGAAAAGAATCCAACTGATGTCAAGAAGTACAAGGTATCAGGAGTCAAAATACAAGAAGTGCAAGGTACCAGGAGTCAAAAAAGCAAAAAAAGTTAGAAGCACTGACAGGATTTGGGGATGATGTCACTGATGCACCTTTTGAAAGCATTTTGTGGTACTAAATTCTGAAGTTTAAGGGTAGAATGGAGTTTGTTCCAGGTGGTTGGCAGAATATAGTTCAAGGCCACCATACTGAAGTGAATATGAAATTTGGGGACTTCGAAGGAGTGGTAGGTACACTTTCTGAGGTCGTAGGCAGTATGTAATGGTGGAGAAGTGATGTAAAATACAGTAGATGAGCAGCCTATTCAGGAGAGCTTTGTATGTTCAAAGATAGCTATGAGTGAGTCTCCTGTTTGCAGGGGGTATCCAGTTTATCTCCATGTACAATGTACAGTGGTGTGTTCTTTCCAGGGCATTGGTAATGAAATGGATGGCCCGGTGGAATAGAGTATTTAATTTGCGTAGGTTTATACTAGGAGAGCTGCTATCAACAATGTCGGCATAATCCAACAGCGGCATGAAAGTTGTTTGCACTAACCTAATTATTGAGTCCCAAGAGAAGAGAGATTTGTTTCTGAAGAAGAAACCTAACTTCATTTTAAGCTTTTTAGTTAGTGATTCGATGTGGGAGGAGAATGCTAAATGTGGGTCATGGATGAAGCCTAGATATTTGCATTTGTCCACAACCTCAAGCTTGTTTCCGAGGAGAGTAATAATAGGTGTGGGTGAGCTGTTAGTGGCACGAGTGGATGGGTAGAAAAACATGGTCTTAATTTTTCTGGCATTGAGGAATAATTTAGATGTGAGTAGATTATGATGTAATTTAATGAAGTCAGTCTGGAGTACAAAGCAGACTTGTTCAAAGGATGGCTTAGATGTATACAATATGGTATCATCCGTGAACAGATGCATCTATGGAGGAATGGGAGCACAGGGCTCCACAGGCAAATAAGGATATAATTATACTATCTTAAAAAATAAGGACATTCTTTGCAAAAAGACTCTGTTAATGCATCAGTTAGGGTTGACACAGGCAAAAGCAGGAAAATGTGGTGTTAGGGTTCCCAACCCTAATATCCAACCCCACCCTGCAGGCAGCAAACCAGGCGTGGGTTGTGCCTTGGGATTCTCCAGCCTAATGCTCACCACCTTCCATCAGTAAGAAAGCAGAGATGTGTAATGTGTATAAGAATGTGGTGAGTGTTAGACTAGAGAACCCCAAGGGATATCCCACACATGGTTTGCTGCCTGTAGGATTGGGGTGAGGTGTTTGGGTTGGGAATCCTAACTCACCATTTCCCTACTTTTGTCACTTTAACCCCAACTGATGCATTAATGGAGATTTTTGTAAAGGATATATATACATAGAAACATAGAAACTGATGGCAGATTAAGACTGCTACACCCATTCAGTTTGACCATTTTCCCTACCTAATGCAAAAGCTACAGACCTGCTTGATCTCCAACTTTACCATCTTGTTTCTATAGCTAGGATTCCCCTTGCCTGTCCCATGCATTTTTGAATTCTCCCACTGTGTTTTCCCCCACCACTTCCACTGGGAGTCTGTTCAAAGCATCAACCACCCTTTCCATTAAAAAATACTTCCTCACATTATCCCTTAGTCTACTACCTTCCAACCTCATGTCGTGCCCCCTCATTCCTGAACATCTCTTTTTCTGAAAGATGATACCCTCTGGTACCCTAATTATGCCCTTTAGATATTTACAGGTTTCTATCATGCCTTCCCTGTCTCATATCTCATCCAGATCATACATATTGAGGTCTCTCAATCTCACCTCATATGACTTTTGGTACAGGTCCTGCACCATCTTTATTGCCCTTCTTTGAATTGCCTCCACCCTGTCTATGTCCAGCAGAGATGTGACCTCCAGAACAGGACACAGTACTCCAGATGAGGCCTCACCAATGATCTGCACAGTGGCATCACAAACTCTTTTCTTTTGCTGGTGACACCTCCCTTAATGCACCCCAGCATCCCACTTGCTCTCCTCACAGCCTTCACACATTGTTTGGCTGCCTTTAGGTCATTAGATATGATTACCACCAAATCCCTTTCCTGTTTGGTGACTGTCAGTATCTCTCCCATCATGTAATCCTCCCCTGGGTTCTTGCACCCCAAATGCACGACTGTGCACTTTTTTCACATTGAATCTCAGCTGCCACACACGAGACCATTCCTCCAGCTTACCAAGGTCCCTCTTCATATATATATTCATTGCAAAAAACATTGTTAATGCACCAACTAGGGATAAAGTGATAAAAGTAGGGAAATGTGGCATTAGGGATTTCAACCCTAACATGACACCCCTACCCTACAGGCAGCCATCAGGGTGGGGAGTACCTGTGGGTTGTCAGCCCTAATGCTTACCCCATTCCATGAGTAAATAAGCTGAGATGGGTACAATATAAGAGAATGGGTGAGCATTAGGGTTGAAATTTGGAACCAACTATAAAGTGAGGTAGTGTGTAGCACCACCCTGGAGGCCTTTAAGAAGATGCTAGACCAATAATTGTTAAACAGTAATAGAAATAAAATAAGGGCCTGATGGTTCCTGCTGAAGAGGGTAGGCAGTACAAATGGGCATTTAGCCTTCTTCCATTTACAACAGACAATATAAAACCCAGTATGACAACCCCAAGGCACACTCCACACTTGTTGCTGCCTGTAGGATAGAGGTGGGGTGTTAGGGCTGGGAACCCTAATCCCACATTTCCTTACATTTGTCACTTTATCCCTACCTGGTGCATTAATGATTTTTTTTTCAATGCATTTCCTTACTTTTTGAGATAGTGTAATTGTATCAGCATTTGCCTTCTGTGGGAGTGCAGGATTCTGTGGGCCCTGCACTCCCATCACTCCATAATATAAGTATGTTTCTGTATAGGGCCCTGCACTTCCAATTTTAGCAAAACTGCAACCATATTGTCACCATAGACTTCTTATTACCCCACCTCATGAATCTGGTAATGGCAATTTCTAAATCTCCACCAAAATGTGATTCTGCATTACTGTACCACAATGTCATTCCACACCTCTGATGCAAAAAGGCATTTTCACCAGGATTTGGAAAATTACACCTATCACTTTCATTAGGTGCTGTAAAAATATGTCTATGTTGAAAATTTTGTGTCAAAATATTGAAAATTACCAGAGTTACTAGCGCAAAATATTGAAAATTACCAGATTGATGAGCAAGCTTAGAACAATTTCAATGCATGCTAATAACTTTGCCAGTTTTACAATTTTCACCCCAAATTTTCAACATGGCCTTTTTTGGACCCCACCTCATGAACAGGGGCAGTGAAATTTTTAAAATCCTTCCAAACCAGTGATTTCACCAAGCGACCATGAAATCACTGTTTGGGCTGTATTTATGGCATTCCCCTGACATTGTTCATGAGGTGGAGTCCCAAAAAGGCCATGTTGAAAATCTGGTTTCAAAATCCATCTTTCTAATGAGATGTTAAACCGAGGTCCCATCTGCCTATTCTGGTGGTAGTTCAAGTGGATGTTAAAGATTCCATGGCACTTCTCGAAAAGAGTAGGAGAATTTTTTATTTGAAAAAGTATCATAAGTAGAAAACAGTATAATGTGCATAGAGCACAGATGGAAGGAAGATCCTGGGGATCGCTGGGAAGGCAAGACAGGAGCGTGAGCTGGATGTCATTATCCACCTAGGTACTAATGACCTGGCAAATGGGGAGCCAAAAGAAGTTCAGGAAGAGTTTAGGAAATTGGGGAGGGGTCTCAAGCAAGTAGCTACTTCTGTCACCTTCTCAGAAGTACTACCTGCGAGAGGCATGGGAGAGCATAGGGGTGCATGCACCAGGAACTTTAACTCATGGTTGAAGAACTGGTGCTGTGAGGAAGGGTTTGGATTCATTGGTGACTGGGGACCCACCTGGAGGGATGGAGGTTTGTTCAAGCCTGACAGCCTGCATCCATCCTGGAGGGGAATCCAAGCACTCAATGATAAGTTTAAATGCTAAATTGACAAGCATTTAAACTAGCCAAAGGGTGGTGGCAGGCCAGCAAGGAGGTATACTTGCTCACCCCCCACAGCTAGCAGTGGAACCAGTGAACCGGAGGAGTGGATATCTCAACAAAGCAGTGTGCAAAAGATGGAGATTAGCGCCCAAGAGGTGGATAGACAAAAAAGGGGCAAATATCAGCAGAAGGGCAGACAGCAAGGAGAACCAGGGATGAAGGACAACCAGGGAAGGGGCTGGAGTAGAACAGCTAAACAGTCTAGGGAGGTCAAATCATGCAAAGCCATGTGTGCCAATGCCAGGAGCCTTAGCAAAAAGATGGAAGATCTGGAGGCTGTCATGGTGCAGTCAGACCTGGACATTGTGGACATCACAGAAACCTGGTGTTATGATAACCATGACTGGGAGATGGCCATTCCTGGCTACAACATATTCAGAAGGGACCGGTCAGGTAGGAAGGGAGGAGGAGTGGCACTATATGTGAAAAATGACATAAGAGCCACAGAGATCGAGGAGGAATAAAATGGGAGAGAGATACCGTGGGTTAAGCTGGAAAGGAAAATGGGGCCAGCCTTCTGCATAGATGTGGTCTATAGACCACTAGCCCAGGAGGAAGAAACAGATAGGGAGCTGATGCTAGCCATCCAAAGGATGGCCGACAAGGGTGAGGTTGTACTGGTTGGAGACTTCAATATTCCAGATGTGGACTGGAGCATCCCAGCAGCAGCAGCATCAACTAGGGGCAGATTTATCCTGGACTCCCTTCAGGGTGCCTTCCTCAAGCAACTGGTCATGGAACCAACTTGGCAGAAGGCAATACTGGACCTTGTGCTCACAAACAGGGACAGTGTGATGGGGGTAACAGTGGGGGAGCACCTGGGGAACAATGACCACCAGTCATTGTGGTTTGAAATCACAGAAGGAGCAGAACAAAACCACACAAAAACATGTATCCTGGATTTTAGGGGGGCAGACTTTGGAAAAATGGGGAGATACTTGAAAGAGGCATTAAGGGGAATGGGGCAGGAATCAGGGCTTGAGGAACAGTGGGCAGTATTTAAAACAGGGATTACAAGAGCAACAGAATTATGCATTAAGCAGGTTAGCAAGAGGAAAAGGAAGAGGAGGCCATTATGGTTTTCCAAAGAGGTAAAGAAAGTGAAAGCCAAAAGATTGCATTCAGGCAATACAAAAAGACACAGGCAGAAGGGATGGGAGAAGTACCAGGAGAAGCAAAGGGAGGCAGGGAGGTCAGTAAGGGAAGCCAAAGCTCAGACAGAAGAGCTCATTTCAAAATCAGCGGGTAGAGGGGACAAAGCCTTTTACAGGTACATAAGTGAAAAAAGAAAGGCAAAGGGAGGGATAGTGAGGCTGAAGGGGGAGGATGGGGGCCGCATGGAGGATGACAACAGTAAAGCTGACATACTGAACAGGTATTTCTGCTCAGTCTTTACTGAGGAAGAGGAGGTTAATGGATCTGAAGGGAGTACAAAGGGTGAGAATGGTGCAGAAATGGACACAAGTCCCTTTACACAAGAAAGGGTCCCAAAGAAACTGGAAGTAATAAGAGTTGATAAAGCAATGGAGCCAGAATGGGTGCACCCCAGGGTCCTTAAAGAACTAAGAGAGGTGGTGGCTGAGTCTCTGGCTATCCTGTTTAGCTCATCACTGGAAACAGGGGAGGTACCCAAAGACTGGAGAAGAGCAGATGTAGTCCCCTTATACAAAAGTGGGAACAAAGAGGAAGCAGGGAACTACAGACCAGTCAGCCTCACCTCGGTAGTGGGGAAGATCATGGAAGCACTACTGAAGGAGAGAATGGTGGAACATCTGGTTGTCAATTGACTGCAAGATCCAAGGCAGCATGGTTTCACCAGGAGGAGGTCATGTCAGACCAACCTCGTTGAATTTTTTGACTGGGTGACTAGGGAGGTGGATCAGGGGAGGGCAGTGGACATGGCCTATCTGGACTTCAGCAAGGCCTTTGACACTGTGCCACATAGAAGACTATTACACAAACTAGAGAATATGGGTGTGAGCAAGACAGTAGTGTGGTGGGTAGGTAACTGGCTGGGTGGCAGGACACAGAGGGTGGTGGTAAATGGCTATCACTCTACAGAGGGAAGAGTGACCAGTGGGGCACCACAGGGATCAGTGCTGGGACCGGTACTATTCAACATCTTCATCAGTGACAATGCACAGGACCTAGAAGGCAGAATTTCACTGTTCACTGATGACACAAAGCTCTGTAACAGAGTAGACACACCAGAGGGTGTAGACAGAATGAGAAGGGACCTGCAGAAACTTGAAGAATGGTCAGGGGTTTGGCCGTTGAAATTCAATGCAAAGAAGTGCAAGATAATGCATATGGGGCACAAAAACCCTGGCACAATGTATCAGTTGGGGGGTGAGGAAATAGCATGCACCAAGCAGGAAAGGGATCTTGGGGTTACCATCTCTGATGACCTCAAGGTAGGGAAATAGTGTGACAAGGCAGCAGGTAAAGCAAATAGGATGCTGCGATGCATAGGCAGGGGCATCACCAGCAGGAAAAGGGAGGTCATGATTCCACTATACAAGACACTAGTGAGGCCCCACCTGGAGTACAGTGTACTGTTCTGGAAACCTTACCTACGTAAGGACATAGACAGGGTAGAGAAGGTTCAGAGGAGGGCAACAAAGATGGTACATGGATTGCATCACAAGTCCTATGAGAACAGGTTGAAGGAATTGAATATGTACTCCCTGGAGGAGAGGAGGGGGAGAGAGAGAACATGATAGAGACATACAAGTATGTTACAGGGAGGAACAGGGTGCTAGAATACACTATTTTTAAGCGAAAAAGATGTTCCAGGACTAGAGGACATGGGATGAAGTTGGAGGGAGGACGATTCAGAGGAAATGTGAGGAAGAATTTCTTCACGGAATGGGTGGTGGACAAGTGGAATACCCTGCCTGAGGAAGTGGTGGGGGCTGAAACAATCATGGGATTTAAGAATGCATGGGATAGACACAAAGGAATTCTGGAAGTCAGGGGTAAGGGGCAACAGAGTTCTTGGAAAACATAAACTGAAGTTACAAACTCAAATGGGCAGACTAGGTGGACTATAGGCCCTTATCTGCCATCACTGTCTATATATCTATGTATCAATGTAGCAACCCAGACACGTGCTCACAAACAAAAACCCCATCTTCAAACCCTTTCACCCTGTGCAGAAATGCAAAAGCCCACAAACATCACTACTGCAAATACCGTTTTGCAGACTCCTTGTCACCTAGCCCCATTATCTGTATCAGCTGATACTACTCAAATACAGTCATCTCTGATACCTGATCCTATTCTACAGCAAAGTACCCTATCAGAGTCATATTCATGCCTTTGATCTATCCAGGATCCCATGTCACTTGTGTGGGAATATGTCTCCACCAAGTGGTCATGACTGGCACTGGCAGAGTTGCTTTTGCTTTATCATAAACACACTAGCTTCTTTTGTTCCTTTTCCAGTAAATCCACATTGGGGAATATCCATCTGTTGCAGGGCAAACTGGCAGTAAACCTGCCATATAGACCATTTTAGAACTACCATAAGCACTCTCACTGTACCAGGATAAAAGATTTTCCAAGAGTCATTAAAATGTCCGTAAACAAGAATGTCATGATTCATAGACAACATCTGCGGAAATGTAAAAACAAAAACAAGGTACTGCGTCAGCATGTGGTCTGAGAGCAAAACAAAATGGTTATAGTAAATGCATGCTGAAAATAGAAAATAGAATTAAAAATCTACGTTTCTACCTCAGGTCAGGAAATATCTAAAAGACAAAAAAAAACTGAAGTTAGTGTAGAGGGGAGGTGAAATAAGGGATATATATATGGTTCAAGAAAAAAGGGAAAGGCTCAGGGAGAAGAAGTAATAAATGGCAAGATTAAAAGAGAATCTGTGAAACAAAAAGGTGATGATGGGAAAGACAAGGCATAATAGGAGTAAAGTACCCAGGTGGGGACTAATTAACAGGGCCTAGTAAGAAGGCTGAAAGGTGACAAATGTGGGGGAGGAGACAGAAATGGAGCTATACAGTGAAAATGAAAAAGAAATGAAATGTGTACAGATACAAACAGACTTTAGGGAAAACAAGGGGTGGCTAAAAGATGTTAGTAGAAAATAAGTCTATCATTTAAACCGGAGGGCTCCTGGGAGCCAATGCAGATGATCAGCTCGGTTTCCATGTTTTTGCTATGGTCAGAATCCCAAAAGCCCTGCTGAAGGACACAAACAGAAAGGTCATTGACACTGTGGTCCCTGGAGATAAAGTGGGATACAATGAGTTCATCAGTGTCTCCATTCTTGACTGCCCTGTTATGTTCCATGAAATGGTCAGCAAGGAATTTACCAGTCTCTCTGATGTAAATAGCTGCACACTTCCTGCAAAAAATACAATATGCAAGCAATAGCACACGACGAGGTGTGGATTATGTGCTGATAAGGCATGCCCAGAGGGGTGTACTGGGCACGGGGCAGCTTCGCTGAGTGCCTTGTCCTCAGCATGTTTAATCAGCACATAACCCACACCTCGGAGTGTGTTATTGTGCTTATAAAATGGGTTCCATTGTAAAAAAAAGTTATTTTAAAAGTTTAGGTAAGAAGTTTTAAAATGTCTAAAAACTATGTTAATATAAATAAAAAATAGAAAAGCAGTCCCTGTGTTTGTACTGTATTGATAACTAGAATATATGTAAAAGGCAGCCACTAGAGGGTACTGGTGTCTGTAGCTCCCCCCCTGCCGAGACACACACACGTGTTTTATTTTATTTTAAAATGTTTGTTTTATTTAAGTAGTAGGCTGTTCAGGAGCATGGCCGGATTTCAGTTGAAGCAGGCTGGAATCGGGCATGTCAGCGAGGAAACTAGAAACATAGACTTTGATGGCAGATAAGGACCGCTTGGCCCACCTAGTCTGCCCATTTCCCTACCTAGAGGATAAGCTGCAGATCCTATTTAACCAGCAGCCTATTTCTTCCTACCCCCCACAAAAATTGCCTTATGTCTGTCCCATGCATTCTTGAATTCTCCCACAGTTTTAGACCCCACAATCTCCTCAGGAAGGCTGTTCCATGTGTCCACCACCCTCTCTGTGAAAAAATACTTCCTCACATTGCCCCTGAGCTGTCCCCCTCTATCTTCAAATTGTGTCCCCTTGTTCTTGCACATCTCCTTTTCTGAAAGATGCTACCCTCTTGGACTTTGTTGATTCCACTGAGGTACTTAAACATTTCTATCATGTCCCCCCTATCCCTCCTTTCCTCAAGGGTATACATGTTAAGTTCCTTTAGCTTCTCCTCATATGGCTTCTCTTGCAGACCCTGCACCATTTTAGTTGCCCTCTTCTGAACTGCCTCCATCCTGTCTATGTCCTTGCAGAGATGAGGTCTCCAGAACTTGATGCAGTACTCCAGATGGGGTCTCACCAACTGTCTGTACAGGGGGATAACAGCTTCCTGTTTTCTGCTGGTGATGCCTCTCCCTATGCATCCCAGTATCCCCCAGCCCTCCCTACTGTCTTCTCACATTGCTTGCCAACCTTAAGGTCATCTGATATGATTACCCCAGGTCTCTTTCCATATTTGTTGTTGTTACTACCTCCTCCAAGGAGCTGGGAGTTGTTGAACTCGCTTGAGCGACTTCCGGTTTTTCGGTTGGGTCGTATTTAATTTTGTCATATTTACAGGTTTGCACAGTGGTGTAATCTTTTGTAGCTTTTTAGCATGGTAATTTGGGGTGTACAGAGGTCGAGGATAGTGGATTAACAGTGCCAACCAGTGAATGAGCTGGCTTGTGATAGTCATTTCCGGTATTCTATTTGGGTTTCTCGGGGTAATGGACAAGGTACAGGAATTTTTTTTGTATGGAGAACTAGGTCTGTGCTGAGTGTTTTGCTTTTTTTTTGTCATTTTGAATGATGGAACAGAGGATCGATTCTGTGGTTACCTGGAGGAAGGATGTAATGAAACAGAATGCTATCGGGAGCAAGCAGTTCTGGTTTTAGTGGTTGCAGTGTGACTGAGGTAGTTACTTTTTTAACAAGGCGGAAAAGTGCTATGGATGAATTTATTTTAATTATTTTTGTTACACTTTCTTGTTAGAGAGAGAGAGATGGGCTTTGTGTTGTTTGATGCCTGTGACAGCAATGTGACATTTCGCACTGGTGCTGCGCGTTGTGCCCACTTCTTAGAATAGTTTCGAGCTCAGCTTGGTTACTGATTTCTGTGTGTTGTGAGGTCGGCTATGGGAGAAAAGTGCCGGTTTGCATAAATACACGCTGATAAGGACACGGCTCAGAGGTCCTTTTAGCCAATCAAATGAAGCAATTTTGTTTAACCATTTTATAAACCATATTAGTGAAGGTGCATCAGAACTTCTTGGTGATGTGAAAAACACCTGTAGGACCCCAAATTTCAGTCACACTAGAAACACATTTGCAGGTATAACAGAGAATTCTGTTGCAAGGTTTGGTACCTGGTAGGAAGGAACTGTTAGGAGTAGGTAGGCTGCTTTTAACCAGGAGATTCCACAGGCTGAGTGGCCGGCAGTAGAAGGCAATAGGTGGTTCTGTAAAGGAAGCACCAATGTTGGGGTTAGTTTGCAAAATAGAAAAGTTACTGGTGATGATCCTGTGAAGAGGAAGTGTACTCTGATGGAAAGGAAGCACTAGTGGAATTCGTCATTGTTCTTGCATGACAGTATCCTTCCTGTGGGGGTCAAGGTTACGGGGCATGTTACTGACCTGGGATAGTGCTCTGTCCACTGTGCTTTTAGGGTATCCCCTGTGATAAAAAAACTATGCATTATCTGGGCCTGCTCAACAAAAATCATCCTCTTCACTGCATAACCTGCGAAGGTTAAGAAACTGAATAAGGCAGGCCATTCTTGACATGATGGAAAGAGCTGTGGAGGAGGAAACTGCGAGAGTCAGTAGGTTTGAAATAAACTGATGTCTTCAGACCAGTGTTCTGTACTGACAGGTGGATATCCAGAAAAGGCAGCGTAGAGGAGGATACTTCAACAGTGTATTGAAGGGAAGGATAGGCCATGGTAAGCTTGTCGAGGAAGACTTGGAGTGTCTCCCTGGAGCAGGAGGTGGCCCCCACACAGTCATCTATGTAGTGTTTGTAGAGTTCAGGCACAGTCCATGTGAATGAGGGAAAAAATTGTTCCTCCACCCAACCCACAAACAGATTAACAAAGCTGGGACCCATCTTGGTACCCATGGCAACTCCACTGACCTGCTGAAACAACTGTTATTAAAAGAAAACGTATTGAGTTTAAGATCAAGTTCTGCCAGATGAGTTAGTGTGTGTGGGGGTGGCTGCTGGGCTTCCACTTATTCAAGAAATGCTGCAAAGTTGTCAGGCCATCATCATGGGGGGGTCATTGTGTAAATAGATTTGAGGTCCATGGTGAAAATGAGCTGATGAGTGTCATTGAATCTGATCTGAACCTGTCAAATAACTGGAGAGCATAGGAGGGCATGGACTCAATGAGTGGTCTCATGAGGCTGTCCAAAAATGCAGAGATGTGGGATGTAGGGCAGGAGCAGGCAGACACAGTAGGATGACCAGCATACCTCTCAACCTCCTGCCTCATAAATCAGGGTCAAGGCTTAAAAAAATCAGGGACAAAGGACCAAAATCAGGGACACATCTTCAAAATTGGTGATATCCACTCAGGAAGCTGGCAGAATAAGGGGCTTAGTGTAAAATGTATTTTCTAAGGAAGAACAAGTCTGTAACTTTAATGTTTGACATTATTTTGTCCTTACAACCCCTACTGTTTGGTCAGGGAAACACAATTTTTAGGAGGGACAGAGTAAAATTTTGAGGCAAAATCAGGGACGTCCCTGAAAATCAGGGACAGTTGAGAGGTATGATGACCAGGGTTACCTGTTTTGTGGATTTTGGGAAGGAGATAAAACCTGGATGTCTGGGGATGCAGAATTATGAGTCTCTCAGCAGAAGCAGTGAGCTTTTCGTTTTCACTAGCAGAGGTGATGGTGGTGGTTACCTCAGTCTGATAGTCAGCAGTGGGGTCCTGTGGAAGAGAAGAGTAAACCCTGGTCACAGAGAGTTGCTGTGTGGCTTCAGTGATGTATTGCTCCTTTTTCCAGACTACAACAACACCACCTCCCTTATCAGCTGGTTTAATAACAATGTCATTCCTTCATTGCAGAGATCTGAGGGCTGCAAGCTCACCAATTGTCAGGTTGGAGTGGTTGTGCATGCAGTGAAAATTGAAGTTAGTGGTGTTTCCCATGCATTGGTTAACAAAATAATCAACAGCAGCACAATGTCCTGGAGGAGCTGTCCATGAACATTGATGGAGATTGATATCAGTGGTTGTTCTGGTGATACTGTCATCATCGGCGGGAAGAGGAGTCTCATTAGAAAAATGAGCTGTAAGGTGTACTTCACAATAGAATTGCTGTAGATCAACTTGAAGCTGGGGTGTGTCAAGAAGTCTGGATGTGGGCACAAAACAGAGACCTTTGCTAGGTAGAGATTGCTCATCTTGTGTCAGGGGAAGTCTGGAGGAATACAAAATACCAAATTGTTAGGTTGCGTCTGACTTGAGTGCTCATGCTGGTTGCTGCTGTGCAGGGTGAGAGACTGGAGTTTGTCAGATTTGATGTCCTTGAGCAACTGAAAGAGAGTGAAGTTAAGATGTGGGATGCAGTGATTATTGAAAGGAAGGTTATATGTGTAGGGCACCACTAGGTTCCCTAACAATTTATCTGGACAGGCCAGATGAATCTGGAAGGAGAGGCAGGAGGCTTACTCAGTGACCAAAATGCAAGTAGTTTATTTACCAGGGACAATAAACAAAACAAGATAACATGTTTATACAATGCTACAGGATAATAAAAATAAACAACAAACAGTATGATCAGGACCAACAATTGGTCAAACCATGAACAGGGGTTAGCCCCTTTTAGTTTAAGTCATGCATGCACTTCACTGGGATGATGCAGCTATGGATAAACCAAGCTTGGCTTTCCTTTGTATCAGTTGATCAGCAGGTGGACATTGACCCCACAAAGCACTTGTTATAAATAGGCCATAATGGGGCATCCCCCAACGGAACAGAACACAATGAGGAACACTGCTAGCTGGTCAGTGAAGAACTTGACAATCTTCTGCAGCTCCAGGCAAGAAGCTGAAGACTTCTGTTTGGCAGGTGGATCTCTAGATGATATGCAACAATGACAACTGGTAGTTGCTTGGCAGCCAGGACACATCCCAAGAAGATAACTGCTGGCCATGCGGCTCTTTGGCGGCCTTAACAGAGCAACACAGTCATGCGCACACTTCCAGGTGGCAGACAAAATAAGAAAGGGGCATGCGCAATGTTAACTGTGGTCCCTCAAGCTTGAGCCGGGGGACCTCCTAAGCCGACTCACTACTGGATACCTCACTAGTGGCTCTCTACCACTTACTGTCATAGGGCTGATGCTGGAACATGTGTAGCGGAACCTTGGACTGCCTGATGTTACAGAAGGTAGTTCTGCTGCTGATGGCGGATCGGTTGGAGACCTTCCTGGGTCAGTGTCAGGCTCTGGCAGAGCTGGTTCTGGCAGCAAAGGTGGAGCTGGTCGTTAGGTACACTGGGATAGAATTCGATAACACAGTCACAGTTAGCAGCAAACAGTTCAGTTTTGTAAGCAGACAGTTCAACACTTGCAAAGGGTGAAGTGTCTAGGGGCATCAGGCAGGAAACAGCACAGTTTGGGTGTAGAGGCACTCAGGAACCCTTACAGAGCACTGGGGGCAGCCCAGGGCCACTAAGACCATTCCTTCCCCTTCCCTGAGTGTACTGTACCTCTGAAGTTATTTGGCACTGGCTGCCTTAGCAGTCACACCCCTCTATAACCAAAATGTTAATCCCTATGCTTGGGATTTATGGGACTCCCGGGGCCTGGTCCCACCCTTCTGACTACTATTAAAGGCTTGGCCCAGCCCTACCCACCAATTGATAGGTCTGAGGGCCTGGCCACTGGACCCTCAATGCTGGCCCCCCCACCTCTTGGGGCTTTTAGGTCACAGCACCCCTCTCCTTTAGTCTGGGGACAAGCAGCTATTTAGCTTAGACTGGCTATCCCCTGGATTCCTTTAACCAAAATAACAAAATAAAAAAAACAAAATGCCTTGGGGCTCTGGTCACACCTGGGGCCTTTCTTTTGCCTTGGTGGGCCCTCTGACCATGACTCCTTAGCTCCTCCTCCTTGGAGACTGGTGGTGTACCCCAGGAGCCCACTGCTACTCCCTTTATGTTACTAAGGCCCTGGCCCTTTAAGTAATTTCCTATCTGGGCACTGTGCCCCTTAGCTCCCCTTCACTTCCCCACTTCCACTAGTGCTCGCGGCCCAAGATTAAACAAAGTTTGGGCCCACGGCCCACTCACAATCAAGGCTCAGGTCTGCTACACTGCTGAGGAGGGTCCGGGAGACAGCCAGGGAGCTGTTCTCCCACCCAACTTTCCTTTCTGGTTGTGCTGCTGGTTGGCGGAACTAAAGGTTCGGCGCATGTTTTCTGCCCAGACTGATTTCTTGGTGGCACAACTTTGTTCGCCTGCCCTTTTCTTCCCCCCTCAATGATTGGGGCTCTGCCCAGGGACAGCAGGTCACTTCAGGGAGACGCATTCCACCCGAACAACCCTGCTGCTGTTTCCACATGCCCAGGATGCCATGCCAACCGGAGGGAAGCGATGCTGGAGGAGCCACAGGACCACCACTAGTTGGTCTTCTCTCTGTGCTGTCCATATCCTCCACCCTCCTCACTCAGCCACTGACTACCCCTTCAAGCCACTCCCCAGCCCTTTTGTAGGGCAGGGGAGGTCCTGGCATCTAGCCAGGAGATTGGGCAGCACATGCCCTGCAGTTAGGGTCTCCCGCCCACGCCCCCCCCTTCTTAGTGCTGAATGGCATGACATTACACAACGGGGATAGGGAGAGGTTGGTGGGACTGCAGGCAAAGTGGGGGGATGTGAGGGGAATGGAAAAAGAAAAAAAAATATGTCAGGGAAAGGATCCCCGTTTCTTCATTGTGCCCCCCCAATTTTGGGGTACTTCAATCCAGCCCCCCTTAAACATACATGTCTCCATGTATGGAGGTCAATTATTAGGTAGAATTTTAAAACACAAACAACGTTTTAGTACTATAAACTATTGACCTAGTCTACTTGAAAACATTAAGTTTTGACTGGTCTACTGCAACATTTTTAACCTACGGCCACAATAAACTGAGTAAAGAGATGGACGGCCTTGAGGTGCCTTTTGGGAGGGGTTCCTGCCTCTCCTTGTTGATCCATCCATCTGTCTTGACAGGAACCGGGCAGGACTTTAGATGCATTCAGTGCACTAGTCTTTGTATCCCATCCCTGGCTTGGAGCTGGTAGCTATGTATTGTAGGGAAAGGGGTGCCCACGATGACCTATGGGTTGGGTTCCCACCTTGAAAATAATGTTTCCTCACCCTAACACCTTACCAGCACTCACTCTCCTATGGGTAAGTGTGTCTTCTGATCATAGGTGTCATATGACTCTTATTCATCGTCTGGGTCTGTACATACTCTTGAACTGGTCAGTGGCTGAGGCTCTGTTTGAGGAGAGGTCCTTTTTTCTTTTCGGTGGTGTGGCTGTACTGCTAGGGCTGACACCGAGATGGGGGTATGACTTGCATGCATTGACAGCTGATATCAGTTGCGGTGGCCCAAACTGGATCCATTTTTTCTGATTTGTTCATTAGGTCTGAAGCAAATTCAGGGGCCTCCGGATGCAAATACTGGCTGGGGAGCTCATCCCCACTACTGGGGTGTCAAACCCTGTAGGCCCTTGCAATTTCTGGGGGTCTGCAGCATTCAGCTGGGTGCACTCCTTCTTCCACAAGGATTCCTGTAGTTCCACCGTGTGTCTGCCGAGTTCTTCTTTTTCTTGCATCATGATGAGCAGCGAACAGTTCAGGTCTTCGGTCATCACGTCGTAGTCCTGGATAATTTTGGTGCACCGGTCTGCTGCCTCTTTATGCAGAGGACTTGCTAGGTCTGATTTTTAATCTGTTGATCTCACTGATGGAGAGTCATTTTAGGATCATTACATTCTTTTCGCAACTCAGTATTTTGCTTGGCATATGTTGCAACCCGCTGTATAAGCTCCTGGTAGTGGGCCTCCATTTCAGCATTCCAGTCTGGAACCAGTTGACTCTTATCACAAGTGACAACCCCTGCCATGTCTACAGATTCCTCTATTTGGGCCTCTGGACCTTTGGATGGGCTTCCTGAAGGTGCCATGACAGCTTGGTGGTGCCACTTTATTCTCCCCATCTCCCTTTTGGTGTCCTCATACAGCTGGTGTCAAGCTCTCTTGACGTCACTGCTTCTGGCATTATTTCATGTGTATGGTCGTTGAATGGGCCCCACAGTCTCTTGGTCTGTGTACATGGTCCTACCTTGCTTCATCCATTGATGCATGCATCTTTGGCCTTTGTTTCTTCTTCTCCTCCCGGGACGACGTGGATACTGCCCAACCGGCTGGGCCCCTTGCTTCATTTCTGTAATGAGTACTGCCAACTCCTGCACCTGATATGCCACATGGGCCAGTTCCTCTTGCATAATCTAGCTGGAATCCCACTCCATCTCTTCTCTGGTGGGCATCTTGGTGTGGGTAGCTTCAAGCTTTGGACTCCTTGATGTTTCTTATCCTGCTGACTACATCAAATGTACGGTGCCATTAGGTTCCCTAACAATTCTCAGGACAGGCCAGATGAATCTGGAAGGAGAGGCAGGAAGCTTACTCAGTGACCAAGATGCAAGTAGTTTATTTACCAGGGACAATAAACAAAACAAGATAACGGCTTTCTACAATGCTACAGGATAATAAAAATAAACAAACAATACAGTCAGGACCAGCAATTGGTCAAACCAAGAACAGGGGTTAATCCCTTTTAGTTTAAGTTCTGCATGCACTTGGCCAAGATGATGCAACTACGGATGAACCAAGCTTGGGCTTTCCTCTGCATCAGTTGATTAGCAGGTGGGCATTGACCCCACAAAGTGCTTATTACAAACAGGCCATAATGGGGCATCCCCCCGACAGAACAGAACACAATGAAAAACACTGCTAGCTGGTCAGTGAAGAACTTGGTGACCCTCTCTGGCTCCAGGCAAGAAGCTGAAGACTTTTGGTTGGCAGGTGGTTCTCTAGGCAATCTGCAACAATAACCACTGGTAGGTTCCCAGCACCCACGACACCTCTCAAGAAGATGACTGCTGACGATGCGACTCTTTGGCAGCCTTAACCCATGGACATGCACACACTACTGGATGGCAGGCAAAATAAGAAAGGGTCATGTACAACGTTAGCTGTGGTCCCTCAAGCTTGAGCTGGGGTGGCTTCTAAGCTGACTCACTACTGGATACTTCATTAGCAGCTCTCTATCACTTACCATCACAGGGCTGATGCTGGAACACATGTGGTGGAACTTTGGAGTGGCTGACATCACAGAAGGTGCTTCTGCTGCAAATGGCAGATGGGCCAGAGACCTCCCTGGGTCAGTGTCAGGCTCTGGTGAAGCTGGTCTCAGCAGCAAAGGTGGAGCTGGTCACCAGGTACACTGGGATGGAATTCGATAACATAGTTATGGTTAGCAGCAAACAGTTCAGTTTTGTAAGCAGACAGTTCAGCACTTGCAAAGGGTGCAGTATCTAGGGGCATCAGGTGGGCAATAGCACAGTTCAGGTGGGGCAGCATTCAGGAATCCTTACAGAGCACTGGGAGCAGCACAGGGCCACTAGGATCATTCCTTCCCCTTCCCAGAGGGTACTGTACCTCTGAAGATGTTTGGCACTGGCTGCCTCAGCGGCCACACCCCTCTATTACCAAAATTTTAATCCCTATGCCTGGGATTGATGGAACTCCCAGGGCCTGGTCCCACCCTTCTGACTACTAATAAAGGTTTGGCCCAGCCCTATCCACTAATCGATAGGCCTGAGGGCCTGGCAGCTGGACCCTCACCACCAGCACCTCCCACCTCTCGGGGCTTTTGGGTTGCATTACCCTTCTCCTTTAGTCTGGGAACAAGCAGCTATTTAGCTTACACTGGACATCCCCTAAATACCTTTAACCAAAATTTGAAGATAGAGGGGGGGTGACTCAGAGGTAATTTAAGGAAGTATTTTTTCACAGAGAGGGTTGTGGATGCATGGAACAGTCTTCCGGAGGAGGTTGTGGAGTCAAAAACAATGATGAAATTCAAGCATGCATGGGACAGTCATAAGGCAATTCTAGGGGGCAGCGGTAGGAAAAAGTAGGCTGCTGGTTAACTAGGATCTGCAGCTTATCCATTAGGTAGGGAAATGGGCAGACTGAGTGGGCCAAGTGGTCCTTATCTGCCATCAAATTCTATGTTTCTATGTTTCTATAACAAAATAAAAAATAAACAAAATACCTTGGGGCTCTTGTCACACCTGGTGCCATTCTTTTGCCTTGCTAGGCCCTCCATCCATGACTCCTTAGCTTCCTCTCCTTGGATACTGGTGATGTACCCCAGGAGCCCACTGCACCCCCCTTTAGGTTACTAGGGCCCTGGTCCTTTAAGTAATTTCCTTTTTGGGCACTCTGCCCCTTATCTCCTTTTCCCTTTCCCACTTCCCCTAGTGACCATGACATAAGTGTAAACAAATATCAGGCCCACGGCCCACTCACCACCATGCCCCGGGTCTGCTGCACTGATGAGGAGGGTCCTGGAGACAACCAGGGAACCATGCTCCCACCTGACTTTCCTTTCTGGTTGTGTTGCTGGGTGGTAGAACTAAAGGTTTAGGGCGCATTTTCCACCCAGACCTATTTCTTGGTGGCACAACTTAGTCCGCCAGCCATTTTCTGCCCCCCTTGACAATCAGGGCAATGCCCAGGGAGAGCAGGTCATGTCGGGGAGCCGCATTCCACCCAACTGACCCTGTTGCTGCTGCCACATGCCGAGGACGGCAACTGGAGGGAAGCAACACTGGATGAACCATGGGATCACTACAGGCGGATCTTCACTCTGTGCTCTCCTCACTCTCCACCCTCCTCGTTCGGCCACCAAATACATCTTCAAGCCACTCCCCAGCCCTTTTGAAAGGCAGGGGAGGTCCTGGCATCTAGCCAGGAGACTGGGCAGCACAAACCCTGCAGGCAGGGTCTCCTGCCCACGATTTCCCTTCTTAGTGCCAAACAGTGCAAAATTACACAAAGGGGATAGGGAGGTATCAGTGGGATTGCAGGCAAAGGGAGGGGGATGCAAGGGAAAGAGAAAAAGAAAAAGAATTCTATGTCAGTGAAAGGGTCCTCATTTCTTCGTTGTGTCCCCCTCAACTTTGGGGTACTACATGTGGAGCTGTTCGCTGCAGGAAATTATTTTGCCTTTGGATGGTTTTCTCCACAGAGATCAGCTGTTTCTTAATGGAGAGAATGGTGTTCATAATAAGTTTCCTAGAGAAAGTTTTCCAAAGCTTATTAGTGCAGGAAACATGTATCTCAGACCCAAATGAACAAGGATGGAATTTCAAACAGTAACCTTTGAGAATAACACCCAGGTGGCTGCATTTGGAAAGAAACTGTAAGTGACTGCACATTTTAATTTGAGAGCAAATGGCAGAAAATAATTCAAGAAAATACTTAGAAATATGAGAAGGAAGTGCAGACATAGATGGAATAAAAGAGCACTATAGAGAATTCAGAAGTGATTTCAGAGAAGACATAGTGGGTCTCAGAAAATGCAGCACATAAATTGTAAAAACAAAAATAAGGTGCTGCATCAGCATGTGGTCTGAAAGCAAAACAAAATGGTTATATTAAATGCACGCTGAAAATAGAGTTAAAAATTTTCATTTCAACCTTAGGTCTTCTTAAGGAAATATCTAAAAGAAAAAACAAAGTTAGTATAGAGGGGAGGTAAAATAAAGGATATATATGAGGGGAAAAAGAAAAGGGAAAGGCTCAGGGAGAAGAAGTGATAAATGGCAAGATTAAAAGAGAATCTGTGAAATAAAAAGATGATGAGGGGAAAGACAAGGCATAATAGGAGTGAATGAGATAGAGAAGTCCCCAGGTGGGGACTAATTAACAGGGCCTAGTAAGAAGGCTGAAAGGTGACAAATGTGTGGAAGAGAACAGAGAAGGAGACATATGGTGAAAAAGAAATTAAATTTGTACAGAAACAAACAGACTTTAGGGAAAACAAGGGGTGGCTGAAAGATGATAGTAGAAAATAAGTCTATCAAATAAACCGGAGGGCTGATGGGAGCCAAGGTGGATGATCAGCTTGGTTTCCATGTTTTCTTCATGGTCAGAATCCCAGAAGACCTGCTGAAGGACACAAACAGAAAGGTCATTGACACTGTAGTCCTTGGAGATAAAGTGGGATACAATAGGTTTATCAGTGTCTCAAATCCTGACTGCCCTGTAACATTCCCTGGAATGGTCAGCAAGGCATGAACCAGTCTCTCTGCGGTAAATAACTGCACACTTCCTGCAAAGAATACAATATACCAATTAGTGGAGATGCATGAGAACTCCTTGCTGATGTAGAAAACACCTGTAGAACCCTGAATTTCAGTCACATTGGAAACAAATTTGCAGGTGTAGCAGCAAGTTCTGCTGCGAGGTTTGGTACCTGGTAGGGAGGAACTGTTAGGAGTAGGTAGGCTGCTTTCTACCAGGAGATTCCACAGGTTGGGTGGCCAATGGTAGGAGGCAATAGGTGGTTCTGTAAAGGAAGCATCAATGTTGGGGTCAGTTTGAAAAATAGGAAAGTTACTGGTGATTATCCTGTGAAGAGAAGGTGTGCTTTGTTGGAAAGAAGCACTAGTGGAATTTGTCATTGTTCTTGCATGACAGTATCCTTCCGGCGGGGGTCAAGGTTATGGGGCATGTTACTGACCTGGGAGAGTGCTCTGTCTACTGTGCTTTTGGGATATCCCCTGTGATAAAAAAACTATGCATTATTTGGGCCTGCTCAGCAGGAAATTCCCATCTCCTTGCTAACACTATCCAGAATGTCTCAAAATAGAAACATTCAAAAAACAGACTCCAATTTATCAGTACATTCACCCATTAGGCAAAGCCTGTCTTGTACAGATTTATGATGATGATTACCTCAGACATTCAATTTGTTGTGACAATACAGTATAACTATAGGGTATCCCACATTTTTTGTGGTACCCTTTAATCTATTAGTTTCCTTTGTAAATTAGTTTCTGGTGTTTCTACTGGGCAATTAAAACAAGGTGTTAAAAACTGTTTGCTCAAAAGCAATTTGTTCATCCCTTTCCTGGTGTTAGACACAACTTCTGATTTGGAAATTTGCCATTGTTTCAATTTCTTGAAAAGGTCTAGTATATATGGGGGATTCCACCATACTGTGTCAACATGGAATTTGTCGACCAGCGATTGCACAACACCGCCAACTGGTGGTGTGCCATGGCTGTGGAAACTGGTATTTTCTGTGGGGGGCTTTGCCTCCCCACACCTTCCATGTTGGGGATCTCTGCCTCTCGCACCTCACGGACTTTAAATAATCAACTCTGAGTCATAGTTAATCAGGGAGGGGATGAACACCCAGGAGGCAACAGTATCCAGAACCCAGCTGACCATCACAGCGAACTGCTGAAAATGTCGCTGTGATGGTCTTCACTGTATTCCTGTTGCAATGTGATACCTATATGGGGCTATGCCAGTCGGAAATACATGAAAAGCACCCTATTTTGGAGCCTCCCATTTTTGAAAAAAATAGAGACATCTGTGTTGTAGCTGAGTACACCACACAGCTTGGCTGCCCTGCAGAATAGGGGCAATATTAGAATAGAGAAACAGTGAAAACAAACACCACTGGGTTGATCATATTTAACCCCTCCCCCTTTCTCAATAGGCCAATATGTGACTTATCTCTTGACAGGGTTAAGTCTACTACACCACAACAGCTGGAAACACAGATTATACATTCTGGTCTTCAGTCTTTGTGGTAAAGAGAAGATATAAATGACCATTAAAAATATTGGAATGATAAATGTTTTTATCAAAAATATTTGTTTCAGCTTGGTCAAGGGATATGTTCTCAATTTTTGGACCTTTAACTAGGCCTATATCAGACAGTAGGGGAATATTTATTGAAAAAGTGGACATCATCACAGTAACATACAACAAAAGAAACATCATAAAACAGAAACATTAATCTGCATAACAATCATAAACCCTATTTACACAATAGTATGTAGCACCCACCAGTTAACAAACACATTAATAAAGTACTCAAAAAAGTAAAATTACAGAAAAAGTATTTTTCTGGGATCCTGCTTATTGTAAGGGAAAGGGAACGGGATCATTGTTTAACCAGGAGTGGCACACTAAGCAGAAGCTTATTTCCAGATGTGACCTGGGAGTATGAGGAAGTTAAGTGACGTGCTCAGGATCACACAGTATGTACCTAGGCCTATTATAATCCAGCAAACCCTTTAGTTCAGCCATACATTACAATTTATCCATTTATATTTAACTTTTTCTACTGAAAAACGTTCTATATCCAACAATAACATTTTATTTAGAGATTTTTTGACAGTAGCCAGGATTTCTGTTTGTGAGTATCCTCTGCTGTAAGACCCATATACAACGGGTCTTCCATATGTAATACTGCAAACACTCTCTCTCTCTCTCTCTCTCTCTATATATATATATATATATATATATATATATAATATATATATATATTTATACAATGTATGTTTTGGGATAAATCACAGTGTAAAAAATGATATCTGAGTTGGCCAGTGAAGATAACATTATTATCTTCATGTTCTATCGTCATACATTTATCTCACGTTCCTATACATCATCAGAATGAAACTGAAATTATCTTGCTGCTGTCTACTGCCCGCAGCTGTCTTACTACCCCATACAGCCCCCGCGAGCTGTCAATCTTCTGTGAAATTAACTAGTTGATCTGCATTATTTTCCATGAAATTCATAATTTAAATACTTATCTGGTTGATCCTGCCACTCTGAGCACTTTCACTTTCTGTGTAATGTACTGAGGTTGAGCGCTATTCTCACTGTTGAACGCTGTATTCTCTGAGGTGTTCTAGTAGTTGGAAATGTCAGAAAACGCTGTGCTTTATGCACAGCTTAGTATTCTTTCTTCAGTGAGTAAAAGCTGTTGACTGCACACAGGCTAAAGCGAGTGAATTTGTGGCTTTGGAACAGCGCTCAAAAGTGAGAACAGTGCTCAACCTCAGTACATTACACAGAAAGTGAAAGTGCTCAGAGTGGCAGGATCAACCAGATAAGTATTTAAATTATGAATTTCATGGAAAATAATGGCAGGATCAACCAGATACGCATTTAAAATATTAATTTCATCGACAATAAAGGCAGAATCAACCAGATAATTTTTTTAAATAACTTTAAACCGACAAGGTATTGAAATATCTGGTTGATCCTATCTCATTTGTTGTCTTGGGGGTGGGGGGCTGTGTTGGAGGGGGCATGGCAGGATAAACCAGATGAAATAACTATAAATAGCAAGCTCCATCAGAAATGTTTTTAAACAACAAATGACATCTGTTGTTTTGCCAGCATTCCTGTAAGGGGAGTTGTATTGCTAGAACCATCACCTTTATGTGGCCATTGCATTGAGAAGATATACGGTGGGTTGCATTTCGGGGGCAAAACATACATTGTATAAACAGAATATGACATGGCCTGACAGAAGATATCATATTTATCTTCACTCGAGGCCAGTGACATCAAGATATCTCACTCGTGGCTTTGCCACTCGTGAGATATCATGATATCACTGGCCTCTTGTGAAGGTAAATATGATATCTTCTGTCAGGCCATGTCATATCCCCTATATATACTGTATATATATATATATATATATATATATATATATATATATATATGGTAGTTACCCCATGTACTCGGTGAGGGTCCATATTCTACCTAGGGGTATTTGAGACAAGAAAATTAGGGTTCAGCCCATTGTATAGCAAGGTATCCCCAAAACCATGTTGCATATTTGCATTCTAAAAAGAGATGTGATTGTCTTTCTATTATCTGAGTGCAATTTTCCCTGGGACAATATCTTTCCATCACCTGCTTATGCTTATTGTTTCCCCTAACGCACAGCCTACCATAATTCCCCAGCCAAACAGTATCCCAGACAAAAGGGGAAGGTCTAGGGTTGGCTAATTGTTTGTGTACACTTACTTTCTGTACATCCTGACACTGGGGAAAATAGCTTCTGACTGACATTCTATTGATTCCATGTTTTTGTACAAAGACTTTCTATCCAACTTTTGAAACTGTAAGGATGCTAATTTCTACCAGACAGCATTCCTTATGCACTCTGACCTATATGTGGGGATCATCCCCGCTTTTTCAAATGATTTGATTGTCCCTGTCCCCATGGGGTAAGATATGGCTGTAACCATTGGTTAACCAGAGGTTTCCATAATTTTTCACCTGGCTTCAGTGTGTACCCAATGTTATAACTCCCATATAAACTGAAAAAGAAGGGTATTGGATGGATCATCCCCCCACACTTATTGACAGACCAATATGTAAACTCTCTTTTTATGGGATTTAACCTAGAGCCCCAAAATGCTTCGAAAAACATGCTGTACAACCTTGTCAGAGATTCTAGTAGGTGTGGGTATACTTGGCCGCTATAAAGTAATATGAGAATTAAAAGTGTTTTGATTAGTACAACTCTTTTTTTCTGGAGAATTGCTTTTCCTTCTATCCTGCCACCAATCTGTTAGCTCGGACCAGCCCTTTGTTCCAGTCTAATGATGCCAGATCTCCTGGACCAAATTCTAGCCCCAAAATGTTTATCGGTTCTGTAGCTATAGAAATACCTGAGAAGGAACTTGAATCAGGTAAAGGGATATTACCTAATATAACTCCTCTGCTTTTACTAACATTAATCCTGGCCCCAGAGATCTCTGAGAACTTCTTGAAGGTGGAGGACAGTGTAACCTCACATGTGTCTGGTGTCAAAGTGAGCACCAGGTCATCTGCATATGCAAAGACCTTTATCAGGGGTGAGCTGACAACTAGTGTAAGACCCAGAATGTTCTCTGTCTGTAAGATTTGTCTTAAAAGTATGTCTATACCAAAGGCGTATAGTAGGGGGCTTAAAGGGCAGCACTGACAAACACCTCTACGAATCTGAATATGTTTTCCATTCCAACCATTAACATTTGATAGGCTTATTGTCCCTTGATACATAACTTTAATCCATGTTACAGAGCTATCTGGTATCCCAAAAGCTGTTCAGTTGGAAAAGAGGTAATCATGTGCATGCCTGTCAAAGGCATTTTCTTGATCTAACCCAAAGCGGTACCCCTGCAGATCCCCTTGTTCTCAGCTAAAAAAAAACTTCCCTTAAGACAATTAAATTATCCTGTTGTTTCCTCCCTGCAACTGCACATGTTTGAGCCATGAAAATTAAGTATTCAGCAACTGTGGACAATCTAGCAAATAAGTTTTACATACAATTTTTAAATCCATATAAGGAGACTTAGTGGACTCCAGTTACCTATGTCTTCCTTCTGGCCTTTCTTGTGTAACAAAACCAGAATGGCTCCATTCATGGTTGCAGGATACTGTGATGTTTCCAGCATGCAGGTGTACAGAATCACCAAGGTTGGTGCTAATTCTGCTTCAAAGAGCTTATAAACCCCTGTTCTCAAACCATCTGACCCTGGGGCTGTATCATTTTTCAACAATTTTATGGCTACTTCCACCTCCTCCATAGTGATTGGTTGTATGAGTTGCTGTGCATCTTGCTCAGTGACCTGTGGTAGTGCCAAGGCCTCTCTTAAAGTTTGAGACTCCTGGATTTGGGGAGCCTTTTCAAACTGATTTTCAAGGTGACATTCTACCACTCTTAATAAATGTGTAGGTGCAGGCACTGCTTGCCCTGTCGGAGTATTCAGTGTTTCTATAAACCTATTTTATACTCTTGCCCTACATTCCTTGAATGGTTCTAAAGACCCTTTCTTAATTTGTGTACCAAATCAAAGCTCTTGAGACAGGGATTTTGCCCGGTTAAACTAAATGCTGGCCATCTGTGTCTTAATGTTACTTATCTGTGTACTATAATGCAAATGTGTGACCTCTACTTGTAAAGTCAATTGTTGCAGTTGATGTCTTAGAACAAGATAAAGTACTCTTTGTTTGCAATGTATTGAGCCTCATTTTGAAATAGAGCTTGTCATGTTTTTTTGTGTCCTTCCACCACTCTGTCATGGTTTCATAACACCCTACCACTTAAAGACGTGCTGACCATTCTCTTTTCTGTCTTTTCTGAATTACTGGATCAGTCAATAAGGATTCATTAGGACTTCTGGTACTGTTTTTATAGTGTGGAGAATTTTCCCAAGTAAATGACATCCTGATAGATGCATGGTCAGAAAATTCATATACTCTGGTCTTCATTTCTAGAATTTGTAACACTGTTGACATAAAAATAAAATCTATCCATGTTTTTAAGGTGCCTCTGAAGTACTGTATGTATAACCACCTGCAGGATACCAGTTCCTAAAGGCATCAGTTAGCCCATGAGTGGTAACAATCTGTTGTAATGCAGTAGAATCATAAAATAATTTTGACATTTGAAGTCCCCTATCTGTTTGTCTTAGGGCATAGTTAAAATCACCCATCCAGATAGTACGTCATGAGGTGTGTAAACATGGCTGTGTCTCTTTAAAGCCCTTTCCACAGCAAGCCCACTGCTGGCTATCTGCCTCCTTTGGTGGCTGCAGAGGTTCAGAAGCCTGCTGGCCACTCCAGCAACCTCTACCTGAACCAAGAACTCTCATTACCAGCAAGTCCACTGTGGGCTGTTTGCCTCCTTCAGTGGCCACGGTAATTCAGAAGCCCACCGGCTGCTCCAGCCACCTCTCCCCAACCCAGGAACTCTCATTACCAGCAAGCCTACTGTGGGCTGTCTGCCTCCTTTATCAGATGTGGCTGTTCGGAAGCCTACCGGCCACTCCAGCTAATGTACCTCTACCTAACCCAGAAACTCTCATCACTAGCAAGCCCATCATGGGCTGTCTGACTCCTTTGACGGCTACAGCAGTTCAGAAGCACACCGGCCACTCCAGCCACCTCTACCCAACCCAGGAACTCTCATTACCAGGTGCGCTCATAGACTAAGCCAGGGCGGCTGACTGAGAAGCTGATTGGTTGTGGCTTCTCGATGCTAGCACCCGATTAGATGGTGACACTCCAGCTTGTCCATGATTGACTGCCACGCTCCTTGCAGTGCCATAGCTGTACACAGACTGTCTTACCTAGCTAACCGGAAGCTACGGCTTTTTTCTAACTCAATGTTTTGGAAAATTTGCTAATTTTGAATGTGTAGATATGTTAAGAAATGCAGTGTACTGTATATGATTTGAACTGTGCCTTTATTGTTATTATTGCACTGTATTTTCACTGCCAACTGTGTCTTTTCTCTCCCCCTACTTTATCTTCCTTATGTATATCCTGAGACTGGGCTGAACTCAGGGGAGCGCTATCCCTCTCTGAAACCCAGGACTGCCATATGAATCTGTTTCTGTTTCCTGGTTTCGAAGCCCAATAGCCACTCCAGCCACTTCTACCCAACCAAGGAACTCTCATTACCAAGTACGATCACAGCATAACCCAGGGCTGCCGACCGAGAAGCTGCTTGGTCTCGGCTTCTTGGTGCTAGCACCTGATAGGATGACTACACTCCAGCTTGTCCACGATTGGCTGCCGCACTCCTTGCAGAGCGATAGCTGCACACAGACTGTCCTCCCTAGTTAAGTGGAATTTATGGCTTTTTTCTAACTTGATTTTTGGGCCCTCCTACTGACCCCCTCCATGCACCTTAATTAAATATGCTAGTGTCCCTCCCATTTTATTAATTGTGTCCTTGGATTGGCTAGTACCCTTTAAAGTCCTCCTCTCAGGTCCCCCGATCCTTTCTTCTCAGTGCCTTTCCCCTCATGTATAGGGTGTTCTCCACAAGCCCTCAGTGCCTCCCTCTAGATCACTTAGTTATTGGGCTGCACTGTAATCAGTACACCTAAATATGACCTCCACATCCTCAGTCTTAGGCCATTTTGATCCTATTTTTATAACGACCCCAAGTCTGCTTTCTATATAACAATTATTAGCATCTACACTCTCTGGCCATTTTTGTCCTATCTTATAACAACCCAAGGTCTCCTTTCTATACAGCAATTATTAGTAACCCCCTTGCATTGTGCTCACAGTGCAAACCCCTTGTCACCTGTGTTCATACAGTAACCCTATCAACATACATTTCTCACTCATATTCCTTCTCCTTCTCATTCCACTAAACTATGATGGCACTACACTTGTTGTCCCCCCATGCACAACCCAACATCCTTACACATATCCTGGAGTACAGCACCTTACAGTAAGGCACTCACATGCACTGCATTGCAGGACATCCCAGGGAACAACCTGAAAAATCCTCGGCTGGAGTATCCCCTTCTCCCCCAGGTTCTCGCCCCTTGTAGTAATCTCCCTACTGAAAAATTCAACTACAGAAGACAGCATAAGGCTGTGAAACGTCTTGCCCAACACCTTGCAAGAAGTGCCTTCTTCCTATTACTTCTTGCTGGGAATATCCACCCTAACCCCGGCCCGCACACAATGTCCTCAGCACAACTCCACAAACTAGGATCCCTAGTGATTGCTACCATCAATATTCACAGCTTGCTGCACAAAATTGATGACATGCATGTCTGGATGATTCAACATAAACCTGACATACTAGTTCTTAATGAAAATTGGCTTTCCCCCAAAATCCCTGACAATGCAGTATCCATTCCTGGCTTTGTCTTTTTTAGGCTAGACCGCACAGGTAGGCGAGGCAGTGGTTGCACCATCTACCTGAGGGACTCCCTTAAAGGACAAGTCATCCCTATATCTCCCACTAGCAACAACTCTCAAATGCTGGCAGTTTAAATAATTCTAGACCAGCATGTTAAGACCCTCACCATTGTATCTGTGTATATCTCCCCCCTCACTAAGAACAAGCCTCAGGATTTAAAATGGTTACTGACTTCTTTGACAATCACCCTCACTGCAGTGAGACAATTGTTATGGGTGACTTCAATGTTAACTGGCTGACATGGGAAGCTTGCCCGTATAAAGACACCTTTGCTGCAACTGATGTAACCCAAATGGTCCCTACCATCACAAGGTTCAACTACAGAACTGGCTGTTGCACCCTGCTTCATCTAATCCTCACCACCAACCCTAGCAGAATCGCAAACACCAAGTACTCCCTGACTCCCTAAGTGACCACTCCCCTGTCATATGCCATTGGTCAAACAGAGCTCCCAAGTCAAAACACTTTATCTGCATATACTAAAAAAAGGAAAGTTTCACCAATTCCTTCCTTGCCGCACTCTCACAAATTGATTGGTCACCACTTGACTCCATGAGCTGCATCAACCTTGCTCTCAATTTCTTCATTACATGACTTAACGAGATCTGTGATAATTTTTCAACTCTTAAAAAAATAAAGCAAAGAGCCTTCAATAGCTCCTGGATTACCCATGAACTAATCTCCATGTCAAGGCACAGGGATAACCTTTGGCACTGCGCTATGACATCCTAGAAACAATCTGACCTGCAATGCTATAAAGCTTCCAGGAATCAGTGTACCATGGCAATATGGAGAGCCAAGCAAGGATACTTCAGACATGAGCTAACCACACCTGGGGTAACAGCAAGTTCTTCTGGGCTAACATAAAAAACCTCACAGGAAAAACAAACTGATCCTCCCCTACTATGCTTCATGAAAACAGGGTTGTTCTTCTTGAGCATAAAGAAACTGCTGACTCTCTGAATTGTGCCTTTACAGATCTTAGCAGTATACTCCCTCTGAACTCTTTGAAAAAATTTACCCCCCCTCCAAAAGATAATACCAATCCACCGGGGACCGCCCCTCACTCCTTCTATTTCAGGAGACTATTTCTCTCTGAAGCTAGGAAGTACCTCCAAAAGGAAATTGGTAAAACCAGATATAGCAGTGACACCTTGGATTTAAAACTTAACTCACTATCCCTTGAAACTGTCCTATTCCCTCTTACTAAAATTTTAAATCTCTCACTCTTGCTCTTAGACAATTTCCCCAAGTCTGGAAATCGGCCAGTGTCATTCCCATACATAAAAGTGGTGATAGGTCCATGCACTCTAACTACCACCCCATCTCTATCTTACCACCACTTTCTAAAGCCCTAGAATGTGTTGTACCAGACCAGCTGTCTGAACACCTTGAGAAATATGATCTACAATGTCCTCAGCAACATGGCTTCTGCAAGGCCCATAGCACTGCCACTGCCCTTCTGGAATTTACTAGCCATATACATAAAGCTCAGGATTCGGGTAACCTATTCAGGTGGTGTTTATTGACTTAACAAAAGCATTTGACACTGTTAATCACTGGCTCCTAGTTGACTCCCTATCTGCTCTTGGTCTCTCAAATGCTGTCACAATGTGGTTTTACAGCTACGTCATAGACAGGAAGCAACAAGTTAAGATCACTGACTCTCTTTCCAGTAGTCTTATGGTTCAATCTAGTGTTCCACAAGGATCCATACTCGGCCTATGCCTATTCAGCCTCTTCATTAACAACCTTCCTGTAGCTTGTAAAAATAAAATGTTACTCTACGCTGATGATGCAGTCCTCTTTGCTATCCATTCTGACCCTGCCCCCATCCCTGGATCTACCGAAAAACTTCATTAGTGCAGAGTCTTGGTTCAATCAGTATAAGCTGTTGAGGAATTATAAAAAAAAAAGACCTTGCTTTTCCATGGCTCCCACAGCAAATTTAGAATGGCCAGCCTTGTTATCCACAACAAACTGCAACAACCTCACGAACAAGTGATGGAATTTAGGTATCTTGGTATTACCCTTGACTGCACACTCACCTACAACTCACATAGTCACCAAATCTCTAAAACCATTTATTAAAGAATTGGTGTCCTCTACCACCATTGCCACTGTCTGACCAGTGAAGCCATGCATACCGTTGTAACAAGCTCCATTCTGCCTAGCATGGATTATGGGCTTGGATTCTATGGTGCTGCCTCAGATACCACCCTAAACAGAATTAGGACCTCCCTAAATAAGTGTTGCAGACTTGTCACAGGAGCAAGTAAAAATAAATATACCTGCAAACTATACAGACTCTCAAACTGGCTCAACCTCTATGGTAGATTAACCTATCAGACCTGCCACCTGGCAAAGAAGATTTGCCTTCACCACACTCCCCCTGCCACTCATGCCCTCATGCAATCTACCTGTAATTTTCACTTCACATGTAGCTCGCTCAAGTCCTCGTACCTTGTCCCTTTTTGTGGTACCTCTCAGGCCCAATGGGCCTTCTACAGCAGAGATCCATCGCTAATGAATGATCTCCCATCTGAAGTCACTGATGAGAACAATCTTGGCCCATTCAAGCAAAAATTGCGCCACCAACTACCCAACCTAACCATGTGTGACTGTATCTTTTAGCACCGCGGTTGGACCTTAAATTAGTGCTACCCCCATTAATTCCCTTCCCCTGCCCTACCCATCTCCCACCCCCTCCTCTTTCCATGACCTGTATCCCTTTGTCTCCTTCTCCCCTCCTTCCCCTGCTACCTCCTCCTTTAACACCATCACATCTCCTTCCTTCCTCCCTCCTCCTCTCTCTCCACCTTCCTCCTCTAATCTCCTCCTCCCCTCTCTCCACCTTCAACCTCTAACCTGTCACCTCCTCCCTTCCCTCCTCTCCTTTCTCTTCCTCCCCCTCACTTCAGGTCCTTACCTCTCCCTTACTCCTCTCACCCCTCTCCAGTCCTCCTCCCTTTTGTCTGTGCCCTTCTCCACTTCTTGCATAGAGCACCTTATGACAATATCTAATCACTGACTGCTCTATCCTATCTTGCCTACTTCCACTCTGAACATGCCCTGGTGCACCCCACGCTTCCCCTCACCACTGCATTTTTACACAACGATCTCCCTCCCTGAGGAGCATCTCTTAGGTTAAGACTCCCTGTAATCCTGTATCTCTGCGTCTTTTGCATTAGCATCTACTGCTGTTGCAACATGATGTCAAAACTACTGTCTATGTACAAATGTGTTCTCTGTACTATGTAACATGCATTTTGCTGTATGCTACTTTTACTGTATGACTATTTTTTATTGTGTAATTCATGCTGACGTTGAGCCTTTATAAAAGAACTTTTGGTTCAAAGGTATTTGTAATCTAGTATTCAATAAATAAAAAAATTAAAAATAAATAAAGCTACCCTCTGTGCCTTATTTTGAGGTACATATGTAACAATAAGATGAAAACATTCTGAAAAGTAAGATATGTCCAGTAACAATGCCCTAGCCAGTGACTGTCTACTAACCTGGAGACTCTGATGTTGGTGTTTACTAGAAGGATGCTGACCCTGTCGCAGGTGTCCACTCCTGTGGAACAAAAGGAGGAACCCAGAGTCCATGCTTTAGAGGCCTGTTGTAATTCAAAGTGGCTCTTTAGTCTGATGTCTTGAAGACCCACTATGTCATGTGTACCCTCTTGTAAAGCGAGCATGACCACTGCACATTTCCATTCACTGTTTGTGCTGTTGATATTGAGAATAGAGAAGGAGAGGCTATGCATCAGCAGGGTGTTTTAGAAAACATCAACTATATCAAAATATGTCTAGGGTGTTTTAGACAGTTTTCAGTGTCTTGTTTACTTTGCTATTGGGTCCTCCCCTCATCCTTCCTCAGTGTCAATTGTTGAGGCTATGGAGGACGTGTCAGTGCCCTCTTCCCCAGATTCCCCATCTGTTGTTTCAGTAGTAAGTGCTGCTTACTTATTACCTCTTTCCCACGGGCCGGGGGGAGTCTAGAGTTTATTGTCATAGATACTTCAGTAGGTTGTTTAGGTATTGTTTTCCCCATCCTAGATCTCTTTTTCTGCATCACCATTTTAAATGGTTTGTCCTTCTCGGGGGTGGGGGGCATTTCATTTACAACAACCTCAGAGTTTTCTGCTGGTGTGTCTTGCCTCTCCTCTGTCCCTGTCTCTGGGGCTAGGTCCATATTCTGGAGTTACTTTGATCTGGCTACCTCCCCTGATTGTCCATCTAAAGTGTGCGGTGTCTGACTTTCCTATACCTCAGGGGGTGCCTCCTGTACCAATGTGTTTGTGGCTAGTCTAGAACTTTGTTCTGCCAGCCTTATGGACTGCAACTGTTGCACAGAATTGATCAGACCTTTGTGTGAGGGACTGTCATCCCTGTTATGGGATGCCCAGGGCAGTGCCCATTAGCATGTCCCGTCATCTCACCAAGGGTACACTTAAATAAATTCAAGTAGTTGGAAGCAACATGACCAAATTCTAAACAATGGCTACAATGAGTGAAGTAACACACTGAACTGATATGGGTCCTGGATCCACACTTGAAACAGGAATGTGGTTGGTCTATGTAAAAAAGTGAACCCCTTTCTCTGCCTAAGAAGGAGCTGGGGAGATGAACTGGCCCTGTATTTGTGGAATATAGTTTCACCTGCACCCTCCACCTTCCATCCCAGATTTGTTTGCTGTCCAATGTGGGGGTATGCCTGCTCAGGACCTCACACAACTGATGTAGCCAACAGAGGTTATCTTCCACATTGACTCCTCCATTTTTAGACATAACTGTGATGTTTTTAACTAAAGGCTTTGTCAAGTGTATAGCCTGGAAGGGGATCCAAATGGGGTTGTTCTTTTTCAAGTTGTGCTGTTCCCAGAACATGTCTAATCCAGAGACATTTTTGAAGCTGATAATCAAATTTAGAGTTCCCTAGATGGATAAGGGCAAAAATGTCTCACAAAAAAAAATGTCATTGAGCCTTTCAGAAGAATTCCAACCACATGTAACCTATTGGGAGGGGATTTCAGTCCCCCTTTATACAGTAGCCAAACAGCATTCCGGTAGGGAGCCAGATCCCTCTTATTTTGAAAAAGGTCAGATAGTTTAAACACTGGAGCTAATCTATCAGGGACAGAAGGATTCTCTAAGTCCTGCTCTGTTGGCCATACTTAATAGTGCCTTCTTCTATCTAGCCTACCACTGAAGTTCCCCCTGAAATATTATCAAGTGCAACAGTAATTTCATTTATAGTAGCAACATAATTGTGCACACTAGGAGAAAAGTTACCATGGGGTTCATTGGAGCTCTGGAGTGAAGTTTGTTCTGTGGCCACACAGAAGTTGAAACATCCTTTCGATACCTTTGTACATCCTTGTTGGAGGGATCCAGGATCCACTGGCGATTTGTCTCATGCACCCAGCCAGCGTCCTCCTGGGCATGTACAGGAGACCAGTTCCCTGCCCCAATCTCCATATTGCGAGTGGCTGCTGTTACTCATTAATTTTTTTTTTCTGCTGTCCTTTCTCCAACCTGGAGCATTTTTGTTTGCTGGAAAGGAAAAATCGGGCCCCTCAGTTCTGTCTATGCTGTGGCGTGCTGTTGCAGAATGCCCAGTAGTTGTGCCATGTCAGCCTGTCCCCAACCTGGTTTTGTGTTTTTTTCACAGGTGGGCCTGATCCTGAAGTCCAGCAACTCATGGCTCTAGGCACATGGTCTCCCCACTGTTTTCACTGCCAGTTGCACTAGTTGCTCCGTTGTAATTACCGTAGGAGCTACTGTCCAACTTCTGTGCTTGGGCGGGTTTCATAGGCTGCAAGCTCATTGCCGTAGCAACCATTTGCTGTGTCTGTACAGTGACAGCTGACCTGACAACTCCAGCTGCAATAGACTTTTGTGAGAGAGTGCCCAGATCCTTTTCAAGCTGAAGTGATTTATGTAAGTACTTTTCCTTTTCTTTAGCTAGAGCACTCATTTTCTGAGCGAGTGCATCCTGTAATGTGGAAATTTCCTTCACTCTGGAAGATCTGCTGACAGTTTTCTGTACTTGCTTGCCAACAGCCATTTCATCTTCTCTAGCCTCTTCCAAGGATAAAAATGCATCATTAGTGGTGTCCTCATTGTAAAAATCAGTTGCTACCATCACAATTTTGACAGCCTTTTGGGTTGTGAGAAGAAATATAGAAACATAGAATTTGATGGCAGATAAGGACTGCTTGGCCAACCCAGTCTGCCCATTTCCCTACCTACTGGATAAGCTGCAGATCCTAGTTAACCAACAGCATACTTCCTCCTACCCCCACCCCCTAGAATTGCCATATGACTGTCCCATGCATTCTTGCATTCCACCACAGTTTTTGACCCTACAACCTCCTCTGGAAGGCTGTACATGTGAATGTAGCAGCAGAAATACCAGGTCTATCAAGCATAAAGCAGCAAGAAAACCAATGATGCCAGATGCTGAAAGGGGAGGAGGCCTGCTTCCCTGTCTTCTCCATGTCCATCCTCTCTGCTGGTTCCACCGAAGTGGTCCTCTCAGGAAGACGACCAAGGGTTCCTCCTGCTAGAAAGTAGGGGAATTTTGATTGTAAACCACATCACAAAAACATACATAAACAGAAATACATCAGCAGCAATAATTTCAAAGGAAAACAAGCTTTTGTCAATGCTGAATGTTGTCTTGCTGGCAATGGCACTGGTAGCACTGGAGTTAGAGAGATGCATAATAGGAATGGTAGTGAAGTATTGAACTGACGTCAACTCCACCCCCACCCTGCAGGGACTGACAGGCATTGGGATGTGCCTTTGCTCATGCCATTTCACCTACTCTGCAGACTCCAACAAGTGCCACATTGTGCCTTGGGGTCATCAGGCATTACACTCACCCCATTCCATAAGAAAATATGCTGAGATGGGTGCAGTATAGGAGAATGGGGTGAACTTTGGGGCCAAAGAGTCCAAGGAACACCTCAATACCTGTCACTGGCTGCAGGGTGGGGGTGGGGGTGGAATGATGTGAGCATTACAGCCAACAATCCCAAGTCACACCCTTGACACCTGTCCTTCTCTACATGGTGGGGAGTAATGGATGGAAACCCTGATGCCCTGGTCATTTCTTGGTATTTTCACTCCAAATTTTCAACATGGGCTTTTTGTGACCCCAACTCATGAACAGCAGCACTATCACTTCATGAGCCAATAGGAGATTTTGGACAGCAACTCTGCCATTTGGTGCCATGGGTGTGAAAACACATTTTGGGCAGCACATGAAAAATGACAGATGTACTGTTCATGAGGAGGTGTTAAAAAATGGCAGTGTTGAAAATCTAGAGTGAAAATATGAAAAAATTGTTGATGTCATGAGCATGCCTAGAAACTGTGCAACACACACCCATAACGCAATCATTTTGGGGATTTTTTTAACCATGTTTTCAACAAAGGCATTTTGCTACTTCTGCTCATGAACAATGTCACCGTGATTTTGTTACTCTGTTCTGAATGCTGATTTCCCACAGCGACCACGTCATTGTGCGCCACATGTGTGAAAACACATTTCAGGCAGGATGCAAAATATAAAAGCCATATTGTTCATAAGAAGGTGTAAAAAAATTGCAATGTTGAAAATCAGGAGTGAAAATATGAGAAATTGGTGAAGTCATGAGCGTGTGTAGAAACTGCGCAGTGCATGCCCATAACGCAATTATTTTGCAGATGTTTTTAACAAAGTTTTCAACATAGGCATTTTGAAACCTCTGCTTATGAACAGTGTCACTGTGATCTTGTTTATCTGTTCTGAACATTGATTTCCCACAGCGAGTGCACCATTGTGTGCCACATGTGCGAAAATACATTTCAGCAAGCATGTGAAAAATTACAGCTGTACTGTTCATAAGGAGGTGGGAAAAAATGACAATGTTGAAACTCTGGAGTGAAAAATACTAAAAACTGTCAAAGTTACGAGCATGCATGGAAATTGTGCAACGCACACTCATAACACGGTAAGTTTTTGGAATTTATTTCACCAAATTTTCAACATAGACTTTTTAGGACCCCACCTAATGGACAGCGGCACTGTCATTTCATTACTCAGTCCTAAAAGGTGATTCCGTGCAGTGACTACAACATGATCTTTTGGGACTGAATAACGAGATGACAGTGCATGTGTTCATGAGGCGGAGTGCCAAAAACCCCCTGTTGAAAATTTGGAGCCAAAATTCAAAAAAATGCCTAAGATAGCCACCTAAGTTCAAACTCCCCCATTTATACCATTATACAGCTTACTGGCATTTCTTCAGTTCACGATCGGCTTTGAAGAGTGCAGACATGTTCCCACTCCACTGGAGATCACAGCACCAACCTCAGGAGGCACGTGTGGGGTGGGGGTTGTGGGGAGATGGGGTGTGCAGAGGGTGTATGTGGGTTGGGGGAGGGGCAGTGCCACACTCAATGAATGGTTTTCTTTTTTTCAGGAACTAAATAAAAAAGTCAGACATCACAGGACAGTTTTTCTTTACAGGTGAATTAAAACAAATGTTAGGCATACTGGGGTGGGCTTCCAATATGTCCAGTGACTTTCAGGGGCCATGATGTTGGCCACACTGGGGTGAGCTCCCAGTGTGCCCCATGACTTTTGGGGGCCGTGATGTTGACTGCACTGGGGTGGGCTCCCAGTGTGCCATGTAATGGGGGTGGGCTGGAGGGAAGGAACATGCTGACATAGTCAGCTTTCTTTCACAGCAGCACACTGGGGTGGGACCCCATTGTGCCACACAATGTTAGGGAGAGGGGGAAGGACATGCCAGGATGTGGATTGCACCCCTGATATCAGCCTTCTTTCAGACTGTGTGGTGGTGGCAGGACCCACCACCATGTTTATTGAAATGTTTCACCACGCAGGGCACATGGGGAGGCATGTCATCTGTGTCGCTGCATAACGAGCTTGTCTCTGATTGCAGAAGCATGTTTGTTTCAAGCTGGTGGCACTTTGCACACTTGTGTCAGCACTAGCATACTGGCTCATTGAAGATTGAGAGACACACCTATTAAAGTGTGCCCTGCATTCGCTAACACTGGCACACCTCTGCATTCCTCCTACTACCATCTCCTACTGCCACAATATGTTGCTTGAGCACATGCAAGACGACATAAAAATGTACAGGGAAGGACATTTTTACAGGGGGAAGAAAGAAAGAAAGAAAGAAAGAAAGAAAGAAAGAAAGAAAGAAAGAAAGAAAGAAAGAAAGAAAGAAAATACATACTGTACATCAAGGATATTTATTTACAACTTCATAGATCCTAGAGTTACCATTTTATGCTTTCAACACAGAATTCAATTTCTAACTTATTTCTCTTCTTTTTTTTAAGGGGGGGGTCACTGACCTCCTTTATTTTAGTAAATTATTTTATAATCTTATTTAAACTTTATAAATATAGGAAAACCTCTTCACCATTTATACACTTTATCAGAAGTATGCTGTGAAGCATCTTTTAAATAAATGGACTACATAGCATTCTCAATCAGTAAAGTAAAAGTTTCATGTGGCATTAATTTCTGACTTAACACCCATTGGCATCTAACATGCCATATGTAAAATTTCAGACTGCAAAAATACACAGCAACTGTATCCTGATGAAATTTGCTTGTTAAATTTGGAAAATTACCGAGCACTAAAGATTTGTAATTCAACTTAGTTAACCAACTCATTTTCCATTTTTTGCCATGAAGAGCCTTAATGGTTTAATATAAGAACATTCAAAAAGGAAATTAATCATAGTCTCTTCAACAGCTAAACATAGAAACATAGAATTTGGCGGCAGATAAGGGCCGCTTGGCCCACTGAGTCTGCCCATTTCCCTACCTAATGGATAAGCTGCAGATCCTTGTTAACTAACAGCCTACTTCTTCCTACTCCCACCCACTAGAACTGTATGGGCAGTTTCTTTCTTCTTGTACCTTGTGCTTGTTATTGCCTCTAATGTTGAGTCATCCATAAGCTGTTAGCCATAAAATTTCCCGCATATGCATTGGGATTATATTATTATTTAGCTGAGATAAGACTTTTTTATTCATGTCTATGGGACAATCTTTAAATACTGGGAGCCAGATATTAAAAACTTTGCGCTGGGAGTAAATCGTTTGCACAGCATTAGTGTCAGGTTAGCACGGGTTTGCTATATTCAAAGCGTCAAACAGCACATGCAAACTGCATTAGCACAGGGCAAAATTATAATATATGCAAGGGGCAAACTGAGGGGGTGCGTGAGTGCATGAATACAGGCACATGCTATATTCAGCGAATAGCGCCAAGCAAAGTGTTTTTGCGTGACTTACTGCAACAATTTGCACAGTGCTAATTACTGCCCAGGAAAAGGTAGTCTTAACTCTGGGCAAACCTACTTTGTGAAACTATGTGGCTTCGCATGACTTTTGTGTGACTTTGTGTGACCCTAATCAGTACGTATAACACATAGAAATACTCCAGACATAAAGGAAACATGCTGCTCATTGATGGCTTCCCTATGATGCCATCATCTGCCACCATTCCCAGCCATGCCAGGTAATAAGTAGTGATCCAGCTCCCAGTGGACACCATGGCAGTGTGACCATACATCACACACCTGCAGACCACCCTTCGGTGGACACCAACAGATGCCAGCACACATGCAGCACTATGGGCATGGAGGGTGTTGAGGGGATGGTATACAAGTGACCAGGCTGCACCACAGACTGGGTGTGGCCACAAGGCTGGGACAAGCCACACAGTGCACATGGGCTAGTGTTGGGAATACTCCAACACCAGTGTGCCTGTCTGATTGTATGTGCCCCCCCAACAACATGCTGTACATCTGTACAGACACCACAGCACACAAAGCCAGCCATGTATATGTCACTGTGAGCATCCTATGCCAGTGGTTCAGCATCTGTGGATCACTCAATAGGATAACAGTAATGTCCACTGTCAGTAAACACCTACAAGTTGGACCTGTCACTGTGTATTGTGCAGTGGTCATCACTGCCCTACACACCATAGGCATTGCTGTTTCCCTCACACCACTGGTCTCCTTGCTACTGTAGTGTTTGCTGTGCACTGTAGCATGAACTATAGTTTGACAATTGCATACAGCATCACCACCTGTGCCTGTGCTGTGTAGTCCCCTGGTGCACAATATTCGATGCTGTACTGTACAAACGTAGCCTGCAGCTACCACCATGCATTGCCAGATTGACCTAGGTGGAACTGTGGGCAGACCCAGCCAATCCTTGTACTTCCAGACTGTCCTACAGGTGGAGCTGTGGGACCCTGCAATAGCGCTGGGCAAACTGCATGCAAATCAGATCATAATGAGTTGCCAGTCTGGGTGCTTGCCTACAGACTACCTAAGTAGGCTCATTTGCATGTCACTTTTGAACATAGCAAAGTTTTGCCCTGGGCAAATGAGATTGCTCCAGATTAAAGTGCCTTAGCTCCTCGCTAAACCTGTGCAAATGTGTTTGCACTGCACAAACGTTTCAGAAACATTGTATATTTTTGCACAACGTAATTTCACATGCGCTCCTGCTTGCAGCTTTACTGACTCCACTCCTTTGCTAGCACATACAATGGCCACATAGTTCACCTCTTCCTTCCTTCATGTCACTCTGACCTGGGCTGCTTTTGTGGTTTGCACTTCCTGTTTGCTATATTCCGAGCTGTCTTATTCACAAGCTATTTTTGCACTGCACTCTCAACCCAATTTGCCTAGCTTCCTTAGCATGCTGTATTCAGCAGGTTTAGCACAGGGGCTATTCATTTTGAATATGGCAGTCTATGGGTTCCAGGCTAATTTAGCATGCCGGGCAGTATTAATGTAGCCCTGGGGCAAGGTTGTGAATAACTGTCCCTGGGTCTTTTGGATAAATTAAGGACATAGTGAAGTTATATAATTGAGCACTTGTCTTGGTGCAGATGGTCAATTTTTCTAAGCCCCATTTCTGTAGTTTTATGGCATTGGGTCTAAAAAAAACCTGAAAGTGTCAGGTGTGGAGAGATTTTTTTGGGGGGAGGTAATATCCCAAAGTGATAGGTAATGTCTTTGAGTGTTATGTATCCATCTAGCATAAAGGGTGTTAGTGGGTTGCAGAACTATTTTAATATTTTGCGATATAAAGAGCCCATGAAAAAAAATAACTGGGTCCACCATTCCAAGGCCTCACTGGTGCCTTGGTAAATAGATATAACATCTCTTTATTAGATTTAACTGATTTCCTCTTAACATTTGGAAACAACAGGCAAAATGTCTGGTTTCTAGGACTAATGGAGCTGTGTAGAGCAGTCAAGGTATAATAACATTTTTATTATGTGAACTCATTTAATCTTGGATAGTTTCAGACTTTTCCATTTGAGAACTTTTCTCTCTACTCCTTGTAAAGCTACTTCCTAATTCTATAAAGGCATGTTTTGTGGGCCAAAGGTTATTCTTAAAAGTTTTATGGGGGATAAGGACATCCTAATATTAGTCATGCTAATGGGGTGGGTGGGGAGTAGGACCTATGAATAAGCCTTTACTTCTTTCCACATTTAGCTGAGAATTAGAAACCATGGAATTTTCATTTAAAATCTGAAGAAGGGCAGGGATATGGTCTGGCAGAATATGGAAACCACCATGTCATCTGCATAAGCTTGTGTTCTAACGGTGTCCATAGGAGACACACCAACCAAACCTTGCCACTTGGTATGGTAGTCTCATTCAGTTTTCTTAACAGGGGATCCAAGGTAAAAATATAAAGGAGGGGGCTTAAAGGGCACCCTTGCCTGACCCAAGTTGTAATTTTTATTTTTCCTGAGACATGATGGTTTATCACTGGACAGGCTATAGCAGAGGGGCACAGGGCTTTTAACCATTCAACAAATAGTTTAGGGATACCATATTCTTCTAAGAAGCAAACATGAAAAGGTGATGAACCCTATCAAAAGCCTTGCTCTGATCAAGGGAAATGATGCAGAATTGTCTCTTCTGTGCATTATTGTATTCTATCAGGTCTCTGACTGGGCAGACTGGGTGGGCCAAGCAGTCCTTATCTGCTGTCAAATTCTAAGTTTCTATGTTTCTAATAATCATTATTGCACATTACATTTTTCTGTCTGGAAGGCTGCAAAACTGTGAGGGTTGGATCAAATTATTAGCAATATTCCTTAGTCGTTTGTTCATTCAGGACCTGGGAGAGAATTTTGAGATCTGAATTTAAGATTGAAAAATTGGTCTCCAGTTTTAGATTTTTTGTCTATCTCCAGATTTATACAAAAATATTATTACACCCTTAATAAAGTCAGGTGGGATTATTTTAGTCAGAAGAAAGTGGGAGAACACAGCCTCTAGACAAATGGCTATTCCAGTGGAAAAATCTTTACAAAATTCATGAGGGAGCCCATCTGGACCAGGGAAGGCTCCTAGTTTTAAGGACTTACGGGTCAGTTCAGTTTCAGGGAACTGGATAGCTAAAGCTAGATCATTTATACTATCGGGGGAAGGTGGAGTTGGGATACCCTGTAGATATAGGTTTATGTCATTACTTGGGTGGGGGGGGTATCCATGTTGTGGGATTGAAGATGTTCTTTTATTATTTGGTACAACTGTTCCTCTGATTCTATGATGCTCCCATTCTCCCATTCCCATCACTTAGTGTTTGAAAGCCTGCATTGTTGTTTCTAGTTTTCAAGAATTTATATGGATCCTCAGTGGGGGATTTTTGGGTTCCATACTGCAGTTCTGCCCTTAATGTTTCGGCCCTATCATATTGATAGATTTTCATGTGTGATTTTATATTTTCAATTTGGGAGTAGTAGTCCTGTCTAGATTGTCCAGCTATAGTATATAAGTTTTGAAGCTGGCTTCTAAGCTGTAGATATTTGAAAGCAATTAGTTCTTTCTTTACTTTTCCCATAGTTTTGAAACCAAGTTTTGATGTCATTTTTCGTATCTGACCACCATTCACTCAAACTTTCATAGAGAAAGATTGCAGAGGATCTTGCTAAACATAACTGGGTTATGTCATTCTGTACTGACTGATCCTGCAAAATGGATGTATTAAATTTCCATCTGGTGTTCCGAGTTTTATGAGTAGGATATTGGGTAAAGTTGATTTTTATTAATAAATGGTCACTAAGCTCTACCAGGGAGACCTCTAGTATGGGTACAGGGAGATTTTTGGAAATAAAAATGTGATCAATGTATGTTACATATTTCCCTCTCCTATAAGTAAATTTGGGTCCATTTATTTGGTTTTCACAGTCTAACAATCCAGCTGTTACTATACATTTTTGTAAGGCATTGGAATCACAATATGTTTTTCCCCTCCTGGGATTTTTCCATCCTTTGGGAGTTCGCAGTTAAGGTCACCTCCTACAATAATGTTTGAAAAAGTAGCTAGGTAAGGTTGAAGGTTGGAGAATAAAGCAACCCTTTCTGTTTTTATTTGGGGACCACAGATGTTAATAAATCAGAAGGGGATCTGATACCACAGACCATCTACAATGAATAACCTACTGGGTATTAGATCAATCACTTTTTAAAATTAAAAGAGTATGAATTAAACAATATTCCAACCTCATCATCTCTGTCAAGAGCAAAGGAACAGAAAGAGGCACCCCAGGACCATTCAGATGAAAATAAATGGCCCTGATCAATAGAAGACATCCATGATTCTTGAATAAAACGAACATCCATTTGTGATTCATGTAGAAATGGGAATACTGCATGTCTTTTTACCCCAATCAGTAAACTGCAAACATTGATAAACCCTAGGCTGAATTCAACATGAGAGAGGGATCAGAGCAAAGAGTTCAAGAGCTCCTGTTTTTCCTTTTCCTTTCTAATCAGCAGTTTCCTGACTTGTTTGCATAGTGTCAGTTTTGTCTGAATCACCAATATCAATTTCAGATTCTCCCTATGAGCTGGCCAGAGCAGCATAAGGGTTGGAAGTTTCTATATCAGGAGTTTTGGACCCGGGGGGGGGGTCCTTAACATTTCTAGCAGATCTTCTTCCTGGAAGTGGAACACGGGAGGGGGGCTTATAGGGAACTCCCACTATACCTTGCTGATCCTCAGTAGGATCGTGATAACAAACCAGGGAAAAATCTTCAACAGGTAAGTTGGGTGGGTCAGACCCAAGTTGTTGTTGGGCTTTGTTGGAAGGCACCAACTCATGAGACAATGTTTTCTTGAGGCTCCTTCTGAGGGGTATCAGCAGGAGGAGGGTGTTCTTCAGGTACAGCTTGATCTGTGGCAGCATCCTATGCTTTCTGGATCAAGAGTTCTAGGCTGATCACGAAAGCTTTATTTTTAGCAGCCCATGGACATTCAGAAAACACATGCCCTAGTTTGTTACATAGATTACACTTTGTTTGGTTTGCACACTGATGGCTGATGTGCCCAATTTTCCCACAATTATCACACCTGGGTTTATCACACACACTAGATAAATGCGTGTGAGCACCACACTTGTAGCACGCCCAAGGCTGGCCTGCATAAATCACACACCCCTATCACTTCCTAGCAAAAAAGAGTTAGGGATGTGTTCAGGTTCATCATCTGTTTGATGAAGTTTAACTTTATATTTCCAACCTCCGGTACAAAAAAGTTCAGAATCTAAGGTGGCCTCTGGAGAGATGAGAATGTCACACTTTTGTGACTACCAGTAGGAGATATCCTCTACATGAACTCCCTCATTCCTAAACATCACTGTGACAAATTTAATAAAAGGTTTTGTCAGTGGAATGACCAAGCAGGGAGTCCACAAAGGGGAGAACATTATCTGGTTGTATCTTTGCTAGAACATTTCCAGGGCATAGGAGGACCGAAAGTCAACACAATGTTGTCCTCTCCTGATTGACTTCCGGTGAGTGCACCTACCTAATGGCAGCCTGATTTGGAAGCTCTGCCCCACCACTGATTAATCCACTGCAATCATCTGGCTATCTGACCCATCCTGACTTCAAACAACAAGAACAGAAAGCAACAATGACCTCCAGACATAAACCGAAGGAGAAATCGGGCATTCAACAGGTTAAAACAACATAAAACATTGTTTGATTTCACCCAGTCTACTCTGGCCTGCACAACTGGGGCTTAGCCATGCCTTCCACCTATCTTAGAAGAAGCAGATGAATGGGAGTGTACAATAAAATCAGAACAATTATGTGAAACCCTCCAGAAGATGAGTGCAACTCTGGAACGACTCGAAACTACAGCTACCGAAGACAGTCAGAAACTAGACCTTACAGCCCAAAAAACAGAACAACTAGAAAAAGAGCTAAATGAGTATTCTACCACCATGGATATTCACAATGCAGCCCTCCTAGACCTGCATCTGAGAGAGCAACAATTAGAAATCAAAACGGAGGAGCTAGAAAACCATAATAGGCACAATAATATTCGTAAACATGGGCTACCCAAAGGTACTGATTTGAGTCCAGTCCCTACTTTCCTTGAATCATTTCTCCCTGAAATTTTAGGATGGACAGTAGATAAACTGCTGCACATTATTAGGGCACACCGATCTTTGGTACCCAAACCGAACTACCCTAAAGCCCGCCCTTGGTCACTGGTGATCGCCTTCTTAGATTTCCGTACTAGGGAAGACATTCTAAAATTAGCCTGGTCTTAGAATGAAGTAGTATTTGGTGATACTGGTCTTTATTTTGAGCAGGATTATACTCCTCAACTACTTGCCCAGTGCAGAAAAGTGTTGGCTGTTGTCCGCACGCTGCAGCAAAAAGGTATAAAGGCATTTGTCGAATACCCAGCCAAACTGAAAATATCTACAGAAAATGGCTTCTGAAGATTTCCTGACCTGATGGCAGCCAAAGAATTTTTATCTTCATTGGATGTGGAAATTCCTCAGGATACTGCACAATTGCGAATAGATCGATTGAAAGAAAGGGACTGGCAGAAGGTGGGAACTATGAGAAAGGAGTTACATGACCGCCCGGGCACTTACAGCTTGTGGGAATCAGTAGACATACGCAAACACCTCAACGCCAGTTCGACTTCATCAACTACAGTACCCAGACATGATGGATCATCCTTGATGGAGAAGGAAACCATTACGGATGAGCAGTTGACCTGAAGAATTTTTACCCAGCTCAGATGACTCTTCAGTGTCAGGGACTGTGAGTGCCTCTTTTATGGAGAATACTGATGTGTATTAGCATTCGCAGCACCCTCAGTAAATACCCTGCTGAAGCAGCAGAGAGGATGGGACTGATTGTATAAAGCTGTATTAAATGGTTTAATCTTAAAGTGGAAAGCAGTTAATGTTCCCTTTACCAGTTGACGAGGTTGGGGGGTGTGGTGGTTGGGTTTGGTGCTGCAGCATTTACCCTTTGGGGGAGAGGTTGATCTGAGGAGACCAGAGTGTGATCCCAGTTGACAATGTCGGAGACCGAGCTGAATGGGGCAGGGACCAGATGTCTCAGCGAGTGCCCATTACCTGATATTGGGAATACGCTCCAGATATAACCTTTTAAAATAGCTCAAAAGGCTAGATTGCAGCAGATAAGTGCTGGCACTAGCATTGGACTTTATCTTACATTAATCTCCAGGGAGACCTTAAGTTATGTTTGAGTCCCAGAAACCAGATTTGACTGTCTAATGGAGAGAACCACTGGTGAGGGAATAAACATAATAAAAACAAACAGGATCTTGTGGAAAAGCATTTCTCCCTGTACTGCAGTCTTAACAGGCATTAAGTATACCTGATGGTGCGCTTTTACACTCAGAGTGCGTTGGGTTCACTGTCCGGTTTTGATGGCTTCGTTTTGACATATAATAATATGGCCAAAAGGGATCTGCTGTTGTTGGTCCTGGGAAAGGTCCCTCTTCCTACCCCTTAGATGGTTGTGATGGGGAGGGGGGCACTGGGCAGGACGGCTCCGACTGTGCTTTCACACTTCTTCCTGTCATTATGGGAATAAAGAGTCTGAGGGAAGGTTTATAGTTTCCTCAATGTTGGAGATTGATTATTGCCTCAGACACACAGCTGTCAGGGATATTTTATTTTTTTGTGAGAAGGAAGAACTGGTGGGGCTAGATTCTTCTGAATTTAGACTGGGTCTTAACTAGATATAAAGTTAAAGTTATCTAGTGCAGCTTGAAGTGGTGCTAACAATGTGCCCTCTTGGCTATCAGGGTATTTTGTACCCTGAGCCGGAAGGAGGGTTCACTGAGCTGGGACCCTCAAACCACTTCTCTAAAAGTGAGATCTCAAAGAGGGTGGATATAGGGTAATAACACCTTGAAGACAATCATGTACAGTTGGGTTACACAGTTATTTCTGTTCCAGTTATGTTGTGAAGTTTACTGTTTTAGGCAACTGTATGTAATGTTACACGAAATGCACAGTGTTGTAAAGCATATAAACATAGAGTGGCAAATATCACCCCCCCTTCTGATTGAAAGTTGGTACCAAACCCCCCCAATGACAATAGCTGACCTTAATATAGTCACACTTAATGTGTGTGGGATTAATAGCCCAATAAAAAGGTCTAGAGTACTACAAGATCTGTGTAGACAAAGGGCTACAATAGCTTCTTTACAAGAAATGCATTTGACTGCAGTAGAGCATAATAAGTTAAAAAGATCTTGGGTGGGGACTGTGTACTCCTCCCAGTTTGAGACTAGTCCACATCGTAGAAGAGTGGCAGTTTTGATTAAAAGGGATGCCTCTTTGGAAATCTCGAGGGTCAGAATGGACCCAGAGGGACGGTTTATTCAGCTTTGGGGTTCTTACAGAGGCCAATCATGCATCCTTGTAAATGTATATGCCCCAAATGAAGAAAACCCTCAGCTTTCTTTTATAGAAAAAATTGTTAAAGAAGCGGTCACTGACCCGCACAGTATGGTGATTATTGGAGGGGACTTCAATGAAGTCATTTACCCAGGAGTGGACATATCAGAGAGAAACCAGGGAGGTCCTTCAAGAATGGGGAAGCTTATTTTATGTCTAAATCAGGAACTGGGCTTATCAGAATGTTGCCATTTTATGCAACCATGGGAGACAGACTACACTTATTATTCCCCCCATCACGGGGGGTATTCCAGAATAGATTACTTTTTAATATCTACTAACTGGCTACAGAAGATGGAGCAGTGCGATATAGGCTCTATCACCACTTCTGACCATGCCTCGGTTACCCTTAAACTGCTTATTACTCTTACCCCTCCACAATCAAGTTGAAGACTAAATGTGAGCCTGCTCACAAGAGAAGATTTCCAAGAAATGATCAAAAGTACAATCCAAAGATTTGAACAAGATAACCCAAAAGGAGAAACAGGAGAAGGGATAAGGTGGGACATGCTTAGATGTTGCCTTAGGGGAGAAATAATCAAATATTCATCTAGACTTAAAAAAGAATGCTCCCTTAAGAGAATACAGTTAGAGCAAACCATAGCACACCTAGAGACTTCTCACCAGTATCATTAGGACCCTCTGGTCAAACATGACCTAGATAAAGCGAGGCATGAACTAACATAGAAACATAGAAACATAGAAGTTGACGGCAGATAAGGACTGCAAGGCCCATCCAGTCTGCCCATTTCTTTTTCTACCTTATAAATGTGCCATCGGCCTTTGCTCTGTCAGTGGCCTATCTATTCATAGCCATTTGTATTGTTCCCTTATGCCTATCCCATGCCTGTTTGAAGCCCTGCACTGTATGCATAGCCACCACTTCTTGTGGTAAGCCATTCCATGCATCCACCACCCTTTCTGTGAAAAAGAATTTCCTCACATTCCCTCTTAATCAGCCGCCTTCTAATCTCATGCTGTGTCCTCTTGTCCTGCTATTTTTCTTATATTTAAACATGTTAGACTCTTTTCACCTTGTTTATGCCCTTAAGGTGTTTGAATGCCTCGATCATATCACCTCTCTCCTCCTTTTGCTCAAGGGTATACATATTGAGCTCCGTTAATCTGTCCTCATATGTCTTCTGATGCAGTCCCTGCACCATTTTGGTTGCCCTTCTCTGGACTGCCTCAATTTGGTTAATGTCCTTGTGAAGGTGTGGCCTCCAATACCTGCACGCAGTACTCCAGATGGGGCCTAACCAGTGTCTTGTACAGAGGATTATTACCTCCCTCTTACGACTTGTGATACACCTACTAATACACCCTAACACCCCCCTAGCCTTACCTACTGCTTTAGAGGTCTGCTTGGATGATTTTAGGTCATCAGTGATGATGATGCCCAAGTCTCTTTCTTCCTTTGTGACTGCTAGCAACTCACCTCCCAGCCTATAGGTGGCTTCAGGGTTTCTCTTCCCTATGTGCATGATTTTGCACTTCTTTGCATTAAATCCCAGTTGCCACTCTTCTGACCATTCTGCTAGTCTATCCAGATCTCTTCTCATTCTGCCCACCCCATCTGGATCATCTACTCTGTTGCAGATCTTGGTGTCATCTGCAAACAGACAAGCCTTACCCTCTAGTCCATCTGCAAGGTCACTAATGAAGATGTTGAAGAGGACTGGCCCCAGGACTGATCCCTGAGGTACCCCACTTGTGACTTGCATCTCTTCTGACTGTATACCATTTACCACCACTCTCTGTTTTCTGCCTGTCAACCAGTTTGCCACCCAGTTGACCAACTTCTACCCACCCCGAGCCTACCCAGCTTATTTATCAATCTTCTATGTGGAACAGTGTCAAAAGCTTTGCTGAAGTCAAGGTAGGCGACATCAACTGCTCCTCCTTGGTCCACCACTCTGGTTACCCAGTCAAAGAAATCTATGAGATTAGTTTGACAGGACCTTCCTTTTGTAAACCCTTGCTGTCTTGGATCCTGTGCCCCTATAGATTCCAGATGTTGCACTATCCTTTCCTTAAGGAGTGCCTCCATAATCTTGCCCACTACTGAGGTAAGACTGACCCGTCTGTAGTTCTCCGCCTCCTCCCTGCTACCACTCTTGTGGAGCGGGATCACATGAGCCCTTCTCCAGTCTTCTGGGACCTCTCCTGTGCTCAGAGACTCACTAAACAATTCTGCTAATGGCTCTGCTATTTGCTATAAATCAAATTCTGGACCTCCAAATTGAAGGTCAGCTGTGATACGCTCGACAAAAATATTTTGAACAGGGTAATCAGGCAGGGAAGTTGCTGGCATGGCAACTTCACCAAGAAATAGCCAGTAGAGTGGTGTTGCATCTACAGGGAGAGGAGGGGGCACAGGCCACAACTTCTCCCTCTGAAATACTTCAGAGATTTAAAACATTCTATGCCTCCCTTTATGAGGCTGAGACCTTTCCAGGGCATCAGGCAGCTGTGCAATCCTTTTTGGAGAGTGTCCCGATACTTACCCTAGCAAAGGCAGATAGAGCAACCCTTAATGCCTCAATCACTCCCCAGGAAATACAAGCTAAGATTACAAAAATGAAGAATGGCAAGGCCCCAGGATTGGATGGATACCCGGCTGAATTTCATAAAGGCTTCATGTCCCATTTACTTGACCAGCTGGTCACCACCTGTAATGCTCTTTTGATTAGCAAACAAGCAGTCCCACCCTCTTGGAACCTGGTCCAAATATCAGTAATTCTGAAAACAGGTAAAATCCTGAAATCTGTGGTTCCTGTCGCCCAATATCTTTATTACCTGTGGATTTAAAAATGTTTACAGGGATTTTGGCAGATAGACTACAGAAGTATATAGTCAATCTTTTTCACCATAATCAAACAGGATTCATAAATGGAAGGTATCTCCAAGACAACATACGTAGGCTATTAAACATTATCACGGCCCAGAAAGTTTCCACTTCCTTGCAGCTGGCAATCAGTATGGATGCTGAGAAAGCCTTTGACAGGGTGGATTGGCACTTTATGTCAGCCACCCTGTCAAGGTTCGGGTTGGGAGAGCACTTTGTAACAGCCATCGTGGCTTTATATCATAGACCAGAAGCTAGAGTCCGAGTCAATGGCCTGCTGTCCAATCGTCTACCCCTGGGGAGGGGTACCAGGCAGGGTTGCCATCTCTCACCTCTAATTTTTGGCCTATCATTAGAGCCCCTGGCCATAGAGATACGTAACAACCCAAACATTAAGGGAATTCAGACAGACGGTGCTGAACAGAAAGTGGCACTTTATGCGGATGACTCACTCTTTTTCTTAAAAGATCCTCAGACCTCATTACCCTACTTGTTAGAGACCCTGGAGAAATTTGGTTTAATAGCAGGTTACAAAGTTAACCTAAATAAATCTGAAGCAGTAGTGCTAAGTGGAACTCTACCTAGAGATTTTAAGGAAACTTTTCCCTTCAAGTGGGCTAAGAGAAATACTTTCCAGTACCTGGGGATTCAAGTTTCAGTAGACACTACCAGGCTATTCAAAAATAACTTTATCATGTTATACCAAACCCTGCAAGCAGACTTTGCCCACTGGAGACTGTTACCCCTTACCCAATATGGACGAATCCAGGTTACAAAGATGAATGTGTTGCCTAGATTGCTATTTTTATTTCAAACTCTTCCAATCTCGATTCCATTATATTTTTGGACCCAATTGTCTAGGGACATTTCCAGATTTGTGTTGGGGGGGGGACAGCATCCCAGATTAACTCTGCATGTGCTGATGAAGCCCAGGGGGGAGGGGGGCCTAGGACTCCCTCATATATATAATTATTACCTAGCCGCCCAAGGTGCACAACTAATTACCTGGGCTAAACAGTGTATAGACTCCGGCTGGTATTTAATTGAGGCTGAGGCAGTTGAGGAAAATTTTAAATTATTGGCACTGACCACAGGTGCCATAGGTTCCCAGATATGACCAGCCATCTCTAACCATTGGGTTAAGCATTCCATATGTATTCTTTTAAAACTAAGGAAAGCAACACATACCCCGAACACATTAGGCCCTCTCTTTATGAGTAGACATACCGATAACTCTATCCCACCCAGAATGGATCAGGAATATGCCTATTGGGAGCTTAACGGCCTTACCACATTCAAACAAATGATGGATAGAACAGGATGCCTCCCATATGTTGCCCTTAAAGATTGCTTTACACTCCGCAGGGAAGATTTCTATAAATTTCTTAAAACCTGACATTTTATTAATATGGGAGACAACGTTCAGATGATCAGCAGAGAATTAACACAATTAAAGACATACTGGTGGGATGCTATAAGAATTAGAGATAAACTGAGGTATTTATCCATTTTGTATACAATCCTTACCTCCTACCTAGGGGCCCAGACACTGGAAAAAACTAGAGAAAGGATGGGAGACATAGGTCAATGTAGACATCTCAAGGAAAGACTGGGCTTGTAGACTCCAGAGGGGTTGGCAAGTGACATCAGCAATGACATGGCGGGAGTTTAACTGGAAAATCTTGGTGCACTTTTTTAGGACTCCGGTGATTATTCAGCATTTCAACCTGCAGGCCACTGCAGCCTGCTGGCATAGATGTGGGGAACCCAAAGGAACACATTATCATATCTTTTGTGGGTGTAGTAAATTACAACAGTTTTGGCACCATGTTCATGATACTTTGGTTCAGGTGAGCGCTATCCCCCCTTCCTTTTACTTTTCAGGATCTGGTACTAGGCCTCCCCACCCTGTCCTCTAAGAAACAGAAAATAATAGAACTATGTCAGATAATGAGGCTTGCAGCTTTAAAATGCATCACAATCAAATGGTTAACTCCAGACCCACCATCCCTAGGGTAGTGGGTTTCCAAGGTAGAGGAGATAGAATGCTTAAACATAGAAACATAGAAACATAGACTTTGACGGTAGATAAGGACCGCTAGGCCCATCTAGTCTGCCCATTTCCCTACCTACAGGATAGGCCGCAGATCCTAGTTAACCAACAGCCTATATCTTCCTGCCCCCCACAAGAATTGCCTTATGTCTGTCCCATGCATTCTTGAATTCTCCCACAGTTTTAGACCCCACAACTTCCTCAGGAAGGCTGTTCCATGCATCCACTACCCTCTCAGTGAAATTATACTTCCTCACATTGCCCCTGAACCGCCCTCCTTCTATCTTTAAATCGTGTCCCCTTGTTCTTGCAAGTCTCTTTTTCTGAAAGATGCTACCCGCTTGGACTTTGTTGATTCCCTTGAGGTACTTGAAAGTTTTCATCATGTCCCCCCTCTCCCTTCTTTCCTCAAGGGTACACAAATTAAGCTCCTTTAGTCTCTCCTCATATGGCTTCTCTTGCAGACCCTGCACCATTTTAGTTGCCCTCCTCTGGACTGCCTCTATCCTGTCTATGTCCTTGCGGAGATGGGGTCTCCAGAACTGGACACAGTATTCCAGATGGGGTCTCACCAACTGTCTGTACAGAGGGATAACAACTTCCTGTTTTCTGCTGCTGATGCCTCTCCCTATACATCCCAGTATACCGCCTTCTCACGTTGCTTGCTAACCTTAAGGTCATCTGATATGATTACCCCCATGTCCCTTTCCTGTTTTGTTGTTGTTACTACCTCCCCACCCATTGTGTATTCTTCCCCTGGGTTCTTGTTTCCCAGGTGCATTATTTTGCACTTTTCTGCATTGAATCCTAGCTGCCATACGTCTGACCATTCCTCCAACCTTGCCAAGTCCTTTTCATCCTTTCCACGCCTCCTTGTGTATCAGCCCTGTTGCAGATCTTTGTGTCATCTGCAAAAGGCATACTTTTCCTTCCAGTCCTCTGCAATGTCACTGATGAAGACATTAAAAGGACTGGACCCAATACTGAACCCCTGCGGTACCCACTAGTAACCCTCTTCTTCAGAGTGGACTCCATTTACAATTACCTTCTGTGTCCTGTTGTCCAGCCAATGTTTTACTTAGGCTACCACCCTGGGACCACTCCCAGGCTGGTTAATTTGACTAATAATCTTTTGTGTGGGACTGTGTCAAATGCCTTGCAAAGTCTAGGTAGGCCATGTCCACAGCCCTCCCTGGTCTACTACTTTGGTCACCCAGTCAAAGAAATCTATTAGATTCGTCTGACATGACCTTCCGCGTGAACCCATGCTGCCTTGGCTCCTGTGCTCCACTGACCTCTAGGTACTCAACTATTCTTTCCTTCAGAAGTGACTCCATCACTTTCCTACCACAGAGGTCAGACTGACAGGTCTGTAGATTCCTGTCTCTGTCTTGGTCCCACTTTTGTGAAGGGAATCACATCCCTTCCTCCAGTCCTCGGGTACCGCACCATCCTCCCATGATTTATTAAAAAGAGTAGCCAGTGGTTTCACTAGTTCCTCCCTTAATTCTTTTAGAATTCTGGGGTGAATTCCATCAGGACCCATTGCTTTGTCCACCTTCAGTTTTAGGAGTTCTTGCAGAACCCTTTCTTCTGTGAAAGGACTGGGATCGACCGCCCTATCAAGAGTGCTTCTGTTAATTGGATTAGACACTTCCCCTCCTCTTTGTGAATACTGAGCAGAAATATTCATTCAGTATTCCTGCTTTTTCACTGTCCCCCTGCCCACCCACCGTTCATTCTATTCAGCCTCACTATCCTCCCCTTTGTCTTTTCACCCTCGCTGATGTACCTATAAAAGGTTTTATCCCCTTCTTAACTGAGTTGGCTATCTTTCCTCAGTTTGGGCCTTTGCTATTCTGACTTCCCTCCCTGCTTCTTTTCTGCCTTAACTGGTACAGCTCTCTGTCCTGCCTTCTTCTGTGTTTCCTTATACTTCCGAATGCTATCTTTTTCTTCCTGACTTTCACAGCCACCTCTCTTGAGAACCATAGTGGCTTTTTCTTTCGTTTTGATTTGTTTATTTGCTTCACACAAAGGCTTGTTGCCTCTGTGATGTCAGTTTTGATAATTCCCCATTGTTGCTCCACACCTCCTTCTAGCCTGTTTGCTAGTGCTTTTCTGAGGCACTCTCCCATCTTGCCAAAGTCAGCCCTCCTAAAGTCCAGTACCCTCACTTTTGTATGGCTTGACTCTGTAGCTGAGTTTAACATGAACCACACTGTTTGATGGTCACTTGTCCCCAGATGGCAACCCACTTCTAGATCTGAGATCCTCTCACTGCCCCCGTTTGAGAGTACTGAGGTCTAAGATTGCTCCCTCATGAGTGGGTTCCAAACTAGCTGTCTAATGCCTGCCACCTGTAGGGCATCAAGAATGGCCTGTCCTTGGATGTGGCTGCAGCAAATGTGCTCCAGTTAACATCTGGCATATTCAGGTCTCCCATCAACAGTATCTCCCTTTCTCTGCCATTCTAAGAATGCCTTCCATCATATCCTCGTCCATTCCTTCCCCCTGACATGGGGGTCTGTACGCCCTATGCGGTTTGGTGCCCTTTCCAGTCTCAAGGTGACCCACAGTGCCTCCTCTCCTCCCTGTTTACTCTTTTGTTCAGTTGGCTTTTATCCCTTCCTTACATAGAGAGCTACTTCTCCCTCTTCTCCCTGCCTGTCTCTCCTGTAGGTTATGTACCCTGGTATGTTAACATCCCAGTCATGGTTCTCTGTGTACCATGTTTCTGTGACTGCTATGATATCAGGCATCCTCTTCCATTAAGGCCACCAGCTCAGGAAGCTTGTTGCCCAGACTACGGGCATTGGTACTTATTACCTCCATTTCCTGATGGTCTTATCCCCTTTGCCCCATCCCTGTCCTTCTTGCCTTTGTCACTTTCTCCATTTACCCCTGCCCTTCTCCCTATCGACACCTTCATGTTGGTGTTTGCCACACTTACTACCGAATTGTTTGGGGGCTAGGATTTTCCTGCTCCTTTCCAGTGCTCTCCCCTTGGCTAGTTTAAAAGCTTGCCAATGAAGCATTTAAACCATTTCACCTAGCATCCTGGTTCCCCTTCCGGACAGATGCAGCCCATCATGCCAGTATAGGCTTGCATCACTCCAGGTGGCCCCCAGTCCCCAATGAAGCCAATCCGGCCCACACCAGTTTTTCAACCACTGATTGAATCCCATGGTATGGAACACCCTAGCCTCTCCATGCCATAGATGGGTGCACCTCCGAGAAGGTTACCGTGCGTGCTACTTGACCAAGGCCCTCCCCAATTCCACAAACTCTTCCTGCACTTCTCTAATCCCTTTCTTAGCCAGGTCATTTGTCCCTAGGTGGACAATGACATCCAGCTCCCTCCCCTGTGCAGCTGCTCCAGCAATCCTGAGGATTCGCTCCCTGTCCCTCCAAGCCATGGCGCCAGGCAGGCACCTTACCTCCCTCTCCCCTTCCTTGCCCAGTTCTACCTTCCTAACAATGTAGTCCCCCACCAGGAGTTGTTTCCTTCCCCTGCAGGGTCCCCTGCCACCCTCCTGTGGGTCTCCTTTGTGGAGGTTACCAGCATCCTCCTTGGTCTCCACTGTGGGTGCCTCCATAGAGGAACCACACTTTGCCAGAATGGCATAGGAATTGTGGAGAGGTACACCTGGAGGGATGTACCTCTGTTCCACCACCTCACCCTCCTTGAGCCCACTGTGGTCCAACACCTCCTCTTCTTGGCAACCTCTGAGGCAACGGCAGTGGCACTGGTGGTCCCTGGATGGAAGAGGAGGTCCCACAAATCCTGGCCAACTCAGCCTGGAGATGAGTAACCTCCTCCTCAGCCCAGAGAGGTGCCTGCAGATGGGACAACACCGCATCCTTCAGAACATCTCCCGGAAGACTGCTGCTCCACAGCCACTGCACTGCACCACTCCAATCATGTCTTATTTCTTGCCCCTAACTGTTGCAATCCTTACTTTCCTCTTTTTTTTTCTCTCTCTCCTTACTTTCTGCCTGTGTGCCCTTTAAGCTCCTGATTGTCCTGTTCTGAGACAAGAATATCCTATATTTCTCAGTAGACCACTTACTTGTTCAGAGGCAGACCTGCAGCAGCTAGAGGGGGCCGGAGAGCTACTCTTGCCCTTCTAGGATGGTGGGTCCTTGGTGGTTCTGTGATCACTCACTTCCTGCCCCTAAACAGGAAGTTCCTGTTGTCAGTCAAGCTTAGAAAACATTACTCATACGATACACCTAAGAAAGGAAAGGTTCCTAGAGTTATGGAGGCACTGGCAGATATGGAGGGAGGCCTTGAGGGGGGAGGTAGAATCAGAGGGAGGGGGAGCAGACATCTTACGTGAGTGCTTTTTAGAAACCACGTATAGTTGACCTTAAACATAAAAATTTTGAGGTGGGGAAGAAGGTAAAGGTAATTGGCATATGTTATAGAACTTTGAACATAGTTAATAAGAAAAAATGTTACTGTGCATATATATGGTATGTTTATTCCTTTTGTTTATTAATCTGTCTTCCACATGTAGGGCCAAGTGTAGCTCTAAGAAAACAGTTGTTTAGTACCTGTTTTCTTATACATGGATATCTGTTCAGCTGTTAACTGTACTGGAGACTAAGTTCACACTGCCAAAACTGTATCCATCATCTAGAGGCCAAGGGCCCTAAACAGTGTGTATTTTAGTTGGTACTTCTTGACATAGATGGCAACAGTCTTACACTATAAGAGATATTGTCTAAGTTGAATTAACCACTGTAGTAGCATAATTTACTGTCCTAGAGTTTATGAGAACCTGTATTTGTTGACTAAGTTTTCCTTAGGGGAAATTAATAATTGTATTGTATACTAGAACTGTCAATAAATATCCTGAAGTTAAAAAAAAGAAAGGTGTCCTCTCCTGAAATAATGATGAAAGCAAACTCATCCCTGGGAGAAAAATGCAATGATTATTTCAACAGCTTTTTACCTAATATATGGCCTCTCAGGTCTAATATCCAGTTCTCCTTTATACCTGTCACTAACCATATTACATCTAGGAGCAGCCTCCTTCTTAGTTTTGGAGAATAAATCAGACAATAATGGCCTTTGAGAGGGTCTATCCCCACTGTTCATAACTCCTTCAAGTGACGGGTTGATTGAGTTGGGATACACCTGGTTTTTCCTTTCCATGTTTGGGAGGGGGGAGGTTGCAACATTATCTGCACTGTCTAATGTTTTTCGCAAGAACAATTTGTTGTTCCAAATGAGAGTCATTTATTACTTGTTCCACAATGTCAACAGGGACTTGCACAGCAGATTATCCAGGTCCATGGCTCCAGTTGCAAGTGAATAAATTGCTGAGCACCATTGTGGAGAGGCCAACAAAAGGGAGTCTTTATCCCAGTCAGGGTCAGGTAGCCATTTCCCATCAGGTAACTTCTACCACCCTGCTTCAGCTGATGCATTCTCAGGAGCTCATTCTAAGAGTGGATCAGGGTTTGTTTTTTGCACTAAAAGGTGTCCTTAATTGCAGCAGACACAAAATGACGATTCTAAGCAATTTCAGGGCATAGTTCATCTGCAGAATCATTGCAGTGAATATTACGAAGAGGCTTCAACTTATCTAGTATTAAGACAGTTCTGTTAATTTTATATTCTCCTGTTTTTTTTATTTTAAGGACAGGCCATTTTGCTGAAAAGGAAAATACTATTACCCTTGTTTGGCTGGAGGCCGCTATCTGATAAACAATTTGCTCCGGTAGAGTAAAGGACATTTCCTTACTTGGCGGCTTTACCCTAGATTCTGTAAATTGGTTTTCATTTAACTTAGCAATATTGACACTTGGCTTCTTCTGGGCAGCAGCCCCTGTAATATTTTCAGGCACCGGGACAAAAGACAAACCAACATTCTCAGCTACAAATGAAACACAACTAGAATCTTGGTACTCAGAATTTAGTCCCAAAACATCTTTTACATCTCTCTCTGGTGGTTTTAGGCATATGCTGTCTTAAGCGACAATAACATTTTTAATATTTAGAGGTAAAGTTTGTACCTGATTTGTGACAGATGGACTTTCAAAGTCGGTAATTGGATCTTCTGGCCAGGAGGCCTGCTCCTTTGATGCTCCTTTGTCATACTCCTTTGAAGTTTTAACAGGGCCTCTAGGCCAGCTGACAGCCAAGTTCATAGTATAGATTTTAGCCAAGTCCAATTCAATTTGTTTCTTCTGGAGCTTGTGTCTCCACTCTTCCTCTTCGAGTTCCCACAGCATTGCTGCTTGTTGAGAGTTGTCTTCAGCCATACCTACAGACTGAGCTGGTAAACATTTTACTTCAGTCATGCCAGTAGTCAACTTTTCCATAGACATGAAGATTTCATTTCCAAACCCATCATCTATATTTTTATTTCCAACCAAAGATTTACTGTAGACCTCTTGTAGTAAGGGAATAGAGAAGGAGACCCACTCCTCTGACTCCAGATTTTCTTTCAGCACCCTGAATTCACCTTCTCTCACTCTGTCTGGCTTTGAACTTGGCCCCTCCATCCTATTCATAGGAAGTGATAGCAGCCCTGCAGGCAGAGTAGGGGAATTTCCCTGACGCCCTGGCAAAATTTCCCATCATTCACAATAAATACCACCAATAGCTTAATCTAGTTGAAAGTCTGTTAGCATTCATCTCTATCTCCCTCTCCACGTCATACCTGAAAATAGACAGAATTTGTCTAGTGCCACTTACCTGGTCAACAAAAACTGAATAGCTAACTAAAATAAAAATACACAAAAATGCCCAAGTTATGAATCAAAGTTGAAAACCCCATTGAAATACATTGAAATGCATTTACCTTAGTTTCTCAAATTGCAGTTGGCAGTTCTAGTAGCAAGAAGTGTGTTTGATCAGAGAGTGGATCTTCAGCCAGTGAGCTGTTTAGGTGAGTGAGAGTGTGTGGGAGATATGGGAGGGGTGCAGGGTGGTGGTTGCTCAGAGGGAGGTTGGGTTTCGGGGGAGTCAGATCAGCAAGGGATGGTTTTATTTTTTACAAGCTAAAAAAAAACACATTGAGGGACCATAGTCTTTACTACAGGATTAACAAGAGAGGGGATCAGAGGGTGGAGTGTACCACTGAACACCAATGAGAAAAAAAAATTACAGGAATCACAATCGGAGCTTGGGGTGCCACTGAACACCAGAAACCATAAAGAAACATATTACAGGGATGAGGATGGCAGGGTGGGGGTGGATACCAGTAGACACCAAGAAGAAGAAGAAGAATAAGCATTTATATAGCACTTTTCATACATCCAAAGCGCTTTACAAGCAATGCTAAACTGGTAGTGAAGTGACTGAATGCGTGGTGGTGGCCATATCGTACATCATCACCCACACACAGCCTGTATAATTTCATGAACCGGTTTATGGGAAGGGGAGTGTTGGCCAGGACACCGGGAATGTTCCCTACTCTTTGTGAAGAGTGCCCTGAGTTTTTTTACTTCCACCTGGACACCCACCAGGATAACACCAGGATGGGCAGAAGGGACCTCGGTTCAACGTCTCATCCAAAGGATGGCACAACCCAGCTGTACAGCACCCCCCCAATACTGCACTCAGATGCCAGTGATTTTTAGGTGCAAGTCCAATCCCAGTGTGGGACGAGAACCCATGACCTTCTGGTCCAGAGGCAGATGTGCTACCAACTGAGCCATACTGACACCAAGGAAATAAATAAATACATTTGGGGGCTGGGATTGAAGGGTGGGGGTGTCCACTAGACTCAAGGGAAATAACCAATAAATACAGGGGTGGCAATTAGATGATGAAGGAGCTACTACACAAATGGAATAATAAAGACAAAAAATATGGGGAGGGCAATCAAAGGGTGGGGGATGCCATTAGACTGCCAAGGAAGAGAACGTGGGTGGGTGCCCTTTGTATAAAGTAGACCAAATGTTCCTATTGGGGGCTGGTTGAACGGCTGACTTCAATGTAGTGAAAAAAAGTTTCTGGAGACCAACCACTCAGTTTATCATAAGAAATGTAGTTTTATGTTGATATTTTTTAGAACACCATGATCCCCTAGGTACACCCAATGTTTCACCCAACACCGGGCTTCCTCAGGGACTTAGGATCCTGTGTTCCTAAATAAATTCTTTCATTATTGGCTTTAGAACAACTAGGATTCATAGAAACATAGAAACATAGAATTTGACAGCAGATAAGGACCGCTTGGCCCACCCAGTCTGCCCATTTCCCTGCCTGTTGGATAAGCTGCAGATCCTAGTTAACCAGCAGCCTACTTCTTTCTACCCCCACCCTAGAATTGCCTTATGACTGTCTCATGCATGCTTGAATTCCACCACTGTTTTTGACTCCATGACCTCCTCCAGGAAGGCGTTCCATGCATCCACAGCCCTCGCTGTGAAAAATACTTCCTTAAATTACCTCTGAGCCGCCCCCATCTTCAAATTGTGCCCCTTGTTCTTGCACACTCTTTTTTGAAAGATGCTACCCTCTTGGACTTTGTTGATTCCCTTGAGGTACTTGAAAGTTTCTATCATGTCCCCCCTCTCCCTCCTTTCCTTGAGGTTATACATATTAAGCTCCTTAAGTCTCTCTTCATATGTCTTCTGGTGCAGACCCTGCACCATTTTAGTTGCCCTCCTCTGGACAGCTTCCATCCTGTCTATGTCTTTGTGAAGACTGGGTCTCCAGAACTGCACACAGTACTCCAGATGGGGTCTGACCAGCTGTCTGTACAGAGGGATAATAACCTCCTGTTTTCTACTGGTGATGCCTCTCCCTATGCATCCCAGTATCCCCCAAGCCCTCCTTGCTGCCCTCTCACATTGCTTGCCCACCTTTAGGTCATCTGATATGACTACCCCCAGGTACCTTTCCATTTTTGTTGTTGTTAGTATCTCACCCCCCATTGTGTACTCTTCCCCTGGGTTTTTGTTTCCCAGGTGCATTACCTTGCACTTCTTAGCATTGAATCTAAGCTGCCATACATTTGACCATTCCTCTAACCTTGCCAAATCCCTTTTCATCCTTTCCACCCCACCTTGTGCATCAACTCTGTTGCAGATCTTTGTGTCATCTGCAAAGAGACATACTTTTCCTTCCAGTCCCTCTGCAATGTCGCTTATAAAGACATTGAAGAGGACCAGTCCTAATACTGAACCCTGTGGTACCCCACTAGTAACCCCCCTTTCTTCAGAGTGGACTCCATTTACTATTACTCTCTGTGTCCTATTCTCCAGCCAACTTTTTACCCAGGCTGTCATCTTGGGACCTACTCCCAGGCTAGCTAACTTGTATATTAATCTTTTGTGTGGGACTGTGTCAAATGCCTTGCTAAAGTCTAGGTAGGCAATGTTCACAGCCCCTCCCTGATCTACTACTTTGGTCACCCAGTCAAAGAAATCTATCAGATTTGTCTGGCATGACCTTCCTGCTGTGAATCCATGCTGCCTTGGGTCCTGTGCCCCTCTGGCCTCTAGATACTCGACAATTCTTTCCTTCAGAAGTGATTCCATCATTTTCCCTACCACTGAGGTTAAACTAACAGGTCTGTAGTTTCCTGCTTCTGCCTTACTCCCACTTTTGTGAAGGGGAATCACATCTGCCCTCCTCCAGTCCTCGGGTACCACCCCATCCTCAGATTATTTGTTAAACAGGGTAGTCAGTGGTGTCACTAATTCCACCCTTAGTTCTTTTAGAATTCTGGGATGAATCCCATCAGGCCCCATTGCTTTGTCCACCTTCAATTTTAAGAGTTCTTTCAGAACCCTTTCTTCTGTAAATGGGCTGGTATCAACTTTTGTATCCAGAGTGTTTCTACTGTTTGTTTTAGGTACCTCCCCCTCTTCCTTTGTAAATACAGAGCAAAAATATTTGTTCAGTATCTCTGCCTTTTCACAGTCACCGTCTTCCCCCTCCCCTTTATTAAGCCTCATTAAGCCTCACTAACCCTCCTTGGTCTTCCTTCGCTCCCTGATGTACCTATAAAAGGTTTTATCCCCCTTCTTGACTGAGTTGGCTATCTTTTCCTCAGTTTGCGCCTTTGCTGTTCTGACTGCCTTCCCAGCTTCCTTTTGCTTTAACTGATATAGTTCTTTGTCCTGCTCCTTCTGTGATTCCTTGTACTTCCTGAAAGCTTTCTTTTTCTCTTGAACCTTCTGTGCCACTTCCTTTGAGAACCATAGTGGTTTCTTACATCGTTTAGTTTTGTTTATTTGCTTCACACAAAGGCTAGTTACTTCCGTGATGGCAGTTTTTATTATTCCCCATTGTTCTTCCACCCCTCCTTCCTGCCCATTTGCTAGTGCATTCCTTAGGCACTCACCCATTTTGGCAAAGTCAGCCCTCCTGAAGTCCAGTACCTTTGCCTTTGTATGGCTTGACTCTATTGCTGTGTTTATTGTGAACCATACTGTTCGATAGTCGCTAGTTCCCAGATGGCTACCCACTTCTACATCTGTGATCCTCTTCATCTCCATTTGAGAGAACCAGGTCTAAGATTGCTCCTTCTCGAGTGGGCTCCAATACTAGTTGTCTAAGGCATGCCTCCTGTAGGGCATCTAGAATAACCCCACTCTTCGAAGTGGTTGCTGCAACTGCACTCCGGTTAACATCTGGCATATTCAGATCGCCCATCAGCAATATCTCCCCTTTTTCTGCCTTACTAAGTATACTTTCTATCATTTCTTTGTCCATTTCCTCCCGCTGAGAAGAGGGTCTGTATACAACCCCTGTGCGGATTGTGGTGCCATTGCCGGTCTCCAAATTTACCCACAGTGCTTCTTCTCCTCCCTGTTTTCCCTTTTGTTCTGCTGCTTTGATTCCTTCCCTTATGTAAAGAGCTACTCCTCCTCCTCTATTACCCTCTCTGTCCCTCCTGTAGATAGTGTATCCTGGTATGTTTACGTCCCAGTCATGGTTTTGTATGAACCATATTTCTGTGACTGCCACAATATCCAGATGTACCTCCTCCATCAAGGCCACTAATTCAGGAAGCTTGTTACTCAGACTACGGGCATTGGTACTCATTGCTCTCCATTTTTTGATGGCTTTACCTTCAGTTGCAGCATCCCCCACTGACCTTTCTACCTTGGTCTTTTTCTCATTTAGTACCCTGTTTTGTAGGGAGAGGCTGGGATTTTCCTGCTGCTTATCAGTGCCTCCCCCCTTGACTAGTTTAAAAGCTTGCCAATGAAGCATTTAAACCGATTGCTCAAAAGACTTGTTCCCTTCCTGGACAGATGCAGACCATCCTGCCAGTATAGGCTGGTGTCCCTCCAGGTGGAACCCCAGTTGCCAATGAAGCCAAACCCCTGTGTTCCACACCATTTTTTCAACCATTCATTAAACTGCATGGTGCAAAGTACCCTCGCCTCACTCATGCCATTGACAGGCAGCACCTCTGAGAAGGATACTGTGTGTGCTACTTGTCTTAGGCCCCTCCCCAGTTCTACAAAGTCCTTCTGCACTGCTCTAATCTCATGTTGAGCCAAGTCATTTGTCCCTAGGTGGACAATGACGTCCAGCTCAGACTCCCGTGCAGCTGTTCTCGTGATCCTGAGGATGCGCTTCCTGTCCTCCAAGCCATGGCACCAGGCAGGCACCTTACTTCAGTTTTCCCTGCTCTCCCCAGTTCCTATCCCCTTAATAATTGAGTCCCCCACCAGGAGCTGCTTCCTTTCCTTGTGGTGTCCTCTGCCTCCTTCCTGTGGGCCTCCCTTGTGACAGGTGTCCTCAGCCTCCTTAATCTCCTCTGTGGGTGTATCCATAGGGGAGCTGTGCTCCCCCAGAATGGTGTATGGATTGTGAAGTGGAACAACTGACTGGGTGTGCCTCTGTTCCACCATCCTCACCCTCCCTGAGCCCACTGTGGTCCAACTGCTGTGCTTTCTTTGCAACCTCTGAGGCAGTGGTGGTGGCTCTGGTGCTCCCTGGATGGGGGAGGTTCCCTTCCTACCATCCAGTCTGGCCTGGGGAAGGTTCCACTAGCTGTCCAGTGTGGCCTGAAGACGGCAAATTCCTCCCTCAGGGCAGAGAGTTGTCTGCAAATAGGGCAGCATCTCAGCCTCCAGAAAGTCTCCCCGGAAGACTGCTGCCCCACAGCCATTACATTGCACTACTCCCCACATGATTATGTACTTTTTTTTTTTTTTTTTTTGTGTGTGTGATTGGTTTGTTATATAGCAATATATATATATATATATATATTATACAATGTGTATGCTTATATTTTCAGTGCTGTGTACTAGAGAGGATATGACATTGATATTCAGTTTCTTGTTTGTTTCTAGATTCAGATTATAATTATTTGAAACTAGTTATTCATTTCTGAGTCTATGGTTAGTTTTATTTCAGACTACCTAGTAGCATATCCAAACTTCCAAGACACACCTGAACTGAAACTGCACCACATGCTATAAATGAGCATTGTAATGCTAGAAATCTGAGTAAAGGGAAGTTTGGAATGGTACCTCTGGGTGGTCTGAAATGAAACTAAGCACAGACTCCAAGTGGTTATAACTGGTTTCAGATAAAAAGTTATAATCTGAAGCTAGAAACAAACAGGAAAATGAATCCTAGTTGTTCTAAAGCCAATAATGAAAGAATTTATTTAGGAACACAAGATCCTAAGCCCCTGAGGAAGCCCAGTGTTGGGTGAAACATTGGGTGGACCTAGGGAATCATGGTATTCTAAGAAAATATCAAAATAAAACTACATTTCTTATGATGAACTGAGTGGCTGGTCTCCAGAAACTTTTTTTCACTACATGGATGCCAATGGACACCAGAAATATATAGTGGTATTATGGGGATGCTGATCGGAGGTTGAGGTATGACACTAGATACCATGGAACAGATGCCAGCAAAAGAAAAATGATGTTTTCCTCATGGAAAAGGTTCTTTTTTCATGACTCAGCATTTTTGAAAAAAAAAATATTTTTTCATATCAGGACTTACAAAAGGAGATTTATAATCATAAAAAAGAACATGTTAGGTGGCTCAGTGGTGCAGAGGGCTGAGGTGCTGGATGCCTCACTTCCTGGGTGAATGCCTAAGGAATGCACTAGCAAATGGGCAGGAAGGAGGGGTGGAAGAACAATGGGGAATAATAAAAACTGCCATCACAGAGGTAGCAAGCCTTTGTGTAAAGCAAATAAACAAAATGAAACGAGGTAACAAACCACTATGGTTCTCAAAGGAAGTGGCAGTGAAGGTTCAAGAGAAAAAGAAAGCATTCAGGAAGTACAAGGAATCACAGAAGGAACAGGACAGAGAACTGTATCAGTTAAAGCAAAAGGAAGCTGGGCAGGTAGTCAGAACAGCAAAGGCCCAAACCGAGGAAAAGATAGCCAACTCAGTTAAGAAGGGGGATAAAACCTTTTATAGGTACATCAGGGAGCGAAGGAAGACCAAGGGAGGGTTAGTGAGGCTTAATAAAGGAGAGGGAGGGTGGGCAGATGGTGACTGTGAAAAGGCAGAAATACTAAACAAATATTTTTGCTCAGTATTTACAAAGGAAGAGGGGGAGGTACCTAAAACAAACAGTAGAAACACTCTGGATACAGAAGTTGATACCAGCCCATTTACAGAAGAAAGGGTTCTGAAAGAACTCTTAAAACTGAAGGTGGACAAAGCAATGGGGCCTGATGGGATTCATCCCAGAATTCTAAAAGAACTAAGGGTAGAACTAGTACACCACTGACTACCCTCTTTAACAAATCATGGGAGGATGGGGTGGTACCTGAGGACTGGAGGAGGGCAGATGTGATTCCCCTTCACAAAAGTGGGAGCAAGGCAGAAGCAGGAAACTACAGACCTGTTAGTTTAACCTCAGTGGTAGGGGAAAATTATGGAATCACTTCTGAAGCAAAGAATTGTTGAGTATCTAGAGGCCAGAGGGGCACAGGACCCAAGGCAGCATGGATTCACAGCGGGAAGGTCATGCCAGACAAATCTGATAGATTTCTTTGACTGGGTGACCAAAGTAGTTGATCAGGAAGGGCTGTGGACATGGCCTACCTAGACTTTAGCAAGGCATTTGACACAGTCCCACACAAAAGATTAATATACAAGTTAGCCAGCCTGGGAGTGGGTCCCAAGATGACAGCCTGGGTAAAGAATTGGCTGGAGAATAGGAACAGAGAGTAATATTAAATGGAGTACACTCTGAAAAAAGGGGGGTTAGTAGTGGGTACCACAGGGTTCAGTATTAGATGAGTCCTCTTCAATGTCTTTATAAGTGACATTGCAGAGGGACTAGAAGGAAAGTATGTCTCTTTGCAGATGACACAAAGATCTGCAACAGAGTTGATGCACAAGGTGGAGGGAAAGGATGAGAAGGACTTGCAAAGGTTAGAGGAATGTCAAATGTATGGCAGCTTAGATTCAATGCTATGAAGTGGTAATGCACCTGGGAAACAAAACCCAGGGAAGAGTGCAAAATGGGGGTGAGATACTAACAACAACAAAAATGGAAAGGGACCTGGGGTAGTCATAACAGATGACCTAAAGGTGGGCAAGCAATGTGAAAGGGCAGCAAGGAGGGCTGGGGGATACTGGGATGGATAGGGAGAGGCATCACCAGTAGAAACAGGAAGTTATTATCCCTCTGTACAGACAGCTAGTGAGACCCCATCTGGAGTACTGCGTGCAGTTCTGGAGACCCAATCTCCTTAAAGACATAGACAGGATGGAAGCTGTCCAGAGGAGGGCAACTAAAATGGTACAGGGTCTGCACCGGAAGACATATGAAGAGAGACTTAAGGAGCTTAATATGTATAGCCTCAAGGAAAGGAGGGAGAGGGGCAGTGGCGTCATGCCCATAGGGCCTGAGGGGGCATGTGACCCACCAATATTGCTGTGAAGTCTATTAATAAAAATTTATTTAGAGTTACATTTTTTTATGGTTAAGTGGGCTGGAAAAAAAAAGTTGTGTTTTTTCAAACTCTTTATGGTGGGGCTGGGGGTGGGCAGGTTCTGAATCAACTGTGTGTGTGGGAACCGGAAGGAAACTGACGAGAGCCACCAGGCCATCGGTTTTAAAAAAGGTACTTGTTGCTCCCACTGGGCTAGTGAATGGCTTCGGGGCTCAGTGCCTGTAAAAACAGAGTGAGTGAGACAGTGACAACAGACTTGGTGCTAAAAACTGCCAACCAGCAGCAGCCAATCACAGTGCTGGTACTGGCAGTTATCATCAATCAACTGTATGTGCAGGCAGCGGAGGCGCGAATGTGAATAAATAGCTCATCATGAGAGGCGGCAAATTGGCTTCCATTTCTTCTTCCTTCAGTGCCATCCTGAGTAAAAATTCGACAGTAGCAGACAATGAGATAAGTCATTGACAGTTGGCACTAAGATGGTGCAGTCAGTCCAGTCAGGTGTGTTCCAACTTACTCCAGACCAGAACACTGCATGAAGTTCCTGCTTGTCTGCTTCCTAAAGAAAAAGGTCAGTTAGTATTGCAGGGGAAGGAAGGAAAGTGTTCACTCAGCTGCAGGCTGCCAGGGCAAGATCTACTACGACCATGATTGGGGGTGGGGGAGCAGGAGCGTGGCTTTTTTAGGGAGCACACAGGCTGCAGACTTGAATCTGAAAGTGGTTAATTAATCCAGCCCTGTGCACTGCAGGGCTGGATTAATTAACCACTTTCAGATTCAAGCCTAATGCCTGCAAAGCCCACTGTTCAATGAGTTGGTCAGGGGTAATGCTACCAAACATTCCGGTTTGACCAGGACAGTACGGGGATCAAAAGGGCTGTCCTGGCTTCCCGAAGCATTTAAGAAAATAGGGATTTTGTCCCGGTTTGAGATTTTGGTCCCGCTTCAGCCGGTGATCTGATCCGCCTACTACAGACTCCCATGTCTTCCCAGCAGCTGCTGTGTGCCAGCCCAAGATTATCTGATTCCTGCATACCTGCCAGCCTGCAGCCCTTTAACTAGAACCACTAGTGGCATGTGAGGACTGAATAGAAAGGTACAGCTTAGAGTCAATGCTGCGCTTTAGGGTATCCGATCAGAACAGGACTGTGAGGATTTTAGTACCGCCGGTGTAGTATCAAATCTACTAATGGTTGGTGAGGACCGAGGTAAAAGGTCATGACTCACTTCAGTTGGATTGCAAGTAAGTCAGTGCCGTACTTATGGGAGCCGATCGGAAACCATCAATACAGTGTGTCCTGTCACCTTGTGGTGGGGGAGAGACTTCTGTCTCTCTCTGACTTTTTTGTTGTTAAACTGCTTGTGGCCCATTTGCTTTGTGACTGTGGTGCATCTGCCTGGGAATGGGTCAGGATGCTGCATCACGCATGGATGGGGTGGCAGCAGCAGCATCGCATACCCTGATGGCGACAGCGCCTCAACCCTTGGCCTAGACGGAGCACTTGAGAAGGAGATTGAGACAAGAGAAGAACAAGAGTGAGTCCTGAGTCCTTATAACATTTTATTTTTGCAGGTTGGCAGGCCAGGATGAACTAAAGCAATCAGTAGTGGCAGTGGAACTTAACTTTGCTCGCTTTCTGCAGTGCTTCATCTTTGCTTAACTTGGGCCCTAGCTTTGTGAGCGGAGCAGGGGGCAGGGCCGGGGTTTGCAACAGCCTAGAGGGCAGCTCTCTCTGATTGACTTGGCTGGTCAAGCGTGGGAAGATCGTGTAGTCTGAAGGATTGAGAGTGCTGAGGCAGCAGATCTTACTGTCACTGGAGAGAGTCCCTAGAGATTTAAACATTTGTCATCAGATATATTAAATAAGGACTGTGGTAGTGCTGAGGCCAGGCAGCAGTTGATGGCATTATTGGTCAGTCAGTTGCCCAACCTAGTTGCAGCTCCAGACTTTAAGGTCAGCTAGAGCCTCCCACACCCATGACTCCAGGGGAAAAATATTTTTTTCCCCTGGAGTCATGGGTAAGGAAGATGTAACAAAAGTGAGTTTTATCTTCAGTAAAAGCCCCAAAACTCACCATAGAGCATCGAAACCCCCAGACCCCCGGCCTTAATGTGTCCCTCATGAGCGTCCCAGAAAGTTGGTAGCCTTAGTCAGGGGTGAGATGATAGTCACAGTCTACCACCACCAGTTGTCAAAAATCTTAAAAAAAAAATAAACATAACATGGTTTGTGGTTCCTTTTTTTATTAATCTTTATGCTGCTTTCCTTTCAAGAGCCCCCAAGAGTCTCTCCCAGCCCTGTCACCTGATTTACCTTGATCTTGAGAGCAAGAAAGAGGCACTCTGGAATAGCCCCCAGAGTGGGTCTGCTGGGATAGTGGGAAAGACCCCCAGCAGACACTGAAATTCAGTGCTGAGATCCAGCAATGCAGGTCCTGCAGAGAGCAAGGAATTCACCCTGCTGCTGTGGCACCTTTTCTATTCAGGTTTCTGTTCCTTCTGGAGATGCTGGGGCTGTGTACGTGCAGTAGTACACACAGTGGGTGTCCATGCTACAAGGACCCCTGTGTGTCTCTCCCCACCCATTGTCATCATTAACTAACTTATGCCCCCTCACCCAGTATCCCTAGATTGTGCTGCTGAAGCAAGGAGCATACACTCCTCCACTCTGCTTTCCTGGGGTCTTATTACTGATTCTGGGCTGAGGCTTGCTACCCAGGTAATACCTTCATTGATGTCTAGTTTAGTGACTGCCCTCATAGGTGTTAGCAGCTACTCAAGGAGTGGTGCAGTCTCTTTCAATCTGAGGCCAGCCTTCACATTTTATTTGTATGGGGACCCTCCACTCCCCCCCCCCTCCAAGGAGGTGTCCTGAGGTCTAGATCCAGCCACAGTCTGGTTTAGTTTGTTTCATGACCCATCTCTATTCTGGCAGTATAGCTCTTGTGGCCACTCTTTAATTCCTACTACCCAGCATTTTATGAATCTCTAGAACTGTTGCTTATTCTAGTCATAGTCACCTAAATTTGTACATAAAAATATGGTAAACTTTTAAACTTTTCTACCTAAGTTTCTGCCCCCACCCCCAAACACACACAAAATAACCTGCTTAACATTTGATATTAACTGAGGTATAGCTTATTCTCTATCAGGTTATGTATGTTTCTTAACAGTAACTGCCCCAAGGTATTTTGAAATTATCTGATAGTCCCTTAGGTGCACCCCATCATCACTTCATCCCCTCCACCATCCACCACCCTATATTGACAGCCCCCAGGAAACCCAACATATCCCTTCATCAGACGGGTCCCCCCTTCTGAGGAAGAAAGTGCAGGTAGGCACATCTTTCTTGAGCTGGGTGCTGCTGGGGTCAGTCCGGGCGATCCGGGGCTTTTACGGCAACAGGGGACTGGTGACCGTCATATGGAGTACTGCCACATAGTTGCTTTCCTCAATCCAGCTAAGCTAGAAGTTGCTGTTTTTTTTTAAACTTGAACTTGCAGAAACATCTGCAGCACACTGTGTCAGTTAAAAAAAAAAGAAAATGTTAAAATTTCTATTTTCTGTTGTCTTCTCCAGCTGGTTTTGTGTGATTTTCTATGCTGTGACTGCCCATACACTATGAAAGATTGTGTATGAGCAGTCATACACAAACAAGGATATTTTTGTATCTCGATGTTCCCTTGATAACAGAGCACCTCTTGAGCTGCGCTCTCGAGGTCATCTGTTACCAAGGAAACCTCTTGATACAAGAATATCTTTGTTATGTATGACTGCTCATACACAATCCTCTATATAATTATTATTATTTATGTTTTCTTACTTACATTACTGTGACTGTAGTTGTATACTGTGAATGTTTTATTGTTAAAATCTACCATTCCCATGGTTGAACCTTGGAACTAGCTGATGTTCATTCATTGTGCTTTTTCCAAAGTACAGAATTTTACATAAATGAAAAAAACACAACAGATGATGTGTCATTATTATTCATATATAACATTTATAGTTGACTATAATGAAATGAAAAATGAAATGGTGAATTCCTATCATTTAGAAGTTAACGGATCAGATACAAGTGGACTAAGCAGTTACGTGGTTTATATATGGTAAAACTGAACTTGTGCATTTTGTGAGTCTTTTATGACGAGACTCACAACATGCACAAGTTCTTACTAGTTCTTAAAAAAAAATTAATACAAAAGGTAACATTGTAAGTAGAATGAACAAAGGACAAAAACAATAGATCATTCATCTAACCGACATCAGTATTATGGCAGTTAGCTTGTTTGGGAACAGCTTTCTGGACTGCTAAAAGTCACCAAAATGCACCATTTGGCCTCAGTTTTTCAAAATTTTCATGGGGGGGCATGTCCCCAGACCCCCCTAGAGTGGTTGAGATTTTGTGCCCCTCCAGAATTTCTGACTGCATGACGCCCCTGGAGAGGGGGGACATGATAGAAACTTTCAAGTACCTCAAGAGAATCAACAAAGTCCAAGAGGGTAGCATCTTTCAAAAAAAGAGGTGTGCAACAACAAGGGGGCACAATTTGAAGATAGAAGGGGGGCAGCTCAGAGGTAATTTAAGGAAGTATTTTTTCACAGAGAGGGTTGTGGATGTATGGAACGGCCTTCCAGAGGAGGTTGTGGAGTCAAAAACAGTGGTGGAATTCAAGCATGCATGGGATAGTCATAAGGCAATTCTAGGGGATGGGGGTAGGAAGAAGTAGGTTGCTGGTTAACTAGGATCTGCAGCTTATCCATCAGGTAGGGAAATGGGCAGACTTGGTGGGCCAAGCGGTCCTTATTTGCCATCAAATTCTATGTTTCTATGTTTCTATGTTTCTGCCACACCGGTGACCCGGGGTCAGGATCAAAGTCAGATTGCTAGGAGGCTGGCAAGGTGGGAAAGGATCATGCATCCACAGACAGCTCTCTTCCTCTGTGAGGTGAGTTCATGGTGGTGGCTGGGTGTCAGCACATGCATGCCACCATATATTAAAAGGAACCCCATGTTCAGGACACTGGGGCCATCTTCATGGATGCAGAGTTTGGACATTGCATCCATTGCACATTCATGGGCCCAGGTAGAAGACAGGAGGAACCCCCCAAAAGGCAGCAGGATGATGAATGACTCCCCTGCAGGTTCCACACCAGTGGCTGGGCACAACCAAGAGTCTTGTGGCAGAGGACTGAAACTGTAGGTAAGTCTGGAGGAAGCCAGGTAATCAGGCTGGGGAGGGTCAGTTAGAAGGGGGGGCTGCCAGGGGTAAAATTGGTGATAAAATGTATGTAGGAAAAAAAACATGTTAAGGGCATTTCCCCTACAATTATGTGCAGAATCCAGCTTAGGGGATCCAGGTAAGCAAGGTATATGTGTTGGTTACTCTGCAGAATGTCATTTCTGTGGTTTTTCAAATTGGAATGTTTAGGGGAAAATAGAAAACAAGTTGGCAGCCATACAAAAAGACAAACGAAAAACCACACGAAAAAGGGTCCCCATAAAAAAATACTTCATTTATAAAATGGGTTAAAAAATCATGCAGTTTGATTGGTTATTACCTGTGCAAGAAATCTGTTGAACAGGTAATAACAAGTACCTAAAAGTGGACCGCATTTAAAAAAAAATCAAAATAAGTGATCTGTTAGAACACTTGTGTTCAAATGCCGCCATTGTTTTTTTTTTCTGTGTTAGCAAAGAAAACATACCAAAACAAAATCCCTTGCTAAATATAATTTATCTTTTGTTGTTAAGTTAAATAAACTGTATGCAAGCTCGGCATTACTTCAGCACTCAAACCAAATATAAAGAAAACCTAATAAACAAAACCTGTTTATGTGCCCATCACACTGCTGATTCTATGCCTCTCCACCCACACCTGCTGTTATCCCTAACCACCCACTCTTGCTTTGCTACCTTGGTTCACAGTTCATTATTTTAAAATTGCTTTGTTTTGTTTGTTTCCTACATCATGCTGCTGGTCCAGCACTTTTAAAATAAAAAAATCTGTTGCCTCAAAGCTGCTCAATCTGTGTGTGTGTGTGTGTGTGTGTGTGTGTGTGTGTGTGTGCGTGTGTGTGTGTGAAGGGAAGAGCTGCATGTGTCTTCAAAGCAGTTAAACTTTGATATACACAAAAAGAGAGCTTGAGAAGGAATTAAGATGGCTCTGTATTAGGCAATCACATGTGCCTGTGTGTATGTATGGGGGCACAAAAGTGTTTGGTAGCCATAGCAGTCTCCCTCTTAACCACAGTGGCCATGGTGGGACAAAAGTCCTAGGGTTTTAAAAAAAATATAGTATTCTATTACAGGCAGAGGAACTATTTTACAAAAAAAAAAAACCTTTAAAGATTGTAATTGTTTTTCTATTTAAAGATAAAAATTTTGATTTTGACATGCATGTTAACTACAAATCCTCATTTTAAACACCATAAGACTCTCCGGAGGTGCCATTTGGAAGTGCTGACTGAGCATGCTCAGAACCCACATTTTTAAAACATAATAACTTTAGAATGGATTAACATTTTTTTCATCAAACCAGGGAAAGACACATTTGTGGGCCAAGCCTGTTCCACCCTGAAAATTTCAGATCAAACTTTTGAACCATCTGGGTGCAAAACAATGACAACAAAACAGCAAAAACAAGCATGTGTCAATGCCAAATGTTGTCTTGCTGCCATTGGCAGTGCAGGAGTTAGAGAGATGAAGCATAGGAGTGGCAGTCAAGTATTGGACTGATGCCAACCCACCCCCACTCTACAGAAAGTGAGAGGCATTAGGGTTTCCCTGTGGGTGTTTGGTAGTGCAGTGCAGGAACACATGCTGGGCAGGATGTGAAAAATGACAGCTGCACAGTTCATAAGGAGGTGTAATTAAATGGCAGTGCTGAAAATGTAGCATACAAATATCTGAAAGCTGCAGAGTTTTTGAGTGCGTGGCAAAAATATAAGGCTGCTGCAGCACTGGTTGTGGGCGTTCAGCACCAAATTTTCAACATACGCATTTTAGCACCTCTGCTCATGTACAGTGTCACTGTCATTTCCTCAAAGTGTCCCAAGAAGTGATTTCACACAGCACCACTCTATTCTGTGCCAGAAGCGCGGAAACACATTTTGGGCAGGATATGTGAAGTGACAGCTGTACTGTTCATCAAGAGGTGTGTAAATGGCAATGGTGGAAATCCAGAGTGAAAATATCACAATGCACGACGGCTTAGTATGCGTAATCTGCCAACGACACCAGAACACAGTCATTTTATGGAGTATCAGCTCCAAATTTTCAACATAGGCATTCTAGGAGCTCTACTCATGAACTGTGTCACTGTCATTTTCATAATCTGGCCTAAACAGTGATTTCACAGCGATCTGTTAATTGTGCCCCGGGCGCGGAAACACATTTTGGGCAGGATGTGGAAATGACAGCTGCACTGTTCACAAGGAGGTGCAGAAAATGCCAATGCTGAAAATACTGCATTAAAAATATTCTGCATGAAGTTAAGTTACGAGCCCGCGAGCAACCGCACAATGCACGCCGAGAAACAGGCATTTCTTGATTTTTTCCATCAAATTTGAACATAAGCTTTAGAGGCCACCATGACACTGGCACTGTCATTTCGTTATGAGTCCTGAAAGGTGATTTCACGCAGTGACTGTGAAATCACCTTCCGAGGCTGATTAACACCATGACAGTGACAGAATTCATGAGGAGGGGCCCCAAAACCCCATGTTGAAAATTTGTGCGAAAATTCTAAGAAATGCCTGAGATATGCAACAAAGTTGAAAAACCCTATTCATTGCATTATACAGCTTACCGGCATTTCCTCAGTTCATGGGTCGGCTTTGAAGAGTGCAGACATATTCCTGGTCCACTGAAGATCATCGCGCCAGAGTCCGGAGGTAAGTATGGGTGAGGGGGTGAGGGAGGCAGGGTGCGCAGTGGTGGCTGCGGTGGGGAGGGAGGTGGGACCTAGACTACGAGGGACAGTTTTGCTTTCTAGAGGAAAAAAGAAAGAAAATGTTGCGGACAGTTTTGGCACTGTAGGGCATTGGGCACACTGGGGTGGGCTCCCAGCATGCCACCTAAGTGGGTTTTGGGGCTGCAGCCGACGGGGATTGGGCACCCCGACGCACACAAACACGGGGGAGGTTAATGCCACCGGGGATTGGGCACCCCACTGGCAAACAAAGTCAGGGGAGCATGAGCCAATGGGGATTGGGCACCTCCCTTGGCATTCCGATTTATGGGGATGCCAATGGAAGTGGGCCCTGTTGGCACACAAACACGGGGTTGCCGACAGGGGATTGGCACCCCCGATGTTGGCATAGGTGAGGTAGCCACCCGCTCGCCAGCCATGGCCATAATGGCAGCGAGCACGTCAAGCAAAGGACTGCTGCGTATGATGATTGCAGCGATCCTTTGCTTTGATGTGCTGGCCCCATTATGTATGCATTTTGTGGCGGTGCCATGTGGGCTGATTCTGGAATGAGGGACGCACCTACTGATGCGTGCCCTGCATTTGCCCAACAGCAGCTGCGCCCCCAAGACTCGCACTGTGGCAAGATGTTTTTTGCGCATGCATGCAAGCCAACATAAAAAGTGATTTTGAGGGGTATTTTTTTTGCTAGCTGCATCTTGGACTCCACACACCTCACTGGAACAAAACTTGGCACATCAAGAAATGTACTCAACGAAATAGCACATGCAAATATTCATGCAAATTCATTAAATGGTTGCAATGATATTAAACAGCAAAATGTGAGGTTTAACAAAGAAACCGTTGCTCAACCCTAACTATATTGGTGCTACCACTCCACTATGAATAATAGCTTCACCCATGTTCAATGGAAAAGCATGATATTTTCCATGTACAATCAGGGGGGGGGGAGGCAAAGGGTGTCTTGATTTGCCAAGTTTTCAAGTTTCATTCCAGTTGGATGTGGGGATTTCAAGATCCAGATAGTGCATTTTTAAGAAATTATTTTTGCTTTTTTTGTCATCACTTACAACCCAGATAGTTTGGTAATTTTTATCAGAGCGCTCCAGTTTAGAAAGGGTATGCCACAGCATGGTGCCTTTCATTGATCTGGTGAAAAAATATAAAGTCTTTCACAAGTTTTAAACATTTGAAATCTTGGTTCTAAGCATGCTCAGTAGGGTATCAAACACCTATCCAAAAGGCCCTACTGAGCATGTACAGAACCAAAATATCAAATCCTTATAACTTGGCAATGGATTGGGTACAACCAAGGGTTAGAGTGTCTGTTAATCACCCCCTAGAGGTGTAATGTGGCACAAGGCATAGCTGAGTGTTACAGTGCCCCTAGTGAGTGGTTAACTAACTGTTAATATAACTCCTGGGAGAGCTTTATTGCTATTATAGAAAAAATATTCTAAAAGAAAGGTGTTAAAAGTGCACTTTTTGAATGTTTTCCTCATTGAGAGGGAAATGTTAATAAAATAGTTCTTCTATCAACAGTTTAAGAATTCTGGTTCAGAATTAGAATGCATAATTCCAATCATTCAGCAGTATGAGAGTGTAGAATGCTGAGAGGAAAAATTCATGAGTCATGGTGATCAGGCTGTACATACAAGTGTAACAGGGAGTAATGTGAGGCTGTTATAATGCTATTGTAACCACACAGTCCCCTGGGGTTACTAGAATCACATCAGTGTTAGTGCTAGATATGGAATGCAGCTGGTGAATAACTGGTAAAATGGGTTTTTCACCTAGTCACTCTTTTTCTTTAGTTCCAAACAGAGCGTGCCCCTAGTGTGGGGTGCTGGAGACAAATAACTGATAACATCTCTCAAGAACAGTCTCGCACTCGCCACTCCCAAATAATGCTGCTTGCAGTATGTTGGTGTGCAAAAGGCTTTAATGAAAGATACGACTTGATGCATTTCGGGATGACTCCCTTTATCAAAAGACATAACGTACAATTAAAAAGCACCCTCTTATATACTGCCATATGACATCATCAATCTGCATCTACCGAATGTTATCGAATGATCAACAAGAGTAAACAAACATTTGTACCACATATATAGAGATGTCATATGTATAAATTTCAGAAAGATAAAACATGCAAAACAATCTAAATAACAATTCACAAAATATAATATGCACAGTTAATTGTCTAGTGAATAATCATCTATATGTGCATAAAGCAGAACATGCTAAATAACACAAACAAATCCCATGTTGTGATCCACACATACGTATGAGAAAAGAAAAAATAAATATTACTCATAACTAATAATTACTAAAAAGTGTATGTATAGCTATACACAATATAATGGGAAAGAACCTATAATAGATATAAAATAAAACTAATAAATAAATGCGATCTATTATGGATCACCTACTCACATTTCTTTTGTTTGTTTTTATTACATTTAAATATACTTCTTATATATTTATTGAATCTATCCATGTTGTTTATTCCTAAGATAAGGAGCCAAATCAAACCTGTCATTTAGGCCTGGATGTCTACAAGATTGCAAAGTATAAATCCAAAAACTTTCTCTTTGGAGAATGAGATTGTCAAAATCACCACCTCTGGGTTTCAAATATACTTTTTCAATTGCTCTAAATGAGAAAACATGTTTTTCCCCTCTACTTGCCTGCATAACATGTTGAGCAGTAGCATATGTAACATCCCTGTTATTAATTGCCCTGCAGTGTTCACCCTCTCTGTTTTTAAACTGCCTCTTGGTTTTGCTGATATAAAAGGCCCCACAGATACATGATGCCATATAAATTATACCAGTGGTATCACAAGTAATGAGTTGTTTGATTTGAAAGTCCCTATTAACATGTGGGCTAGTGAAATCTTTCCCTCCTGATGCCACATTACAATACATGCATTTCTGGCATCTAAAGCAGCCTGTATATTTGTTAGTGAGCGAAGTTATACATGTCTGATTTGTCTGTTTGCTATGAACCAGCTGATCTCCAAGGGTGGTGGGTCTTCTATATGATCTTCTCGGAAAAGTATTATGATAATCTAACAATGCCTGATCACCTTTTAAAATGTTCAAATTAGTTTTAAGAATCTGTGACACTTGATTACCATGTATAGAGTATGTTGCAACAAAGTTCAATCTATCATGATATGTATCTTCCAGGGGCATCATGCAGTCAGAAATTGTGGAGGGGCACAAAATCTCAACCTCTCTAGGGGGGTCTGGGGGCATGCCCCCCCCATGAAAATTTTGAAAAACTGAGGCCAAATGGTGCATTTTGGTGACTTTTAGCAGTCCAGAAAGCTGTTCCCCAACAAGCTAACTGCCATAATACTGATGACGGATAGATGAATGATCTATTGTTTTTGTCCTTTGTTCATTCTACTTACAATGTTACCTTTTGTATTAATTTTTTTTTAAGAACTAGTAAGAACTTGTGCATGTTGTGAGTCTCATCATAAAAGACTCACAAAATGCACAAGTTCAGTTTTACCATATATAAACCACGTAACTTAGTCCACTTGTATCTGATCCGTTAACTTCTAAATGATAGGAATTCACCATTTCATTTTTCATTTAATTATAGTCAACTATAAATGTTATGTATGAATAATAACGACACTTCATCTGTTGTGTTTTTTTCATTTATGTAAAATTCTGTACTTTGGAAAAAGCACAATGAATGAACATCAGCTAGTTCCAAGGTTCAACCATGGGAATGGTAGATTTTAACAATAAAACGTTCACAGTATACAACTACGGTCACAGTAATGTAAGTAAGAAAACATGAATAATAATAATTATATAGAGGATTGTGTATGAGCAGTCATACATAACAAAGATATTCTTGTATCAAGAGGTTTCCTTGGTAACAGATGACCTCGAGAGCGCAGCTCAAGAGGTGCTCTGTTATCAAGGGAACATCGAGATACAAAAATATCCTTGTTTGTGTATGACTGCTCATACACAATCTTTCATAGTGTATGGGCAGTCACAGCATAGAAAATCACACAAAACCAGCTGGAGAAGACAACAGAAAATAGAAATTTTAACATTTTCTTTTTTTTTTAACTGACACAGTGTGCTGCAGATGTTTCTGCAAGTTCAAGTTTAAAAAAAAACAGCAACTTCTAGCTTAGCTGGATTGAGGAAAGCAACTATGTGGCAGCACTCCATATGATGGTCACCAGTCCCTTGTTGCCACAAAGCCCGGATGCGGAATGATTTGTAGCACCCAGCTCAAGAAAGATGTGCCTACCGCACTTTCTTCCTCGGAAGGGGGGACCCGTCTTGACTTGGATATGTTGGGTTTCCTGGGGGCTGTCAATATAGGGTGGTGGATGGTGGAGGGGATGAAGTGATGATGGGGTGCACCTAAGGGACTATCAGATAATTTCAAAATACCTTGGGGCAGTTAACATACTAACATACTAACATACTATTTGCCAGCAGATTAGGCCTTACGGTCTATCGAGTCTGCTCGAACCTAGATCCTTAGTTGGATGCTGAGACCCTCCCATCCCTTGATCTCCAGAAACCCCTATCATCCATCCCCACCCCCCCCGGGACAGGCCATCATCTGATACATCCACTTTCTGTGTCTGTCCCACCTTCTCTTGAAGCCCTCCACTGTGGATCTCTGAACCAGCTCACCATGCAGTGCATTCCAAGGGTCCACCACAATCTCAGTGAAAAACCTCCTCCTCTTTTCCCCCCTCACCCTTCCACCTTCCAACTTCAAACCATGCCCTCTGGTGATACCTCCCTGCTTTAGTCTAAAGATCCCCTCCATGTTTACCCTATTTATTCCCTTGAGGTACTTGAAGACCTCAATCATGTCCCCCCTGTCTCTCCTCTCCTCCAATGAAAACAGGCAGAGCTCCTCAAGTCTGTCCTCATAAGTCAAATCCCCTAGCCCTCGTATCATCTTTGTTGCCCTCCTCTGTACCCTCTCCAGGAGCTATATGTCCCTCTTCAAGTGTGGTCTCCAGTACTGTACACAGTTCTCAAGGTGTGGTCTAACCAGTCCATTGTACAGCGGCAGAATCACTTCCTTGCTCCTAGAGGTGATCCCCCTTACGATGCATCCCAACATCCTGTTTGCCTTGCTAGCTGCTCTCCTGCACTGCTCAGAGTTATTCATACATGTATCCACCATGACCCCCAGGTCTTTTTCCCCTATTGAGGCCTCCAGCGCCTCCCCTCCCAGGGTGTACCTGTGTTTAGGGTTTCCCCGACCAAGATGCAACACCTTGCACTTGGTGATATTGAAATTTAATTTCCATGTCTGAGCCCAGCTTTCCAGGGTGTCCAGGTCCCCTTGCAGGGCCACCTCCCCTCTTCTCCCTCAACTACTGCTCCCATCTTGGAGTCATCCACGAAGAGACTCATTTCACACCCTATATCCTCCCTGATGTCCGATATGTATGCATTAAACAGGATCGGACCCAGGACTGAGCCCTGTGGTACCCCACTACCAACCTCTCTAGGGTTCGAGAGCTCCCCACAGACCACTACTCTCTGAGTGCATCCAGCTAGCCAGTTTTCAATCCATCTGACCATCAAAGGGCCTACTCTCAACCCCATCAGTTTCTCCACCAGACCATTGTGGGGGACAGAGTCAAACGCCTTGCTGAAGTCCAAGAATAATACATCCACAGGCTTACCCCTGTCCAGTTCTGATGTTACCCATTCATAGAACTCCACAAGGTTGGTTTGACATGATCTACCTGGCACAAACCCATGTTGCCGACTGTCCAGACCTCCCACCTCCTCCAAGTACACCCCCAACCATTCCTTTAGTATACTCTCCATTAATTTTCCCACCACCGAGGTCAAACTGATGGGTCTATAGTTACCTGGTACTTCCCTCGACCCCCCTTTATGGATTGGTACCACATGTGCCTCTCGCCAATCCCTAGGTACCCTCCCTGTCTCAAGTGACCTGCTGAAAAGCTCCGCCAGGGGTGCAGCCAGTATGTCCGCCAATTCCCATAGTACTCTCGGATGAATGCCATCCGGCCCAGGAGATTTGTTTTCTTTAGGGCCTTGAGGGCTAACCACACCCTTTTGGTGGAGATAGCATCATCTGTCCCTTCCCCCTTACTGGTCTTTTTATCCTTATCCAGATGTGACACCCCTGGGGTACCTTTCCCTCCCTCTTGCTCCATTTCTGTTGCTCCCCTGATCCCACTCCCTTCCGCTTCTATCCCCTTCATGCCTTGCTTTGTAGATATCCCATCCCCCTCCCTAGTGAACACAGAGGCAAAGTACTCGTTAAATACCTCTGCCTGGTCCCTCGCCTCTTCCACCCACCCTCCTTCTGATCTCAATCTGCTGAGATGGCCCTTAGTTTTTCTCCTGCTCCCCAATGTACCGGAAGAACCCCTTTTCCCCTCCATGTATCCCCTGTGCCAGCCGCTGCTCTTTACTGGACTTTGCTCCCCTCACCATACGGGTGACTTTTCTAGATGCAAGCTGGTACATTTCCTTATCCCTATCCCCTCTTGTTGTTTTATATTTTTTGTAGGCCGCCTTCTTTTCTCTGACTGCTACCTGTACCTCACTGGACCACCAGCATGGTTTACGTGACCTTGCTCCCCTACGCTTCAACTTAGCGCAGATCCTGACTGCCCCATGAAGTCCCCTGCTTTATGACCTCCCATCTCCTTTCACACTTGTCGCTGAGGTAATCCCCTTCAAGTGATCCTTGAGAATATTTCCCATGCCCAGTAAGTGCCCCCTGATGTCCACTGCCAGTGTCCTAGATCTCACCCCCACTCCCCCCATGCTTATTTGAAACCAGACAGTATTGTGGTCACTCTCAGTCAGGGGGTCCTGTACAACTATGTCCCTTACCAGATCCCCAATTGCCAGAACCACATCCAGGACATGCCCCTCCCTTGTGGGCTCCATCACATGCTGTGTTAAGAACACATCCTGGAAGCCATCCAGCAGCCTCTGCTCCTTGGCCACCTTAGAGGACATGGTTCCCCAGTTTGTACCTGGCATATTAAGGTCCCCCATCAACACCACTCCTTCCCCTTTTGGACCACACTGGGCAATGATGTTGTCCAGCAAACCATCCTCTAGAACATCACTCATCCCGGGGGGCTTATATGCTACTCCCAGCTTGACCTTATCTCCTGCTGGGGATCGTAAGGTGACCCATAAGGCCTCCACGTTTCCCTCTGCCTCTTCTACCATAGCAATTTCTATATCATCTCTAATGAACATAGCCACTCCACCCCTCTGACCTCCTTTCTATCCTTCTAAGCATAGTGTGCCCCTGTACATTTAGGTCCCAGTCATGGTTTTTGTTTTACGTCTCCGTGACGCCCATCCACCCGAACAGCATGGCCTGGAACTCCGCAACTTGTTTCCAAGCTCCTGGCATTTACTAATACCAACCCCACCCTTATCCCTGATCCTCTTTGTCGAACCCCACCCAGATTCCTTATACTTCCATCCTCCCCCTGCTCCTCCTGAAACCTCCACCTCCAGTCTGTTTCTCCCTTCCCCCTCTTGGGCTTGATGGCTACTCCCCTCATCTGGAGGAGAGGGCTTCTGGTCAGCCCTTCCCTTACTGTTAAGAAACATACATAACCTGACAGAGAATAAGCTATACCTCAGTTAATATCAAATGTTAAGCAGGTTATTTTGTGTGTGTTTGGGGGTGTCCAGAAACTTAGGTAGAAAAGTTTAAAAGTTTACCATATTTTTGTGTACAAATTTAGGTGACTATAACTAGTATAAGCAACAGTTCTAGAGATTCATAAAATGCTGGGTGGTAGGAATTAAAAAGCAGCCACAAGAGCTATGCTGCCAGAATAGAGATGGGTCACGAAACAAACTAAACCAGACTGCGGCTGGATCTAGACCTCAGGACACCTCTTTGGAGGGGGGGAGTGGAGGGTCCCCATACAAATAAAATGTGAAGGCTGGCCTCAGATTGAAAGAGACTGCACCACTCTTTGAGTAGCTGCTAACACCTATGAGGGCAGTCACTAAACTAGACATCAATGAGGGTATTACCTGGGTAGCAAGCCTCAGCCCAGAATCAGTAATAAGACCCCAGGAAAGCAGAATTACGTGGCAGGTCACACCACAGGGGGAACTCCTGGTAGTGTCCTGGTAGCGAGAGTGTCTCACAAGAATGGTCTGGCCAAAGGTGCAAAGCAACCCTTTAGAGTGACTAAGGGCAGAAACAGTGAATGACATGGGTTATAGTGCAAGAAATACTGAAGCAAATGTGTGAATGGTAAATTCACTACAGACGAAAGTCTCTGACCATAAATCGAACCAGAACTACAAACCCAGGTGGGGCCAACCTATCGGCACAACAGTATGGCTACCAATTTTGATGCTGGAACGAGTCTGAGTCATCAGGGGTCAACACGGGGTGGGGGGAGTGTATGCTCCTTGCTTCAGCAGCACAATCTAGGGATACTGGGTGAGGGGGCTTAAGTTAGTTAATGATGACAATGGCCGGGGAGAGACACACAGGGGTCCTTGTAGCATGGACACCCACTGTGTGTACTACTGCACGTACACAGCCCCAGCATCTTCAGAAGGAACAGAAACCTGAATAGAAAAGGTGCCACAGCAGCAGGGTGAATTCCTTGCTCTCTGCAGGACCTGCATTGCTGGATCTCAGCACTGAATTTCAGTCTCTGCTGGGGGAATTTCCCACTATCCCAGCAGATCCACTCTGGGGGCTATTCCAGAGTGCCTCTTACTTGCTCTCAAGATCAAGGTAAATCAGGTGACAGGGCTGGGAGAGACTCTTGGAGGCTCTTGAATGGAAAGCAGCATAAAGATTAATAAAAAAAGGAACCACAAACCATGTTATGTTTATTTTTTTTTTAAGATTTTTGACAACTGGTGGTGGTAGACTGCGACTATCATCTCACCCCTGACTAAGGCTACCAACTTTCTGGGATGCTCAAGAGGGACACATTAAGGCCGGGGGTCTGGGGGTTTAGATGCTCTATGGTGAGTTTTGGGCTTTTACTGCAGATAAAACTCACTTTTGTTACATCTTCCTAACCCATGACTCCAGGGAAAAAAATATTTTTCCCGTGGAGTCATGGGTGTGGGAGGCTCTGGCTGACCTTAAAGTCTTCAGCTGCAACTAGGTTGGGCAACTGACTGACCAACAATGCCAACAACTGCTGCCTGCCCTCAGCACTACCACAGTCCTTATTTAATATATCTGATGACAAATGTTTAAATCTCTAGGGACTCTCTCCAGTGACAGTAAGATCTGCTGCTTCAGCACTCTCAATCCTTCAGACTACACGATCTTCCCACGCTTGACCCGCCAAGTCAATCAGTGAGAGCTGCCCTCTAGGCTGTTGCAAACCCCGGCCCTGCCCCCTGCCCTGCTCACAAAGCTAGGGCCCAAGTTAAGTAATGATGAAGCACTGCAGAAAGTGAGCAAAGTTAAGTACCACTGCCACTACTGATTGCTTTAGCTCATCCTGACCTGCCGACCGGCAAAAATAAAATTTTATAAGGACTCAGGACTCACTCTTGTTCTTCTCTTGTCTCAATCTCCTTCTCAAGTGCTCTGTCTAGGCCAAGGGTTGAAGGGCTGTCGCCATCAGGGTATGTGATGCTGCTGCTGCCACCCCATCCATGCGTGATGCAGCATCCTGACCCATTCCCAGGCAGATGCACCACAGTCACAAAGCAAATGGGCCACAAGCAGTTTAACAACAAAAAAAGTCAGAGAGTGACAGAAGTCTCTCCCCCACCACACGGTGACAGGACACACTGTATTGATGGTTT